>OU026137.1:13460000-14060000 GCA_907269095.1 Blastobasis adustella
TACGGTAGCGAGACTTGGCCCCTATTAGAGCGACACAAGCAGGAGCTGCGCGTCACGGAAATGAAGACGCTGCAATGGATGAGCGGAGTTTCAATGAAGGATCGCTTTCGAAACGCCCACATCCGGGTAGCCTCGGCGTCCGTGACGCATTTTGCGCATACCGGCAAATTATGTAGGGAACAAATGTCTGCCATGCCGCCCCCGCCGGGCGAGAGAAGCCGGCCCAAAAAGCGATGCCATGACGTAGTCAAGAATGATATGCGTGCCAATAAGTGCACCACTAAGGATGCCGAAGATCGAGCGAGGTGGGCCAAGAATAGCAGGAAAGCGGACCCTGGGTCCTCGCGTGCTGCGCGGAGGCGCAACCGGGACATAATGCCAAGATGATGATGATAATGAGGGTGGTATAAGGAGAGATTAACGCAGCGTAGGGTAGGGAAGTGAAGGGGTAGAGTGGGGTAGAGTATGAGAGGGTTAGGGTAGGTCAGTGCAGAGTTAGCGTATTTTACGGTAGGGTATGCAGCGTTTTTTTTTTTTGTTTAATAGGTATGCAGGGAAATCCGTCATGGACACCTGGGAAGGGGCCCCAGGTAGTGCCGGACTCTTACCGGCTAAAACCCCTACCTGCCCTCGAAAGCCTCTGGTGAAGCCAGAGTCTTTCGGTGGTGGAATGAGTTCGCGAAAAGAATGTGGGCCTGTGCACATCAGGCGTGCCATTGGATACATGCACCCGGTGTGCACAGGTTTCTTAAAGCTACAAGGATGAAAGGTATATTATATAACAATAAACAACATGTCATGCACCTATGGTACTTGAGCTAAGTATTGGGCTGTTGCCCATGTAATTTTTTTTTTTTTTTCCGTAAGTAAGTAACTAAACAATTATTAACAATTTAAAAAAAAAAAATAACAAATCTAGGTTCCATTTATTAATCTAACAGTTTTAATTATGTGACTAGTGTACTGTTTATACAAGTTAATGTTGCCTTTTTTCTTCAAAGTTTCAGTAATCGTGAATGGAGACTTTATTCCCAGACTTGCCACAGTCTGGCAATAAAGTCTCCCTCAGTGTAATCATGTCGCTCACTGCCAAAAATCGGGCAGTATTCGATGAGATGTGCTAGGGTCTGACTGGTGGAGTCGTCACAAGGACAGACGTAATTTCTGTGATTTTAAATCTTTTGATATAGGCCTTGTGGAATCCGTGTCCGGTTAGGATCTGCGTAAAGTAAAAGTTTACACAGGTTTGGTTCCACAAGGCATCTATGGCGTCCAGACTTGGGAGAATGCGTCTGCTGTGCGAGCCTTGTTCCGCGCTCATGTACCGGCGCTGCCAGGTTTCACGGCTACGGAGCTTTGCCTTGTGTTTTACATAAGACATAGGGAAGCAGAGATAATCCGGTGTCTTGTGGAGAACAGCGGCGCTATTAGCAGCTCGGTCAGCAGCTTCGTTGCCCGCTTTACCGGTGCGTCCTTTTACCCAGGCTATCTGCAGCCTCCCTGTTCCCGTGCGACTGTAGATATGTCTGTGAAGAGAGGACACCAACGGGTGCGCGTTGTTCCTGTCTCCAATGGCCATGACAGACGACATGGAGTCGGTGAGGATCACAACATCATTAAATTGTCTTTCCTGCACCCACTCGCAAGCTTTGAGGATTGCGAGCAGTTCAGCCTGAAAGACAGTGCAGCTGCTGTGCAGTTTGAATTTCTTGGTTGTGTCCTCACGATATCTACCACCATAGCAGACAAACGCTGCGCCCACTGATCCGTTCTCTTGCTTGCTACCGTCGGTGAGAATTCGCACGGCAATTGGTCCGCACCGGTCATCTACCTCCTGTTGACTATACGTTGTGCGAATAGGAAGTGTCACTCTAAAGGCGGGGTGGAGTAGAGCGCTCATCGGCGTAGGCCGTTCTAGCAAGATGTCTGCCGGGAGGAATTCAGAGGCGCCGAGCAGGCGAGTCCTCTCAATCTCATAGACCTCCATGACTTTGAGGTCCAGGGGGAGAAATTGCGCGAGCGCCAAAGCGGCATTGGCAGAGACAGTGCGGAAACTGCGGGTTACCCTAATGACAAAAGCTCTTTGTAAGCTAATAAGTTTTTTAGCAACACCTTTCTTTAGTGCCACATGTCCCTAGACTCCTGCTGCATAGGTAATTGTGGGTTGAATAACCATGTTGTAAATAGTTTTAATATTCTCTGGGTGAGCGCCCCAAGTGGCCCTGCAGTACATAACAAGTTTGCCGAATAATTTGTTCGACTTCGCAATTACGTGCTTGACGTGCTTACTGAAATTCAGCTTTTCATCAATGATGACTCCGAGCAACTTAAATTCCTGTGCATATGAAAGATCGTGTCCATTTAAGTTTAATATTGCCGCCTTGGCCTTAGGCGTGAAGGCTACAACCTGGGTTTTACTAGGTCCAAAGCTCAACTTGACCCCGCTACCCCAGTCGTGTATCGCGCTCAACGCTCTATTTGCTGTCTCCTGGAGATCTGCCACATTCGCGGCGGAAACTATGAGGAGCACGTCATCTGCAAACGCCTGGATGTGGCAATCGCGGGGCAGCTTCAGATAAAGCAACTCGTCTAGTATAAAGTTCCATAGCACAGGTCCACATGTGGAACCCTGGATGCATCCTTTGGTCATATACTTTTGTACCCGTGCGTCGGCATGATCTAAAATTACTTTTCTATCAATAATATAGTCTTGAACTAGTTTAAATATATTACGAGGGCATCGGACAGCTCTAAGCCGCTCGAGCATTGCCGGCCACCATGCGTTGTCAAAGGCGGCCTGTATGTCGACTGAGACTGCGACCACTAATTGTTTTGCCTCTTTCGCCTTTTTTATGCGCAGTAGATGGCATTGGTAGTGCTGACTTGTTCTCTGAAGCCATACTGGCGGGCATTCATCAGCCTGTCAGCGTAGGCCTTGTGTGTAATTCACTTGATGGATCGTTTTTCCAGCAGTTTTCCGAATACAGGTAAGAGCCCAATAGGCCGAGATGAGCCCAGCGCTCCGTGATCGGTCTTGCCGGGCTTAGGAATAATTCGAACATAGGCCTCCTTCCAGGGGCGCGGGAAGCTATGGAGAGTGAGACATCGGTTAAGAACGCTAGTGATGAAGGCCGAGTAAATTTTGGCGAATCGACTGCAGATATCAGCTGTGAGGCCGTCAAGCCCAGGAGCTTTCTTAGGGTTCATTAGCGCCAGGTACTCGAGTACCTCCTCCTCCGTGAAGAGCGGGTCGTCCTGTGTATCCGGCGCCGCCTCTCTTCGGGATCGCAGGATTCGGTGCTTGGACTCCCAATCGTCTCCATCATCCGGGTAAAAATGGTCTAGTAAGGCTCTAGCGGTCTCTTCCCCGGTGGTGGTGTGTTGGTTACCAACGCGTACCGTGTTAGGAGGTCGTCGGGGGGCAGTTTCTTTGAGCAAGCGGTTGGTAACAGACCACACATTTTCCTTGGTCTGCAGTTCGCAGAACTGCCTGAAATGGTTTGTGGACTCTTTTCTGAGGTCCTGTGCATATTGAGGCTGTCTTGAGGGCCTGCCTTTCCTGCCGTAACGAGCCGAGTAGAGCGTCGTCGTGTCTGGCTGCTCTTATACGACGGTGCAGCCTAAGCAGCTGTTTCTTACTCTCTTCTAGGCCTTCCGTCCACCAGGGGGGTTTGGCTCGTCCACGTGGCCCTCTTAACGCTTTATTACAGGCCGACTGTAGGATACTAGTGAACTCGTTTACGGTGGACTCAAGATCGTCGCGGCTGAGTCCAGTCAAGTCCCTCTCCAGCAGTCCAGAGTCGCGCATGAGTCTCTCAAGGGTGTCCTGGAATAAAGACCAGTTAGCCCTATGGCATTTGTATTTGACGACCTGAGTGGCTCAGTGGTCAGTGGTGGTGCCGGTCTGCCATGCAAGAGGTCCCGGGTTCGATTCCCGGCCGGGCAGAAATTGAAATGATGAATTTTAATTTCTGTTACGGGTCTGGGTGTTCTATGTATAAAAAGTATGTATTTAAAAAAGTATTTAAGTAATATATCAGTAATCTAGTACCCATATTACAAGCTTTGCTTAGTTTGGGGCTAGATGGCGCTGTGTGAATTTGTCCACGAATATTTATTTATTTATTTAAAAGTGGACAGGTTGTAATCGTGGCAACGCATTCTATCTCCAGCGAGAGAAATTGTGAATAATATAGCACTGTGCTGCGAAGACGGGCAGTATCCATGGTCGACGCGCCAGTGAGCGACGCTTCTAACCATGGAGTCGGACACAAAGTAATATCTATGATTGAAGAGCGCGTGCGCCCATGCGTAACCGTTTCAAATGTGTGAGACGAGCCGTCGTTACATACATGCATATTATAACTGTTGATTAGGTCCACAGTGTCGCTGCCTTGCGGGTTGTCGGTCACGCTCCCCCATGACGTGTGCCACCCATTGACGTCTCTCCCTACGACACAATAATTTATCCCGATCTGTCCTAGGAAATGATCTAACTTAGCGAGTGTATTCGCTTCATCTTGTCTAGGTTCGTTGTAAACAGAGGCGACATATATGGTTTTACCCCTGGTTTTGAGCTGTACTACGCATAGGTTAGATGAAGAGAACTGAGACATTCCTAGTATGGGACCGCATTCGGGTTTGGCCAGGATACATGCCTTAACCCTGTCACCGGATGAGAATTGGAATATTCTCAAACCAGAAATTGGTTTTAGTTCTTTACCCGCCCCCACATACGGCTCCGATATAAGAGCTATTGTATGACTATCAGCCATAAAGGATTTGATAAAGTCGTGAAGACTGTTCTTTGAACGATATATATTACACTGAACAATTTTAATATTAGTAGCTTGATCCATAATCGATTCGACTAGTTATTCTTTTCTTCATTGCTGTCAGCTTGGGGCATTTTATGAAGGTGGCTGTATGTGATGTGTCCTGTTGTGTGTTGAATTTCGCATTATGTGCGGAGCAGTTAGCACATCGTGGAGAACCTTTCCTTGTTTTAACCGAGCAAGCTTCGAGCTGGTGCCCCGTTTCGGCGCAATACGAACAAGGTTGATCTTCGGTTACCGCTGTGCACCGGTTCTTTAGATGCCCGAATTGGAGGCAGTTATGGCAAGGGGGAGAAGTCTGCCGCCCTAACTCGTTGGTGGTCGATGCAGACTCTCCCCATTTCGGCCACCTTGCGCCAAATTCGGGGGTGCGTAACGAACACGGCATTGTAGAGTTTCGGATTCTTATTGTGTCTTTTAAAGCGCAGTCGCAGATCGACGTCATCCGCGATCAGGTCGCCTATTTGGGCGTTCTGGCCGCGAATTATATCGACCAGCTCTTCTACCGGAGTTTCTGTGGATATACCTTTGAGTATAAACATGGGGTTGAGTCTGCGCGCGGGTTCTGCCATGACAGTTGCAGACCCTTCCAGCTTCCCGAGCGCATCGTCTCTCTGGGCCAGGCTGTCAAACACTATTCGGATTCTATTATTCGAAACAACCTGAGTTTTAGCTGGCACGTAATCGGATTTCTTGAAAGAAATGCTCTTCTTCCAGGCATCCATGGCCTCCTGTCTAGTCTTGGCATCGGCTCTTGGTGTGACAATAATCGCGGGCTTGGTAGCAGGTATGGTTAGGACCGGGGCTATGTGGTTAGATGGGGCGTTAGCCCTGCTCGCCGCTGCTTGCGCGTACGTTGTACGTAGTTGGTTGTTAGCCTGTTTTATTTTCGAGAATTCCTCCCTGACACAATCGATGATATCTTGTTTCAGGCTGCTTTCAACTTGTGAGGATGCTGATTGAGAATCGGGCGAGTTACATGTTGCCTGTTTGAGTATGCAAGTTGCGCGTTGGATCTCTCCAACAGCTAGAACAATGAATTTCTTCTTAGCTGTGGTGACTGTCCTTGCATCGTTGATTGCGCCTTCGATGCTCTTGCAGAGCTTGGTGATAATGTCCTCATAGCTGTCCAACCCCCTGACATCGGTCGCCAGAGCGGGGAGAGGCGGAAGCTCAGAGAGTGACATTTTGAGGCTTTATGATAAGTAGTAAGAATCTTCCCTAAAAATGGGATAAATTAAACATCCATGTGAACACTTCTAGAGAAACCCGACAATCCCTTCATACATTACAACTTTCATAAACGTGCGAAAACGCATTTTAAAATATAAACCGGGGTAAATCTCACAAATTTCCTTAAAAACGGGGAAAATTAATCATCCATGTAAATACTTCTCGAGTAGCCGGACTACTTTCGGGAACGTCAAAAACCCAGTCAAAATGTGGTTAAAAATATAAATCGAGCTAATCTTCAAAAATTTCCCTAAAAATGGGGTAAATTTTATATCCACATAATCACTTCTCGAGTAGCCGGATAGTCCCCTCATACATTACAACTTTTATATACGTCAACAACATGTTAAACATATAAATCAGGGTAAATCTCAAATATTTCCTTAAAAACGGGGAAAATTAAACATCCATGTAAATACTTCTCGAGTAACCCAACAATCCCTTCATATATTACAACTTCAATGAACGTCACCATCAAGGCCGAAATGCGTTTTAAAATTTAAATTGGGGCAAAAGTCAAATTTTTCCCATAAAGTGGGGTAATATTTTTACCCCTAGCAATACTAATCAATTTGACCTACAAGTCTGCCATACACGCCAACTCCCAAAACATTTTCTTAGTGTTGCTGACAAAAGTCAGCAACACTAAGAAAATACGAATTAATGTTAAAATAATACTTAAACTGAAACAAAATTTCTTCCACATCCGCCGCCATCTTAAATTTTTGTAAAACGTCAAAGAATCATAAAATACAGGATACTGGGAGCAAGACTGCATCAAAAAAAATTACCAGTGTCCACCCAGCCCTCGCTACCGGCCTTGCAATGAGACCATATCGAAAAATTTGTTTTTGTTCTCACTTCCAGTGTTGCCCGACGAAAAACTTGAAAATACCAAAAAGACACTAATGCTCTTCCCGACCATCGACCCCCATACCAGAAAGTTGCGAAAAGTAACTATTTCAATATTTTGTATTTTCGGGGAAAATCTCCCAGATTACCCTGAAATGTGGCAATTTTCATTCCACCGAGCAACACTACTCGGCCGAGCCTACAACCGCCCCATACACTGCAAACCTCGATTCTGGTGGCAACACCGCGAAAAGACGCCCCGAAAAGTGCATTTTTCGTCCGTTTTTCAAAATGGCCGCCACGGCCGCCGCCATCTTTGATTTCTGCATCTGTTTGCCAACTACCCTAAATCGAGCACAAAAGCAACGCACCGACGTGATGAAACACAAAATCCGCCCACAGATTACAAAATCCCGAGACTCTAAAGTTGGGTCCGAAATTGAACTTTTCAAACGGCTCCTGCGCGGCAGCCATTTTGTTTTTTTAACTTTTTCAAAACTCTTATCTACACTCATATTTTCGTGTTAAAATGTCGTATCTATAATTTTTTCAACTTTGCTGAAAGTAAGCTGCGAGTCATTTTTAGTGACGGATCTCAGGCGGCGTGAAATTAACTTTATCAACTTAACATCAACTTCAGGTTCTAGTTTTGGTCCAAGACAAAGTCCAGGTCTAGGACCAGGTTCACACACTTATGGGGGCAAAACCTTATCCTGCACGCTGAACTTCTGCAGGAAGCGGTAAAAGAAGCACCCATGCTAGAGGCAGTAAGTGATTAGATACTCAAACTAACAGTCTTTGATAAAAAATACAAGATACAACTTCATAAGGACCCACAGGAAGGTCAGAACTTGCGTGAGTTAACTATCTTCACGGACGGGTCAAAACCGACTCAGGTACAGGCTGCGAAGTGTTTTCGAAAGATCCAAACATTCATATAAGCACTCCACTTGGAAAGTATAACACGGTCTTCCAGACTGAATGTATGGGCATAATTTTGGCCTGTCACGCTATACGTGATGGGAAAGTAACAGACCAACCAATCCGCATACTAACGGATAGCAGCCTGTGGACCAACTTCACGCAGCGGGCGTACAGCGCACTGCGCGTACAGTACAACGACGCGCTCGGGGTTCTGTTGAGAATGCCGCGTTTTTGTACCGCCTCCGCAATGTTTGCGGATGCCCACATTGACGACTTCTATGCCGTCATTCGGAAACGTAGCGCCTCATTGCTGGCTCGTCTCCGGGCTAGTACCAACGGAATCCTGGTCGCGCTGTCCGACCGCTGGGACTCGCTTATGATCCGGAGGTGGATGCAGCTACATGCTAGTTCATCCATTATAATAATTCAATTTAATTCGTTTAGTTGACATTTATAGTTATATTAACATTGTAATTTGTGTTGTAATTGACATTGATATTGACAATGTAATTTTAATTGTATTTGACATTGATATCTTGACATTGTAATTGTTATTTTATTTTGTATTTAATTTGACATTGTACCTAATTTTGTTTATCTACGTATTAGTGTACTTTTTTTATGGGCTATCATGAGCCTGAAATAAATGATTTTAATTTAATTCAATTTATTACTTGCTGTTCCTGTCTCGCATATTCACGAACGCAAAACACAATGGAATTGCAACGCACACCGCCGCAGCACTCTGCATCGACTCCGGACATAAGACGTAACGGAATTAGACGGACATAAACGCAAGTTTCCAGATGATAGTTTGGAATCTCTCAAGAAGAAATTTGACGAACAGATTGTTGTCAAGTTTATGACAAGAGTAATACGCGATTTTATCTCTGCTTACCGAAGTGCAAAAGGGCTAGATTCGACTAAGCTATCAACAGCTGGGCCGACATATTTAATCTACGTAAACGAACATCTAACATTATGTAATAAAATACTATTTCGTCAGTGTCGTACGTAATAACGACAAATACGTGTGGGTCAAACACGGTACGATATTGGCCCGAAAAACAGACAATTCGGCTATCTTTGCTATTCGCATACCTAGCGATATTAGTAAGTTTGAGGAAACTGAACTTAATTAGTGACTATCACATCACTAATTGTAATGACGTCAGGCTGTTATTACTGTTATGTTTTTTATGTACATTTAAGTGTCTTGTGCGCGGCATTGTAGGTAGTATGGCGGACGTGTTGTTATTACCGCGCCCGCAATACTACCTAGAAAGCCGATTTTTGTTATTTGTTTGTATAGTCAAGAGGTTGCAGGCTTGCGGGGGTTTTATTAATGTTGTACCAATTACTATAACATTTATTCACAAAGATCAAGTGCATATTACCTTAAAAATAACAAAAATACATTCACAATGTAAACAGTATTACGTACACAACCCATGGGCTTGTGTGTGTGTGTATGTATACGCATGGGTATTTATGTGTTAGCGATCGAGTTTTACTACTTTACCGGTGCCTTACGAATAGTTTGCCGCATTGTAATACTATAATATTATTTGTAAACAAAGTTTGTGTCCAAAATGGTTGGGAATGGTGTAGATAGTTTGTCAAAATGTACGTACTTACACTGAACGTTCGATCTAACGTAATAATTACTCTTTTAGGCAGCAGTCACTGTAAACATGGACTGACAATTGAAAAGATGAGATACGATAAATTAATGTTTATCTTATGTTTATGTGCCTCCTATGAACACGTAAGTGATTATATAATTGCTTTAAGTCTTATAAATGAATTCCCTATTATGCAAAATTTTAATACTGCATTAACAATATGTGAGCCCTTATATTTAATTTTCAATCAAAGTCTCTCGAAAGGAATTTTTCCGTCCGCATGGAAATCTGCACGTATTGTCCCGGTGGATAAAAGTGGTTCCAGGAATAAGGTCGATAATTACCGACCAATATCTATTTTGCTCACTCTGTCAAAGGTCTTCAAAAAATTAGTACACCAAATCAAATATCCTTCATTACATAAAATAATAATCGAACAACAACATGGATTTGTACAACGGCGATCCACAACTACCAACTTGCTTATCTATACAACTTACCTTTTCGAATGTTTGGATGCTAACAAACAAACAGACAGCGTATATACTGATTTTCGAAAGGCCTTTGACAGAGTGGATCACAAAATACTGATTGATAAATTGGCTTTTAATGGTATACGAGACAATCTATGGCGTTGGTTCCAATCCTTTATTTCTAATCGTACTCAAAAATTTGCAATTAACGGCTATGAATCTATTTTCGTTCCAGTTAGCTCAGGGGTGCCACAAGGTTCAATTTTAGGGCCATTATTATTTATTATATTTATAAACAATACAGGCTGTCCCGTAAGTCGACGTCAAGCCGGAATCGGGTGATAGTCCAAATCATAATAGTTACTAGAAAAATAAAAAATAAAATCTAAGTCTTGAATTGACGCATTTAATAAGGATTCTAAAATGGTATAATACTTGCTACATTATTTCTTTGATTATGGGGAAAAAAAAATTCCTTCAAGAAACCCAGTTTCGAAATTTTTTTCTTTACCTACTAAAAATGATTCTAGTGCGTTCAAAGCTTGCCTAAGACCGAGTGAGACGGAGAGTCATTCATGAAATGTGAGTGAGACAGGTAGTGTGCTTTCAAGTCAGAGATGCTAACTTATTGTTAAATTTAGGACAAATTTTCCTTAAGTTTAAAATTAAACACCAATTATATGCAAAGATTTATTATTTACAAAAGATGTTCAAACTGCCTTCCTTCAACTGCAATACAAGCTCGACATCTTCTTAAAAAAGATCACAAATCTTCCGTTGTTGACAAATTCAGCTGCTTCCGTAATTATTTGCCGAAGCTCAGCTACATTTTCGATTGGCTTAAAATAAACTTTCTCTTTCACTGCTCCCCAGTAAAAAAAATCTAATGGATTTAAGTCCGGTGAACGGGCTGGCCACGAGATCGTACCAGACCGACCTATCCATCTGCCCGGATATTCTTCATTGAGAAATGCTCTAACTGAGCGGGCATAGTGCGCTGGGCAGCCACCTTGTTGATACCACATCTCTCTGTAAATACTGAGTGGCACGTCTTCCAGTAAACTAGGTAAACTGTTTTATAAAAAATCTAAATAAACTTCAGCATTCTGAAGTTCTGCTTTTATGATTCGGATTCTCTACGTGCCACTCGTGTAAGTTGTGTAGGTTCATGTAACCGTCTTTTTTAAATGTCGATTCATCCGACCACAAAATTTTCTCTAAGAATCGCGGATCTTCCCGGTGTCTTTGTAGCATCGTTTGACAAAACGAAACCCGAAGTTGATAATCCTGAGGGTGCAGGGTTTGTACTCGCTGTACATGGTATGGGTGGAGCTCATGTTTTTGTAAAATTCGGTGAGCTATAGTTTTGGGCACTCCTGGGCTTTGCTGGATTGCACGTACCGAAATACTTGGATCTTCTTTAACTGCTTGAAGTACTACGTCCTCGTAAGGCAAGGAACTTCTTCCTTCACCATGTGGTCGGTTTGGAAGTATGCCTTCTGTGGAGAGTAGACGGTGCACATTTGTAAAAACTCGGTGATCTGGATAACGATCAGCATTTGGGTACCTCTCGCGATACATTCTAGCCGCAGCACTAGCATTCCCTCTGCATTCGCCATAAATAAAGTGCATGTTGGCATATTCCTGAGTGGTGTACACAGGCATGGTGGCACTACACAATCACACGATAGTCCAGGAGAAAGCAAAGGTCGTTGTAAAGAGATCGAAACTGTCCAAATCACAAGCAAACAAACAAGTCCAATAAACGAAGCAAAAAGTCGAAAGTACGAAATAACACGAACGAATACGGAAAGATGCGTAGTAAACGAAGGAGCGTAACGTAATGATCTGTATTGCGTGTGCCAATATTAAAAAAGTGGCGTCACTATCTATCTCGCTCACACTTCATAAAATGACTTTCTCTGTATCTGACTCATTAGCGTCACTATCTGTCTCACTCACCCATTAGAATATTTGACTCGAAAGCGTCACTACCTGTCTCACTCACACTTCATGAATGACTCTCCGTCTCACTCGGTCTTAGGCAAGCTTTGAACGCACTAGAATAATTTTTAGTAGGTAATGAAAAATTTCTCGAAACTGGGTTTCTTGCAGGAATTTTTTTCCCCCGTAATCAAAGAAATAATGTAGCAAGTATTATACCATTTTAGAATCCTTATTAAATGCGTCAACTTTTCGTGCTACTTGCCAACCTGGCGTAGTACTTTTTTTTTTCAGTACAGTCCGTTAAAGTTGGACGAAATATTAATTGTCTATTCATTGTACGGCATAATGTGACACTTTCTTCCAAGCTGGAGCAGTTGACTTAGAATTCTAAGTAATAGGTTAGATTAGCACTATTCGGGATTACATAAGAAAAATAAAATTGAAAAAAAGTTAAGATTTGTAGCAACAGGAGCTAAAAACCATCATCAAATAAATGTCACTGAGCTTGGCTGATTCTAGCGCTGACAAGTATTTACGTCTATGTCTTCAATATAAATTATCAGGTACTAAATACATTTGTATTGCAATTTCCATTATCTAACAAGAATTAAATTAAACGTATGTAGGTATTACGACGACCATTCTTTCCCCTAAAGATTTTTGAAATTATCTGTGCAATAGCTTAAAAAAAAAAAAAAAAATTACATATTTTTAAACTCTGCTTTCTAAATGTGTAGCTTAGGTATTCCGAACCGAAAGGTGTATTGGTAAATGTGTATTGCCATAGCTCGAGTGGCCCCGCTAGGTATAAACACATAGATGTGACAACAAAATATTAATTGTCAGCAGTTTTTTACTGATTTACAGAAAACTAATGCTAACACAATCTACTTCAGCAACATCAACCCGATCGAAGGACAAATTTAGTAAAAACAATTTTAAGCAAGCATTGTTCTGTTGCGGTGTGAAAAATTAAGATAACGTAATCATCGGACAAACTAATGTAACTGAG
Source organism: Blastobasis adustella (assembly GCA_907269095.1). Taxonomy (NCBI): domain Eukaryota; kingdom Metazoa; phylum Arthropoda; class Insecta; order Lepidoptera; family Blastobasidae; genus Blastobasis; species Blastobasis adustella. The sequence continues at coordinate 13,472,902 of OU026137.1, forward strand.
TGTGTTTGAAGGATATTATTATACTAAACGTAATTAAAAGCATTATTAGAGCGTCGGTGGCATTGTGGTTAAGGGGTCCGACTGATAAGTATGGGGTATCGGGCTCGAACCCTAGTGCCGCCATGTGTCAATGACTCTTTTCTGAGATATGTACCTACGTTAGTTGAACCGACGCTCTTACGGTGTAGGACAACAACAACAGCGACTGAATAATCTGACCAGGTCACGGAGGTCAGATGGCAGACGCTCCACTGTAATTACCTGATCCGCCAGATCCTAGATCGTGAGAGCAAAACCGGAACATTCAACGCCAAGATGATGATTATAATACTAAAAACTAGAAACTTGTCAGTTTAGTTCTCAAAGTATTTAAATGTTACGGACGCCATTCTCCGTCTACGATCATGACATTAGAAAAAATAAATATCGTTCAAGAGGTATATTAGAGGTCTCTTCAGAGGTGGGCAATGCAGTGGTAAGTCCTCTGGTGTTGTTGATGTCCATAGGCGGCGGTGGCCACTTTCCATCAGGTGGCCTGTTTGCCTGTTTGTCTGCCGTACATCATTAAAATAATTAGGAGTCTTTCCATTTACCTTTTTCATTATCATTTAATGAGTTGGTTGTATTCGAATATATTGGTCCCCGGTCCACTGGAGAATTGCCAACGTCCATCAAAGTTAAATTTGATGTCATACTTTCCTTCTCCGCTTGCCATTGTTTCCATACATCCTCGGGTATCATTCTTCGAAACTCGTCGATAGCATCATTGAGGTCAGTGTCAACTGTACTTGTCTCTTTAATGGTCACAGTTGTTGTCTCTAAATTGTCTGTTGCTCGTATTTCCATTGGTAGGCTTTGATGTTTCTTATTTCTTTTCACTAATCTCGCGTGGTCCGCTGCTTGTTTCGGCGTGCCTATTGTTGTCATAAAATCGGTGGTAGGCTCAGGATCGTCATCGCGAGCATCTTCAGTTTCTGTCATCGGCCGGAGCCAGACATCAATGTGTTTGGCGGGATAAATGTCTTTTAGTTCATCTGAAACAATGAAACATTTCTTTAAAGTTTGGTGGAAAATGAACATATAATTTCTTTTGCAGCCATAATATTACACAAGGTATTTGCTGCATTGTTAGCTAAATTTAATTAGCTAGATCTTCCTTATCCTACGGCACAGTAAATAATAATAATAAAAATCATTTATTTCGGGTATCTGAAGACTCATATACAATTTGTTAGTAAGTACATACAATAACTTAATCTAATGTTAGTATTAAAGTAACATCTTCACTGTTGTGACGTGCAAGTCGAAGCAGTGCCTTATATAAGGGCAGTCTAGCCTGCCGGCAATCATCGTCAGGACGGTGTTGAAGCTGGCACCCTGCGCACCAGAGACGCGCACCGCTTGCGCATTGTGGCAAAGAAGCAATCGGTGCGCGCCTCCGCGAACATGCCAGAGGCGCTACAGTAGCGGGGCATCCCCACCACCGCCCTGAACGCGTTATTGAACTGGACGCGAAGGGCATTGTACGATTTCTGCGTATAATCTACCCATAGGCTACATGTGTAAAGTGATGTGCAATATGCTTTAAATAGCGTAACTCTAGCCTCTTTGGAACATCGTGCAAACCTACGGGCGATCATATTTGCTCTTATCGACCAAGCCCTCCGCTCCCGCTCAATGTCAACATTGTCTTTTAAGTCAGCGGTGATAAGATGTCCTAGGTACTTAAATTCTTCAACCCTTCTCAGAGGAACACCATATAGTTTAAGGGGCGGTACACATGATGGTCTTATTAGACCCGCCTTAAACACCATAAACTGAGATTTATTTACATTGTATTGCCACCCGTGCTTTATTGCAAAACATTCACACACTTGTAAAAGCCTTCTTAGACCGCAGACCGACGCGCTCAGCAGCACCATGTCGTCTGCATAACTCAGATTGTTGACGCAGACGTCGTCAATATGGCAGCCGACACGCTGACTGCTGAGCTCGTCGATCAGGGCGTTCACGTACAAGTTAAATAACGAAGGAGAGGTCAGACCACCCTGTCTCACCCCACATTCTAGTCTGTAAGACTCCGACAGCGCGCCCGCCCATCTGACACTATTCACCTGGTGTCCGTACTTAAAGATGTTTACAAGTTCTATTGGTAGATTAACGGCCTGTAGTTTTGCCCAAAGTATGTCGTAGGACACCAGGTCTAAAGCTTTCGACAGGTCGAGGAAGCAAGCGTAAACTGGAATTTTTCGACTCGTGTAGTATTTCACGTCATGTTTGAGACACAGGATTGCACTTTCCGTAGACAATGACGGACGTAACCCAAATTGATTGTGGTGCAAATTAAGATATTTATTTAATTGTGTCTCAAGCATAGCGTCAAACACTTCGCGACAATTGTAGCTAAGGAAATGGGCATATAGTTATTTTGATCTGAAACATTTCCCGTTTTATTTTTGACTACATGCACAACTATTGTTTTCATGAGCTCGGGGGGTATGTACGAATGACTCACACACAACGAGAATAGCATTGCTAAGACTCTCGATAAATGAGAGCCAGCGCACTGAAGGTGCTCGATGCTGAGGCATCGAGCACCTTCGATGCATTTCAATAAACTAAGCACAGACTGTAAAGATAAGTGCCTCTGCCCCTCCTGCACTAAAGCACAACCCAGGGTCGACAGCTCCAATACACCCGGGTCCTCAAAATTACCGCCTGCGAAAACCTCTGAAAATGCAAATAAGTCCCGTACTCGATCCCAAGTAGTCACGAAATCGAAGCCTGTGTAGGACGAGGAACAACATGCACTGGATATTTCGTCTCTGCTTGCGGAAATGAGAAACTTGCGCCAGGAAGTGGCTGATGTCAAAACTCAAAATCAAGATATAAAAAAACAGATGTCCTCAATATCTTCCACCTTACACGAAACGCTAAAGAAGCATACTATTAAACTTCAAGACGCAAACCTGAATATCACCTACCTTAAAGCTACAGTACATCAGCTTCAACAACAGATCGCTTTCAAAGAGCAAGACTACATGAAAAACGAGCTGGAAATTATGGGTCTTCCTGAGTCAGAAAACGAGAATCTGGACCACATTATGTTATCAGTTTCACACAAAATTGGTGTTGATTTATCTGCCGCTGACATTGACGACATTGACGACATTGTCCGTGTAGGATCACGGGTTCGCAAGGGTACCAAAATCACTGAAAACATAACTCCTAGACCTGTCGTAGTGAAATTATTAAGGAAACGCAAACGCGATGAGCTAATCAAGGCAGCGAAGTCTCGGCGTAATTTAACATCAGAGAACATAATTGAAGGTGAAGCTGTAAAAATATACTTCAATGAGAGACTCACGAAGGAAAACCGACGCTTATTTCGAGACACGAGACTGCGAGCTACATCATACGATTTCAGATATGCTTGGATCCGAAATGGTTTTATTTACGTGCGACGATCGGAAGGTAAGCCGGTAATGCGGATATACTCAACTTCCGATTTGGACATCAAAATTGGTCCGAACAGGTCTGACACGTCCGTCCCGGCCGTTTTATCTTAAGATATCGTCATTACATACCTTCCTTGTTTATATACCTACATTCTTATGTCTAACGTCTATGTTAATTTGTTTTCAAAGTCTGCTTCACACACTATATTTCAGTCTGACACGATACACCGTACTCTTCGACATGTATTTTTACTACACTACACTTCACAACTCCACACTCCCACATAATGTAATACCGTATTACTTACCAACGCACAACTATACTAATTTGTATACTCACATAGCCGCGCTATGTACCCCGACACAACAACTAATTAATAAACTATACCTAAATCCTGCAGAAAATTTAAATATATACCTAATTTTAACCATTTTTCTCCAAGTGAGTTTTGTTAAAATAAGTTTTATGATAGGGTTAATTAATGATTACAAAAATGACCACAACTCACAATGATATTGATGATACCCTGTTGATAAACTGCTACTCACTGGAGAATATAGATACTTGCTGCAATTTTCTGCCATTAAATTATAATTTCAAAGTTATTACACTTAACATTAGGAGTATACAACAAAATTTTGAGTCATTTTTAGTTTCATTAAAACGTTTAAATGTAAATTTTGATGTCATAATATTAACTGAATGCTGGCTAACTGAAAGCTCGATTGTACCCCAAATAGGTGGCTACTTTGAATATCATACAAATAAATATATAAATAAAAGCGGTGGCATGGTGGCTTATGTCAAAAGTACGTGGAATTGTAAAGTCATAGAGTCTAGCTGTGAAGACTGCAATTGTCTGGAGATATACTTAAATTCTGACCTTTTAGTCTTAGGTATATATAGGTCTCCTTCTTTTTCTAATATAGATAATTTTATTTATTTATTTAACCATTTATTGTACACAAGATTTTTACAAAACTATATGACAGAATATATCAGACACAACAGGCCAACTTATTTCTATAAAGAAATTTCTTCCAGCAGGCCTACAGCAGAGAGATCGTGACAATTAAATGCAGTTAAGACGTGCACAGTAGTAAATATATATATATATATATATATATATATATATATATATATATATATATATATATATATATAATGCTCAATTAATAAAAGCCTATACCTACTATACACACATAAAAACATACATATATACCTACTTTAAAAACAAATACATATACATACACACATACTTATACATACATATATTAGACAGATAGAGAAAGGTAGTGCTCTTTTACACGTTTCTTGAAGATGAAGATAGAAGTGCTATCCTGTATTTCATGCGGAAGAGCGTTCCACAATCTTGCCGCATGGACAGTGAATGAGTAGGAGAAGAAATCAGTGTGATGGGGAGGTATGTTTAATTTTGATTTAACGGAGGATCGACAGGGCTTGTCTTGCGATCGGGAAAATTGGAAACGTTCACGAAGGTATAAGGGAGCGGAGGGATTATAAAGGACGTTATAGAGGGTAGAAAGGATCCGAGCATTCCTGCGAAGCCGAATCGGGAGCCACTTGAGCTGTGTCCGGAAGCTTGAGATATGGTCGTATTTACGCAGACCAAAAATGAAGCGTATGCATAAATTTTGTAGACGTTCAAGCTTGTTTAATAGCTCCTCAGTGGCATCCAGATAGCAGGAATCGGCGTAATCTAGGATAGGAAGGAGAAGGGTTTGAACGAGGGAAATTTTTGTTTTCAGGGGTAGAAAACGTTGGAAGCATTTAATTGAATGAAATGAGTAATGAAGAGTCTTGCTAACCTCATTGACGTGAGAGACCCATGATAAGTTAGAGTCAAATGTCACTCCGAGGTTTTTCGCAGATTTGCTGAGCGGAATAGGAACATCGTCAAAAAGTATCTGAGGAATGTTAGCATTGCCTTGCAGTTGTCTACACATGTAAGGGCTGCCGATTAATAGAGCCTGAGACTTAATTGGGTTAACCAATAAGCCAAAGGATTTGGCCCAGTCTGAAATGCGTCGAAGGTCAGCGTTAATGCTTGTGAAAGCATCCTCAATATCTTCTATCTTGAAGTGCCGATATACTTGCAGATCGTCTGCGTAGAGATGAAAGAGGGAAGAAATAATAGAAGACACAGTGTTAATGAAAACGGAAAATAAAAGGGGAGAAAGGACACCGCCCTGCGGTACACCCGCAACAAGATCGCACCAATCAGAGGAGACCTCGTCAAGGCGGACCCGCTGCGAGCGGCCACGCAGGTATGAGTCGAACCACGCTATCGCTGAGGGGGAAATATTAAGTGAGCGTAGAGTAGCAATGAGAACGTCGAAATCAACAGAGTTGAAGGCACTACTAAAATCGAGCAGCACCAGAATCGTCAGAGATTTGTTTTCCATGGCACTGCGTATATCGTCCGTGACTTTTAGTAGTGCTGTGACAGTGCTATGGCCAGGCCGAAAGCCTGACTGAAAACACGAAAGGAGAGAATTCGACGTTAAATGCTCAGAAAGCTGCTGGTGGACAATGTGTTCGAGGATCTTGGAGAGAAAGGGCAGCAGAGATATAGGGCGGAGATTGGAAAAGGAGGAGGGGTTGGAGATTTTTGGAAGAGGAATAACGTTTGCTTGTTTCCAAGACGTGGGGAATGAACTCGATACCAGGGAATGATTGAAAATATGAGTGAGAATAGGTAGGAGTTCCGGGAGTAGGAGGGAGATCATACGGGAACAAACATTATCATTGCCCACAGCAGTGGAAGTGATAGATGTAATATGCTTCCTAACTTCCCCCTCAGCGACAGGCGAAAAACAGAAAGAAGAACAGGAAGGCAGAGGCTGATTATTAAGCCGCGTTATGGTGCAAGATTTGGCGTTGGCATCCAAGGTCACTGGTGGAGTAGAAAAATGGGTGTTGAGCGCATTTAAGTCTATAGTAGAACCATCAAGAGAAACAGCAGATTTACCAATGCCTAATGACCTTAGGAACGTCCAAACCTTCGCGGCGGAAGAACCAGCGATAGTACTATGAATGTGGCGCCTCTTGGCATCTCTACACAGACGACTGCAATAATTACGAAAATACTTGAATCGCTCAAAATTTTGAGCGGAAGGATTTTTCCTATAGCGCCGTCTAGCGCTGTCGCGCTTGGACATGAAGTCTCTAATATCCTGACTTAACCACGGAGCAGGCACTTGCTTAATTTTAACTCTCCTGAATTTTCTTACTTCTTTAAATAAAGTTCTTCAATACAACTGCCATATAAGACAAATAGTACTTTGCGGGGACCTAAACATCGACTTGTGCTCATCCCATGAAAACCTTCAGTGTGCCGACTACCTAAATCTGTTATACGAACATAAAATGCTACCTGCCATTACAAAACCAATTCGCCAGGAAGCCTGTCTGGACCATATTTTTGTAAAAACTGTAGGTGATGCAAGGGGGTTGGTGTGTGTTTCAGATATCACAGACCATTATATTTGTGTATTAGGATTGTCTTTGTCTGTGTCATAGAATCCGTAAAAAAATACATACCAAAATAAACTATGAGGATGGAGTCACCGAGTTAAGTCTCATCGACTGGTCTGTGGTTACAGAAATAACTGATGCTAACCTAGCTGCGAACCGTTTTAGTAGTATCATTGACGCGGCAATTAGAAACAACTCCCAGCAACATACAATAAGCCGAACAAAATTTAATTTAAAACCCTGGATCACAGCCGGTCTAATCAAATGTCAAAAGAACAGAGACCGTCTCCATCTAGAAGCCAAGAAAAACCCACACAATGAAATAGCCCAAATAACTTATAAAAGATACCGAAACTTTCTAAATACTATCCTTCATAAACTAAAGACAAATTATGAAAAACAGGTCCTTACCACCAACATGAAGGATTCCAAAAAGCTCTGGTCTACTATAAAAGAAATATGTCATCTCAATAAAACCAAAAACGATCCCATTGAACTTACTGAAATAACATCCAACCCAATAGTTTCTCTCTCTATTTTGTAAATGTAGGTAAAAATCTAGCAAATGAAACATTGGAAAAGCTGTCTTGTACACAAAATGATTTGGCAACCACAGTCGACATATCTAAGTCTGTACCACACTCTTTCTTCTTGCGCCCGACTGATGAGAACGAAGTCAACAACTTAATATCTGACTTGAAGCCACAAAGTTCTCCTGGAATAGATAAATGCACGCCGATTCTCGTAAAATTGCTCAGAAATATAATTAACAAACCTTTAACACATATTTTTAACCTCAGCCTATCATCAGGCATTTTCCCTGATATTTGGAAAACAGCATTAATTACACTTATCCACAAGACAGGAGATAAAAATAACCCAAGCAATTATTGTCCGATATCTTTACTCACAATATTCTCAAAATTACTGGAAAAAATAGTTAATAAAAAGCTTTCACAATATCTTGAAAAATTTAACCTTAAAATTTAACTACTGTAGTATTGGGGTTTTCCTCGATCTTACCAAAGCGTTCGATACTGTCTCGATACCAATTCTGCTACAAAAACTTAACGTCTATGGTATCAGAGGAATAGCTAACGACTGGTTCAGAAACTACCTTTCAAATAGAAATCAAAGTATAAGAGTCGGAACCTATACAAGCGAGACTTATTCTATAGATTTTGGCGTGCCTCAAGGCAGTATTTTGGGTCCTACTCTTTTCCTGATTTACATGAGCGATTTGGTGGATATTCCGTTGAATGACGCTGAAATAATTTGCTATGCTGATGACACTGTTATTCTCTTCCGTGGTTCCTCCTGGGACCATGTTAGAGACCAAACTGAAAATGGTATGATATCTATAAATAACTGGCTAAATAAAAATCTTCTCTCGTTAAATACAAGCAAAACACAATACGTCGCCTTTCACAAAACTAGCGCTTCCCAGCCTCCTATCGCCATGTCCTTAAAATTACACACTTGTAGGCTAAATCCCCAAACACAATCTTGTAACTGTAAACATCTAACCCGAAAAGTTAATCTTAAGTACTTAGGAGTATTTATTGACGAAAGGCTATCCTTTAAAAGTCATATAGACAACCTAATAAGCAGAGTCCGTAAAAGTATTTATATTATGAAAAGCCTACGCCATTCTACGGATGTTAAAACCCTAATATTAGTGTACAAAGCTCTTTGACAAACTGCCCTATCATACTGCATCAGAGTTTGGGGTGGTGCAGCCAAAACAAATATGCTCATTCTAGAAAGAGCTCAACGTTCTGTCTTGAAAGTATTATTACGAAAACCGTACAGGTATTCTACAGACGAACTGTACAAAGACTGTAAGGTTTTAAGAGTGCGACAACTGTTTATATTGAGAGCAGTACTTGCTATGCACAAAATCACCCTCGCTTCGCCAGATTATGAATATCTAGTTAATCGCCGAGTGTATAGAGTTCCTGTACGCCAAATTCGCTCTACTTTTGCAAAAGATTACCTAAATTCCTACTGCCCTATATTTATAATGTCATTTGTCAGAAAGTGCCCTGTGTTGTAAATCTCAGTTGTGCCAAAGCGAAAATTTGTATTGAGAAATGGCTCATAAACCTGAACTATGGCGAAACTGAGGATATTATGACGTCGTTAGTCTAACACCATAGGTATAAACATGTGCACGTACACACCAAACACACATACACACACCACATACATACACATACCACACACATATACACACCACACACACACACACGCACGCACGCACGCACGCACGCACGCGCACACACACACACACACACACACACACACACACACACACACACACACACACACACATAGACACACATAGACACACATACATGTTATTTAATATAAAGCGAATAGTATTATATTATCTCCCTTGAAATTACTAGTATAAGTCTTAGTATAAGTTAATGTTCTTTTTGATGTTTTTTATTCTATCCATTTTTTATTTTTTCTCTATCATCCTTTTTATACTATTTTCCACTGTGTTCAAACCGCGGATAACACAAATTGTAACGTTGGTTTCTTGTAACATCAGGCCTCTGCGATACAAGATATTATCTTAGTGCAGAGCCTACTGATAATTGTACTAAAAATTGTAATTTTTGTGGAATTAAAGTTTTTATTATTATTATTATTATTATTTATTAATAAACATAAGTTACACTCTAGTATAATAGGGAAATGGTCTGACCATATCGTACTTTACGTAGACGTTCGACACTGTGCACTGAGCAGCCTGAGTCACAACACAGTAATCCAGCCACCTCTCCGACCCGTGCACATCACTAATGAACGTGTACGTGTCCGATGAAAGCCCGAGCCTATCCACATCGATACATGACCAATTTTGTTCCCCACAAAACGCTAAAAGTTCATTAAAAAAGAGCTCATGCGGGTGTGCGTTAAAGTCGCCCATTATGTACACCGATTCTATACCGTACTGTTCTATGATAGCGCTTACCGCACTGAGGCATTCCGTGAAATCCGGTAGATTGTCCGTAGAATTTGTAGGCATGTAGACGCACACCACTACAAGGGGCCGATCATTTGTCACTATTTGTATGGCACAAATGCGGCTATTGTCGCACTGTAAGACCGACACATTTTGGAAAACACTGTTTCTCCAAAGCAGCGCGACCCCGCCGTACGGTCGACCGCGGAGCATTCCCGTCGCTGTGTCGACCGCCGACGTCCCAGTGTATCCGAAACTGCTGTCAATTGTACTTAGAACAGGGATCTCGGGAGCCAGTAACCACGTCTCTTGTAGGGCAATTATATCACAGCTGTTATATAATTCTCTCACACTCTCTACTTGGTTTTTAAGGCCGTGAGCGGCGGGAGGTCCGTCCTTCAACTTGTGCGTGTAATGCACAAAACTTCTAAAAATTATAAAATAATAATTTTTTATCTAGGTATAAAGGTAAGTTTTGCCGGGATACAAAGATCTTAAAAGCATTATAACCTGTCTGCTTCTTAATGTTAGTTTTCTCCAACAATACATTTTCATTTGTTTTTACTTGTATGTAATTTGTTATATCTTAGTTGAATACTAACCGATGCTCTTACGGTGAGGGAAAACATCGTGATGAAACCTGCACATTCAGGCGACTGGATGTGTAACCATGATCCAATCTGGTCAGGTTCCCCTGGTAGCAGGGTCATGGAGGTCAGATGGCAGTCGCTTCACTGTAATTACCTGACCTGCCAAATCCTGGATCATGGTCAAGGCGGACCCCAGGCCCTCGTTCTCGAGAGCACAACCGGGACATTAACGCCAAGATGATTATTTTTTTTTATTATAATTTGTTATATCCTTTTCTATTGTCTTTGTGGACGTTCGTAATAAACACGGGTATTTTGGTTTCCGCCGCCTTAAAGTTGCACTCCGTACCGCTTGCTATGCCCTTTCTTCCCTGGAAACGATAATTGGGCTTCTTTTTCTTCACCACTGTCACCCATCCACAATTATTCGAGTCTTTATTTCAATTTCAATTTCAATTTCAATTTCTTTATTTATGACGTCCGCGTCGGTGCAGCGTTCCGGTTCGTTATCAGTCAGCTGACTTGCCGGTAAGTACCTACGCGGTGACGTCACGGCCGGTGTTGCGCCGATTCCGTGCCTACTACCGTCAAGTTTTGTTTTTCGGGTTTTCCCGCTAAATTGCACTCCGTGGGAGAAGATATTTCTTTAAAATCCCGATACTGCGTAACATTACTCTTTTCGTTGGATGTTTGTAGAACATATTTACTTGTTTCGTTTAACGTAGAACTAAAACCCATAGGGTCGCTGTTTGAGATCCATGCACCGCGTTTCACGTTAACGTTCGAGCAAACAGGCAGCAGGGACGACAGGGCTTCTTTCACACACTCTGCTTTGATTTCTTTTACTTGATCAAGAGTAGCGTAACTTGTCTTCATCGCATAGATATCCGCTTGAACACGTTGAATATATTTTAATAACTTAGAGCAGTCCAAGTGGTCAAACGGTGGTAATTTATCTAAATTCCTCGCAACGAACACGGGAATGTCTTCAGGTTCGATTGATTTAAACACTCCAATGATGTCCTCCAGGTCACGCTGTTCTTTACCCTTGTTTTTGCGTAATTTATTCCTTTGATCCGTCGAAACAGATTCAAAGAACAACAATTTAGACTTCTTTATTTCTTCACTTGTAAAGGATGAAACACACACTTTTACCATGGTATCGGTATCCACTAACGACACTTTGTTTTGTACATACGTCAGCATTTCGTCAATGACGATATTACACGCGTTACATTTCACTATTTCCGACATTTTAGCAACGCGATATTTGCGCCGAAAATGAAGAAAAAACACGCGACTACCCTCGTGTGATGCGCGCGCGCAACTTGAACTCTCGTAAAAGAACAATTAATTATTTCATACACAGGTACAGTCCAAGAGCATAAGTGCATTACTACCTCAAGAAAATTTTCCTGTGCCGCTTCAGCAAGATTCACGCATTTGGTGCATCTTTAGCCAAAATCAGTTTTCTAAAAAAAGGGAGAACTTGCCGTCCCTGGTGCCCAAAGGACTTGTGCTTTACCCCAATCGTATGTCTCATATTATAAATAAAAATTTAAATAATTGATGCTTTAAAAACCGTTTAACAACTGCACAGCCGTGCAAAGGAATATGATTCTTAAGGTGGTCATGCACTTATGCTCTGGCATTGAGCTACAAACCCGTATGAAATTAATAAAATTACCTCAAAAGCCGGCACCGCATCCGATTCCCATACGCTGCAGTCATTTTGGACGACGGTGGCCGTGTTCCATCAGTTGAAACGTCTGATAGTGTGATTATAATCTAAGCTGTGTGCATACTTTCCCGCTTAAATTATAAAACCTTACGGAATATGATTCTATAATAATATCGTAATGTAGGGGGTTATGGGGACCAATCACCATATCATGGGCCCAAGCCAACCTCACCTGCCCGCGGTCCCCCTTCTGACAGACGGACGAGGCTCTGGCGAACCGGCTTTTCCCTTACGGGATCGTGCGGGCCGGATGGTAGTCGCACCACATAAAAAGCCAAAATATCGCAATAAAAAAAACAGCATGAAAAGGTCCGCTGCGGAAAACAAACACCAAACAACGCCGTTGAACGACGCACAGCCCTACACCTGCGATAAGTGGACTAGGGCTACCCTGTCACGCGAGGGCAGGGTTAAAGAAGTTAGCGCCTAGTAGTAGGAAGCTCCGCATCGCCACCCTAAACGTTGGTTCTCTGACTGGCCGCGGTCTCGAGAGCTGGCCGACTAGTTGCACAGACGCCGCATTCAGGTGGCATTCCTGCAGGAGACGAGGTGGCGTGACTCTAAGTCTAGGGAAATCGGGCAGGGATACAAGCTTACAAGCTCTTGTACTCCTAATCGGCTGAAGGGAGGAATGGGGTCGCTATTGTGGTGGGCGACGGGTTCCGGAACGGTATTTTGGAGGTGATCAAGTCCCAAATTGAGGGTATAACATTTTAAGAGAGGTAGAGCATAGCGGGGTATCCAGTTCGAATTGGAGCTGCCCGACTGGGGAAGTACCTCCACCTTACAGAATACCGCAGCTAAACAATACTCTTTTAAATAGTATTGTGTTTCTGCCGATGAGTAAGGTCCCCAGTGCTCCATGGGGTGTGGATTTGGGGAATCGTGGCTTTGGCAGTGGAGGGGCATTTGCCTTTTTGCTGCCAGAGCAACGTGTTTTAGAGGTGGGCAACGCATTGGCGATACTCTTGGTGTTTCCAATGTCTATAGGCAGCGGTGACCACTTTCCATCAGGTGGCCCGCTTGCGAGTTTGGCAACCGTATGACATAAAAAAAAAATAACAACGAACCTCATCAGCGCCTACGCTCCCCAGTCCGGCTGCGCCGACACCGAAAAGACTGCCTTCTGGAACAGTTTCGAAAATACCCTGCGACGTATACCATCCTCTGAACAGATTGTGGTTAGTGCGGACCTCAATGGTCATGTGGGACAGAGGAGCGAGGAGTACGGTCGGCCGCATGGTGGATTTGGCTTCGGCCAGCGAAATAGTGAGGGAGAAGATATTCTCTGAACCTCACTGGCCGTAGTCTTCTTCCAGAAAAGACTAGAACACCTCATCACTTTCAAAAGTGGCGCACCAATCACAGATCGATTATCTGCTGATCCGAAGACGTGACATCCGTCCCCGTCCAAGATCATCCAGGGAGAATGCCTCACTACACAGCACCGAGTCCTTGACATAGACGTCTGGGTAAGTAATAGACAGCCTATGGCAGATCGTTGCGAACCGTCTGTTAAGTGGTGGACTCTGAAAAGCAAGAACCAGGAGTTCATGGAGATAGCCAAAGGCCTCGATTGGAGCGCAAAGGGCGAAACCTCCAATAAGCTCTGGTGTCACTATCAGAAATCCATCTTCAAACTCGGACGAACTGTACTCGGCACGTCGAAAGGCGGCCGACGAATTGACAAGGATACGGGATGGTGGAATAGTGAGGTGCAGGAAGCAGTTATGGACAAATAGGCATGTTTCGAGAAATAGCAACACAGTAACTCATTATCGGATAAGGAAGTGTACTTGGGATCAAAGCGGCGATCCTCACTACGATGCGATGGATTCTGTGGAGGGGCACAAGCTCGTCTACATGCTGGAAAAATCGCGGAGTCGAGCCAGTCTGGATGGGACAAAGTGTGTTGCCATCAAATTTACGGACGGAACTTTGCTTACATGCGCGAACTCTATTAAAGACCGGTGGTGTTGTCATTTCAAGGAACTAACTAACGAGGCCAACAACTACATGCGACCACCATGCTTCCTGCAAACCATGATTACTCCTGATGAGGTGAAAAGGTCGCTGGTACGTATGAAAAATGGAAATGCCATGACGGAATACCCATAGAAACCTGGACAACAATGGGGACCCGGGGCGTACTCTTGCTCACTGAGCTATTCAACAGGATTGTAGCTGCGGGGCTTGTACCTGACGCTTGGCGCGAAAATATTATCACGCCAATCTCTAAAGGAAAAGGCAGTGTGCAAGAGCGCTGCAACTATCATCAGGCAGGTTGCAGGTATCATACTTATGAGTCACACAATGAAGCTTCAAAGTCTGCGCTGGTTTAGTCACGTGTTGCACAAGGCTCAGGTATACGTGGGCAATCGGTGCCTGAATCTGCCTGTATCAGGAAAGAGGCCCCGTGGGCGACCCAAGAAGCGGTAGATTGACATCGCTGAGTCGAATGTGAGAGCCAACGGCTTACAACGAGAGGATGCCGAAGACCGGGCGAAGTGGAAAAGATTGAGTAGGAAAGCGGACCCTGGCAGAGTCCAGGATATGCGCTAGGACGATGAATAATATGACAATGTAAAGTAAAGTAAAACTGAAATACGTTTATCGCACTAACTACCAAGGCACAAATAATACAAAACAAATAAAAAGCCACGCACAATGTTCCCTTTGGACTAAGACATCAGATCATTCAAGAGGTATATTAAAGGTATCTTTAGAGGCGGGCAACGCATAGGTAACACCCCTGGTATTGCTGATGTCCATAGGTGACGATCACCACTTTTCATTACGAGGCCCGCCTGCCTGTTTGTCTGCCGTAAAATATAAAAAAGAGAAATACAAGAAAATAACAAAAATAGAAGTACAGTGCAACAAACCCGGTGATATCGTCGCTGTTGTTGGAATTGACATGACATTCCAAATTGGAGTTATGAATATGAACTATAGGTAAATGGTTGACTAGTACAGCTCCTACTTACCTCTAAGCTTACGTAGTTCATCCAGCTTAAGCGATTGCACAGTTACCACTTCCTTGTCGACTCGACGACGACGTTTCGTGACAATAGTAGTTGCGTCCGCGTCTTTACCCGGCTTTACTATAAAATATTAAAAAAAAAAATTATAAAAAATGGGAGCAGTATGATTGCCCCAATGAAAATTGATAAAGTATTTCTTGAATTAGGATTACGTTAGTTAATGTCTTTTCAAACGTGAAAACTCTAAAAGAAAGTAAAAGTGACTCTGATACAATCTTGTGTAAGTGCCTAATCATCGTAAAATTTCCTCATACAAGATATCTGGGTGTCATTGTCGATCAGAGTTCTCATGGTATCAGTACATTGAACAGGTCATTAAAGACTGAGAAAGATTGTTTGAATATTTAAAATGCGTAATACCTAACCGTTCTGGTGAATTGAAAGATTCCCTTAAGCATCTTCTCAATCAAATGTCTCTAGATGTAACCATTACATGCGAAATCGGATATCGAAGGCATTCTGAGAAAATTAAGCCTAGTAATATAAATTTACGTTAAGACTGGAATTTTGTTAAACGTGACTACAGACTTTTAAATGACCTCATTTCATCTGTTTCCTGGGAAAAGGTATTAAATTCACTCAAAGTAGACGACGCGTTAGACGCACTCTACTGCATTTTGTTTGATATCTTTGATAAGTGTATACCTAGAACAGTTCGATCCATTGTTCTTAAAAGGCCTTATCTGGTTTGGTATACCTATGACCTAATCAAGGATATCGATCGTAAATAAGCTTTTCATCTTAAATGGAAGGCTGTAGAGATTCCTGTTCTGAGTTCGCTCACCTGCGATTTTATATTAAAAAGCGGTCCCAAATACCTAACAATCACCATCATTGTCCTAGCGCTTATCCCGACATCTACCAGGGTCCACTTTCCTATCCATTCTTCTCCACTTCGCCAGGTCTTCGGCATTCTCTCGTCGTACACCGTTGGCTCTTGCATTCGACACAGCAATGTCAATCGATCGCTTCTGGGGTCGCCCACGGGGCCTCTTTCCTGATATCGGCATGTTCAGGCACCTATTTCCCACGTATCCCTGAGGCTTACGCAACACGTGACCAAACCAGTGCAGGCGAGTCTCCTCTGTTTGTCTGATATTGTCTGCGATATCCCTCAAGCCAAGACTGCCACGAATGTATTAATTACGTACTCGATCGAGCCGCGTAACTCCGCACATCCAGTGCAGCATTTTCATTTCGTTAGCGTGGAGTTCGCGAACGTGTTTCGTAAGCGCATGCCATGTCTCGCAGCCATAAAGCATCACAGGTTTAATTATACTCTTGTGTATAAGCCCTTTGAGCTTGACAGCGATTTCAGGGTCACATATGACTGCCGTAAGTTCCCGCCATTTGGCCCAAGCTGCAGAGATTCGGGACTTGACATCGAGGCCGATATCGCCGGAATCATTTCAATCAAACCGGAAATATTTGGATTTATCTGTTCTATTGACAGCTTCGTTACCTATGCGGATGGTGTCGGGATGCGCGCTGCAGCTGGCCATATACTCTGTTTTGGCGATATTCAGCTTCAAACCACCGTTTTCTCGCAAATCCTTCCGCATGTTTACCCTGGTCTCAAGGTCCTGCCTAAGCTTGCTCACCGGTACAATGTCATCAGCGTACTTCATAAGCCAAGGAGGCATGTCCTGAATTCATTTGTTAGTCTTTTACCCCAAAAGCATAAACTCTTTCACCGAGTCGCATTTTACCTCTACCGTGCATAAAGTTTTCACTTTGGCTTTTGGCTAATCGTTTATTTTAGTATTAGACAATATCTTTAGTCGCAATGTACATTTTTCGCTTATTTCTTGAATAGCATATCGTAGGGAACATTTTACAATACTAACACAAAATAAATACTCTTTATTGCACACCTCTTGAGGAAAAAATTATACAGAACATGAATTGTAATAGAGGTAGACAACAGGCGGCCTTATCGCTAAAGAGCAATCTCTTCCAGGCAACCGTTGAGTAGCATTTAATGTCATAGTAATGGCTTTTTGAAATAAATGTGGCACCGGCCTGTAATCGGTAATTACTTTTCTTTTTAAAATCTAAAATCTTTTAAAATAAGATTATAAAATCTTATAATAAAAAGTATAAGATTTTATAATCTGAATGTATTAATAATTTTCCTGAATCACAGTTTAAAGAAAAGGTGAAAGCAATTTTAATGAAAAAAGCCTATTATAAAATTGATGAATATATCAATGACAAAAATGTATGGTGTACTCTCTCGAAATAGGAAGTAATTTATAAATTTAAAATTTTGTAAATTGGGTGAGGATGATTTGATGTGGAATAGCCATTCAATAATAAATGTTTTTAAAATGTTTACGGCATTGAATTGGACGATGGCTGGGCCCTGCGTCATGCTCGTGAACGGGTGCTGCCTTGGTGGACTGCTTTACTGTACTATTTTTTATATTTTTTTATATTCTTATAATTAGTTATCTTGACCGATTTGTAGGGGTCCACATCATATTTCAATCAAGACAGGCTCACTCAAATTAAATTGACAAATGTATCAATGCAATGTAATTATATTTAAATGTACCTGTAGGTTTCTTGCCGTTTCTTTCTCCCACAGATGGTAATTTTCCTAACTGAAGCGGCGTACTGACAGACAGACGACATTATTTTTACTTATTTGTTCCGAGCTCAGGGGGTGACGCAGGTAGGCCGGCTGGTGCTTGCTGGTGCTCGCGCCGGCGGGCTGGTTGGGGCCGGACGCGCTGTGCACATGATTCGCCTAGGCGGTTATGTGCGTGGCGTGTATCGGTGCCCGGTGTCTCGCCGGGGTGGGCGCTCGCGCGCGCTGGTCGGTCTGCATGCGTCGCCCCCTATCTGGATGAGCTCGCTTAACTTTCCCTTTGCTTTCCGTTTGATTTTTGACGTTTGAAAAGAGATTAATTAACGTAATCCTAATTCAATAAATACGTTTTTTATTTTCATTTTAATTTTCCATGGATTTTTCTACCTCGATCTTTATGAAGTCCGGCGGACAAGCATGCAGAATATTCTCGCACTATTTCCGTTTTAGTGGAGTAAAGTGCCGTTACAAAATTTCGTTGAACACGTATATACTGATGTCCCGGAACCATTTATCCTATTGATGCGGTGTCTGTACCCTGCCCTAATTAAAATGTTCCCGCCATGTGAACTATCGATGAATTCGAAACTACCCCGCCTACCACAAGCGGATCCAGGACCAGTCTCCATATTTTCAAAATATTGAATTAAGATAATATGATTATTATATCTGACTTCAATGTTACTGCACTTAAATGTCGCAATGATAGAGTATTGTCTATTATTTATTAGTCACAAAGATAATTTTTCAATGAGTTTGATAGCATTTAAGGCATGAAACTACAGGTACAAAACACAATTGAAAAAAGTTTACAGAATTTTAGTGCAAACATCACGCGTCAAATTAATTAGAGTCCCAAACAAAAATCGATCGCGGCGAAATGCTTCTAGAATAACGAAAAATTAAATACTACAAATAAATAATACTAATGTAAAAAGCTTCGCGAAAAAATGCGTCAAGTACATGATTCTATTGAAATTTTGTTAGTTCGAGGTGAAACGCGACTCGCTGAATGGCTACAAAGAATTAATGCTTTTGAAGTAAAAGACTAACAAATGCCTAAATTACCACTGAGAGGGCATCGAGCACAATGCAAAACAAGTAAGGGCTCAGCACAGCACCCTAGTGAACACCTACAGTAAGAGTAGGGAAGGGATTAGTATGGCCTACGATGGTTTTTACGATAGCTTCAGTATTGGCATACGTGTCCTGTATAATACAAATGTACGCCTCGGGCGCAGACTTTGCTCTCAGAGCCCACCAGATTATCTCCCGAGGGAAACTGTCGAAAATTATCTGTAGGTCGAAAAATGCTTAATGCAACGGTTGATTCCTACTACAATGGGACTCCTGGAGGACCCTGAGAGCAAAGATTGGATCCATAGTGCTGCAACCCGGCCTGAAACTGTAGTGGAATTCCAACAAGGAGCATTCCTGCCTGGTTAATAATCCGTTCGACTAGCTTCATTGTGTGGCTCATAAGTTTGATACCCCGATAGTTGCCACACTCTTGCACACTGCCTTTTCTTTTATAGATTGGCGTGATAATATTTACGCGCCACGCGTCAGGTACAAGCCCCTTAGCTACAATCCTGTTGAAAAGCTCAGTGAGCAAGAGTACGCTCCGGGTCCCCATTGTTTTCTAGGTTTCTATGGGTATTCCGTCATGGCCGATAGCTTTTCCGTTTTTCATACGTACCAGCGACCTCTCCACCTCATCAGGAGTAAACAATGTTTGCAGGAAGCGTGGTGGTCGCACGTAGTGGTTGGCCTCGTTAGACCGTTCCTTGAAATGACAACACCACCGGTCTTTAATAGAGTTTGCGCTTGTAAGCAAAGTTCCGTCCGTAACTCTTATGGCAACACACTTCGTCCCATAAAGACTGGCTCGTCTCCGCGATTATACCAGCTTGTAGAGGAGCTTGTGCCCCTCCACATAATCCAACGCATCGTAGAGCGGAGCTAGCTGGGCCCATCGCGCTTTTGCCACCGCCATTTTAGATCGCCGCTTTGCTCCCAACTACACTTTCTTATCCGATAATGAGTCACTGTGCTGCCATTTCTCGAAACATGCCTATTTTTCCATAACTGCTTATTATTATTACCTCACTATTCCACCATCCCATATCCTTGTCAATTCGTCGGCCGCCTTTCGACGTGCCGAGTACAGTTCGTCCGAGTTTGAAGATGGATTTCTGATAGTGACACCAGAGCTTATTGGAAGTTTCGCCCTTTGCGCTCCAACCGAGGCCTTCGGCTATATTCATAAACTCCTGGTTCTTGCTTTTCAGAGTCCACCACTTAACAGACGGTTCGCAACGATCTGCCATAGGCTGTCTATTACTTACCCGGACGTCTATGTCAAGGATTCGGTGCTGTGTAGTGAGGCATTCCCCCTGGATGATCTTGGACGGGGATACGTGACGGATGTTACGTCTTCGGATCAGCAGATAATCGATCTGTGATTGGTGCGGGCCACACACGGGTTCTGATCTTTTCTGGATGAAGGTGTTGACTACGGCCGAGTCAGCGGCCAGTGAGATTCGAAAAATATATTCTCCCTCACTGTTTCGCTGGCCGTACCAAAATCCACCATGCACCCGACCGAACTCCTCTCTCCTCTAGCCCACACGATCGTTGAGGTCCGCACCTACCACAATCTGTTCGGAGGATGATATAAGTCGCAGGGTATTTTCGAAACTGTTCCTGAAGGCAGTCTTTTCGGTGTCGGCGCAGCCTGACTGGTGAGCATAGGCGCTAATGAGGTTCGCTGTAATTTTTTTTTATTAATATCATACGGTAGGCAAACAGACACCTGATAAAAAGTGGTCACCACTGCCTATAGACATTGGCAACACCAAGAGATCGACATTGTGTTGCCCACCTCTACAACACGATGTTCTGGCAGCAAAAAGGCAAACGCCCCTCCACTGACAAAGCCACGGTTCCCCAAATCCACACCCCATGGAGCACTGGCGACGTTACTCACCGGCAAAAACACAATACTATTTATCTCTTAATGACCTACCTCTCTTAAAATGTTATAGCCTCAATTGCACCTTGATCACCATGAGTCAATCGCTCACCCTGTTCACCTCCAAAATGCCATTCCGGAACTCGTCGCCTACTACAATAGCGACCCCATTTCTCCCTTCAGCCGATTCTTGTACACGAGCTTGAAAGCTTGTATCCCTGCCCGATTTCCCTAAACTTGGATCCACGCCATCTAGTCTCCTGCAGGAATTACACCTGAACGCGGCGTCTGTGCAACAAGTCGGCCAGCTCTCGAAACCGGCCAGTCAGAGAACCAACGTTTAGGGTGGCGAAGCGGAGCTTCCTACTACTAGGCGCTAACTTCTTTTACCCTGCGTCCGCGTGACAGGTTAGCCCTAGACCACTTATCGCAAGTGCAGGGCGATACGCCTGCGTGTCGTACAGCGGCAACGCCCTAGCGTGGTGTTTGTTTCCAGAAGCGGTCCTTTTCATGCTGTTTTTTTTTTGCGGTGTATGGATTTTTATGTGCGGCGACTACCTTCCGGCCCGCACAACCCGTTAGGGAAAAGCCGGTTCGCAAGAGCCTCGTCAGTCTGTCAGCAGGGGGACCGCGGGCAGGTGAGGTTGGCTTGGGCCCATGAGATGGTGGTTTGGCCCCGTAACCCCCCAAAATAGCTTGCAATAATTACGTTAAACACATCGAGAGTAGGATTAAGTGCGATCCACGGGTATTTTGGCAACACGTAGTCAGTCTCAAATTCATTGCTGGTTTCGAGACTAAAGTCACCAACAAAGGCAGGAGCTATACTGGCAGTGAGGCAGCGCACACATTTTCTACATTCTTCTCCAGTGTCTTAATACCTGATGTTCCTGTGCTCGACTACGACTAGGCGTGCTCAATGGACAAAACTGCTACTGCTAATATGTCAGTATCACAGATATTACCTCGAGAGAAGTCGAAGTGAGCAGAAACATTTTGTGGGTGCCTGCGTTTGTGATCAAGGGCTGCAAGGATTTCTTAGTAGGTCCTATTTGTCACATTGTCAATTTGTCATTGTCTACGGGTACATACCTAGATCGCTGGAAAACTACGTCGATTCCTAAGTCCAGTGACTCGACAAGTGTTACGCAGATCAAAGCTTACATAAGTGAGGCTCAATATGGATTCAGGGCAAATCGCTCGGTTAATACTAATTTGGTAACACTGGTCAGCTTCATATCCGAAAATCTGGATCGTGGCGCTCAAGTGGACGTCATATATTTTGACTTCAAACAAGCGTAGACAGGGTAGCCAACGATGTGCTTCTGGGTAAACTTTACACGCACGCACGCACACGATTGTTTTATTTCAATTAAAAATTCTCCGCCTTTCAAAAATACCCGATACTAAGATTATTATTACTCACCGCTGGCATCTGCTTCATTTGGAGCTTCATCTGGATTGAGTATACTGGTACTAGATGTTTTTGATTTAATGATGTAACGAAGTTGCATCTGGCCATCGCTATCGTACTCGGTCGCAAGGTAACCTAATAGAAAAAAAAACAAGTTAGATTATAGGTCACGTCTCATCAGGTAAAACAAGCAGAGCATTAGAGGAGGGGGTGTGTCCATGTTGTGTTTCAAATTTCGCTCTGTCTTCTCTGTTGCAGAAATGGTAGCGTAGTTTTGCCAATTTGGTGTCTGTAGTGTCATGGCTACGGCAAAACGGTTGTAGATACAGCTAGATCATTCAATCTATATACATAATATAACAAAACAATAAAAAAGTGTCTGTACATTCAATATATTTACAAAAAAAATATTTAGTGCGATGAAAAATTAGTAATAGAGTAAGAATTTTTAAATTGTTTATCTGTATGTTTATATTTTTGTTTGTCTATTTGTACACGGTAATCTCTTGAACTACTGGACGTATTCAAAAACTGCCGTTACTGAACGTTTTTCAAATACGTCAAAGTTTCATTCAAATCCTTGCTTGCCTGGGCAACATATAGGGTATAATTGATTTTGGAAACTGGAACATCTCACATGTAGAACCATAATAGACCAACTAAACTATTCTTCTTCTTGATCGTACCCTCACTGCTGAGGATCGTGACATCTTCAGGAGTTTGTCGACTGCATGTCTCCATCGGTTTCGATCAGGCGCCTGGTGTAACGCGACGTTGATGGATGTATCCAGTTGTTCGGATATTTGGTCCGCCCATCTCTTCGGACTTCGGCCTCTGGGTCTCTTGCCTTCGACTTTTCCCGTCACCATAAGTCATTCCAGATTGTTGTTAGGCCGACTGGCGATATGGCCGAAATAGCGCACCACTTTCTACATACAGATCGACGATAATCGCTGTGTATTCTGCAAATTTAATTCCTTCAAAACCGATACGTTAGTGCAGTAAGCTGTCCATGGGATTCTAAGTAAGCGGCGCCAACACCACATCTCGAACGCGTCAACTCTTGCTCTTGGCCTTCATAGTCCATGTCTGCGCTCCATACAGAAATATGGAGAAAATTAGCGTGCGGACTAGGTGTGTCTTTGTTCGATTTGGGATATCCTATCTCTCCATATTTTGCCAAGTTGAGTCATCGCTGACTAGGCCATTCCTATTCGTCGACGTATTTCGGGTTCGCTGTTACCTTTTGTTGTTATGAGAGAGTCGAGGTATTGGAACTGTTCCACGGTCGTGTACACTTGTAATAAACTTGTGCGTTGAACAACAGTGAAATGGTCGACCACAAAACTATAAAAAACATGAAAATGGCCGAATGGGTCTTGATGAGGAATTCCCAGTTTTATAGTTTGGGCTCTAACTTAAAATCTAGTTCATGTTTCATCTAATTCAGTTGGGTAGAATCAGAGATACAGCTTGACCTCTCCGTAGTACCAGCTTTCATACATTAGGAAGGTCATTTAATATATAAAAATATTGCCCTAAAACGATTTATTAAAACCGCAAACCACCGTTTTCTAGTACATCCTTCGACATGTTTACCCTGGTCTTAAGGTCCTGCCTAAGCTTGCTCACCAGTACAATGTCATCAGAATATAAATTCATAAGCCAAGGAGGCATGTCCTGAATTTCCGCTGAGAGGGCATCGAGCACAATGTAAAACAAGTAAGGGCTTAGGACCGAACCCTGGTGTACACCTACAGTAATCGGGAAGGGAATAATATGGCCTACGATGGTTTTGACGACAGCTCCAGTATTGGCATACATGTCCTGTATAATACAAATGTACACCTCGGGCACAGACTTTGATCTCAGAGCCCACCAGATTATCTCCCGAGGGACACTCTCGAAAGCCCTCTGCAGGTCGAGAATGGCGTATTGCAACGGTTGATTCCTACTGCAATGGGACTCCTGGAGGACTCCAAGAGCAAAGACTGGATCCACGGTGCTGCAGACCGGCCTGAAGCCGTATTGATATTCCAACAAGGAGCATTCCTTGCGAAGTCTCTGGTCAATAATCCGTTCGAATAGCTCCATTGTGTAACTCATAAGTTTGATACCTCGATAGTCGCCGCATTCTTGCACACTGCCTTTTCCTTTATAGATTGGCGTAATAATATTTACGCGCCACGTATAAGCCCCGTAGCTATGATCCTGTTGAATAGTTCAGTGAGCAAGAATACGTCCCTGGTCCCGATTGTTTTCCAGGTTTCTATGGGTATTCCGTCATGGCCAATAGCTCAATCTAATATGGTCAATCAGTAAAACTATTGCCTTAAAACGATTTATTAAAGATGAGATTTTAACGTTTTTCTATCGATCCCTTTCTATCTCTCCCTAGGAGTATAGTGGACCAACATATAAAACTCGTAGTAACAATGTGCAAAACCAAACCCCAATTAGAGAATTACAAGGTCATATTTCCTTGCTTGCTTCTCAAACCGATAAAAGAAATGAAGTCTCGACATACTTAGAATAATGACAATTCCTAGATTATGAAAGTATAAAACAAATAAAGAGAATTCCAAGATAATTTCATCAATAATAAACTCTGATGACTACACAAAAAAGCGAGACTATCACCGAATAGAACAACACTGAAAACCGATCGCAAGATCAACACGAAACGCACCAAACCAAATAACAGAATATAAAAAATTCTTCATGTAAAGAAACAATTCATGACTATTTTGAAACAATGTTACCTGGACTTATTATATAGAGAACAAACTCCACATACCAAAGCAATAATCGTCGAAGAAGTTGGCCATCATTGCCGAGTATATAGATAAAAACATATTGCCGGACTAATTAAAACTAAACCGTTTTAATACGTTGCAAACGATAATTTATGTAGCAGCATTCTACA
The DNA here is from genome assembly GCA_907269095.1 of Blastobasis adustella. Lineage (NCBI taxonomy): Eukaryota > Metazoa > Arthropoda > Insecta > Lepidoptera > Blastobasidae > Blastobasis > Blastobasis adustella. The sequence goes on from OU026137.1 coordinate 13,498,118, forward strand.
GCACCATATTAGGTACATCGGATCTAAAATTGATACCATTACCATATAAAATACAAAGATTTCCATATCAACCTGGCAAAACAAACTAGAAAATAGAATTAAATATCTAATTGCTGATATAAGGAAACAAACAGAATATGTTGTGTTTATACTAAGTATATATATAAGTAATAAGACTAGTGGCAACGCTTTGCTTGTTTAATGTACTTCACGAATTTATGAATAAGGTCCAATGTCCCTCAACCATTTTGATAGAAACTACGATAAACCGCGTCATCTATCCAGCGGTGCCCCCGCTTGTACATAAAATTAACACTGATCGTAACTTGTCCCAATGCTGTCCCCTAACGACCCCCCTTATATCAGAAGCCCGAATGTCGAGCCCCTAAAACTTAGGTGGCATATTTCTAATTTAAGTCTACATTCATTGTGTAATTTTAAAAGGAAATGGAAGATTAATTTGATAACATGGACGCTATTGAGGTGGCCAAACGTAACGGAGGCGTATATCGACGGAGCAAAATAAAAAGGGTGTATCAAACCCAAAAGTCCCAACATTACACTAGAGCCAAACAAAACAAAAAAAAACTGTGCTGAATATCCCCAGTATTCATTGTTATGCAAATGACAGTACTGGAGATGCTAGTCATACTGGCCGAGCGAATGTCCCTCGTTCCGAGGTGTCAGAAAGGTAAATTAGGTTTGTTTCGAATATCGAACATTCCTTGGAGGAAGTTGCTCAGTGGGGCAGACTAAACCTGGTCCAATTCAACCCCTCGAAGACACAGGTCTGCGCATTTTCCGCCAAAAAATATCCTTTTGACATAGTGCAGCAGTTCCAAGGAACACCCCTTTCCATTTCAAAAAGTATCGAGATCTTTAGTGTCGACATATCGGATAGCCTGCGATTCAGGAGTCACCTGGAAATTAAGGCCAAACTGGCTTCGAAAAACCTTAGAGTGCTTAACCGGTCCAAGCGATATTTCACCCCAGGGCAACGCCTGCTGCTGTACAAGGCACAGGCCACACATGGAGTATTGTTCCCATCTTTAGGCCGGCGAAACTGCCAACCTGCTTAATCCTCTGGACTCCGTACAGAGACGCATCGTACAAATTGTCGACGATTACATACTCACAAGCAAGTTAAAACCATTGGCTAACCGAAGGGACTTTGGCTCTCTGTGTGTGTTCTATCGGTTGTACAATTGGGAGTGTTCCGAGGAACTTTTCGATCTGGTGCCCATAGCACAATTCCGGCATCGCACCACCCGCCGTGGGCTGCGTACTCATCCCCACTACGTAGACCCTCTGTTGGTCACCACGCTCGAAAGAACGTTTCTCGCTCGTACGATTTGGATGTGGAATGAGCTACCAGTCAGTGTTTCCTTTGGACTATGACATGGGATCGTTCAAGAGGTATATTAGAGGCCTCTTCGGAGGCAGGCAACGGATTGGTGACTGCCCTGGTGTTGCTAATATCCATAGGCGGTGGTGACCACTTTCTATCAAGTGGCCCGCTTGCCTGTTTGTCTGCCGTATAACATAAAAAGATCAGAATAATACTAACGATTTCTTATTGTACCATCACGTCGAACTGGTACAGTTGGTATAGGGTCACTGTTAGGCTCTATTTCATCCACGTAGTCATAAAGCGGAACAGTCGCCTCCGTCGGCGCAAGCAAGACGTCTATGTCCGAGTCTTTCAGTGCTCCTGAAATAATATTTCACTTATAAAATGATTTTTTCAATCTAAACTTTTAATTTCGTTTCAATCAAAAACACAATTCATCCACCTCTTCCATTTATCCACCGCGTTCAACGCAGTTATTTAACACAAGCCCGAAAAAGAAAACAATTATTCAATCTCAAGTTACTTGCTTCGTGATTTATTAGCATTTTATTTCATTGCTCTTTCAATACACTTTGTCAATCCTTGATAGCTCCTATCGCAAATTATTCAATACCTAGTGTTTGCTGCCTCACATTAAATAGTCTTGGCGTTAATGTCCCGATTGTGCTCTCGCACACGAAAGCTCAGGGTCCGCCTTGACCATGATCCAGAATTTAGCAGATTAGATAATTACAGTGGAGCGACTGCCATCTAACCTCTATGAGTCTGCTATCAAGGGACTCTGACCTTTGTAGTATATTGTATCAAATCCCCTCTTTTAAGCATGCACTTTGACAGGCATCTACAGAACCCTACACTGCACGTGGCCCGACACGTCTTGGGAGGTTTTTTAAAATTTATATTTACTTTCTAGCAATATCCAACTCCGATTATATTAAAGAAATATTAATTCGGTTTCTTCCCTTGCTCCATACTTGTTGCTGAAAAAGCATTAGAGACAGGAATGGAAAGAACAACAATACCTACAGGGATTACGATTTTGCAAAGAAGTCAACCCAGCGACAATCCAAACGATTCTCTCCAACGAGATGTGGTTACTCCTCACGCAAAATTCCAACCTCATTGTACGGAGAACGCCGTACAGGCAATTTTACCTACTGCTTTAAGTAGGTCAATGCGCTTCGACTGAATTGCAATGTAGGTAAATTACTTAGTCTATTACTTTTCACATTAAATTTAGTGTTTATACAGCATTCAACGGGTTCGGTCATTAACATCCCCCGCCTAACCCCCTAAACACTAACGATAACTGTAACACACTACACTCATCGTACAGTTTTTCTTTATTTAAGTCAATATTTAATTTTTTAGTAGTAAGTAATGTCTGTGATCGGTACTTTTAGAGATAAAATTCATTGCTTGGTGCGAGTGACGGATGCGGGAGTGCATGGCGCACGGACACGCCCAATTTTGTTTATTTTAAGTTTCATTTTGAGAATAAACCGGGGGAAACTTCTTGTTCAGAGCTCGGGGCTCGCCATTATACCCGGAGTCTCCCGGGCATTCCAGGAAGGTCGGCTACCTTCAGACTGCTGCCCAGATTATGGCCTGCGGTGGTATAATTCGGTTTCTACGTTTTCTACGATTACTAGGAAGGGACTGGAATTATAGTCATTTCTCTATGACTGGAAGTAGGTACAGCACATCAGTCATCTTGGCGTTAATGTCCCGGTTATGCTCTCGAGAACGAGGGCCCGGAATCCGCCTTGACCATGATCCAGAATTTGGCAATCAGGTAATTACAGTGGAGCGACTACCATCTAACCTCCGTGACCCTGCCAGGGGAACCTGACCAAATTAAACCATGGTTACAAATTCAGTTGACGTAATTTGCAGGTTTCATCACGATGTTTTCGCTCACCGTAAGAGCATCTGTTAGTATACAACTAATAAAACATAACTCAGAAAACAGTCGTTGGTACAAGGCCGCAGCGGGATTCGAACCCGGTACTCTCGCTTACGAGTTGGATACTCAACCGCCCGGCTACCGACGCTCTTAGGTACAGCACATCAATATCTCTACTTAATTGGAGTACAAACATACCTGAATCAACCAAGTGCTTTAAGTTACCATCTTCATAGTCATTTTGTCGGAAACTTTTCGACATACCGACTAAAAGCACTAACACAATAAATAGACGCATTGTAAATATTACATTCATGAAAAGAATGTGGATATTAAACAACAAATTCGAGCAAAGAGGAAATCGGAAGATATTAAAATTATTTATATAAAAATGTTACATTAGGTACTTTCGAATGGATTCTGTATTTTGTTTCAAGCGAAAGTGTTGTTTGATGCTTGATTGACATGTCGTTTTCTTTTTTGTTTTATTTATAAAAAGAAAAACTCTAAAAAGTGCAAACAATCATCTCCTTTTAGTTAAAGGTGATTGAGGATTACCTATAGGTTGGAAATTTTATAGTCGATGCACAGAAATGTTTTTCTTTAGGCGTTCACAATAGTTCCAGTCAAACAGATTGGAAAGTGAGCGGGGGTCTGAAAAGGCCATATTAGGTGTTTCGGGTGTTTCATCCTCCTATCCTCAATCCTATGAGGGTTATGATTTTGACCGGTATGAATGTTTATTTGTTGCCTCATAACTTCTAAACTAAGTAGGTACCTACTTACTTATCGTTGGAAGCGTCTTCATTGTCCAAAGGTTGGCTTAGGTGACATCACAATAAATTGAATTGATGCCCTCTAGAGGACATAGTCATAAAAAAAATTAAAAGGAAAAGAAATAGAAAAATACATTAATATATTAAACAAGCAGCATATTCTATAATTTCAGTAAAAATTCATATAATGATTAGGACAGAAGGGACTTGCATCTACTTATTATCTTGTTCTTCAAAATGTTTACAACGCAGCACTTCCAAATTGCAATCCAGACTTCTTTAGGAAACCTAGAAAAACAAATAAATGTAAATGTACGTAAATACGCGATTAATCCGTTAAATTGTTTTATTGTTTCATAGTGAAATTGAGTGATAGATTAAAAAATATAGTGATCCGTGAAAGGTGTGACATGAAAGATGATGTAGTATCAAAAATAGAAAGAGGGATGTGTTAAGATGGTTCGGGCATGTAGAGCGAATGGATGATAGACGATTGACGAAAGAGGTATATAGCGCGAATCTGGAAAACCAGCCCTTAAGAGGGCGACCCAGGAAAACATTCACTGATCAGATCAGTAATGTTCTCAAAAAAGCTGGGATCCGAAGTGGTAAGAATAAAAGGAGATGTATGAAAAGAGTTGTGAATATATGCGAGGCTAGGGAGTTGTGTCAGGACAGAGCAAAGTGGCAGTCCATAGTCTCTGCCTACCCCACCTGTGGGACACAGGCGTGAGCTTTATGTTATTATGTGTTATGTTTTTATTGATTTATAAAATGTCCGGACATTTAAAATGTCATTTAGGTACATTATTAAAATTAATAATAAATCCGACCCTGTTAGCATCAAAATATTTTCGTACCTATTTAGACACCGAAATATTGCTCAATTTGCCAATAATTTTAAATCTATCTTTAATGGCATTTTGTTTTAAGGTAAAACGTTTCAATTATTGCAAATTCACACTATTGCGATGCATATTATGGCACAATTTCTAATTCCCGATCGCCGCGACCATGGATGAAATTACATTTATTTTTTTGCTAGTGTGCAGGTCTTAACTGCATTTAATTGTCACGATCTTCAAATTGATAAATTCGTCAAATTCGTAAAATGATTGATCTAGTAACCACTTCTTTAGTTAGGTCAGGAAACGTCAGGTCGTTAGAAGCTTGAGCAACATGCCGAACGTTCAAAACATTGCGCGCGTCATTTTCCGACACTTATTCCAATATATGCAAAAACGGGATAGCAAGATCCATAAGATCACTGCGCCTGTCGCAAAACATATTATGATTCATATTGCAATTCACCCAATTTGATCGTTCTGTATGGGAATTCGTAAAATGGTCCACTTACTAGAAATTGCTAATATGTCAAATAGCAGAATCCTTAGAAGTTACTGAATGAGCAACATATTTGTTTCAAATCTTGGCCACGAACCATAAATTATAATTATAATTATAATAGAGTAGGCAATATCAATGTGGTCAATAAATAACTCAAGTGTATGTAAACATAACCCACTTAAACACACACACGCACACGAACACGCTGGCTGCGTATATTCCTATTTACAATAGATCTAACCTAATAAGTAAGAAGTTTCTGTGGATATCCGCGGATAGCTGGAAACAAAAACCAGAGTCTAAATTGAGGAATTACTGTCTCCTGCAATACAGGCCATCCTAGTGCAGGAGTCAGGAAATCCGCCCTAATATGATCACAACTGCATTGTGTTTTAATATATTACTTGAGATCTGTCTGAACTTAAAGACTGTTATAATTGTACCATAATACTCTGTAAACCTTGCAGGTAATCTTAGAAAATAAATCATTATTTATTTATGTATTGTGTTAACATAATTTATAGTTTTTTTTTTTTTAACTACCAGTTCTTTATTGTATACATACTTAATCCAAAACATTCATTAATCCACAATAAACAAATAAGTTACTAAATACAAAAAGTAAAGAAACCTAATAATAAACTTAAATAATTATACTAAATCAAATAACCCGCCCCTGATTGTCCCAGGCGCAAAGGTACCCATTACACCAGGAGCATTACCGCGCTGTATGGCAATGGCTATCCTTTGTGCCAGGAACCAACCAGAGCGGGGGTCACCGCTACTATTCCTGATTCGGCTGCCTAAATCGCGTACTAAGCTTTTCGCCTCTGAACACCAACTGCCCAATGTCTCTTCAGCGAAGGGCACAAAAAAGTAGGTGGCCTGCATCGCTGCGTACTTCTGCCGTTTCTTGGCAGCTGCATCCTCCGCAGCGGCAGCTGGTGAAATGACCAAGCGACTCAGCGACAGGTGACTGGCGGTGACAGTGCAAACGCACGTGGCATCCCACACTAGGCATTTCCCGTTTTTCCAGGGCACCAGAGTCAGCCCATCTGGTCTCTTCCCATCTGACCTGCACAGCCCGGCGGCTCCAGCACACAAGGGACATTGGCTGACACAAAGGCTCTGCGGAGTATGTCATTTAGGGCGTGGTGACGCGGAAACCTACCTGCGCAGCGACGACAACTCAACCCATGATGGCCATCGGCCTCCACCACAGAGCCGCAGGTGCATTCGTGGGATTCACACACCTTGCAGCCCAGGCGGAGGGCCACTGCCACCCGAAGGGAGTTGTCGTCAAGAAAAGTACCCAGGTGAGGTGACGGAAGGGCATACAACCACGCTCCGGATTCCGACTGCGACACGGCTCTGAGCCTTGCCAAGTTTGTCCCTGTGGCATTGTCAAGAAGCTGCTTGTTGACCCGCATTGCACTGAGGTCATCCCAATGATGATGGGGGCAGCGCGGTAGGATTGCGAGCTGACCACGCTATCAAAGCATCTGACGCATAGGGTATGCTTGCCTTATCATCGTCGCAATAAACAATGCTAGCGACAAGGTTTGCAACTCCATGCGCCGACGCCAAGAAAGCCGCCAAGCCTACGTCCTGCATGCACCGCACACCGAGGCCTCCATACCGGATTGGTTGAGACGCCAGGCTCCACTGCGAGTCGTCGAGGGACACGTTAAGAATCGACTCAACGGTAGACTTCAGCGTTGTGTCGAAGGAAGAGACATTATCGGCACAACCAGGTAGGGGTAGTTCTCAACAAGTACGTAACCTTAGGCAGAGCGAAGCACATACGCAACAAGGTTAAAGCGACGTGGGCGGAAAGCTTGCTTAAACGTTCTTGAGCGACCAGGAGAAGCTTTTTACGAATATCTATGGCCTCAGGAATAGCGTCTGGAAAAAGAGGGGACCCTAAAAGGTAGAATGTGCAGGATGATAGTTCTCTGATACCAGGAAGAAGGAAAATTAAATCTGGAAAAGTGAATGCGTGCCGCACTACTGCAGGGGTAAAACTCGCATTTGGAGGTATTTGCCTCTAGGCCGAGCACTTTAAGACGAGGAACCAGTACATCCAGGTCCTGAAGTACGTCCTCAGGATTTCCTCCTATGACGCCGTCATCTAGGTACCAAATGTTCAGTGTGGATTTAATTTCCTTAACGGCAGTATGGATTGCTAGGCTGAAAATGAGCGGCCCCAACGGATCGCCCTGCTGCGCTCCTACTTGGGAAAAAATTAGTTCGTTATTGAAGAAGAGGTTAGATGGGAAACGATACACCTGGTGGAGAAAATGAAAGAGTGAGGGCAGCTTCTCCTTGATCTCGTTTAGCAGAACATCCCGCTCTAACGCATTAAACGCGTTGCAAATATCCAGTTTTATAACAACGCTATTTGAGTTGGCTGGGTCAGTCACGTACGCTCGGGTTTCGTGGATCGCTGCCTCGCAACCCATTCGGGAACCAAACCCTAACTGGTGTTAAGTACCTTTGTGCTTTTAAAGCTTTAATGACATTTGCCTACGGACATGAATCTCGAGTTTGGATCGAAACCTGGTCTGAATCGTTAGTGTCCCTCACAGTAGGCACACAATAAACACGCGCGAATTAAATAAAAAATAAAAAAAAGTTGTCTCTCCATGACTTGTGAGTTGATAGGTAGGACCATAGTTAAGGCTTGACGAGACGATCGGAATATGTGTGATGGTTTGAAAGGATTATAAATAAGTTATTGGGCCGATTGATGTCAAAGGTTTCGCTGGAACAGCACGTAGGCTGGAAATGTAGTACAGCCACGATGCTGTAGGCCTGACATGTTAGGTTGGATGGGAGTCTCAGTTTTATCCTATCGATTAGGTAAGTTTCCGAGACCTAAAGGTCCTAATTCCATATTATTTAGGTAACTTTAAGGTTTCGCAAAAATAGGGTTAGAGTGGCCACAGAAGAAAGAAGAATCCTGTTTGCCGTTTCGAGAGCTGTAAAAGCTAAGTCGCATGTTTACTTTATACCTTTATACAGATAAATACGTATTAGGGTGACTGAAAACTTACAGTACGTGTGTCGCCTACTTAACGGTCTCTTGTAGATTTATTTTAAGAATCAACGCCATCTATTACAATTATTTTTTAAACTATTTTTTTCTTTTTAATAGGCTCTTATTAAGAGAAGTAGGGCATAGCGGGGTATCCCGTTCGAATTGGAGCCGCCCGACTGGGGAAGTACCTCCACCTTACCGAATACCGCATCTAAATAATACTCTTTTAAATAGTATTGTGTTTCTGCCGGTGAGTAAGGTCTCCAGTGTTCCATGGGGTGGGGGTTTGGGGAACCGTAACTTTGGCAGTGGAGGGGCATTTGCCTTATTGCTGCCAGAGCAACGGCTTATAGAGGTGGGCAACGCATTGGCGATACTCTTGGTGTTGCTAATGTCTATAGGCTGTGACCACTTTCCATCAGGTGGCCTGCTTGCCTGTTTGCCCACCATATGACATAAAAAAGGCTCTGAAAATCTCCAATTCTTCCTGGGACTAGGCATCACTGCCAATTCGCTATGGAAGCTTACACTCGTGGGTAATCTAATGTTTTCAAGGCAAAAGATATAGTCTGGGCAGCAGCGTTTTCCATTGTTATATTACAACACTGCGATCTAAAAGTTCCGTAGTTTTTAAGTATATCGCGAACAAACAGACAGACGCATTATGGAAGTTTGTTTTATAATATGGAGTGAAATATTGTGTTACGCACAGAGCAAAAAATAATTGCCAGTTAACCATGAAGGATGCACATACAAATGTTTTTCGTGTTACGATATCAAATAAAAAATCCTTAAACTCGCACTATTTTAATAAAGATAAAAAACTGTTATGTCAAAAAATTATTAATATGAGGACATAAATTGTCCATAATAGCACAGTATAAAACAGTAAAAGATATAAATTGTATAAAAAAACTGTAAAAAAAAATGTACAAAAAATAAAGAATACAAAAAAAATATGAAAATCGCAAATTGAAACAAATTGGATATTAAGATTAAAATCGAGATTCAACGTCGGGTTCGAAACAATTCATGATTATTTCTACCGGAAATTAATGGACTACAAATTCCTAGTCCGTTCATACCATACCACTCCGTTACAAAATCACCTTTATATGTAGGTGATTAAAGAGCAGAATTTAATTCAATACGGCACATGCCTAATTAAATCTCCATTTAAAGTTAAAAATCAAAGGTATCCAGACATCCACGCTAGAGGAATAACATTTATCAGTAACATCTTATACACTGTCCATTGCCGATTGCTCACAGCGCCATTGCAATACGGTCCGCTACAAACGCAGGCATGTATACGAGCGAACAGCGAAATTCCTCGGGACAGAGGCACTAGCGAGGCTACTGGACTAGCGATGCAGCCATTTTCAACGTCCTGGAATTAATAATAAAATAATAATTAAAATTATTAACTACTTACTAGCTGCCTGGCTCAACTTCGGTTTCAATTCAATTAACTCTACTCCTACCCTACAATACTTTATCCCTAACTCTTCTCCTACCCCTACCCTTATCTTTGAATCTATAGAAAAAAGATATTGTGGCGGCAAGAGTCAGTCCTGGTATGACAGGCTTAGTGCTGAGGCAACTCGCCTCAAGCAGGATGCTTTTCGTGTCTGGACAGTGGCTCAGGCCCAAAAGGACCCTAACACCCACATTATAAGGAAAAAGTACAATGCTGTATCGAGGTCTACAAAGAGCGTAATGGCCAGAGCAAAGTTCAAATTAATCGGCGGAATTGGAGAGAAACTAATCAGCTACCCCTCTGGGAGCCGTGCTTTTTGGTCTCTCTCCAAAGCTGTCGAGGGGAACTTTTGTCGGACTACCTTTCCACCTTTGCGCAAGCTGGATGACCAATTGGCCCACATCGCAAAGTAGAAAGCTGATCTCTTTGCCCATAACTCAACTTTGGATGATGGGGGAGCTGCACCGCTTACCATTTCACGGTGTAAGGGAATCATGCCCGAGGTTCGTTTACCCAAAAAATCATAAGACGTGTGCTTCTCTCCCTAGACATCCGGAAGTCCAGTGGACCTGATGGCATTCCGGCTATCGTTCTTAAAAAGTGTCCTCCCGAGTTGTCGCCCGTGTTAATGCGCCTATTCAAGCTTTCCTACACCTCAGGAACGGTGCCGTCTTCGTGAAAGTTAGCCCATGTGCATCCGATACCAAAAAAGGGAGACAATTCAAATCCATCAAATTACAGGCCTATAGCGGTAACCTCCTTGCTCTCTAAGGTCATGGAGCGGGTCATCAATATCCAGCTCCTTGGATACCTCGAGGATTACCAGCTGATCAGTGACCGTCAATATGGCTTTCGTCATGGTCGCTCAGCTGGTGACCTTCTTGTGTACCTAACACACCGGTAGGCTGATGCTTTAGAGAGCAAGGGGGAAGCTCTGGCTGTCAGTCTTGATATAGCCAAGGCATTTGATCGGGTTTGGCACAGGGCACTGCTAACAAAACTCCCGAAGTACGGTATCCCCGAGGGACTCTGCAATTGGGTATCCATCTTTCTGTCTGGGCGGAGCATCCAAGCCGTTGTCGACAAATGCTGCTCCAATACCAAGAGTATTAATGCTGGAGTACCCCAAGGTTCAGTGCTATCTCCCACGTTGTTTCTTCTGCATATCAATGATATGCTGGATATTTCCAGTATTCATTGCTATGCAGATGACAGTACTGCAGATGCTCGTTTTACTGGCCGTGCGAATATCCCTCGTTCCATGGTGTCGGAAAGCCGAATAAGACTTGTGTCAGAGATTGAACACTCCTTGGAGCCAGTTGCTCACTGGGGCAGATTGAACCTGATGGGATTCAACCTCTCTAAGACATCCCTCTCCATCTCAGAAAGTATCGGGATCCTTGGTGTCGACATATCAGACGACGTACGGTTCCGAAGTCACCTGGATTGTAAGGCTAAACTAGCCTCCAAAAAACTTGGTGTGCTTAACCGGTATAAGCGATACTTCACCCGAGAACAGCGCCTGTTGCTGTATAAGACACAGGTGCGGCCACATATGGAGTATTGTTCCCATCTTTGGGCCGGGGAAACTGCCGACCTGCTTAATCACTTGGATTCCATACACCTACATACGCCGTACGAATTGTCGACGATACCATACTGACAGGCAAGTTAGAACTGGCTGTACAATGGGGAGTGTTCTGAGGAATTATTTGATCTGGTGCCCACAGCACAATTCTGCCACCGCACCACCCGCCGTGGGCTGGGTACTCATCCCCATCACGTGGACCCTCTAGTGGTGTCCACGCGAAGATTCGAAAGAACGTTTCTCGCTCGTACGATTCGGATGTGGAATGAGCTCCCAGCCACAGTGTTTCCTTTGGACTATGACATGGGATCGTTCAAGAGGTATATTAGAGGTTTCCTTAGAGGCAGGCAACGCATTGGTAGCACCCCTGGTGATGCTGATGTCCATAGGCGGCGGTGACCACTTTCCATCAGGTGGCCCGTATGCCTGTTTGTCTGCCGAATAACATGACATAAAAAAAATAAAAAAATATCAACGGCCGAGCAGCTCTGCAGATTGTTTCATAGCCTTTAATAATTCTAAAGATTTTTTTTCGCTGTACAGATAACTTAAGTGAATTCATTGCTTTATACAGAAATGCTAACAGTTTAGAGTTATGCAATAGGTATAAAGTAGGTATTTCCTATTATTACGTGTTAAAACTGTCATGTTTACATTTTATGTATTTGTGGGCATTTCGATGTCTTTGGTTTGTTTGTGGCAAATGTGGGTTTGACACACTGTGTCATGGCTACTGAACTGAATAAACGTATTTACTTAAATTACGTCGTGTTCTGGATTTATTAGTGGCGACGAGTGCTAAAAGTGATTAAATTATCATGGATTCGGCTACTAAGTCAGTGAGGTTTGAGGAATTCAACCCACAAAAGGACATTTGGGACAATTACATTGATGGGCTGAAATTTTGTTTTGAAGCAAATGGAATCTTGTTGGACAGTGTCCGGCGAGCTAATTTCTTCACTGTGTGTGGTGCACAGGTGTTCGAGACCTTTCTCGCGCTAATAACACCTAAGAAAGCTAGTGATGTGACCTTTAGTGATATCGTGACTGTTCTATCGAATCATTATAGTCCAAAACCGAACGAAATATCAATGTCGTTTAAATTTTATCAATGTAATCAAAAACAAGGAGAAACGGTATCCGAGTACGTAGCTCAGCTTCGGAAGCTCAGTTCGGGGTGCAATTTTTCTGACTTGGAGCGAATGTTGCGCGACAGACTTGTGTGTGGTATGAGTGACGGCAGATTACAGTACGAATTACTGAAGAAAGACGATTTAAGCTACAAAACTGTTGTAGATGCTATGTTCTCGTCTGAAAGTGCAGGAAAAGACTTTCGTATGATTCAAGGCTCATCCTATGTCGAGCCGTGTGTACCCGCCGTTGTGCAACCGCCGCCCGAACCTATGGATATTAACGCTGTGCAATCGAAGACGAACACTCGTTTTTGCTATCGATGCGGAGATCGCCACGGCGGAGAATGTCGTTTTATTAACACGGTGTGCCGGTACTGTAACAAGAAAGGACACATTGAAAAAGTGTGCATATCTAAGAAGAAAAATAGCCGTAAGGACGTGAACTACACACACACAAATGATGACGAGAGCGCTAGTTTAAACGGCATATACATGGTGCGAAGTTCCTCACGAGTGCCGCCATACGAGGTGACTGTGTCGCTGGCAGGAGTGCCGGTGGTACTGCAGGTGGACTCGGGCGCAAGTTTCTCCCTGGTGAACGAGCGGACATGGCGGACCATCCGCGCCCGCGCCTGCGCCGCGCTGCGCCCCGCGCCGCACGCGCTGCGCACCTGGACGGCTTCGCCGGTAAGGCTGCTCGGCGAGGTCGGGCTAAGAGTACAGTACAACGACATCACATGCAACTTGAGTGTATTGGTGGCTAAGGGAGATGGTCCTAATCTTCTAGGACGCGACTGGTTCAGACCTTTAAATATAATAATGAGCATCAATTTCATATCTGGTGCAGAAAACATACAAATGGACAGAATGATAGCCAAACATAGTGAGGTGTTCCGAGACGGACTCGGTACTTACCGTGCCGTGGAGATCCAGTGACAATACACCTCAAGCCCGGGGCGACGCCTAAATACCTCAAAGCTCGTCCTGTGCCCTATGCGAAGGAAGTTGATCGTTTGGTGCAAGAGGGAGTATTGCGGCCGGTAGCTTTCTCGGAGTGGGCTACGCCGGAGGTTCCCATTGTGAAGAAGTCTGGCGAGACTAGACTATGCGGAGACTACCGTAGTACCGTGAATCAAGCTACAGAAACTGACACATATCCCATGCCGCCTGCCAACGAAGTATTTGCCAATATTGCTGGAGCCATGTTTTTTACGACGTTGGATTTGGACCGTGCTTATACTCAGGTGACCGTGGACGAGCCCACCGCAAAGCTGTTAACTCTGAATACTTGCAAGGGTTTATATACAGTACACCGCCTCGCTTTCGGCGTGAAGGCTTGCCCAGGGGTATTCCAGTGGCTGATGACGGCGCTGCTAGCTGGCATAGCAGGAGTCGCAGTACTGATCGATGACATAATTATTAGCGGAAGTACTGTGACTGAGATGCAGCAGCGGCTTGACGTAGTACTGGAGCGCGTCGGTAAGGCAGGACTACGATTGAACAAGAATAAATGCAATTTCGCTAAAGAGAGAGTAGAATATTTGGGGTTCGTTATTGATTCCGAAGGCATACATCCAGCCCCGAGTAAAATGGAATCCATAAACAAAAAGCCGGCACCAAAAAATGTTCGAGAATTGCGAGCTTTCCTCGGTTTATACAATTTTTATGAGAGGTTCATACCTCACAAGGCGACCATATTAGAGCCTTTACACAGACTGTTGGACACGACGCAAGTATGGCGCTGGACTGAGCGCGAACAGAAAGCGTTTGATACAGCAAAACGCTTACTAACTTGTGACATTACGCTGGTTCACTACGACTTGAATAAACCACTGATACTCACGTGTGACAGTTCCGAGTATGGCGCCGGCGCGGTGCTATCCCATGTGATGGAGGACGGGCAAGAACGACCCATCGCTATGAGCTCTCGAACGCTACATTCATATGAGCGACGATACTTACAGTTAGATAAGGAGGCCACTGTGATTTGGTTCGGGATACAGAAGCTCCATAATTACTTGTCTGGAAGATTTTTTACTGTTGTAACGGATCACAAACCGTTGCTTGGCATTTTTGATCCTAAGAAAGCTATGCCTAATATGCTGTCACCACGCCTGACCAGAATAGCGATTGCGCTGACGTCGCATAGTTATAACATAGAATATAGACCGGGTTCTGATATTGGAAATGCAGATGGATTAAGTCGTTGGCCACAACCTGTGCCGGAGCAACCTGAACAACAATTGTGTGATATATTACTGATGGCAGAGACGCCGGAAGATTTCCCCTATGATGCAGAGAAAATTGCAGCAGAAACAAGGAAAGACAAGACGCTTTCACGGGTGATACATTTTGTTCAATGCGGCTGGCCCGCTAAAGTCAGAGACGATGATCTTCGTATTTACTGGCTAAATCGATCAGATTTATCATTACAAGATGGCTGTGTGTTGTTGGGCTGCCGAGTAGTAATACCGACGCCGTTGCGACAAGCGACACTGCGGGTGTTACATAAGACCCACAGTGGCATTGTATTAACTAAAGCACTGGCGAGGAGTTATATTTAGTGGCCAGCATTGAACCAGGATATCGAAACATTGATAGGCAGCTGCACAAAATGTTTGGAAAACAGGCACATGCCACCTAAATCTAGTCACGAGTGGGTAACTCCCACAAGACCCTGGTCAAGATTGCACATTGACTTTGCAGGGCCATTCCAAAACAATAATTTTTTGATCATTGTAGACTCTTATTCGAAATGGCCCGAAGTTTTCATAGTTACCAACACAACTTCTGCGACTGTTATACGGCATCTGAGGATGTTGTTCGCCACACATGGCTTGTGCGAGATATTGGTCTCTGATAATGGCACACCTTTTGTCTCTGCAGAAATGAAGAGCTTTTTGGAAGCGAATAAGATCAGACACATCACAACCGCTCCATACCATCCCGCAACTAATGGGTTAGCAGAGAGGATGGTGCAAACTGTGAAGGACAAACTGCGAAAAATTTACAATGTTTCGTGGGATGTCAAAATGCCTAACTTACTACTGGGTTTAAGAACGACGCCATGTTCGGCGACCAATAAGAGTCCGTCGGAGATGTTGATGAAGAGACGGATAAGAACGCTTCTAGACACTATTCACCCGGACAACTTATTAAATAAAAAAATTGAAAAGCAGATTGTGGAAAATACACAAAAAAATAATAGAGAAACAAAGATAGGACAGACAGTGATGTATAGAAGTTATACTAAAGGTCCGACATGGATTCCAGGAACAGTGGTAACTAAGAATGGCCCGTCTAGCTACGGAATACAAGCTGACGATGGGGCTGTGGTTAATCGACACATAGATCAATTGATTAAAGTGGCACCACCTAATAAAGCGGACGAAAAAGTAGCTGCCGAGAACCCTGCACAGATAGAAGCCACGGAAGACAATGGTGGTGGAGAAAGTGATACTCAGCCAGATTCTTTCAATAAAAGATCGGAAGAAATTATTGAAATACCAAGTGCTGATAAATGGGCGGAAATGCTGGGGATCCCGGGGAATTCCGAGATGAGCTCGGCGGGAAGAAAATTTAAAACTAAATTAAGCACTTATGAAAAAAAGCCATATGCAAGACCTGGGCCTAAAAATGATGATTATTTATTTTAATATTTGTTTTGGTGTCTGCCTGGTTATCTACTGTACTTAATACTTGTTTTTATCTTGTGGGGGAGGTATGTCATGTTTACATTTTATGTATTTGTAAGCATTTCGATGTCTTTGGTTTGTTTGTGGCAAATGTGGGTTTGACACACTGTGTCATGGCTACTGAGCTGAATAAACGTATTTACTTAAATTACGTCGTGTTCTGGATTTATTAAAAACATTAATATAAAATATAAATTAAATTATTTTACTGTTTCTTTATGGGTACTATCAAATCTTTATACTAGTGAAAGTGCGAACAAATAGGTTCTTTGGAACTACTGACAATTGAAAATTGTCCGTAACTCATTTAGGTATTGAATATGAATGTAGAAAGGAAGGCGTAACCTAAAGGAAAGATAGATGGATTGTGTCATGAGGGATATCAGTGAGAAGTCAGAGGTGAAGCAAATCGGGATGAATGGAGAAAGAAAACATACTGTGCCGACCTCAAATAAATGGGGTAGGCAAATGATGATATCTTATAGAGATTAGTTCAAAATTCAAAATTTCTTTTAGGACATTAAATATCTCTTTCAATCGTCAAAAAGGATATTCTTATCTACAAATCAATCTACAAATCTACAAATCATATTTCTATATACGTGAGAGGAATGCGCTATCAATGTACTAAATGTACACAAATTTACATTCAATGCACAAAAAAAAGTGAGCCGCCAGGCTGACGTCAGAATGGCTGGTGTATTTAGTGTTTATTTTATTTTTTATGCTACGCAGTGACAAATGAGCAGACAGCCAACCCTGATGGTAAGTGGTAACTATCGTTCATACATTTACGTTACAGGTAACAAAAATACAAAAATGCAGAATGCGTTGCCACTAAGATGAAATACCTCATGCCTGTAATTTTGCTTGGTACCTTATCCTTCAAACAAGAACACAACAATGCAAGTATAGTTGCTTGCCGGCAGAAATAGATAAAACGGTGGTACTCACTCAGGCGGACTCATCAGGCTTCACAGAATCCTAAAAAAATTGTGCATTACGTGGGGTTTTAAACTGGTAAACCCGTGGACCGTCGCGTGAGACGGCCCGCCCCAGAGATCGAGATGCAATGAATGTGTTCGGGAGCCATCGGATATGTTCGGCGACGGCCCGAAGTACTGTGTGTTCCGAAGGGTTACGCAAGGGCCCGAACACAGTCTAGAATAAGGGTCTTACCCTCAAACTCGCCTCTAGTTTGGCAAGACGTTTGCTCAAATAGTGCTTTCCCAAAGTGGGTTTATACTTGTTCCGGCAAATTCGCTGCGTGTAGACTGGGGTGATGTCCACCCATCGCACCGCGCAGCCGCCAGTCCATCTTCCCCACACGATCTTTGGATTCTTCTCCTCATACAAGTAGTTACTTCTGTCCAAGGAACAATGTATTTTTTTTTATATCAGTCAAGACAGGCATTTGACCGCCTCTCACCTGATGGTAAGTGACGATGCGGCCGAAGATAGGGCCGGCTAGGAACAGCCTATTCACTCTAGCCTTGAAGGCGTCCAGGTTATATTGATCAGGGAACGCACTCGCAGGCAACGTGTTCCATTCCTTAGCCGTACGCATTATGGTCGAACCAAAGCGGCTTGTGCGGATAGTTAGAAGATCCACGACATAAGCATGGAGTGTTCGCCCGGATCGCGTCTCCCGATGGCAGGGAAGGGCTGGCGAAATGAGGTCGTGCAGCTGCTTCGCACACTCTTTGAAATGAAACCTGTATAAGACCGACATACGCGCCGCCACGCCGATCCTCGAGACTCTGCAGCGTAGCTTAAACCCACTGGGTCGATGGGTAATTTTTTTTTCTACTCAGTGACAAACGAACAGACAGCCCACCTGATGGTAAGTGGTAACTGTCGCCCATAACATCTACTATTCATATATTTAGGTTGCAGGCAGCAAAAATACAGAACCGCAGGTTCGTTGTGCGTTGCCAAGATGAAATGCCTCATGCCAGTAATTTCGCTGGGTACCTTACCAAGGTGAACCCAATGGATGGATCACGAAGGAAATCTGTTTTAAACAATGTTTATTAACTAAACATGTTCTTAATGATAATGATCTACACTAGCAGCTACTGTAATAAAACAGTACAGTATATTATAGTATATTATGGCAGTACTATTATTATGGCCGGGCAGTGAAACGTAATAAGTGAATTAATTTCCATCCAGTTCTAAAACTGTTGGAAATTATAAAAATTTCCCTCTCTTATAACCTATTAGCTGAAGAAAAGAACTATTTCGATTAGAAATATAAGTAATCACTGATTATAATGTAGCAACAATATTGTTGTTACAAATAAGCATTCGTTCCACATTTAACACCTTATAAAAGGCACTACGAATGTCAGGTAGTAGAATATAATTAATAATTAATATTGAGATATGTCTTAGGATTACAAACCACTCAACTAGTATAAATTAATCAAACCAAATTATCAAAACACACACACATTACATTACAGTATGTCAAAGTTTAAATACATTCAAATATAAATATAAAATATAAATAATAATCATAATAAAATTCATTGAACAAAATAAGTACATAGGTCAAAAGATTAAATTCCAAGTTAATTCTGGTTGATTAAATTTATTATTATTTTAAAATTCGTCAATTGTGTAATATGCCTTGTCCAAGAGGTATTCTTTTAAACATTTTTTAAATTTGTTGTAGTTTGATTCATTTCTTAACTTTTCCGGTATTTTATTGTATATTCTAATAGCTGACGCATAAGGACCTTTTCGAAATAATTGCATAGTCGAGACAGGTTGGAGTAATTGGTGTCTAGGTCTAAGTTTCGATAACGCGGGAATGTCGGATTTATTAGTAAAAAGTTGTGCATTATTTCTGACAAATAAGGCCGTTTCCAAAATAAACAATTAGGGCAGAGTCAATATACGTTTTTCAATGAATTGAGGTCTACAGCTGTCCCTCTGGCGGATTTTTGCTAGAACACGTATGCACTTTTTTTGCATTATAAACAGGTCACGTGATTCCGCGTGGTTACCCCACAGAGTTATTCCATAGCGCAGCCATGCCGCTGCGTACGCGTGATAAGCAGACAGCGCTGTCTCGTAATTCGTCGATCGCTTAAGAATACTCAGTGCGTAAACAAATCTAGACAGTTTGGTTTTTGTGTCGAATACGTGTATTTTCCAGTTTAGCTCAGTGTCGAGATGTAGCCCTAACAACGTGGCGTGTTGGACCTCGTTTATGCACCTATTATCATAAGTAATTTGGAGTCGCAACGGTGATCTTTGGTGTGGATGGAATTGAATTAATTGTTTTTTTTTTAATTTATTTCTAAGTTATGAGCATTGATCCAATGCTGAACTAAGGATAATGTGTCAGTGATTTTTTTGTTATAATTTTCGTCTTTCATGAAGCTAAATAGCAAGGAAATGTCGTCCGCAAATAAAGTGCAGTGGATGTCAAGGATTCTCGGTAAGTCATTTATATACAATAAGAAATAGTACACACCCAAGGATACTTCCTTGAGGGATAGATCCTTTTAATTCCTTTGTTTCAGAACGAATTTTTTTTTTTCGCGGGTAGTTTTATCATATTGTTCCAGAAGTACATGTTGAGTTCTCTTTGAGAGATAGGACCTAAAACAAATGTATCAGGGAGCGGCAGTGGCCTAGTGATAAATGTATCCGATTTAGTTTATGTACTCAAGCGAGGCCGTGGCCTGTTGTGTCCGGCAGAGTAGAATAGCACCAACCTCTTACACTCGTGGGTGTCGTACAAGGCGACTAATGTTTTCGAGACGAAAGATCTAAGCTCCTCCGTAGACTGGAAAATGGGCAGCAGCATTTTCTATTGTTATATATCCTTATACACTGATTCTAATAGTGCAAAAATAATTAATAATTTTATTTTAACTGAATACCGGTATTGGGAAGGCGTATTTTTCGTCCGGGATCCCGGTATTTTCGGTATCCGGGATCCCGGTTTGCGACCCCTAGTATGTAGTTATCACACCGTCCACTAGATGGAGCGAATGTGCGGTTAGTATTACAGTGGTTGTCTATGTTAAATTTTTATTACACCTATGGATACCGCCTAGAACCAGGTTTTATTTCTAGTAATCCTAAGAATCTAGACCATTAGGAGGTTTTTAAAGGCTCATTAAATTAACCGAAACACTTACTCGATCTTGTATCTGCAGTACTTCTGCCACTGCGGTTTTTCACTTTTGGCCACAAAATTGACATCCTGCAATGGCAACATATCTTCGCCAAACGCATCAGAGCATTTACCATCGAACGGTATCTCTGCATCGTCCATCCCGCAGACGAAACACTGCGAAATGGCAGATCAGTATCTTTGTTAATAAATCATCTATTTATTTATTTAACACTTTATGGCACACAATAATATACATAGAGAAATATCATACACATAAACAACACAACAGGCACTACTTATTTCTTACTACACTACTTAATTAAATTTCTTCCAGTTGGCTTACAGAAGAGAGAGGTGATAAGTAAAGCAGATCGACGTGCGTGATATAGAATTCCTACTAAAATACTTAAACATAATTAATTACTCAAATAAAATAAAATACAATACAACACAAAACCTTTATTTGCACACCAAAGAACAGAAATACAGATACATAATATCATAATCTCTTCTGACCGGTTTCGGCCATGGCGACCCCTTCAACCCCTAATCAGATCTGCGCTGATGCGCACGAAGATGGCTTGCATAGCCAATCTTCGCGGCAAACTCCCGTGCACAACGTGGGCACGCCAGTTTGCCGTTTATAAAATTGTAAGTGATGGCTGCCCGTACACCTGGGCTTTTATTTGGTCGCGTTTAGCGTCAAAGTCAGCTTGGCGCTGCTCCTCAAAGTCGCATACTTTCCTCTGTACATGCCCGCCCATTCAGACCTTTGTGCTGCCAAATCCCACAGAGAGGGCTCAATGTTACACCTTTTCGCTTCTGTGACGCTTCTGAACATCTTTATATCGGAGGAGTTGTCCGCCGCGTTTCCGCTCGCCCCCCTCTAGTTCAGAATAAAAGATGCGCTTCGCCACTCTTTCTTCCACCATACGGGATACATGCCCGCACCACCGAAGCTAAAGGCGCATTATTTAGCTTTCAATTGCGTCGCAGAGCTTTGGTATTTCGCACGCGATCAGACCATCTGATGTTCATGATTTTACGTAGACATTTCAGGTGAAAGCGGTCTAATATGAGTATTTGGTGACGGTACAAGCACCACGTCTCGGAAGAATATTAAAGGTTTGGCAGCACAATCGCCATGTACACGGATACTTTGGTGGGCAGCTTTATATCATGCGAGCAGAAAATGTTGGCACACAGCTTGCCGAATGCTGCTGCCGCAGCACCGACTCTGCTGTTGATCTCATCATCAAGGTCACACTTGGATGTTACAGTGTTCCCCAGATATCGGAATTTATGTACCTGCTTCAAAACGTCCTCACCAAACTTTATTGCCAGTGTCTCGTGACCATGTGTGTCCAAGGACATCACTTCCGTCTTTTTGACTACTACTGCCAAAAAAGTCTTGCAATCAGTCTCCGAAGGAGTGCACATCCGCTTCCGCACAGATAGCGACCTCTTTAACCTTGCTAGACTCCGGGCACGCACTAAAGTGTCGCATGCATTAATGTACATTAGTTGAATACTAACCGATGCTCTTACGGTGAGGGAAAACATCGTGATGAAACCTGCACATTCAGGCGACTGGATGTGTAACCATGATCCAATCTGGTCAGGTTCCCCTGGTAGCAGGGTCATGGAGGTCAGATGGCAGTCGCTCCACTGTAATTACCTGACCTGCCAAATCCTGGATCATGGTCAAGGCGGACCCCGGGCCCTCGTTCTCGAGAGCACAACCGGGACATTAACGCCAAGATGATTATTTTTTTTATTTTTTTTGACTACTACTGCAAAGTATAATGCGAACAGTGTGGATGCTATAACTTTTAGTTGGGAACACGGAGCGGCTAAGTTTTACCCTACAGGTAACGGGAAAGAAATCGAACTGTTTGCCATCTACGGTGACGCAGCATTGCATGTCGACATGCAGGAGTCGAAGAAGTCTGACAAATTTCTCTGTGCACCCCAGCTTTTTCAGCACCATCCATAGGGCTTCGCGAGGAACGCTGTCAAATGCTTTTTCTAGGTCAACAAAGCAGAGGCACAGCTGACGACCCTGTTCCCTGCTTTTCTCTTGTAGTTGACGCACGGAAAAGATAGCATCGCAGGTGCCTCGGTCAGGTCGGAACCCAAACTGGGTTTCATGCAGAATTTTCTCTGATATAGGGATCAGACGGTTTAGTTGAAGGCGGGCAAAAGCCTTTCCAAGGGTTGAAAGTAGTAAAACACCACAGGAAGAGTTGCAATCGGAACGGTCACCTTTGTTCTTATAGAAAGCACTCATGCGACACACTACAAATTCAGTCGGAACTCGCTCTTCTTCCCACATTTAAATAAAAAGTTCCTAAACCCGTGTGTGCAAGCGGCCAAGTGCGCAGAATATATTAAGGTGCACCAACGTTCGCGCAGACGCAGATGCACACACTCGTCCTCTGTCTCCTTGGTCCGTTGGAACGGAAAATCGCTACGACTGAGGGATAGATCGGATGATGTGTCTGGCCGACGGAAGCTATACGCCCTCTACTGACGCCCTAGGCCACCCACCTTGCCTTGCTGAACCACCGAGTCTGCCAAACCCATTCGCATATCTGCATTGGAATGCCTTCCTAGCCGGATCAGACTTCTGGTAGTTTGCGAGAGGAACCCGCATTAAAGATGCTGCTGCTCGTACTCTGACTAAGTCCCTAGTCGCCTCTTATGACACCCATGGAAAGAGATGGGGTGGTGCTATTCTTGAGTGGCGTCACCACACACCAAAAATATAATAAACTTATAATAATTGCACAATAATATACATACATACCTATGTACAACTAGACAGAGGTAGGTAATGGTCTTTGACACGCTTTTTAAAAGTCTGTAGTGATGGACTGTCTCGCACCTCATGTGGAAGAGAGTTCCATAGGATCGCAACATGAATAATAAAGGAGTAGTAAAAGAAATCGAAGTGATGGATAGGGATAGCCAACAACCATTTAACATTAGAGCGACAAGGTTTGTCTTGCTTTCAGGAGAAGTGAAAGACTTTACGGAGATATGAAGGAGCAGAGGAGGTTTTTTCCAAGAGAGTTGTGCAGGTCAGATGGTAGTCGCTGCCTGTAAAAAGCTACGACTATACCTACGCTATCTAGGCGCTAACGCATTTACTGTGGGGACGCAGTCTAAAAACTTAAACGACCACCACATCACATCATATTACCTTAGCAACAAGTGTTCCGTATGGATGTAATGTCCTTATCGTACTCAGTATGGTCGTATTTGCTGCTGCTTTCGTCGTTGTTTTCCCACCTTGCCGTAAAGGGTTCTCCGATGTTAAAGACCATTTCTTCAACGTCTGTTTCACCCAGAGTGTGATGTTCTTCTCGTATCTCTTTGTTATTTTCTCTATGAGTTCCATCAACCGGTCTAAACTTAAATGTGATTTGATCTGCGTGTGCGTGGGCGCCGGCATCATCGTCAGTGTATGGCATACCTGTTTCGTAATTGCAAAAAATAATATCATCACTTTCATCCAAACTAACAACATAAACTTAAGGTTAGAATGAAAAGGTTGATGAATGTGGAAGAAGCAAGAGAGGTGGTCGGACTCTGTCAAGCCTGATGAGTCCAGCTGGGTAAGTACCACCACCTTATCTATTTCTGCCGCCAATCAACAATGCTTGCATTGTTGTGTTCCGGTTTGAAGGATAAAGTACAATTTCCACCAAACGGCAGGCATTCCACCCAACGATCGGATAGCATTAGGCCAAAATTGCACTCTTATGCCCTTACGCCCTCGCCCTACTGCGAGTGTTCTTCACATAATAGTTTAGTTGAGCAACCTGCTGAATGCGAACTGTGGCAACATGAGATATGCTTAATAAATAAATGTCGTTTATAACACATAAACTCATAACACGATAGGTACATTCGAATATTTAAAAAAGAAACAGTGACTTTATAACAATAACGTATCGCTACCCATGCCATGGGAAGATGTGCAAAGGGGTCACACTCAGCGTATGCCATGGCTGGAGCTATGGCGCTGGTTTTCAGTGCGCCCTACTGCTTAATGTTGGATTATATTTCCTGTAATTCGGGTGTAATTTATTATTCGGACCTTATGGCGACAATAGGCAACTTTAAAGATTTTAAGCGCTTTTGTCATAATAATTATTGGCAACATAATACTAGACATAACTTAATTACCTAGCCACTAGGCAGAACGAATATGCACTAGTCGTAGGTCCGTGGTGCGTTTTCCCTGATTTCTGGCATTGCCCTATGCCTTTTCCTTATTTTGTTTTTCGCTATCTCCGGTTGTTGATGTACACTATCTTTCCTACTCTTACCTGTTGCGGATTCCAAGACAGTATTAGCTTGTCAAAACCCAGAACCTGTGTAGATCCTGCTGTAGTCGCCGCTGTAGATCCTGGCTACACAGGAGTTGCAGCGGTAGGAATGAGTTTGAATGTGGGAATAAGCCCCATCTTAAAGGCTAATATACCAAAAAGATAACGTGCCGAGCTCGCTGCTTTCGCTCAGTCATAAGTTTATGTTATGTTTATTATGTAAGTACACCCCTGCTATTTCAAGCCAAAATTGGAGAAAATTCGAGCTCGCTACGGTCGCAAATTTTTTTATTCAATTGCTCTCGCCGCGTTTACAATTACCAACCATTCCAAACCCGCACATTGATTAGTTTATGTTTACCAATCAATGAAATCAAAAGCTAAAATGTTAATTTATTACGAAAATCTTACTTACTTACTTACTGCGCTGGCTCAGTGACCCAAAGTGGACACCAGAGATCGCCATCTCAGATGAGATAAAATCCCATTCCAAGATTTTGTTTTAATTATAGGCCCATGTTAATGTCGCAATTTTTTAAAATTGAAATTTCCTTTGTATTGCCCGAGTTTTTGAACAATCCATGGTTTACGTACCCTATTTCTGTTCTAAATGTCTCAGTCGGCGTCTCACTATTTATGGCAGCTCTACATTACAACATTTTATTTACTTACGCCTAACAACTTTTGCGGGGTCGTTTCGAGGAAAGTATAATAATTGCATACAGTTCTCGCAATACTAAAATGATGATGTATAAAGTATTTACCATTTTGCAAGCACCTTGTAACGACTCTGTTTACATTTAATTTTATATTAATAATAATTTGATATTTAAGCTGTTTAAACAAATCAAATCAAATATTTTAAGTATTGACTTACCATCGTCCAACCTGAAAACGTGTGAACAGGATAGCATCGGGCATTCCATCAGACCTTACGCTCATGGAAGCGATTACATGAAACAAAATAATGGATTAGGAATTGTTTTTTGTTTGAAAGATCGAGCGTTTAGGTTATCGAATACTTGGTCACCAGTGATTCATTCTCTAAAACCAGAACCAGGTCGAAATAAAACTAAGAAAGTTAGTTTACGGTCAGGTGATTTCGAATTCCGGTACAATACAATACAATACAATACAATACAATACAATACAATACAAAAACTCTTTATTTGAACACTACTACTATTACTATTGTTCACACACTATTTGTACTTTTGCAAAAGCGGTTAGATCGGCTTCGGCAGCTTTATCGCTAACCAACACCGCCCGGCGCTCGTCGCTCTCCAGTCTGCACTCCAACTGCGTTGAAATATCGGGCTACTCGTCAACAAAGGTACGGGGTAGGAAACCCGGAACATGCCTTTAAAATGTATAATTGACTAGTTGAAATATAGCTTCGAGTGGAATTTCCATTCATGATTATGTGCAATAACGTCATAAATACAATGATGATGGAAACTCCTTGGTGGTGGATGACGCTTGTTACCCACAAGAGCTTAAAACTTCCTCTTCATCCAGGTCACGTGGCAGGCAACGTCAAAAGGACCCAGGTACCGTGTGGATGACGATGATTTTATTAATTGGTTCTTGTATTAGTATTGTATAGTGGCAGTGGGCAGGACATATAGCTCGAAGAAAAGATAGCCGATGGGGCAGTTAAGTTCTCGAGTGGCGACCACGTACCCGAGGACGCAGTGTGGGTAGGCCTCCTGCCTGGTGGACAAGGTGGGCTGACGACCTGGTAAAGATCGCAGGTAATGGCTAGATACGGAAAGCACAGGACCGGCCTTTGTGAAAATCTCTGGGGGAGGCCTATGCCCAGCAGTGAGCGTCTGCTGGCTAATATGATGATTAATATTGCATACGGCCGATGCCATGCGTATTGCGGGGCATCCATCCGTCTAGAATAACACCCACTCCCACAAAGTATTTAAACGTCAAAAGGTTTGCTCGCAGACAGTCGCATATGTTTGTATATATACACTCTGTACTTGAGTTAGTCAAATAGAGACTTGGTCAAAAGCAGAAATGGTCCTATTTAGAACTAATCCAATGAAGAAGTGGTTGAATCTCATCGTCACTTACCAACAGGTGAGATGGCGGTCTTGCAAAATTTAAAAAATAATCCAGAACTGGTCATATATAGAAATAGACAAATAAAAAAAATACGTGTGGCACTCGGGGACTGCCGCGGTAAAGCTATTACATAGCATTTTTTATCAACTTATGCAATTATAATTATTTATTTATTTTATTGATGCAGTATTTTTTTTTTCTTTGATGTTAATTTAAGTTTTTTCTTTGATATTAACCATATACATACACATTGAGTTCAACTAGTCGCGGGCTCGAACTCACTCGTGGACGCGGCCAAAAAGCACGCTGTCTCACCTAGCATTGTGTCTAAAAGAGATAGAATCAGTTATGAGCAGTTAGCAGCTAGTCTACACGCATACGTCTAGTCGCACGCACACAAACACCGTGCCGAAGTCTGCCCAACTGAAACGACGTTAGACGATGCACGGCTTTCAACGCCGCACCGCTGTGCCGGTCGGAGTGGGGGGTGTTAGGTTTTTTCATTATGGAATTTCTTGATTCGGACGCCGCGCTCAAAGCCCGCGATAAAAGCTATGCAATAGCTTAACAAGTGGTCCTAATGTCTATAGGCGATAACTACTTTGCAACAGGTAGCCCGCACAAAGTTTTAATTAGGTGTTAGTTCCTGCTAACCTCTGATATATGAGCAGCTCAACTGAAACTGTTATCGGTTGCTCCAATATGGAGCCCTAAACTTGAGAAGGATTAGAAGCCGCAGCTGAAATGATTGGAGATATCCTTACCCCCTTACAATGTACTGTATTATATTGTATTGTACAATGAGGACATTTCCTGTGGTGGAAAACTAAAGGTTTGTTAATTAAATGTGAATGCATTTTCATAGCATTGAAACCTGATGAAAGAAGTTTTGTAAACCATTTTGAAATGCTGAAGTTATAAAGATTCAGAGGAAATACCATGTGCTGTGAAATATTATGTGCTGTATTGGAACGATAATAAGGTGTACCGAGTGTTGTTTAGCTGCGGTATTCTGTAAGGTGGAGGTACTTCCCTAGTCAGGCGGCTCCAATTCGAACGGGATACCCCGCTATGCCCTACCTCTCTTATAAATCTTGTATCATAAGCTACCGAAAAAGTTCCTTAGCAAAAATTTTGAGACATCCTCAATGTATAACGCCTTACTATAAATGCCTATTATAAATGTATAACACTACTGACCATCTTTATTTGTGCAGTTATCGGGAATTGACTGTTTCTTTGTGTATTTACCAGGAAATAACTGTTTAATTGTCGTCCGCGTGTATCTTTTATGTACTGCTTCTATTGACTTGTTTATATTTGCATATTTTGTTCCCGGTTTCTTTGT
Source organism: Blastobasis adustella (assembly GCA_907269095.1). NCBI lineage: Eukaryota > Metazoa > Arthropoda > Insecta > Lepidoptera > Blastobasidae > Blastobasis > Blastobasis adustella. Next base: position 13,526,333 of record OU026137.1, read on the forward strand.
TATAATTGTATATATGGGTTTTTGTTTCTTTGTGACTTTTGCATATATTGGTTTCTTTATCTTTGTTACATTTGCATTTACTGGTTCCTGTATCTTTGTTACATTTGCATTTATTAGTTCCTGTTTCTTTGTTACATTTGCATATGTTGATCCCTCTTTCTTTGTTGTAATATCATATGCTAGTTCCTGTTTCTTCGTTACATTTGCATATACAGGTTCCTGTTTCTCTGTTACATTTGCATACATTGATCCCTCTTTCTTTATTACATTTGTTACAGTTACGTTTGTTACAGTTGTTATGTTTTCTTTCGATTTAGTCTCATTTTTACCCATCGATGTAATTTCGTTCGATGTATATTTATCCATTGATATAATAGATGTCGTCTTTCCGGTTCTTACAAGATTTAGCTTCAAAAATGAGGAAGTCCTGTCTGGAAGCGTTTCTGGGGTAGTATCTTCATATGTATCGTCATAATATTCATCTGTTATCGTTTTTGGATCTTTGATCAGTGCTCCCTGCGCTTGTAAGTCTTCAATGACATCCTCTGGAAGAATCTCTCTCAACTCATCGACTAAACCATCGGGGAAAGCCTCGATCTCAGTTTTTGCTTTAATATCCGCTAAATCTTTCTCTTCGAAGGTAAAAGTAAATGTCGCGCCGTCTTCTGTTGCTGATATTTCAACAGGTAGATTTTGATGTTCTGTAGTTCGTTCTACATTTATATAGTGAGCTGCTTCATCAGTATTTGTCGGTTTGGGATTAATGACATCACGGCGAGCTATCATAGGCGTGTAGGTTGTCAGTATGAAATCTGTATCACTGTCTGTTTCGTCTTCGAGGGTGGTTACTGACACCGTCATTGGCGTATGCAAGACGTCAACGTGTTTCCCCGAGAATACTTCTTTCAGCGCACCTGTAATAATATTTTATAATGAAATAATGAGCAAAAAATATTTTTCGTTGTATTCTTGACGCCTTTAAGGCTAGAGTGAACAGGCATGCTACATTTTCGGCCGCATTGCCACTTATCGTCGTATACGTGAGATGGCAGACAAATGCGGGATATTTCTTACAATAAAAATTAAAAACACAAGTCATGTTATCGCTTTTGTATTTTAGAAATTACAGTTGAGGTCATGTACCAATGACTCTTTTCTGAGTTATGTTCATTAGTTGAAAGCTCATCGACGCTCTTATGGTGAAGGAAAACATCGTGATGAAACCTGCACATGTAACCATGATCCAATCTGGTCAGGTTTTCCTGGTAACAGGGTCACGGAGGTCAGACGGCTGTCGCTCTACTGTAATTATCTGATATGCCAAATTCTGGATTATGGTCACGGCGCGAAAGCGCAACCGGGTAGTTGATGTTAAATGATAACTGTCTGGTGCAGTTTCATTTTCTTACCTCTAACCTCTTGTAGTTCACCTGGACTAAGCGTCGGCAGAGTTTCATATTCATCGTCGATACGACGCTTCCTGCCTGTCGCGTTAGGGTTCACATCGTTGTCAGTCGCCACATAATCTGAATCAGGAATGTTACGAATGTAGAATTTTAGACATCCGCGGACGCGGTTGTGGATACGGATGTATAAAGGCTGACATCCGCAAAAGATCCGCAAATTTATGCGGGGGCCGACTCGGATGTCTGGATGAAAAAATATATGAAACAAAATTCAAGGAAAAGTAGTTGTTAGTGTATCAGGTAACTACCACACTTAAAATTTAATTTATCATTTACGCACCACTGGCTTACCGAAGGGTCTGTGGCTGTCTGAGTGTTCTGAGGAACTATTTGATCTGGTGCCGACAGCACAATTCCGCCATCGCACCACCCGCCGCAAGCTGGGTACTCATCCCTATTACGTAGACCCTCTATTGGTGTGCATGCGAATATTCGAAAGAACGTTTCTCGCTAGTAGGATTCGGATGTGGAATGAACTCCCAGCCACAGTGTTTCCTTTGGACTATGACATGGGATCATTCAAGAGGTATATTAGGGGTCTCCTTAGAGCCGGGCAATGTATTGGTAGCGCCCCTTGTGTTGCTGATGTCCAGGCGGCGGTGACTACTTTCCATCACGTGGCCCGCATGTCTGTTTGTCTGCCGTTTTCATAAAAAATGCAGGATAGGAATAGGGTCGGTAGCTCATCTATAGAATTCTCGTACGAGGCAAGAAGTTTCTTATACAGTACGGCGGGAACTCACTGCAGTCATCTGCGACCCGAAAATCCCGATAAAACTCACATATCTTATACAACTTAGAAAATGCAGCGGTGGATGTGCGGAGTTACGCGTCTTGGCCGAGTACGTATGACAGAGGGTATCTCAATAAACTCTCAGGTCCGCAATAAATAAGTATATATGTATTGTAGCACTATGTATTACAGATAGTTTTAGCCTTAGGTACAATCAGACACAGTTCTTGCTTACCTCAGTATATGCTAGTCTGAATGTGTAGCTAGATCTTTTATAAACTCGTCAAAACAATTCCCCTCCACGCGGCAGTTTCGGGCATGTCAAACTCGCGACTTTAGTGCCTACACTTAAATTGTAAGCAAAGTATGTTGTGACAGTTATTGCTGTGACACTAGCCGCAGGCGTTTAACTTATTTAAGTTGTAGTAATATTTGTATAAACCTTACATACGTAACAAGTACATCCGAGGCAGTCTTGGCATGAGGGATATCGCGGACAAGATTGAAGAGGCTCGCCTGCGCTGGTTTAGTCACGTGTTGCGTAAGCCTCAGGGATACGTAGGAGACGAGAGGCCCCGCGAAAGGGCCATGCAATGGATCGACATCGCCGAGTCAGATGCGAGAGCCAATAGCTGACGTCGCGAGGTTGACCAGCACCAGGCGAAGTGGAAAGGAAAGAGTCGGAAAGCGGACCCTTGCAGAAGGCGGGACTAACCGCTCGGACGTTGATGATGCTGACTTTCTTATATGAGAGAGTTTATAATCTACAAAGATCCTGGTCAGTTCGTAATTATTGTTGTTGTTTCCACACATACCTAATGCCTCCACCAATATCTTCTTCTTATTTTAATTGAGAGTAATCATGTATTACACCCACCTACTTCATTGAAGCGGTCGACCACTTCGTCATCCTCATAATCAGTTGCCTCTACACTCCACGGGCTATACAAGTGACTAGTTAAATCGATGAAAAATACTAGAATATATAATCGGAGAAACATTTTCCTTTTAGACGGCAATTTATGCTAAAAACAACCATTTATGATCCACAGTTATATTATGATCTCGTGACATTGGTTTTATCATAATGTAGTGATCAAAGATTTTGACATATACATGTAGTGGTAATATTCTCTTTGGATTTTCTCATAGATATTTTTATTTTATGTCTGTGGGTATTCTTTTGAAGTTATTAACAATCTTTGATTATCAGAGGGAGGATTCGATGATGAATAAACGAGATCACAACATACAAAAACTGCTTGGAATAAAAAGGACGAAGACATTTCTTGTCCATTGTCAGAATTTCAGAGAGCCTATAATGAGCTCTAAGGAGTTATTATAGCAGGACCTAAACAGAACTGCCCTGCTGCGAGACAAGCTTATTTGGCACGTGTGGCGCTGACTCTAAGCAGGGCAGTTCTGTTTAGGTCCTGCTATAAGAGCTCATGGTAAGCCCCCTGAGCCTTGGCTGGTCGGTCTTTTAAGCAACACATGCGGCAAGCAGGTCACTTTGCGACTCCTAGTTTGGAAAACCATTCAAGTCACTGTAGCGACATATATCGCTCCAATAGAGAAACTCAATGATACTTACATTACGAGTACACTAACACAAGGTTGGCAAGCATCCGCACATAGATGGCGCTGACCATCCTACATCGTGCTAGAGAAATGTGCCAACTCCGCAGCATTATACAACTTCCGACGATCAACTGTCGGGCCCTTGGTCCCCTGGTCACAACACCCGGCCAGGCGTGTAATTACCCTTTTTCACCTTCTCCATATTCGCTTGCCAACATCGGCGGCTACATTACTCTAACATAATATACCAGGCCGCTGAAACTAGCATACAGTTCGCATAGTTATCAGCTTTGTTGGTGCCTCTACAAGATCATATCGCGTGCATACACATATTTGTTACCTACAGGTGGAGACTTGTAATTGGCTTCCTGTTAACTGTATAAGATATCAATTGCAATGTTATAGCTGTAAGTCTTCCGAAAATAAATAAATAACTGATAATATTCACGCAGTGACCACAAATGAAGCATCCTGTACTAATGTTTCTAAGCTCAAATGTCAGCTGAATGACGTACAGACTCAAAAGTTCGCAGGAGATAAGACCACCCGGTTTTACCAATACGGAACGTATCAGCTCTTGACATTTGACCTGGTAAATCTGATAGCCGTACCATAACTAAAATAATTAGATTAATAAAACACAAAAATCAACTAATTTGGATCTAAAATATCATACCTAACCAGGACGAATGTCTTGGAAAGGTCAAGAAAAGCTGCGTATACCGCAACACTCCTGACAGTATGTTTGAGAAATAATGTATTTATTTATTTCTTGGAGAACCAACAACTTATAAAACAAATTAAATAAATTAAGTAGACACAGTCAAGCCAATTACAGGTACTCGCTGATAACCACAGAATATAAATATAGTGAAGTACTCAAAACAATATAAAAGAGTAAAATTAAAAAATTATCCATATATGTAGTTATTAACTACGACAGCCTGTGACCTATTTTCAATGTAAGAAGAGAACCACCTAAGCAGTAATATGTCATGCGGGATTCTGTCAAATGCCTTACTGTAATCAGTATAAATGACCTCGACCTTTGAACCTCTCTTCAGTTAAGATATTATATAACAAAACCAGATTGGATATCGTTGAGCGGCCTAAGAAATCCATGCTGAATATCACTGAAAGACTGTTTTAACGCCGGATACAACTGATCGTAAACCAACCTCTCAAGCACTTTGGAGACTATACAAAGTTTGGAAATTGGTCGATAGTTTAATACCTCGCTCCTAGACCCCTTTTTATATACCGGTGTTATGAAAGCGCGCTTTCATATACTAGGAATAGCACCACTTTCAAATGAGTTCCGAAATAAAATCGCAATATGCCTAGATATGGTTTCTGCACAATTAATTAAAAACCTAGGTGGTAAATTTCTCTCAATTGACAGTTGTGGCCTGAATCGAAAATAAACAACTTGCGAAGCTATGTGATGCTTGAGATGTGAATCTACACAGAGTGTTCTTTTTGTTAACTCTTGCACTCACACTCAGTTCAAACATCATCATACTCCCAGCGCTTATCCCGGCCTCCCAGTACAACCAGGGTCCGCTTTACTACACATACTTCCCCACTTCGTCCGGTCTTCGGCATCCTCGCGTCGTAAGCCGTTGGCTCTCGCATACAACTCAGCGATGTCAGTCCATCGTTTCTTGGGCCTTCCACGGGGTCTCTTTCTTGATACCGGCTGGTTCAGGCACCTATTCCCTGGGGCAAATGCAATACGCAACCATACCAGCGCAGGCGAGCCTCCTCGATATTCCTCGCGCCAAGGTTACGTACTCGATCGATTCTCGTAACATCCATAGCCGCATTTTATTTTGTTAGCGTGGAGTTCGCGGATGTGTTTCGTCAGCGGCCATGTGTCGCAGCCATAGAGCATCACAGGTCTAATTATACTCTGTTTTGGTGACACTCAGCTTCAAACTCCCATTTTTTAGCACTTCCTTCCATGTGTTGACCCTGTTCTCAAGATCGTGTCTAAGCTTACTCACCAGTTCGATGTCATCAGCATATTTCATGCCATGGTGGCATGTCCTGAATTTCAGCTGAGAGGTCATCGAGCACAATGCAAAATAAGTAAGGGCACAGCACTGAACCCTGAGTACATCTAAATCGGGAAGGGATTTGTATGGCCACGTCGGTTTTAACGACGGCTTCAGTGTTAACGAACTTGTCTTGGATTATCTTAATGTACGACTCGGGCACAGAATTTGGGCCACCAAATTATCTCTGCAGGTCGAGAAATGCGAAATGCAAACGTTGTTTCTACTGCAGTAAGACTCCTGACCCCGAGGGCAAAAACTGGATCCATGGTGCTGCAGCCCGGTCTAAAGCTGTATTGTCATTCCGACAAGGAGTATCCCTAGCAAAATCCCTGGTCTATAATACGTTCGAATAGCTCATTGTGTGGCTCATAAGTTTGATACCTCGATAGTTGCCGCACTCTTGCACACTGCCATTTCCTTTACAAATTGTAATAATAATAATATTTACGAGACACGCATCGGGTATAAGCCCCGTAGCTACGATCCTTTTGAATAGCTCAGTCAGCATGAAGACTAATACTTAGTTCCACCGTTTTGAGAAAACTCAACTTTCGTTTAACTAATTTTTAACGATATAAACGATATTTTTTCTAATTTACAAAGCTGACAAATTACGAGCTTTAAATTTAAGTTTTTTTTTTTATTTTTAAGTATTTCTTCAATTACACTTATTTTTTTGAGTTCACTCAGTTTAGACACGTAATGAATTAAGTGACCCAGTTACCCGCGATAAATCTGTAACGTCACAGCTTGTTGATAATTTCATAAAAGCTCTTAGAAAATATTGAGTATATACCAAAATAAAAAATATTACCACAGTGATTGTAATTTCTGAGATTTAGGCAATGCTAAAATATTATCTCGTCTGAGTGCTGCAGTTTTTTAAAGTAACCATTTATTTACCTTAAATTTGTAGACCTGTGCTTTAAGTTTTACCAACTTTCTCCCACGCACACTAAGGTTGTGGAATGAACTACCTGGAGAGGTTTTCCCTGGATCGTACAACATGGATGTGAAAAGATTTTTACGGTGTCGGTAGCGCGTGGGTAATGCCTCTGGTATTGCAAACGTTCATAGGCTGCGGTGCCTGCTTACCATCAGGCGGGCCGTAAGCTTGTTTGCCACCTTAGTGGTGAAAACCATTGGGAAATTAACCCAGGGGTTACTGAATTTTTGGTTTTGAAAACTAAAACAGGACAGTTTAGCTTGTTATAACGCCCTCCACAATGTATCTGTTTATAAAAACGTCATTATCACAGCCCATAACAGTCCACTGCAGAACTTAGGGCCTCTTCCACGAAAAGGGAGGTTATTGCCGTAATCGCACGCTTTGCGGGCGGGTTGGAGATCGCAGTGTTATAAATATAACAACGGAACACGCTGCTGCCCATTTTCCAGCCTACGGAGACTCCAGATCTTTTGCTTCGAAAACATTTGTCGTCTTGTACGACACCCGCGAGTGTAACGGGTTAGTGCTATTCTACTCTGCCGGATACTACCATAAATAAAAAGTAAATACCTACCTCACGGGAAACTGTTCATTATGTACCTAGCTCACTAAGTATCTATGACGATTACGTAATTTGAAGACTTACTATGCGACTGGTTCTCCAGTTCAAGGTCGATCAGCGTACTATGGAACGTTTTATGAGTCTGTCTGATGGATATAATATGCAACGAGTAAATAAATATAATAGTGTACGATAACACGAGTAATAGTAACAGTAACGAGTAAATAAGTAAATGGCCGTGTGGTGTCCGGCAGAGTAGAATAGCACCAACCCTTTACACTCGTGGGTACACAAGGCGGGCTGTGATGATGAGTAAATAAATAATCATTTTGGTGTCGATATGCTAGTTGTGTTCTCGCGGGGGGGGGCGGGGCTCACCGTGACCGTGATCCAGTATTTAGCAGATCAGATAATTACAGTGCAGCAACTCCCGTATGACCTCTGTGACCCTGTTGACAAGGGAACCTGACCAGATTAGCTCATGGTTATTTATTATATTCAGTCGCCTGAATGTGCAGGTTCGCTCACGATGTTTTCCTTCACCGTAAGAGCATCGGCTAGTATTCTACTAATGTACATAACTGAGAAAAGAGTCATTGATCCTTTTTTTTTTTTTTTACTTAATGATAGCCAACAGCAGTTATTACAATAAAAACAATAAAAGCATTACATAGCCAATTATGCATTACATGGTCGCAGCGAGATTCGAACCCGGTACCTCTCGCTTACAAGACGGATACCTTAACCGCTCGGCCACCGACGGTCGATTAATATACAATAATAATAAAAAAAAAACATAAATAAAACGACAATAAATCTCTATATTCAATTTTCAATAATAAAAATAAGTATCTAATGTCCCAGTTGTGCTCACGGGCACGAGGGCCCGAGGTCCGACTGCCAACTGACCTCCGTGACCCTACTACCAGGGGTAGTATATTACATTTTTAATAACATTCTTATAAAATCTGCACATAATAAAACATCGATTTTTTACGTTTATCGCTTATAATACTTAAAATATTTCACGTTAAATATTAAATACAAAACAAATAACACAGAATATAACTTTCTCTAATATTTACAGTTTAACATTTAATTTATTTATATTATTTAACCACTTAGATATACCTAGTAATAACGAGCATTGTCGTTCAATTAAATTTTAGATAACGAGAAAGATTAAAATGTGATAAAATTCACCATTGCATTTAGCATAACAACAAAAATACAACATTTCATTCAAATCTGTTCAGCCCAAATTTTAAATGTTTTTTTAAGGTTGGTAAATCCCACATTCCCTACAGTAAGGGCTGTAAGGGCACCGTAGGTTATTCTATGTCATCGAGTACAAGAAATATTTTATTTATTTATTTCAAATAAGTTTCCATACACACCTTATGCCTAATTAATGTAAACAAAATAAACAGTAAAACAAGATATAAAAGAAGAAATATAAAAACAAAAGGAAGTAAATTAAGTAAACAAGATAGTTACATTAACTAAACAACATTATTTTGGTGGGGTGGCACTTCTGCGAAATGTAGGGTTTTCCGCATAATGTCGCTCCACGTATCGGCAGAAATACAAAACTTGGCGTTGCTGCCAGTAGGGCCTCGAGCCTCGACAAAACGAGCGGAGTCGGGGAGTGGCGGTGCGCCTGCGTGCGCGCGGCCGGGGGGCCAGCAGCGAGGGGACGTACAGACTGCAAGCCTTCGTCACTAGCTCAGGGCAGTCCGATTCACCGCGCATCAGATGACAGGCTAGTTGCAGAGACTGATGGATGCGTCTTGTTTCAAGAGAATGACAATTCAGCATTCCTAACAAATATTTTGTCGGATATAGAAAAGGGAAGTAACCATATACCTTCTTAAACAGGAAACGTAAAAAGGCTTTCTGGATTTTTTCCAACAACAATGTATATGTACATTCAAGTTTACTGCGAACTAACGCTAGGTATAGCGTTTTAATTGCAGTAAAATTTGAAAACCTCTACAACTGTGAATGACGAATCCTAGGCGGCGATAACAGTCAACTACAGTAGACCTTATATGATCATTGACGCCCAAATCTTTAACCGAGTGTACTCTCATAATGACTTCCATATCCAGGTAATAATCTCGGTGGATAGGTTTCAGGGAGCGAGTAAAGGTCATTATGGAACACTTAGCAATATTGAAGCACATTTTATTGCCTAAAGTCCACTGGACTATAGCGCTAATATCTTCCTGAAGCAAATCACAGTCACTGATCTGGTTGATTGGGCGAAATACTTTGAGTTCATCAGCATATAGTAAACATTTTCTGTGTTTGACCACTTTACACAGACCGTTTATCATTAAATTAAATAAAAATGGTAAAAGAATGGAACCCTGACTAACTCCCGAACGTGTATGATATGGTGTTGAAATATATGGACTGTGTTTTACGAACTGTTGTCAGTCACGTAAGTAATCCGCGAATAGAGTTATTAATTTGGGGCTAAAACCTATGTCGACAAATTTTGTTAATAGGATGTCATTGTCTACCTTGTCAAAGGCTTTCCTGAAGTCTAAATATATAACATCTGTTTGAGTACCAGTATCCATATGACTTGAGATAACATCCGTAATATGTAAGAGGTTAGTGTCTACAGATCGTCCATGCCTAAAAACATGTGTACATCCGATAAGAACGGTTTAGTTTGTGGATATATATTAGTGTAGAGAATTGATTCGAGAACTTTTGCAAAGGAATATAATGCAGCTATAGGTCTGTAATGAAGTATGAAGCTTTGTTGCGATAGTAGAGGTTTAGGACAGAGACAAAACGTTTGTCTGCCTATGCACAAACTGTAAAAAATGTATTGTCCTAAACTTTCGACTTTTCGTAGCAATAGTACTTACTTTTGGAAGTAAAAAAGTGATATATTGTAATAATTTTAGTGCAATAAAGTTTATAAATAAAAAAAATAAAAAATATTCCTTACGTCCTCTTGGCAGTGTTGGAAAAGTACAATTTTTTTTTTCTACTGTACTGAACATGCCAGTTGTGCATAGCCTTGGCATTCCAACTTTTATAGGTCTCCTAAACCTGTACTATCGCTTCTAAGTAGCATATTTTTTATACTCGATGACGTAGGATAACCTACGGTGCCCTTGCAGTCTATGAGACATTATATTATTACGAAAAATTCAGTTTACCAATCACAAGTAACAAAAATAGTTGTGTAATCTAAAAATATCACAATTTTCGGACATTTTCCTTTATTTATTTTCTTTTCTTTCATAATGTCATTCTTCTATAAAATATAATTTGAATATCGCGCACCGAGAAATGGGTAAAGTATTCTATAATGTACATCGCTAACTATGATTTCATTTTAGTATTTGGGGTGTTTATTTCATAATTATACATTGTTATATACAGTATATACACACTTAAGACCAAATTAAAAATTATCCAAACAAGGAAACGAGTTAACAAATTCACAATTTCAACGACGACGGCCCAAAGTCAATCTTTGAAGTCGAAGATATTTCTCGCCAATTCTGTGTCCTACCGGCTGTACAATGGGGAGTGTTCTGAGGAACTTTTAGATCTGGTGCCCACAACACAATCCCGCCATCGCACCATCCGCCGCGGGCTGGGTACTCATCCCCACTACGTAGACCTTCTGTTGGTCACCACGCGATGGTTCGAAAGAACGTTTCTCGCTCGTACGATTCGATTGTGAAATAAGTTCCCAGCCACAGTATATCCTTTGGACTGTGTTGCTGATTTCCATAGGCGGCGGTAACCACTTTCCATTAGGTGGCACGCGTGTCTGTTTGTCAGCCGTATAACACAAAAATAATTGAGAATATCTTTCTTATTATTCAATTATTCAGAACTTTGTTAAACAAGAATTGGTATAATAAAGGAATTTCAAGGGCATCAATTATTTGTGAACACAGATCTTTAACACCTCACTTTGTATCTTTACTTTACTATTAAAGGTCTACAGGAAGTACCATAACGGTTTGGAGTACAACCTATATATGTCGCAGCAATGAAAAGGCTAGTCCGTTAATTAAAAGCCGGCATTCAATTAATTGCCTAGGCCGAACGTTGATTGTACAAGTAACAGTAGTAGTTGGTTTATGTTTGTTTCAAACTAAACTCGCGTTCTTTACACATAGTAGCATATAAGTCGGGACTTACATGCGAAGTACCTTTTCGACGACGAGTTGAGACGAGGTGGTCATCTCGGGACGACGGTGGGTGTAACCCTACCGAAACGTCGTAAAAACAAATCGAAATGGTACGGCGCGTGTAAGTTCCGTCTAAAATAATAATAGTTGGCTTATAGTAAGCTAGCCCTTTGAAGACGGCTGACGTAAAATTAGGCAAGTGATTTAAAGTTAGTTAAAATTTTATCCAGTTCGGCGCTGGTAGTCACTAAAACAAATATGGCGTCACATAGTTCGCACAGCAAGCAATGTTTTTGTTTTTTTTTTATCGTTGTAACTGAAATTAAAGTGTGGTTCCTATATGTTTTAAGTAAGAATTAAGAATAACTTAATTTATATAATTAAGTTCATTTCTTTATAGGTACTTATAATAAACAAATAAATAAATATTCGTGGACAAATACACACAGCGCCATCTAAACCTAGACTAAGGCTCAAGTCTAGACCTACCTTAGGTTACAACCAGTCTCAAAGTTGCAAGCGTTGACCAGGATGGTTAAATTTACCAGAACAGAAACTGGCGTCGTTGGCCAAATGATTACGGTATCAGACTTGTAAGCGAGAGATACCGGGTTCGAATTCCATTGCGGCCATGTACCAATGACTATTTTTTGAGTTATGCACATTAGTTCAATACTAACCGATGATCTTACGGTGAAAGAAAACATCGTGATGAAACCCGCAAGTGAAAGTGTAACCATGATCCAATCTTGTCAGGTTCCCATGTTAACAGGGTCACGGAGGTCAGATGGCACTCGCTCCACTGTAATTACCTGATCTGCCAAATCCTGGAACATGGTCAAGGCGGACCACGGGCCCTTATGCGCAAGAGCATAACCGGGACATTAACAAGAAGATGAAAAACTGACGGAGCTATAACTAGACGAGTAGTAGATTGAACGGTTGAGAGGGTTGACCTTTGTTAACCTCAGTTCGCCAATGGTATTAGGAGGTGAACCTAACGAATGGCGAGCTGGTTGCGGTGCTGAATTTCGACTAACGTCTAAGTACGAAACGTCCCACCCATCCAGTTCCCGGACACTGCAAGCATCGCTTAACCTCGGTTATCAGTCTCGCAAGCACGCTGCCATTTGACCAGTGCCGCTCTCCTAAAGTTTGATTCTTGAAAGTTGAACCATTTATGCGATAGAGAAACAACTAAATACCTCTGAAAACGCCTTAAAATCAGGTTTATGTATGGAGACCACCCCGTTATTTTTAATTTTTTATTATTATTATCTGTTGTTACAACGGTCATAGCAACACATATTCTGTAAAAAGTTCAACTGTCTTATGAGTAGCACCATAGTGGCGGCCATGTTGCCGGCCTGGTGACGTCACAGCTAAATCGCGGCAGCAATAATTTCGCGAAAAAATATGTTAACTTAAAAATTCTATAACTCAGTCATTTATTGATGGATTTCGTAATTTTTTTTACTGCCTTGTTAGTTTTGATATATATTTTAACACTACATAATTAAATATGCCAACATCGATATTAGGAAACTTCCTCATTGTAATATTTTAACTTTTTGTTTTACTGCTGTTTTGTTTTAGATGAAATCTTGATTCCACTCGATTGTTAATAAATAAACAATAAACTGTCAACTTGACATTTGTGATTGGTGTTGCCGTTTATAAAGCACATTCCATTCTGTACAAATAACATGGATTTATCTATGCGGAAGTGCTTAAAATCGCAATACTAAGAATGCGCTTATAAAAACACTAACATTGTATCCGGTTCCTTATTGTTCTGGTGGTCATAAACTAAACAGCTGTTCTGTATTTTTTATTCCATACACAAAGTATAACACCATGGTGGTGGCACACTAACTTTTAATTATTATTAACTTGTGGACCCGGTGTGACTTCGTTCGCGTGCACCTAGTTTACCTCTACCTTTTTTTGTGGTCACTCTATCTAATAGTGAACACCGCATTGAAATCTGTTGCGTAGTTTAAAATATCAAAGCGTACAAAGATACATGATAAACGGCGGGCAGCGACTTAGTTTTCTACTATGTACTATACTACATTCAACAGTTGCTAAGCTAGCCGATGTGCTACATTGACTATCTTTACTATTGCGTTGACTTAGAAGCCTATTTACACAGCTGTGTTTAGTATACTATAGTATTTAGAAGATATTCATTTTAACTTGATCCATTGCTAAGGAAACACTAGACAGACAGACTTATAAAAAAGACAAAGCCAGCCTTGAAAAAATATCGTAGTTGTTGAACATTTTTATCACGTGTTACGGCTTTTTTACAAGTTTTTATTTACCTTGAAATGTTTATATAGAACTATGTATGTATATAAATCTTGCAAGCCTAATTTGACCCACATAAAATAATCATCTTGGCGTTAATGCCCGGTTGTGCTCTCGCGCATAAGGGCCAGTGGTCCGCCTTGACCATAATCCAGGATTTGGCAGATCATGTAATGACAGTGGAGCAACTGCCATCTGACCTCCGTGACCCTGCTACCAGGGGAACCCGACCAGATTCGATCATGGTTACACATTCAGTTGCTTGAATGTGCAAGTTTCATCACGATGTTTTCCCTCACCGTAAAAGCAAAGACCCACTTCTCGGTGTTCAATTGAGGTTAAATTTGATAAACCTATGTAACTTGGATGACAATGCATTAACATGGGCCCATAGAGCTGGTCTAATGATGGAGTCGGAAGGTGTTTATAGGAACTACTGAACGTTAATATAACACCATCGTGTTTGGGATCGTTAGAATGGTCTTAATGAGCGTTATACCTCTAACTGATATACAGGGTCTGATGATGATGACGGAAGGTGGCGTTCAGTAGTTCCTAAAACTACTAAACGCAACAAGATATCCACATCGTGTGTGGGCTCTTTGGAATTGCCTTGATGAGTACTATACAGCGCGATATAAAAGCTTGTTACGTAGAAAATATTTTTCATTTGAGAACTTATTAAAAACCTAACTTCGTTGTCTGTCTGGCAATAAAGTGATGAAAATTTTGAGGGTGCCACTTGACAGCAGAAGTACTCAGTTTGACAGAATTCTGCTCCCAAAATGCTGCGCCCAACCGGGTCTGTATTTTATGTACGTAACAATGTTATTATTATATTTATGGAAGCAAATAAATATGAATATGAATTTCAAGAGAAGTAATTGCTTTTCACGACTTTCTTGCCAGACTGTATTCTCCTTCTTAATCATAACAACAAAGTACGTTAAATAACATCAGGCTCTGAATACATACCAGAGATCAATATAAAGTCCGTATGTTTGTCGACTAACATAAAACCGAAAGGTCGATTAGCGTTGAAGGTGACTATATCCTCGCTATCTAGCATAGCCATTGCGGCCACACTCCCTGACACATATTCTTCCGTGACCCTCAATTTCACAGTCTGCGCCATCACTGATACCTGCATCATATAGTCACTAATGCCTTTCATATCACCATTGTCTGGGTCGAACATTCTATTCGCGCCCATGTCGTAAAGAATCTCCGGTAACTCCAAATCGACGTTGACCTCAAATCTGGGCAGGGATAAATTGACGCTCCTCAGTCCTTCATCTTGAAACTTGTTGAATATGCCTCGCAGATTTGTGTGCTTCATCGAATGGTATAAATCTGTTACTGAATGCTCTTGATTTATCGGCAAAAATATCAACATGGACAACCTTTCATTCTCGCAAGGTATCTCCAGCACCCTAGCGTTTATTAGAGGGATCTCCGTATAATTGTACATTTGGGCATTTTTCATCATCTGCACATGGCCTATCAACCCGTTCTCCTCAGAATAGAACTCCAATTGTTCCGTCAGAGCCGTGTTGAAGGGATATCTCCATGCGCTCTTGAAATACACGGCGTCAGCCATCAGTAGCAAGCTCCAGTTGAAGTCTTCCGCGCCCAAAATTTCGTTTATAGCACCATCTGTTTCATCGTTGGCTAAATCGTTGACCTTATACGCACATGCTTCTTTATCGTCGAAATTGAGAGACAACACTTTGATGTCACTCAACGACCTCGCTTGCAGCTGAAACGCCCTCTTCACAAGAGAAAACTTATCTATCACCATGACGCTGCTCCGTTTCAACTCATGACTCAAATCCTTGCTTAATCTGTGCAGTATGTGCTTGAACTCCCTTCTGTAACAACTCCGGAATCTGCCCCTGGTTAGCCCGGTGATGTTCCAAATTTCTCTCCTGGTCAGCCCCTTGGTGCCTTGTGATAGCGCCACCAGCTGCAGCCAAGTGGTAAGAGGCGAGAACGCGAAGTGTCCGCGCGTATCTTCGCAAATTCTACTCGAGAGCGCGACCGCGAATTCGTAAATAGGTCTCTCCAAGGCAAACAACGCTTCACGATGCGAACATTTTTGGAAATTATATCCACTTATGGCTATCACTAAGTTTAGCAACGTCACTGTTTTTAATAACATTTTCGTATAACGCTTTAACATAAACTTTGAACGCTCACTTTTGAATCCTCGAACAATTTTTAAGCCACTATCGCGGATAATAAGTCTCCGTCATCACACCACATTGTCGCTATTACAACTAAACGTGTGTGGCGTATGAAATTGAATTTATATTGTCATTAAACTAGGAAACGATGAAGTCACCAAGCATTTGCCTGCCCGCCACGGGAATGTCGCGGTCGTTGCGTAATGTTTGCCAAACGGCATAACAGCCAGGTCTCGAGGCGACCAGTCGTAAACACTGACAAAAAATACTGCGACCCCAGTGCTGTTGCTACACTAGCGTCGCGTCGTCGATAGACGTACGTCTATCGATTCGCTATCGAGAACTCGACTTTATCACTATATTTGTTTAGTTTCGTTTGTAAAGTGCTGATTGAATGTGGTTGTTTTAGGATCAGATAAGTTTTTTTTTTTGTTATACGGCGGACAAACAGGCAAGCGGGCTACCTGATGGAAAGCCGTCACCGTCACCTTTAGGGGAGTTAACAATGCGTTGCCCGCCTCTGCAGAGACCTCTAATATATCTTACATATGCTTAAATATATTATAAAGTAATGAATCGATTTTAATTAAACAAATCTAAGAACTATCTAGATTAAACCTTTAAATAAAGAAAACCGTTCAGTAGCTACGATAACACAGACAGATAGATCCACATAGCCAAAAATCTACAGATACATACGTCAAACTTACACCACTTTTCGTCGGAGGTTAAATATAGTAGAGATATGTAAAGACGATAATTATTCACCTGCTACTTGTCTATAAAACAATTTTAACGAACTGAGTTCAGTTGGTTAACATGACGGTCTGCCACGCAGAGGTTCCGGGTTCAAATTTCGGCCGAGCAGGAATTAAATTGGTGAATTTTAATTTCTTTTACGGGTCTGAGTGTAGTACGTTTAATAAGTGTGTTATATAAGAAAAGAATATGTGTTGTTTATTAGTTATCTAACCCCCATAATACAAGCTTTGCTTACTTTTGGGCTAGATGGCGCTGTGTGAATTTGTCAAAGCAATTTGTTTATTATTATCATTAATTATAAAAACAGTAATTTTACACAAAAATAAACATCTTCAATCAGAAAGAAAGCTCTCAGAAGCTCGTTTGCCTACTTCTATTAGAACATAGAACAACAATAAAGTGATTCTATTCTATTCTGTTTAGTAACGACAAACATAGTGACTGTGATTCTATTGTTGTTGTATCGTAATGACCTCGGATACTACGCATTTTTTATTAATTAATCATTTAACCGCCACACATTAACCTACCCGTCTGGTTGATTAAAAACAAGTTTTATTAATATCCATATCAAAATCATAGACCTCTATCTGATAATAACAACTTTATAAGCAGTTAAAAATGTGGCTAGAATTTCATAATATTTTTGAGTGTCTCAAAACTTATAAAGAACCAAAAATTGCTGTTTTGCATCCGATTTAAGTATCCACTTAGGCGCTGTCCTAATTTGCAACGGTCGTACGACGGACGTCGCCGACCAATAGGAGACCTCAAGGACGCCCATCGCACGTCCGTTGCCAATTAGGACAGTGCCTTAGGCAGTTTACTTAAAACATTTTATATAACAAGTATATAGATAGATAAATAAATTATTTATTGCTCACACAAGAATAATAACATTAAAAAGTACCGACAAAAACCATAACTCGTTATTGTACCCAGATATTTAAGATAAGGCGACTTTAGCTTTAAGTCCGCCAATGTACCTTTAGTGCATAAAGTTTTAATAAATAAATAAATATTTTCCAGAAAATTTTACTAACCAAAAGCTTCCGCCAAACATACAGACAGACAGACATATCGACATGCCTATAAAGATCGTACTTTATCACATCTGTCAGGTATTACGTTTAGTATCTTATCTAATCAAGGTTAAACTAGTCGTCAGTTTTTGAATCGCATTTGTGAATGTTATTGCCAATCTAAAATTCGAATAAATAAATATATCGTCTTGGCGGTAATGTCCCGGATTTGCTCTCGCGCTCGAGGGCCAGGGGTCCGCCTTGACCGTGATCCAGTATTTAGCGGATCAGGTAATTACAGTGGAGCGACTGCCACCTGACCTCCGAGACCCTGCTCCCAGGGGAACCCGACCAGAATTGATCAGAGTTCCACATTCAGTCGCCTGAATGTGCAGGTTTCATCTTAAGGTTTCCCTCACCGTAAGAGCATCGGTTAGTATTCAACTAATGTACATTACTCAGAAAAGAGTCATTGGTGCACGACGGCAGTGGGATTCCAACCCGGTACCTCTCGCTTGCGAGTCGAATACCCTTGACTCTGCCACCGACCCACCAAATCTCAAATTCTGGTATATTTACTGGTAATTCAGTTATACTATTTAAAGAGCCTGCTTTTTACATAGTTCTAGAACTATGTAAAAAAAATATCCTGTCTAAAGCAGTTTTAACTATGTCTTTTTTAAGCTACACATCAATGACCAAGGTGCCGACAGCCGGTCGCCCGTGACATCTACCCATGCACTTAGATTTCATGCATTTAACAAAAATGCAGCGTAGGTGCGGTGTCTCTGTGAGTACTAATCACAGAGGCACCGCACCTGTGGTTCTGCATTTCGAGATGCCGAATGCCTCAAACCGAAACAAGACAAAAACATTGTTGTTTGGCAGGATAGATAACAGAATCATCATCAAAGCCCGTAACAGTCCACTGCAGGACTTAGGGCCTCTCCCACGAAAGGGGAGGTTATTGCCATAATCTCCACGCTTGGCAGGCAGGTTAGAAATCGCAGTGTTTAAATTTAAATATTAAAAATTTAAATATAATAATGGAAAATGCTGCTGCCCATTTTCCAGATATTTTGCCTCGAAAACATTAGTCGCCTTGTACGACACCCATGAATGTAAGGGGTTGGTGCTATTCTACTCTGCCGGACACCACACGGCCAACGGATAACAAAATAGATACAGGTTATCCTACGTCATTGAATACCAGATACTACTAGGTTATCCTACGTCATTGAATACCTGATACTACTAGGTTATCCTACGTCATTGAATACCAGATACTACTAGGTTATCCTACGTCATTGAATACCAGATACTACTAGGTTATCCTACGTCATTGAATACCTGATACTACTAGGTTATCCTACGTCATTGAATACCAGATACTACTAGGTTATCCTACGTCATTGAATACCAGATACTACTAGGTTATCCTACGTCATTGAATACCAGATACTACTAGGTTATCCTACGTCATTGAATACCAGATACTACTAGGTTATCCTACGTCATTGAATACCTGATACTACTAGGTTATCCTACGTCATTGAATACTTGATACTACTAGGTTATCCTACGTCATTGAATACCCGATACTACTAGGTTATCCTACGTCATTGAATACCTGATACTACTAGGTTATCCTACGTCATTGAATACCAGATACTACTAGGTTACCCTACGTCATTGAATACCTGATACTACTAGGTTATCCTACGTCAATGAATACCAGATACTACTAGGTTATCCTACGTCATTGAATACCAGATACTACTAGGTTATCCTACGTCATTGAATACCAGATACTACTAGGTTATCCTACGTCATTGAATACCAGATACTACTAGGTTATCCTATGTCATTGAATACCAGATACTTCTAGGTTATCCTACGTCATTGAATACCTGATAGTACTAGGTTATCCTACGTCATTGAATACCTGATACTACTAGGTTATCCTACGTCATTGAATACCTGATACTACTAGGTTATCCTACGTCATTGAATACCTGATACTACTAGGTTATCCTACGTCATTGAATACCAGAAAAAGTCCACTTTGCAGCCATAGTAGACGTTTAGGAGATCTACAAAACATTGGTCTGCACGTGCACAACCTGGAACAAAATATTTATTTTTTATTTACACAAACTTCGACTTATTGTAGCGATAGTACGAGTACAAACATTTCCTCTTGTGTGGGTTCTGTAAGTAAAAAAACATCCGCTGGACAGTTTCGCTTTTGAGCCACATTTAAGTCACCAAAAAGAAAAGTGACTTTAGTAGTTACAACCTTTACCCGGCTAGTAGAATGAGGTTGGTACCCTTTCTACTTACGGGTGTCTTACAAGCTTGTAACAACTAGATCTAAGCTGCTCTTCTTCTTCCTAGTCGTATCACTCGTGGCAGAGTGAAATAAAGAAAGAAAATACATATATTACACATAGCACACCACGACACAATAACAGTTACAATTACAGACAACGGAAACATTAATACTTAAAATTTAAAAGCAATACGTAGCCTTCCATGCCGCTGTCGGTGCCGCGGAGGCCAGCGTAAATGGTACCCACTCAGCATGTGCTGTGAGGCGCAAGAAACGACTCACAACGCTGGTATTCTGTGGGCCCATTTATTAGGTATGACACGGGCGTTATACTACCTAAATCGACGTGGTCGTTACTGGTTGGTAGCTTGCTTTGCCAGTCGCCGTCATTCTTCCGTGATGGCTGCTATTTCTGTGCACTCATGAAGGCGTCCATGCAAAGCCTTCTGAGTTGGTCTGTCCATCGCTTTGAGATCCCGGGTGCCCTCCACAGTACCCTGCATGACTAACCTTTCGATACTGGCATTGTTGGACGACCTCAGTGGTTCAGTTGGTTAACATGTCGGTCAACACGCAGAGGTCCCGGGTTCAATTCTCGGCCGGGCAGAAAAATATATGATTAATTTTAATTTCTGTTACGGGTCTGGGTGTAGTATGTATGTAAAATGTAAGAAAGTATTTAAAAACATTATTAAATAAGTAGTTTATCCAATATCTAACACCCATAACACAAGCTTCGCTTACTTCAGGCGGGCCGTAAGCTTGTTTGCCACCTTAGTGGTATAAAAAGAACTTTGGAGTTTGATGGCGCTGTGTGAATTTGTCCAAACAGTTTATTGTCACGGCGAGACATGTGCCCAAAGAATTAAAAAATTCGACTTTGGACTATTGAAGACAAACGCTGCGTAACTCTAAGCTCTTGGAGAATTGAAGCATTTGTATGAAACTCGGTCCATGATATTCGGAGCATTCTCCTGCAACACCACATCTCAAGGGCAAGGGTCTAAGCTGGTAGGACTTCCGAAAATTTGCAGCTGCATTTTAATCTCCAACTCCACTAACACTAAGGTTGTGGAATGAGCTCCCTGGAAAGGTTGTCCCTGAATACTTGTCAGCATGGAGTTCTTCAAAAAAGGGGTAAAAAGGTTTTTACGCAGTCGGCAACACGGTAGTGATACCTAGGCTGCAGTAACTGCTTACCATCAGGCAGGCCGAAAGCTTGTTTGCCAGTTTAGTGGTAAAATACCGCCTGCTTATCATGGAGACAGCAGAATTCTGCACTGTTGCTGCAAGAGCTTCACATAGTATAAAACAAAGTCGCTTCCCACCGTCTGTGCCTATGTATGTATGAATCTATGTACGCCTAGATCTTTTAAAGTACGCAACGGATTTTAATGCGGTTATTAACAATAGATAGAGTTCAAGAGGAATGTTTATAAGTAAGAAAAAAGGGTAGGTAGGGGTAAATTGCCACCTGAGTGGTTCAGTTGCCTCTGCCACGTAGAGGTCCCGGGTTCGATTCCCGGCCGAGCAGAAATTGAAATTAGGTCTAGGTGTTATATAATAACTATGTATTTACAAGTATATAAGTAGTTTATCAGTTACCTAGCACCCATGACACAACCTTGGCTTACTTTGGGGCTAGATGACGCTGTGCGAATTATCGAAAAAAAAATATGTAGAGATGTAAGGTATGTGTAGGGTAGATGTAGGGAAGGGGTAGGGGTAGGCTAGGAGTAAGACGGCACGCGAACGAATTCGCGCTAGGTCTACTAGTATTCAATAAATAGACTATTACAAGTAACACACTTTGTTTAAAAAAATCTGTATTGGTAGTCAGGCGTGACTTAACATATTATAGTGTTTACAACTGTTACACATAATTATCAGATAGATATTAATAATTATCTGTACAAGCAGATAGATAACACCATAATACGTAATAGAACATATAGAGGTAACCAACAAAAACTTTAATTGTTATTAATATTTTTTTGTATCGAATCGACTCGCCAACTTTTTTGTACATGGCGGCAGCACTGGCGTTCAAACCCGGTACCTCGGGTTATGACTCGAACCCCTTAACTATAAGGCCACCAACGCTCAATTTACCGTTACTTGTATATCATAGTTCTTTAAATCTGTTTACCATACCTTAATAGCGGCACCATAACCTTTTATAGCCACATCTAAAAAGGCAATATAAAATGAAGTTATCTGCGTGCCGATGTTGAATTTCTAACTTAAACTAACCATAAATAGAGACGAGTTTCCTCCGGCATTTTGGCTTAAGAATTTACTGGTGCGTTTTTACGGAGTATTTGCAAATTGCCGACAGGGTGCGGCTACTGTTAGCGGATGGTAACTAGGTATTTCTTATTGATTAAGTCCGGAGTTGGTGATCAGCATAATCTATTTATTCTTAGTGTAAGTCCCTCTGTATCTACCTATGTACTCTTAGATATTTTAAACTATGCAACGGATTATAATGCGGTTTTTAACAATAGATAGAGTGATTCAAGAGGAAGGTTCACCTTTAGCCAAGAAATGATAGGTAGGGCTAAAGTAGGTGTCGGGTAAGTTTATGGTACTATGTTGTGCATGAAGATTTAATAAATAAATAAATAAATAAATTTAGTTGGGCGCAAAAAAGAAAAAAAAATGTAGGCGTACGGTAGTTGTAGGGTAGGTGTAGGGTAGGGTTAGGGGTAGGTTAGGGGTAGGTCGCCACGTAAACGAAGTCGCGCAGGGTAAATAAGTTATTTATGTCCATGGTGGTCTGACACCTCCGATAACCTAACCTAAAATAGAACCAAAACCTAGATTTTACACATAGAAATATATCCGGTTACACTAAATTACAACTATACTAAACTACACCAAACTATTGGCCGTGTGGTGTCCGGCAGAGTAGAATAGCACCAACCCCTTACACTCCTGGGTGTCGTACAAGGCGACTAATGTTTCTGAGACAAATGATCTAGAGTCTCCGTAGACTGGAAAATGGGCTGCAGAGTTTTCCATTGTTATATTTACAATACTGCGATCTCCAAGCCTGCCAAGCGTGGAGATTATGGCAATAACCTCCCCTTTCGTGGGAGAAGCCCTTAGTCCTGCAGTGGACTGTTATGGTCTGTGACTAGTATGTTCATTTAAAATATTACTAACAAGAAAAAGCGTTGCACCAACACTAAAAATAAAAACATAACCTTACAGTAAGTCACTTTTTAACTGTATGACACTTATGCCCGTTTTCACTAAATATAGGAATCGCCTAAATCCGATGCCCAAATACTTAGGAAGTGCTTAAGACGAAAATACGTTTCACCAACCGCTAGGAAGAAACTATCGCCGTTAGGTAACGCTTAAATTTAGGAAGTGGATTGGGCTGTGCAGTCCGTAAGCATCGCCTAAAATGACTGTTGCGTTCCGTTTCCCACAGCAAACTTATCCGACCCGGTGCCGGTGGTTGAAACTGGAACTAAGTGTCCCCATTTTGAAAAGTCACTTTGTTGTCAACTACAGCGATGCCAGCACCGGTTGATAAGTTTTATGGCACTCTACAGTATACCAACATTAAATAGAGGTTTAGTTGTTATACCGGTGATAGTCCGCCTTGACCATGCTACAGGATTTGACAGATCAGGTAAGTACAGTAGAGCAACTGCCATCTGACCTCTGTGACCCTGTTAACAGGGGAACCTGACCAGATTGGCCATGGTTCCACATTTAATGGCCTAAATGTGCAGGTTTCATCATGATGTTTTCCCTCACCGTAAGACCATCGGTTAGTGTTCAACTAATGCACATAACTTAGAAAGGAGTCATTAGTACTTCGAACCCGGTACCTCGGGGTATGAGTCGGACCCATTAACTACGCCACCGACGCTTCGTATTACAGATAGATAGATAGATACCTACACTCTTTATTGCACACAAAATTGCAAAAAAAGTAAATTTAACAGGTCTTTTCAAACATTGTGGGCAAAGGCCTTATCGCTACAAGCGATCTCTTCCAGGCAACCCTTGTCTAGAAAGGTAAAAAGATAAGCGACAAAAATCGCATTAAATAATATGTATATGTAAATATACATTAATTGAATACTAACTGATGCTCTCACGGTGAGGGAAAACATCGTGATGAAACCTGCACATTCAGACGACTGGATGGTGTAACCATGATCCAATCTGGTCAGGTTCCCCTGGTAGCAGGGTCATGGAGGTCAGATGGCAGTGGCTCCACTGTAATTACCTGACCTGCCAAATCCTGGATCATGGTCAAGGCGGACCCCGGGCCCTCGTGCGCGAGAGCACAACCGGGACATTAACGCCAAGATGATTATTATTTATTTATGTGTAAATAATAATTCACCTAGGCAATATGAAGTGCTCCCAATCTCCCAATCTGACTACCACATTGGAACTACCGCACATAAAGATCCGTATCTGCCTATTGAAGCAAGCATGCGTGACATGCCAGCGCCAAACGAGTCAGATTTGATAGGCTGTTTTAACTGGCCACCACAATCAGTCATAAATCCTAATAGAGTATGGGTATCCTAATGGCGTATGGGTGACGCCCAAAACGTATATGCTGTTTTTATAAGGCAATGTACTTCAAATTCGTGATGCCAAGCGGTACCATGTATGTGCTCGTAAAAACAAACAGCTTTTGCTAAGGTACCAACTCGTATTCGCAACCAAATCGCAAAAAAAAACAGCTGTTTCATAAATTTTTGGTGGAAATCGCTTTCAATTTTGTAGGAAACATTTTGTTTCACACATTTTCGCAGAATTTTCAGTTTCGATCGAAACAGCTGTTTTTTAGTGAAAAGCTAAAGAATTAGCTTTCAATAAACTCTGCAATCGCAATGGAATCAGCTGTTTCACACGTCTATGTAGAAATCGCTTTCAATTTTGTATGAAATAGACAATTTTTTTATTCATACCTACATTTTGGCAAAATTTTCAATTGCGATCGAAGCAGCGTTGTTTTTAGAGATTTCAGACGCTGTCCTTATTGGCAACGGTCGTGCGACCATGGTCGTACTGTGATGGGATGCTAATAATTCAAATTCATAAAACATAACCCTCCTTCTGTCGCAGTCGGTTACAACATTGGCGTCGTTCGAACGTTTCAATATGCTAACATAAGAGGCTAAACACCCACATGTGGCACCTACTTAAAATTCCGAAAACCAAAAGCAATAAATTCCCCAAAACGCAACGAGCTTAATTATAAGGGTCAGAATTGTGAAGCGCGAAAAAAATAAAAGTTCGTATTTCAAAATGTCAAATAAACTTACGCTGGGATATCGATGTAAAAACAATACCAAGAAAGCGAACAAACAAGCCTTAGAATAAAAAACTATTATAAAAACCAAGGTTTCAGATACATTTAAATAAATCTGTATTCTAAGTCTTACGACGAAGGTACGCTTATCAAATATGATATTACGCAGCAAACCGTTGGCCAATTTCAGGAACGAGCGAGCGAGACAAAATCAGCCGGTGGTGAAACGGCGCGATCGCGACAAGCGACAGGATGTAGGAATTCTATAAGTAAAATCACAACTGATTGGCTAGATATAAATTGGTTTATTTGGCAACAAGGGCAACACGTTACAAAAGGACCGAAAGCACACACACAGCCAGAATATAGAAATGACAGTCGACAGAGATATTAGTTTTTATTTTTTATTTTTATGGATTGGCATCTGTTTAGCATAGACCGACACAGGATTGGTAGATTGGACTTCCCGCCACAAGGGATGATGCGCAGACGTCGGTTGTGATCCATAACAATCAAAGGACACCAAACAAGACAAGCAAAGAAGAACCTTATGTTAATTAGTGTAGATACTAAAATTGTAATTAGTAATTAATATTGGTCAACGAGACGTATCGAGGGCTAGAGGGTTGACACTTCTTATTTCGGAGCGGAGCGAGGCAGCTGGGCGAGCAGCGGAGCAAATATTAGAATCAGATCATAAAGTTTAATAATGTATTAATAATTAAATGATATTTTAATTTACTATAAATTAGAGTTAGTGTATATTTGCTGTCGGCGACAAAAGTTAAGTTGACACCCATTATATTTATGTAAATGGTTTGGGTCTCTATTGTATCGAACAGATTAATTACATTTATAAATTTCATCAATTTCCATTAATATACTCACTACTAAAGATTTCTATAACATAGTTTAACTCAGTCAAGATGGAAAGTAAAATTTACCCAATCGATTGACATTTACATTTAATTTTAACTGTGATTTAATAATGAATTATCTCTACGTGAGATAATTAGAACATGAAACAAAAGTAAAAGATCATCATCATCATCTAGGCGTTAAATCCCGGTTGCCCCCCCGCGCAACACGCGGGTGCCCGGGGTCCGCCTACCTACTATTCTTAGCTCTAGCAGAGGCCAACGGTAATCGGGAAAGGGTTGGTGTCGCCAACAGCAGTCCTAACTATGGAATCGGAATCGTGGTACATGTCTCGGATAGTGTCAATATAGGCCTCAGGTACTGACTTGGACCGCCATGCCCACCAGATCATTTCACGAGGGACACAGTCAAAGGCCTTCTGCATGTCCAGAAACAGGAAATACAGGGGCGTGTTCCTTGATCTGTATCCCTCCATGAGAGTTCTAAGAGCAAATACGGGGTCCATGGTCCCACAACCCGGCCGAAACCCATACTGACACTCCGAGATTGCACACTCCCGTCGGATACGAGAGTCCACAATGCGTTCGAAGAGCTTCATGGTGTGAGACATCACCTTTATACCGCGGTAGTTGGTGCACTCCCGCACTGAGCCCTTACCTTTAAATACTGGGGTAATTTATCTCAGCCTCCATTGGTGGTTAGGTATCTTCCCGGTGAGGAGGATGCGGTTATAAAGGTTGGTAAGGATGCTCACACCACAAGAGCCCATCGATTTCCACACCTCGATAGGGACTCCATCGGGTCCGACGGCTTTCCGATTCTTCATGCGGCTAAGAGCAGCCTCGATTTCCTCAGGCGTTATCGGTGGCACGAGTCCTTGATTCGGAGGGAGGTCCGGTGGATGCACCTCTTTATGCTGCTTATTCAGTAGCTCGTGGAAATACGAGCGCCATCTTTCCTTTACCGCGCGGTCGTCGCATAACAGGTTACCTTGAGAGTTATTTGCACAGCGACAAATGGAAATATCCTGTGCCGCTTTGACCCTCGATCGTGCCAACTTGATGTTTCTGCCCCTCAGACGATTCCAACTTTTCGTACAAAGGACGTAAGTGGTCTTGTCTGGCTATGGCTACCGCTCGGTTGGTGGACGTTTGGCATCCTTGTATGCAGCGTGGTCTTCAGGAGATGTGGACGCTTGCCACTGCCCGTACGATAGCTGCCTGAGTTCTGTCCCTGAGTTGTTGGATAGATTCACCGTCTGTCGCAATACTAAGATCGTTGACAGCTGCGGCGAACTCATGGGACTTGGTTCCTTCAAGCAGCCACCACCGGGTTTCGCGAAGGCACTGCTCCCGGTATTTGCCTCGGGGCTTCACGCGCAGATCCATCACAAGGACTCGGTGTTGAGCAGTGAGACTCTTTCCGGGTATGACTTTACAGGTGGCCACTTTGCTAATATTGTCTCTCCGAGTGAAAAAGTAATCAATCTGGGTAGCGCTCCTCCCACTCTTGTAGGTGATCAGATGCTCGCTTTTTTTTTTTTTTTTGGAAAAAAGTGTTCACAACTGCCAGATAGGCAGCCATACACGTCCGGAGAATTTCTTCCCCTTCAGCGTTACGGCTCCCAAAACCAAAACCGCCATGAAAACGGCCAAACTCCTCACACTTCTCACCCACATGACCGTTCAGATCGCCACCCACAACAATACCCTGCGACAACGGAACGTTACGTACTACTTCCTCGATTTGCTCCCAAAACCTGACCAGACCTGCGCTTACCAAATTAGTCACGACCCCTTCGATAAGCACCCCCACAACCATAATGCAGTCGCTTACACGCTTCAGGTCCAAGACGCTGTCCCGAAACTCCTCAGAGAGCACCACCCCCACTCCGTTACCTCTACTCGGAGAGCTAGCGTATATTAGCTTATAGCCCGATGGATGGCTCTCCACCTGGTCTCCTGGAGAACCGCCACTGCCACCTTACGAATGGCGAGTACATTGGCCAGCTCACGAGCACGCCCGGCCAGCGTGCCAAGGTTCCAGCTAGCAAAGCGGACTTTTCTTTGGGCTAACTTCTTTAACCGGGTTCAGGTAGCCCTAACCCATTTAACACAGAGGTAGGGCGATTCCTCTGCGCGTCGTTTCGCGGCGACGCCCTATCTATCTCGGGTTTCAGCGCTTGCCTTTCCTTTTTTTTTCTGTGTTTTGGCTTTTTATGTGCGGCGACTACCATCCGACCCACATAACCCGTTAGGGAAAGGCAGGGTCCGTCTGTCAGCAGGGGGACCGCGGGCAGGTGAGGTTGGCTTGATCCCATGAGATGATGTTTGGGCCCCATACCCACCACACAAAAGTAAAAGATACATCAAAGAAAAATATAACAATTTATTAAAAACAAATACCACTTAAAAAAATTTCCTTTGCCGCTACAGCAACATTTGGCATTTAGTGCATCCTCGTCCTTTATTAAAGGTATTTATCTACACTCATAGCGTAATGTTCCAATTACATATTCGAAAACAGTTGTTTAAGGATACACTTTTTTCACGCCAGTCTATAAAATTTTAAAAAATTACTTTTCGATACAGCATTTTCCATATTATTTTCATTACAGCTGAATCGAAAAATAACTTTTTAATCATTATGCAACACTTTTCTTTTTTAAATTTTTGTCGGGCTTCAACAAATTCAAAATTCCTGTTTATACATATTTGTGATCAGTTCACAGTCTGTGTCGTGATTGTGTACATTCGGAATTATTTTCCCGCTAAACAGAATATTTTTTGTTTTTTCTTGTTTGAAGCAAATAAATAGATAAATGTGAAAGTAGTGAAGTGAATTTCCCGCCGCTTGATATCCCCGACGCGTAGGTACAATAGGACTGACTCGTAGTTACTTCCAGCAAAATTGATAAAATTATAGGTACCAAATTTTAACATGAAAATATGAGTGTAGATAAAGTAGTGTATGCAACTGCATATAATTAGGTATTAAAACACTCGTGTCAAACTATTATCATACTCAGCTACGCCTCGTTTTATATGACAGTTGTATAAACTACTATTTTACATATCAAATAAAAATTTAATTCATGAATGCCATAAAAACTATTTAACAACTGCACAGTAGTATAAAGGAATATGTAATACATTTAAAGTTAGACTAAGGACTTTGCTCTTAGTTTACCAAAAAAGTATTCCCCTTGGTGGTCGCGCTATTCCGTCTTATTTGGCCATGTGAACGGCAAATGGAAAATCTACTCAATAGTATTATTATTTGTAAGAGCTTGTGTTATCTTACTACTATTTATTTAATTTATCGAAACTGTAGCATTACGCTCACCTTTCTTTTTATTTATCTTACACACATAATTATTACATTAATTATTACTATATTTTTATTACTATTCCACTATTATTATCTTTTAATAAATAACTTGCTAATTGTGTGCTTCATGCAGGTCTCCACACGTCGGTGGAGCCTCAGAGCGTCGGTGGCCGAGCGGTTACAGTATCCGACTCGTAAGCTAGAGGTCCCGGGTTCGAGTCCTGCTCCGGCCATGTACCAATGACTGTTTTCTGAGTTATGTACATTAGTTGAATACTAACCGATGCTCTTACGGTGAGGGAAAACATCGTGATGAAACCTGCACATTCAGGCGACTGGATGTGTAACTATGGTCCAATCTGGTCGGGTTCCCCTGGTAGCAGGGTCATGGAGGTCAGATGGCAGTCGCTCCACTGTAATTACCCGACCTGCCAAATCCTGGATCATGGTCAAGGCGGACCCCGGGCCCTCGTTCTCGAGAGCACAACCGGGACATTAATGCCAAGATGATTATTTTTATGCAGGTCTCCACACCGATAAGGTCCGGCTGAAAACCAGCGCTGCATCGTTCTGCTGCAGCTAATGCTGAGTCGGGGCCCTTTTTAACATCACATTACTCCATATTCGAATCGCTTTATTTAAGTAGGTTAAAATATATGTATATGTTAAATTTAGATATACAAATGTAACTTGCTCAATGAGTTTTGTATTATGAGTATTGTGATGTCAAAATAAATAATGTCAATGTCTATGTGTAATGTCTATGAATATTATACTTGAGGTGGTCATAGAATTATGCTCTTGCATTGTACCCAATTGCTGTCTACCACATGTATGGCAAATAAAAATATTCTATTCTTATTCAAGAACTTCAAGCCGATACTGGACGATCTCATCCCAGAGCTATCTTATCTTAGTAATTTATTTAATTTTAATCAGTTTTTTAACATCATGACCTCCTTGATTATCTGCCAGATAATTTGTAAAGAAAACACGTACTAACTATGTTCACATTGTCGTTGATAGCCATAAACACTTTTTGATAAACACAGTCATAAAGGTAGGTGTGACATTCAGTTACAGATAGTAAGGTGACCACACTTTTGGTGGGGATTTCTATTATTATTAAGTTTGTTGCAAAAACGGCGAGGGGGCTGTCAGAATTTGACTTTTCATCTAAAAACGACACATTATGGAATAGGTAAACTTTAAAAATAAACAATTTTAATAAAACAACTGTACTTACACATATATTTTTGTTATTATAATGAGATTGTAGGGCAATGAATACTGTACTTGAATATGTCGTCAGTTTTTGAAAGACCACTTGAATAATTTTTTATTACGATTTTAATTTATTAAAAACTTTAAATACGATTTACCAAATACTGCATTTTTTATTATTATCCATTTTATTTTTTTATTTAACACTTTATGCACAAAGGTGGACTTAAAGCTTTGTAGCTTTTTCTACCAGTTTCCAAAAAACTGATAATAAAAATGGCATTACAAACTTATTTATGATGTGCAAAATGTCTGTTAAAATGTGAAAGAAAACTATGGCAGCTTCTACTTGTTATTGTTTTAATTTCGAAAAGTTAGAACTCGTCCAAATTGAACATATCTCCATTTATAATTACATTTAAATGTCTGTTGCAGCCAAAAAATATTGTCTCAACTATCTTCGATAGTCGTATATTGTCGAAGATCAATTTCAGTGACGTTTTAATAGTTTTTTGGCTGGAGAAAATGTCAAATTTGAGATGTCACAGCGCGAGAATTAGGCCCGATTAGGGGCGATTCGACATTTTTTCCAGCTAAACATCTACTCAAAATGTAATTTCAAACGAGCTTCGACTATAAAGGATTAGCAAAAATCGTTGATTATAAGTTGTTTGCTTGCAATGGAGATTCAATGACTTTTTAGTAGACATTTATGGCTAGAGAAAATGTATTTATTTTATTTATTTATTTATTTCACAGTTTTACAGCATCTAAAATATAATTCAAAAATGTTACATTATTAAGATGTAATGCCAATTACAAAACTGCAATTTATAATTTTGGTAATTAATATAGCCTGTAAACACCATATAAAATACTAATAGAAAAAAAAACTACTATCAAAATTAAAATATAAACTTCTCTCTCTAAAATAGAATATAAGATTCTCTCTCTGTATGTGTGTGTGTGTGTGTGTGTGTTCGTGTGTTTGTGTATGAGCGTGTTATCCTTTACGCGAATGTCGAATTCTAATGTCGAAAGCGCGAGAATTGCCCCCCCGGTCTGATACTGACTATCTAGGTATGTAGTCGCAGAATAGATATCCGAGTTTTACATAGTCCCTCTAGTTTAGGTTCGGACCTGTCAAGAAAAAAACTAACCTTGATCCTAACCTGTCAACCACAAATCCTTTATACGCCTTTTCCAATGCCACACGGTTTGAAACCGTTCTTAACCTGTGATGCAAACGAGAGGTGTTCTTTAATGAGTTTATCTGGTCTATCTGTGTATCCGTGTGTCTGCTGTAGCATAGGTCCTAAACCGGATGGATGGACCGATTTCGATGCGGCTTCGTTAGACAACCAGTCTTAATCGAGATGGTGCTTAGCTTTCATTAAAATCAATCCAGTACTTTTGGAAATATTTGTGTGCTTATTTACAGTCAGCTGCAGAGTTAATGACAGACACCTGTCGCTTATAAAGGTGTAAAGAGGAACTCCCATCTTGATCACTATACTAGAAACACTAATTTTGTAACATCCTGTAATCTAGCACAATCAAAGCTTAATTGCCTTAATTGGTTAGAACATTCTACAGTCGGGCGCCATATTCGACATATAAACCTACCTGTACAGCCAGTACAAGCGAGAAAAAGCGCGACATGCATACTGCTATCTCTTTCACTTAGTATTGAGAGAAACAAACGCTCTAGCGGCGCGAACTGTGTCGCGGACGCACTAGTGATCTGTGTGCGATGCTGCACAGCTAAGCGCGCGATAAGCGAGAAAAAGTGCGACATAGATAGCTATCTCTTTCACCTTAGTATTGAAAGAAGGAGACGCACGCTCTTTCGCGGTGCGAGCTGTATCGCAGGTACAGTTGTAATAACCGTGCTGCACGGCTGACACAAGTGTATCGGCGACACAGTTCGCGCCGCGACAGAGCGTCTGTTTCCTTCTCTCAATACTAAGATGAAAGAGATAGCGGTATCTATGCCGCGCCTTTTCTCGCTTATCGCGCGTAAGAGCACACTTACAGCCGTGCTGATATAGGTATAGACAACTAGGTATACCTAGGCTCCAAGCACTTCAAATCAGCTGTTATCGGACAGCTGATAAGGTATGAGAAGTAAATAAGGTTAATTATTTTATTTATCTTATTAATAAATTTTCAAACAAAAAATATTTTCTCATAACAATATTTTATCGCTCGGCATAGTAGCTATTCATCAAAACCATTCCGAACAGTCCAAGAACCATGGGGTTATCATATTTCATTCATTCGACTCAGTTTGGGCTTTTACAAACACTTATGAACGTCATACAATACATGTTATAAGAATAAATGCTAGACACCACGGCATCATCGAGCGGACAACGGTTTCTTGGAGAGTAAGGTTTTAGTTTTAGGGAGGTAGGGCATAGCGGGGTATCCCGTTCAAATTGGAGCCGCCCGACTGAGAAAGTACCTCCACCTTACAGAATACCGCAGCTAAACAATACTGTTTTGTATATTGTGTTTCTGCCGGTGAGTAAGGTCTCCAGTGCTCCATGGG
This sequence comes from Blastobasis adustella, assembly GCA_907269095.1. Classification (NCBI taxonomy): domain Eukaryota; kingdom Metazoa; phylum Arthropoda; class Insecta; order Lepidoptera; family Blastobasidae; genus Blastobasis; species Blastobasis adustella. Next base: position 13,559,751 of record OU026137.1, read on the forward strand.
GTGGGGATTTGGGGAACTGTGGCTTTGGTAGTGGAGGGGCATTTGCCTGCCAGAGCAACGTGTTATAGAGGTGGGCAACGCATTGGCGATACTCTTGGTGTTGCTAATGTCTATAGGCAGTGGTGACCACTGTTCATCAGGTGGCCCGCGTGCCTGTTTGCCTACCGTATGACATAAAAAAAGTAGGTCCATTTAAAAAGAAAAAGAAAATTGACTCCGCGGCCAAAGATTGTGTTCTATGTCCGCGACGGACGCAATCATCAGTTCGTATGAACACCTTCTGACTCCATCATCAGACCAGATCCTTAGTACCATGTTAATGCATTGTCATCCAAGTTACATAGGTTTACCTAACAGCTCAATCGGATACCAAAAAATTGACAAAAAATTGTTTGCAAAATATATATATCGTTTCAAAGTTATACGAGATTTAAGATTTCCATAATTGAAACAATATATCTTAACGAAAATCTGACAAACCACAAACAAAGATTTTGGCTAAAAGTTTGGAAAGCTAGCTACCTTCATGGTTAAGGCTGGCCATTTTTTTTTAACCACTGTGGATGTTGATTTCTCGATCACACACACAAGTTTTTTTTTATTATCTATTGTCTTGTATTTGACCTCAATGCACCTGATGAAAAACGACGATGAGGTCGAAGATGTAGCATGCGTGCCTAGAATACACCTATTCACTCTTCATTCATTGGCTTTAATAGCGTAATATTGAAAATATGATCAAACTACGTTTATATGAAGCGCGCTGGCGCGCTGGCACACACTCGGGGGAACCTAACCTTAAAAAGCGCGGTCACTTTGACCCCACCTAGGCACTTTCCAAAAACACACCTATACACTTGATAGTTAAGCTGCTGGACCCGGTAACCCTAACCGCCTTAAAACAGGAGTAGGGCGATCCTCCTGCGCGTAGTTTTACGGCGACCGGTATCCTAAAGTTGCCTGCCACGAATTTCTGTAGTGTTGGCTTTTAAAGTGTGGCGACTGACATCCGACCCGCACTACACGTGACGGAAAATCTGATACAACAGAGCCTTATCCTTCTTTCGTCCTTAGATTAAGGATGTAATGGGGATCTGAATAGAGTACTGCCTATGTCTATCAGCAGGGGACCCGCGAGCAGGTGAAGTTGGCTTGGGCCTGTCTGTAGTGAGGATCTAAAGTGAGATTCAAAAGTCAAAATTCAAAATTTCTTCATTGATTAAATATATTTTTCAATCGTCAAAAAGGAGGGGGGTAGGAAGGCAGGAAGGAAGCACACAGTGACACACTGACCGCCCCATGGCCGCAGCAAACCCACCCCTCGCCAACCACGACCGGACCGTGCCCGACAATGCCAGGCAGGGCCGGATCGCGCTCAATATGCTTGGACAAATTGACACAGCGTCATTTAGCAGCAAAGTAAGCAAAGCTTGTGCTATGGGTGTTAGATAGCTTATTTATATTCTTTTTTTAAATAAATACTTAATATACCTACATACTTGGCCGTGTGGTGTCCGGCAGAGTAGAATAGCACCAACCACTTACATTCATGGGTGTCGTACAAGGCGACTAATGTTTTCGAGGCAAAAGATCAAGAGTCTCCGTAGTCTGGAAAATGGGCAGCAGCATTTTCCATTATTATATTTAAACACTGCGATCTCCAACCCGCCTGCCAAGCATGGAGATTATGGCAATAACCTCCCCTTTCGTGGGAGAGGCTCTAAGTCCTGCAGTGGACTGTTACGGGCTGTGATGATGATGATGATGATGATACCTACATACTACACCCAGACCCGTAACAGTAAATATAATTCATAATTTCAATTTATCGGCCGGGAATCGAACCCATGACCTCTGCGTGGCAGTGCGCGGCATGTTAACCAACTGAAGCACTCAGGTCGTCAAATCATGTTTTACCTACCATGGATACAGATGTCAATGTATGGTTCTACTGAGATTCTTTTTACAAGCTGTTATTTAACTTGCACTGTTCGTATGTTTGTTAGTACCCGATTGAGCTGAAATTTGGAATACCTACGTAACTTGGATGACAATAGACACTTACATTCATAAAGTACCGTGGAGCTATGCTGACGATACAATACGATGTAGTCGGAAGGTGGTCATAGGAACTAACGAAGGCTCTTTGGAATTATCTTGATGAGAGTTCTATAACGCGCAATAAAAGCTTGTTATAAATTTATTTTTCTTTGAGAATTTGTTCGATCGCTTGGCTAAATGTATTCATGAGGGATCCAGAAACAGCTGCAATTCGAGAACGAGTCGACAACAATGCGCATCTAATCAATGGACTCACTCAACCATTGACTGTCAGTCAACTAGAGGCAATAGTGTGCAGCCATGACATTTGCATACAAAACCTTTACAGAGTAACACAATGGGTGTTCCGATACCGGAAGGGTGCAGTGCGCATGATTAAGATAACTTTTACTGCCTATACGTTGAGGCTTGAGACTTCGAAATCGCATATTTGGCTGAATTGGAATGCAACACTGTTATTGCCTATTAGTGCCTACCCCATTATTTTTATTACAATGTTATTTAGGTATAATACATTATTGTATGGTAATGCAATACGCATCTTATTAACCTTCGATTGTTTCAGAATTTAAATCGATTTTATGATTTCTGATCACTCTGTCCCACTTTACACCACAGGGATAAACAATTTGTGGAGACTGGAGATTGAATGCGTTTTTTGTTCATTTGTCATAACTAGTACATAATTCATCATCATCACAGCCCATAACAGTCCATTGCAGGATTTAGGGCCTCTCCCTCGAAACGGGGGGGTTATTGCCATAATCTCCACGCTTGACAGGCGGGTTGGAGATCGCAATGTTATAAATATAACTATGGAAAACGCTGCGGCCCATTTTCCAATTTGCGGAGACTCTAAACCTTATGCCTCGAAAACATTAGTCGCCTTGTACGACAACCACGAGTGTGCTATTACATAACGGCCGAGTACATAATTATAACCCCATTAATTATATAGGTATAACCATCCAGAACCTAGAAGAGTCTCCGGATTTTATATCGTCACGATTATTAAGATAGGGGTTCGACTCGTAAGCGAGAGGTTCTGGGTTTGAACCCCAGTGAGGTCACGTACCAACTACAGGCAATTTATAAATTTGGTTCGAATAACATCGCGGAAAGCAAGATATTTTATTTATTCACTGATAAGTAGCAATATAGGTAGTAACAATGTAGCTTTAAATAAAACAATGTTAAAAAACCTAATTACCTGATGAAAAAGAAGAAAAATCCCTTCGGCCGTTTATAGAACCGGAGTTTCGGAACTAGTTTCGTACAAGGCTTTTTATTTACTGTATGGAACTGGTTCCCCTCGGGGCTATAAACAAAAGAAATAAAAATAAAATGGGATTACAAACAGAAAACAGATAAAAATCGCTATCTAAAGGGGATGGAGACTCAGGATGCTGGCAGCGTTACCTCTTAGAAAGGCCAGACTCCAGCATCTTAGCGTTAATTACCGGTTGTGCACACAAAAGCCCGGAGTCCGCCTTGACCATGGTGCAAGATTTGACAGATCAGGTAATTACAGTGGAACGACTGCCATCTGATCTCCGAGACCTTACTAACAGGGTAACATGACTAGATTGGATCATGGTTACACATTCAGTCGCTTGAATGTGCAGATTTCATTACGATTCATTCCCTCGCCGTACCAGATAAGTTATGTTATTCTTATAAAAGTTTATCGAATCTGAGGTTAAACAAACAAAAAGTTATTCTACTCGTACGTCTTCATTTAATTTGCCAAGTCAATAGTAACAAAGATATCTACAGCTTCGCGCACCGATAGTTTGATGACGAGTTCAGTTTATCATCTATCGCAATATTAGGCTACTAGAATAAGACCACGCTGAAACCGAATCGCTTACTAAAAAAAATCTCTGTATGGCAACCTATGCCAAGTTTTTTAAACATCGTAGAACGTCATTCATAAAAGCCATAACAAACAATTTTATTTCTGTAGAATTGTTTATTTTCGAGAGTTATGAAAAATATTATTAAGTAATGGGCAAAATAATTAAAAAGGAAGTGTGGGAGATAATTTTCAGAATGATTAACAATTAAGACAAACTTTAAGTACAAGTTCAAGCTAATAGTGACCAAATAACTGAATGTTTACAAGAAGGACTGACAAGGACAGATAATCCCCAGATTATTGCCATATCTACACTTTATATTTTTTACTACTGTCAGTCAATACGGACTTATCGTGGTCCTATTATGACGACTCAGGTCTATAAGTGGACGGTACCGACTCTAAGATACGGGTATCTCGTGGCAAAGTTTGCGCCGGGTCACAAACTGCCAGATAATTGTCCACGAAAATAGTGAGAACGCAATCGGAGTCAGTCACTTGATCGTGGCCAGACGATACCTACGATATCGAAATGGGGAGACTCTTTCAATTCCTTGTGAGTGTCGGTTTGCTGTCGACTGTGCTTGGGCAGTGTAACGTGGAAATTGCGGGGGAGTACTTGTCGAGATCCGTCAACGAATTCGGCAACAAACTGGTCCGAAGGATCAGTGAAACGACTGACAACCATTTCGTCACGTCCAGTTTATCGCCATGGACTCTCCTCGCTGCCGTATCCTTCGGAGCCGCTGAAGAGACTCTGGACGAACTTGACAACGTTTTGAGATTGCACAAGCAGTGGTGCTTCAACAGGAAGTTCTTTGAAGTCGTGAAGGGGCTTAGTGACGTCAGCGATGGAGTTGTTTTCAAGAGAAGCGCTACGGTATTCGGCGACGACAGAATGCGTTTCAGGGACTCGTTCAAGAGGAAGCTGAGCGCGACTGGAGTGACTAAACTGGAGGAGATCAACTTCGACAGCGCCGACGACGTCGCTGCAATTATCAATGAGTACGTGAAATCGGCGACTGGAGGTAATATCGACGAAATAGTGATACCGTCAGACTTGTACGGGATACATTTGTTGTTCATTGACGCGCTGTACTTCAAAGGTACCTGGCGGTACAAGTTTGACTCCGCAGAGACCGAGCCTAGTCCGTTCTACGATTCGAAGGGCCAGCAAATCGGTGACGTCAACTTGATGTTCGCTGAAATGCAAGCGAAAGTAATTGACTTCAAACAAATCGAGGCTAGTGTCCTCCAGCTACCGTACGCGCGCAACGACAGGTTCTCGATGCTCTTCATCCTCCCGAATGAAGGCGTCACCATCCCGAGTGTTATTGATAAGCTACAGAACTACAGTCTCTTCTCGTTCTTCGTCCAATATATGATGACCCCCGAGCAGTTTGTGTCGGTCCAGATCCCGAGGTTCCAGATCAGTTCGGACCACAGCAATCTTAAGGAGTTGTTGCAAGATATGGGCTTGAGGAGTATGTTCGAAAGCGGAGCGAAGTTCCCCGAACTAGCAGAATATAGTCTTTACGTGGATAATGTGCTGCAGAAAGCGACGATTGAGGTGACAGAGGAAGGGAGCGAGGCGAGTGTGGCGTCGGCAGCGGCCATGGGTTTCAGGTCTATGGACAGGCCAGCTACCGTGTCGTTCACAGCAAATCGGCCTTTCCTTTACATGATAGTGGACAGACGGACTGATCTAGCGCTCTTCACTGGCGCGTACTCTAAGCCCAGCCTCTACTGAGTACCTGCGATGTATTAAGCAATAAATCGTTTTTAATGACCCGCCTAATGTATGAAAGCCAGTATTGGGGAAAGGTCAAGCTGTATCTCTGGTTCTACCTATCCGAATTAGATAAAACATGGACTAAATTTTAAGTTGGACCCTAACCCGATAGAACTCCATTCAGCGCCATCTCCATATTTCTTATAGTTTAGCTGGTTTATTATGGTTTTACATCAGGACCCAGTTTAAAAATTAAAAATACCCTATATGTTGCCCAGGCTTAATAGCTACACAACAAAAAAGTTTTATTTAAATCCGTCCAGTAGTTCCGAATATTAGCGTGTATAAACAGACAAAGAAATTTTTTTAAATCATTATTCTATTACTATTTTCTCGTCGCCCTAAATTATTTTTTGTAAATATTATCAATATACAGACACACTTTTTTACTGTTTTATGTTATGTATATAGATTATTATATGTATATAGATGACGGAGATCAAACTGTATTTTACAAACTCTATGTGTGAATAAATGAAATGGGAAAAAGAAAATGTGGGATGTGTCTATTTTCATTTTGAACCGCGTTCAGCCCTCTCGTAAAGTGCCTGTGAGATTATAATTACAGATTTAAAATAAAGAAAGCCTTTGTAAATTCGTAATATGACTAAGAGATGCTGGCAACGCGTCAGCTGAAAACTGCAGCCTCCTTTCTTTTCTATTCATCATCATCATATCAGCCGAAAGACGCCCACTGCTGGGCTCCACCGAGATCTCAGACAAAGGCCGGTCCTGTGCTTTCCGCATCCAACTGGTACCTGCGACCTTTACCAGGTCGTCGGTCCACTCTGTGTGAGGCCTACCCATGCTCTATTTGTCTATTTGCCACTGTATATTATATTATTGACCTATGTGATTTACCATCAGTTCGGGAGTCTGACGGTATGCTATACATGAACTGAAAAGCCATAACTTTAAAATTTGTAACATAATAATCCATAACTATTTTAATCCATAATAATTTTAAAAGGCCGATTAAAACTTTGGTAAATATTAACGGAAATTTTGTCAAAACAAACGATTTTGCATATGCAAAAGCAATTTAAAAAAAAATAAAATTGGCAAAAAAAAAAACAATTTTGTGTCCATGTGGACTCGGAATTTTGAAAAAAAAAAACCGATTGGCAATAAAACGATTTTGTGTCCGGTGAAGCAGCAATTTTGAAAAAAAAGACGGTATGTTAAAAGAAAAACGATTGTTTGTGTGGAGTCGCTCTTTCCTCACCAAAAGGGTGCTAACTTAAAACCCTGATTAGAAAACGCTGCGAACTAACTGCTGTAAGCCCGGCTTATGCGCTTATTATACCTGGCTAAATTCAGTCGACTAAATTCAGAAGCTTAAAGCGTGAGAGCAAATCAAAGTAGAATGTATCGTTAACAGAATAAGGTTCATTTTTGTATCACTTAAATTATGTTTCGCGTCTCTCCGCTTTTCAAAAGGCGTGAAACAAAAATGGACCTAATTTTAAGATATATACATTCCACTTTAATTTGCTCTTACATGTTTTGCTTCTGAATTTAGGCGACTGAATTTAGCCAAATGTAATAAGCGCATTACACCTAATTCTTAAACATATTTAAGAATGACATTTAACGTTTTTTTGTATAAAGTTTTTTGTTTCAGTATCAACTTAAATGCTTTGAAAATCTCCCTCAAAGGTGTCTCCCGTTTTACATATAACATTGTCACCCAAGTTTTAGTGAACCATCTTTGCCTAGCCTAGATATTCTTGTAGAGCACAGGCGTTCTTGTCCAAACTTTCATATTTACAATATTAGCACGGATAATTTAGATGTTCATGGACAGTTTTGAGGTTATCATACCTACAGTATTTCAAAGCCGTGTCACGTTGAATTAAGCTGTCATGAAAAAAATAACGATAAAATTTTTAGAAAGTTGTACCTACTTAGCATTTTTAAGGTGCACGCCTTCTGCCTCTCTAATTTTGCCCTGTCTCTTCCGCAGGTCTGCTGTAAGATATTTCCTATGTTTGAAATAAGCTGTTCCTGTTGTGTTGTTTTCTTAATGACAATATTGTGTACCTGTTTACAATAAACTGTCAAATACCCGATCGATCGCGTCCACCGCAACATTTTCATTTCGTTGGCGTGGAGTTCGCGAACATGTTTCGTCAGCGCTGGCCATGTCTCGCAGCCATAAAGCATTTTTTTTAATACGTACTCATAATACATATTATGACACCCAGACCCGTAACAGAAATTAAAATTGGCCCGGGGTCCGATTTGGGCATGCTCCAGGATTTAGCAAATCAGGTAATTACAGCGATTATTGGAGCGACTGCCATCTGACCTCCATGACCCTGCTACCAGGGGCACCTGACCAGGTTACATATTCAATCCCCTGAATGTGCAGGTTTCATCACGGTGTTTTCCCTCACCGTAAGAGCACCGGTTAGTATTCAGCTAATGTACATACCTCAGAAAAGAGTCATTGGTACATGGCCGCAGCGAAATTAGAACCCGGTGCCTCTCGCTTACGAGTCGGATACCTTAACCGCTCGGCCACCGACGCTCCAACGCTCATAGCAATGTTACCTTCTTTTATACTGGTTTTAGTTAGATCGTTAAGCTGTTAATAGTAACTTTTTGTAAATAAGGTTGCCAACCCTACTAAGTAATACAGTATCCTACTCTTTGGAGGCACTCCACTTGAAGTTGTTGACGACTATACATACCTAGGACAAATAGTCCAGCTAGGTAGGTCCAATTTCGAGAAAAAGGTCAATCAACGAATCCAACTCGGTTGGGCAGCGTTCGGGAAACTACGTTATATATTTTCGTCCCAATTACCGCAGTGTCTCATGACGAAGGCCTTTGACCAATGTGTGTTGCCGGTGGTGACTTACGGAACTGAAACATGGCCGCTTTCACTGTGGACCTTATAATAAAGCTCACTGTTACCCAAAGGGCAATGGAAAGAGCTATGCTCGGAGTCTCGTTGCGCGGTCGAATCAGAAATGAGGAGATCCGTCTGATATGATGATTCTACTGTTTTAGGTGTCCGCCTACAATTATTTTAAAATTTTAATATAATAGGCGAGACTACTATATTTTATCAGCAAAGTCATTTATCAGTATTACTTTCCGTAAAGAAATATCTGTATGGCAACTTATGCCAAGTTTTTTAAACATCATAGAACGTCATTCATAAAAGTCATAACAAACAATTTGATTTCTGCAGGATTGTAAATTTTCATGAGTTATGAAAAATATTATTAATTAATGGGGAAAACAATTACAAAAGGAAGTGCGGGAGATAATTTTCAGCATGCTTAATAATTTAGACAAAGTAAAAGTCTAAGTTCACGCTAATAGTGACCAAATAACTGAATGTGTACAAGAAGGACAGGACAAGGACTAACAAGTACAGATTATCCCCAGATTATTGCCATATCCACACTTTATGATTTTTACTACTGTCAGTCAATACGGGCTTATCGTGGTCCTATTCCACCTATATATTTTATTATTATACATTCCCTATCTACTATATTTTTATAGCTACTGAATCCGAAAATACTATATTTTCTTTAAAAAGTTGGCAACCCTACCCGTAAACGGTCTTCTTGGCGTGCGATAACGAGGTCATTAAACTTTACCGCCCACGTACTGCAATCTATCCGCAAACAGTGATATCAACATTTACAACATACCCTGTTTTATCACAAAAATTACAAAATACCAGTTTCTGCTGGGTTCGATTCCCGGGCGAGCAGAAATTTAATTTAAATTTCTGTTACGGATCTGGGTGTAGTATGTGTAATAAGTATGTATTTAAAAAAGTAAATAAGCAGTTTATGTCAAAAAATTAAGCTACTCGTAAGCTCATCTATACATTTACCAAAACAGTAAAAATTTTGTCATAGACACATTGTGTCTGTACATTGTATATACAGGGTGTCCAGTGGCAGATTTCAAAGTTCGAAAAGTTGTAAAAAAAAACTACACCTCTAATACAAAGTATGTTTATTGTAATTTAAAAACAACAAATGCGGATTTCATTTTTTGAAAACCACGTTCTCCAAATGGCGGCCATCGAGCCTGACACACTCTTCGAGTCTAGCACGCATGTTTTCAAAAACGCGTTTACAGAGAGGCTGGGGGATCCTGCTGATTTCGGCTCGAATATTGTCTTTAAGTTGTGTCGCAGTGCTCTGATTTGTTTTGTAAACAACGGATTTTAAGTATCCCCATAAGAAAAAGTCACATGGGCTTAAATCTGGTGACCTAGGTGGCCACGGTATGGTGCCGTTTCGGGATATGTTTTTTTCTTGAAATAACTGCCGCACTGCATTCATAGACACATTAGCAGTATGAGCTGTGGCCCCGTCCTGCTGGAACCACGTGTTTTGATTGAAGTATGGACTATTCTGTAGTTCCAGTCTAAAAAAGTCATTTATCATCTCGGTATATCTCTCCGAATTCACAGTTACAGTTTGGCCACGTTGGTTTTCAAAGAAATAAGGCCCTATGATGGCAGATGCAGACATTGCACACCAGACTGTAACTTTAGGTTTATGTAAAGGTTCTTGATGCATTTGTCTTGGGTTGCGGACATCCCAGTAACGGAAATTTTGCTTATTCACATATCCTCCGATGTGTAAGTGGGCTTCGTCACTAAAGAATATGTTACCCATCCGAGTAGCAGTACGAAATCTCAACATCTCCTCCGCGTAAGTTTTTCTTAATGCAAAGTCAGAATCGTGTAAATCTTGAACGATTTGAATTTTATACGGATGGAACTTGAGTTTTTTTCGCATTATAACCTGTAAACTTGATTTCGTAATTCCCAATATCGATGAACGTGCACGAAGTGATAAACGGGGATTTTCAGTGACAGAAACCATAACACGTTCAACATTTTCGTCCGTGGCTACCGTTGGTATAGGTCCTGGCCTGGGTCTATTTAATGTTGATCCTGTAGCTCTGAACTTTGCTACCCATGACTGAATGAGGTTGATCGATGGTCCATCACGCAATCGACGAATACCGTAATGATAATTAAATCGACGGCGTGCTTCAGACAGCGAAAAACCACTCGAAATGTACGCCTCGACAGCAAAAGCGCGGTGCTCTCCACTCCACTGTTCCATGGCTACTAAAAAATCCGCAGCGCTTGCGCTTTCAACGACGCCCCCCGCGCCCCTCTCACATGTTGCGTTCAGAAACTACGTTTGTTCAAACTTTGAAATCTGCCACTGGACACCCTGTATTTACAAAAAAAACATTTAGTGCGATAAAGAAATACTAATAGAGTATAATTTTTTTAAATTGTTGTCTTTTAACTTAACTAGTTAATGTCAATAATAGAAATACAATAGGACAATAGTCAAAGTATTAATAGAATTATTAAATTAATTAATTTTTGATAATAATATAAATGGTACTCATCAAGGCCATTCCAAAGAGCCCAAACGCGATAAGTTATCTTGTTGCGTTCAGTAGTTCATAGGCCACCTTCCGACTCAAACATCAGAACACCTCCATAGCAACAAATTAATGCATTGTCATCCAAATTACATTGGTATACCAAACAGCCCAATTTAACACCGGGAAGTGAGTCAAATTATGTTTGCAATATTTACCTCGAATATACATAGTTACATACAAACATTGCAAGTTAAATAACAGTTTGACACTTGACACTGACAAGCTGATACTTATCTGTCATAAGAATCTGTGTCACAATTAAACCCAGTACTGGCCAGCATTAAATCAGAGTTGTTAGAAGGCTAAAAGTATTTAACCAGCAATTGCAGTGTACATTTAATAGTCTATACACGACCTAGGCAAGAATTAGTACTAAGACAAATACCATGACAGAATAGCCTGTACGAAGGTTAAATATAAGCGGTGACGGCGTCGCTGTTGTTCAATTGACAGGGCGTTTCAAAATGGCAGCTTTTAATTCCAGTTCCGGCCACCGGGTGAGATAAATTTGTGACACTGTAATGAGTAATGATTGTCAGCAATTAGAGGCTTGCCGTGACTCCGTGACTGCCGTACCCATGTCGCATAAAGACAGGGCTAACGGCTACGATAGGTAGGTGTTATGACAACTTTATCTTTACTTGTATACGTGATGTTAGAGTGTGGAAGAGGCGAAAGAGGTGTGTCAGAATCGTAGCTTGTGACAAGAATTCATTGATTTACATGGTGGCGTTGGGTATTAATATTCTGTGATTGGGGATCGAATTCGGTATCTCTCGCTTTCGAGTCGGACCCCTTAAGCATTAGACGAAAGCCTTGATGACAAACTGATACTGATACATCCACTCAAATTATTTAAGTACATACTCATACCACATACACACACATATACACAACAAATCTTTACAATATTCCACATTGAAACGTTCATGGCTATAAATTATAGTTTTGAAATGTTAAAAAGAGGGATTACTGTCTCCTACAGAGCAAGGTAACCTAGATTCAGAGGCAGCAAATCAATAGGTTGCCAATACATTTTAGTGCCTAAATTGTTTCGTACAAACATAGCGATTAAGAGATTTATTGCCATTTATTTTACTGTTATATTTGTTGTTTTAGATGAATAAATATCATTTATTATTAACATGTACTAATTAAATCTTGAAAAGGTCTGAATCACCAGAAACATTACTTTTTTTATTTGTTTTTTTATACCTTTTTTTTTTATTTTCATGTATTTAGGTTGCAGGCACCAAAAATTACTAAGGTGTAATGCCTCATGCCCGTAATTGCGCCGGCTACCTTATCCTTTAAACTGGATCACAACAATGTATTGTTGCTTGGCGGCAGAAATAGATAAGGCAGTGGTACTCACCCAGTGAGTTGTGGTGTGTGGTGCCGCCACCTCAAAGAATAACACCACCTCATCTCTTCCCGTGGGTGACGTAAAAGGCGACTAAGGGACAAGATGGGCAGCAGCATCTTTCTGGGTACATTAACATATACTGTACTGCGATCGCCAACCCGCCTGCCAAGCGTGGCGATTATGGCAATTCCCCCCCCGATGACAAGTACACACAAGCCACGGCCCCCAGTACCCGGCGGCCCCGCTATTCCGGACCATGGTAGCGGTCACGGTAACGGCGGGGCAGGGGGTGCAAAAATCACCGGACGCGATCAGGCTACCGCAAAGAACGACCACTGGCCCTGGCAACATACAATGTCCAGACACTGCGGACCGACGAAAAGCTCGTGGAGCTGGAGGAAGTGGTAAGCAGATTACATAGGGACATAATAGGGATATCTGAAGTCCGAAGAAAGGGGGAGGACTCGATAACTCTGAAGTCCGGAAATCTGCTTTACTTCCGGGAGGGCGACCAACTGTCCCTAGGTGGTGTCGGGTTTCTCGTCCACAAATCCCTTGTGAACAACATCGTCAAGATCGAGAGTGTGTCGTCTAGGGTTGCGTACCTTATACTCAGGATTACCAAGCGGTATTCGTTGAAGGTCATACAGGTCTACGCACCGACTTCGACTCACTCCGACGATGAAGTGGAGGCTATGTATGAGGATATAACTACAGCCATACATACCTCCAAGACACATTACACCGTTGTCATGGGGGATTTTAACGCGAAACTGGGCAAACGAAGCGGAGACGAGTTGAGAGTGGGGCAATTTGGAGTTGGAAGTCGGAACGCCCGTGGCCAGATGCTGGCCGGCTTTCTGGAGAAAGAGGGACTCTTTATGATGAACTCATTTTTCGGGAAGCCGGATCATCGCAGATGGACGTGGGTTAGTCCCGATGGTGTCACAAAAAATGAGATCGACTTCATCCTATCTACGAAACGGCATATATTCAATGATGTCTCGGTGATCAATAGCGTAAAAATTGGCAGTGATCACCGCTTGGTAAGAGGCACATTGAATATTAATCCACAGCTGGAAAGATCGAGATTGATGAGGTCCACGCTCCGGCCTGTACCCACCCAAATCCAAAACCCCGAGAGCTTTCAACTCGAATTACAAAATCGCTTCGAGTGCCTAGGAGATTGCGTCGACGTGGACGACTACAATAACAGGTTCGTGGAAACTGTCTATACGGTTGGGTCAAAGTTTTACAAAACCTGCCGTACAAAAAGAACAAGCAAAATCTCTGACAATACCCTCAAATTCATGGAAGAAAGACGCGCAATGACTCTGCAATCCCCTGATGATGTCTCTCAATTTAGGCGACTTAATCGACAGATCTCCAAGTCTCTGACTCGCGATATACGCCGATTCAATACTATCAACATTGAGGCGGCAATCGAGCGGAATAAAGGCTCTAAAGTCTTTGCGAGAGATCTGTCGATTGGACAGAGCCAGTTGACAAGACTGAAAACGGATGACGGCAGAGTTGTTTCGACCAAGTCCGAGGTTTTGAGGGAAGTCGAGAGGTTCTATGGACAGTTATACACGACAACACGGGCACCTGTTACCAGTATGGCAAAAGACCCCAGAACCAAGTTGACCCGACACTACACCGAAGATATCCCGGACATCAGCCTGTACGAGATTAGTATGGCTCTCAAACAGCTCAAGAACAACAAGGCGCCGGGTGATGATGGAATTACGGCTGAGCTTCTGAAAGCTGGTGGCAAACCTGTGCTTAAGACCCTTCAGAAGCTGTTCAATTCCGTCATCCTCGAGGGAAAAACGCCGGAAACATGGCACAGAAGTATAATGATATTGTTCTTCAAGAAAGGTGATAAGGCTCTCTTGAAGAACTTCAGACCAATATCGCTGCTGACCCATGTGTATAAGCTGTTTTTGAGAGTCATTACGAATCGTCTCGCACGCAGGTTTGATGACTTCCAGCCTCCCGAACAAGCCGGATTCCGAAAAGGTTTTAGTACCATAGACCACATTCATACGCTGCGGCAGGTTATACAGAAGACCGAAGAGTATAACCGGCCATTATGCTTGGCGTTTGTGGACTATGAAAAAGCCTTCGATTCGATCGAAACTTGGGCGGTGCTCCAGTCTCTACAGCGGTGCCAAATTGACTATCGATATATCGAAGCACTGAAGGGTTTGTACGAAAACGCCACTATGTCAGTTCGTCTCCAGGATAAGACCACAGAACCTATCCAGCTGCAGCGGGGTGTTAGACAAGGTGATGTCATATCACCGAAGTTGTTCACTGCTGCACTGGAGGATATCTTTAGGCTTATGGACTGGGACGGACTTGGCATCAATATTAACGGCGAGTACCTCACTCACCTCAGATTTGCTGACGATATCGTAGTCATGGCTGAAACCCTGGAAGACTTGGGCAAAATGCTCGATGACCTCTGTAGTGCCTCTCAACAAGTAGGTCTTAAAATGAACATGGACAAGACGAAAATTATGTCGAATGTCCATGTTGTGCCTACTCCAGTGACCGTTGGAGGCATTCCACTTGAAGTTGTTGACGACTATTCATACCTAGGACAAATAGTTCAGTTAGGTAGGTCCAACTTCGAGAAAGAGGTCAATCGACGAATCCGACTCGGTTGGGCAGCATTCGGGAAGCTACGCCATATATTTTCGTCCCAATTACCGCAGTGTCTCAAAACGAAGGTCTTTGACCAATGTGTGTTGCCAGTGATGACATACGGAACTGAAACGTGGCCGCTCATTGTGGGCCTTATAAGAAAGCTCACTGTTACCCAAAGGGCAATGGAAAGAGCTATGCTCGGAGTCTCTTTGCGCGATCGAATCAGAAATGAGGAGATCCGCAAGCGAACCAAGGTCACCGACATAGCTCTAAGGATTGCCAGACTGAAGTGGCAGTGGGCAGGGCACATAGCTCGAAGAACAGATGGCCGATGGGGCAGTAAAGTTCTCGAGTGGCGGCCACGTGCCGGAAGACGCAGCGTGGGTAGGCCTTCCACAAGGTGGACTGACGACCTGGTAAGGATCGCAGGCACCAGCTGGATGCGAAAAGCACAGGACCAGCCTTTGTGGGGATCTCTGGGGGAGGCCTATGCCCAGCAGTGGGCGTCTTCTGGCTGATATGATGATGATGATGATGATGATGATGATGACTCACCCAGAAGGCCTTCTTAGGCTTGACAGAGTCAGTCGCGATTCTCGCGCTGTGACATCTTAAATTTGACATTTTCTCTACCCAAAAAACTGCATTACAACCATAGAGAAAAAATGTTATATGTATACAGAAGATTAAAACGTCACTGAAATTCATCTTCGAACAAAGAGATTGGAAAGTTTGCTACCTGCTTGGTTAGATTGTCAAAAAAATATTTTCTCTGTGTCTTCGACAGTATACGACTGTCGAAGATAGTTGAGAAAATATTTTTTGGATGCAATAGACATTTCAATGTCATTATTATTGGAGATATGTTACTAGAAAAAAATGTCGAATTCGTGATGTCACAGCGCGAGAATTAGGCTCCAGATCGAGTTCTTCAAGGAAAATGGTTATATCGTGATCAAGAGGTTTATTTATTTATTATTTATTTCACAGTTTATTGCACACAATATATAGTATACAGAAATTACAAAAATTAAAGACGACTCAACAGGCACTACTAACTACGGGTTATTTGATTTAGACTTAGTAAACAGGTACAAGTGAGTAAAAAAGCACAATTATACCAATAATAAGTTGCCGCCACAGAAACAACGAGCTCTTGACAGCAAATGTAGCCGAGACCAGCCTTAGTGTAAAATAAAAAAGTAATCAACATGGCTTTAACAACACGGTTGTGCTCCCGCGGACAAGGACCCAATGTTCTTCTTAAACATTATCCAGGATTTGGCAGATCAGGTAATTACAGTGGAGCGACTGTCATCTGACCTCCGTGACTCTGCTACAGGGGAACCTGACCAGATTGGACCATGGTTACACATTCAGTCGCCTGAAAGGGTCATTGAAGTGGGATTCAAACCCGTACCTCTCGCTTGTGGGTCGGATACCTTTACCGAAAATAATATCTATGCAATGTCTCATACAGTAACACTGAAGAACTGCTACAACTCGTAGTCTAACTCATCATTACAACCCATAACAGTCCACTGCTGGACTTAGGGCCGGGACACATAAACACGATACGACGTCGTGTCGTACCACGATGCGGCGTTGTTTCACGATGCGACGTCGCGTCGTGGGAATCTACGACGAGCATCGTAAAAAACTACGTCGCGACATCGTAACGTGCCGTAACGGGACGCTACTCGACTAGCGTTATTAAATGATCAACCTCAATAGCGTCCGTCATCTTTGAATTTTGAATAACAACTGTGGCACTGACACAGGAACGCATCGTGAGTTTCTACGACACGACGTCGTGCCGTGTATCGTGGCACGTTACGATGTCGCGACGTAGTTTTTTACGATGCTCGTCGTAGATTCCCACGACGCCGCATCGTGGTACGACACGACGTCGTATCGTGTTTATGTGTCCCGGCCCTTAGGGCCTCTTCCACGGTTATTGCCATAATCTCCATGCTTGGCAGGCGAGTTGGAGATCGCAGTGTTGTAAATATAACAATGGAAAACGCTGCTCCCCATTTTCCAGCCTAGACTCTAGATCTTATGCCTCGAAAACATTAGTCGCCTTGTACGACACCAACGAGGGTTGGTGCTATTCTACTCTGCCCGACACCCCACGTAGTCTAACTCGTAGAAACCTAAACCGTAAATATTTAAAACACACACACACGCACGCACGTACGTAAACACACAAATACTCTCCTAAACAGAGAGACACACATACATACACATACCATACCATTTTACGAGCCTATACAACCCTACGACTCGAGTTCTTTGTTTACCTGTAAAGTAAAGTAAATATTTATTGTTAATTTATTGTTTTTTTATTGTTAAAAAACTGGTTAACAAATACATGCCATAGCAGTTTACCCATTTCGGGTGTACAATATTCAAAAAATTATTACAAAACAGAAAAACGAAACGAAGAAATAAACTTATTTACCTGGTATTTATTTGGCTTAATTAGTACTTCTAGATAATCATAGCAGCCAAAAGACGCGAACTGGTGGGCACAGGCCTTCCCTAGAGGTCCCCACGGCGCGGCGGCGGTCGGTCCTGTGCCTTCCGCATCCAGCTGGTACCTGCGATCTTCACCAGGTCGTCAGTCCAACTTGTGGGAGGCCTACCCACGTGGTACGTGGTCGCCACTCGAGTACTTTACTGCCCCATCGGCCATCTGTTCTTCAAACTATGTGCCCTGCCCACTGCCACTTTAGCCTGGCAATCCTTAGGGCTATGTCGGTAGCCTTGGTTCGCTTGCGGATCTCCTCATACTTCTAGATGTTAGCTCGTAATCTGGTGCATATGCAGCCTTACCAGAACCAGCCACTCATGACAACTATAAAGGACTTGACCGCCATCTCACCTGTTGGTAAGTGACGATGTGGCCAACGAATACTTGTTCTTCTGAAATAGAAATTTCATTCATTTAAAAACCGCCGGGGCCGTGGTGTGGTTAAGACAGTAGCGGTTTCAGAACTATAATTGAGAAGTTTTGCCAAAGCCAAGGTAATAATAAACTATCTTTTCAATTAATTTAATGTGCACGCAAGAATCATCTTTTAGAAGAGCGTCGCAACAATTACAGATTGTAAAGAGTCGCGATATGAAAAAGATTGAGTACCCCTGATCCAACTGATAAATGTCGGAAACGCCCCGACAATGTTTACATAATATACCTAGGTAAGTACTCAACAATTTCTCAACCTACTAAACCGATTGCAATGAAGCAAAGCGATGTTAAAATGTTAGAGTGAGTGTTAAAGTGATGTTAAAATGTCTTTGTAAACTTTTTGGTAGAAAAAAAAAATACCTACCAATTATGTGATTATAATTAAGCTAAGAACAACGCTCGATGTTTTCAACTAAAGAAATGCCTGCTGGAAGAAATTTCTTTTAGAAATAAGTAGTGCCTGTTGTGTCGTCTATATGTATGATGTTTCTCTATGTATTTTACTGTGTGCAATAAACTGTTAAATAAATAAATAAATAAAATAAATAAAGAAAACTGCATCGAAATCGATCCATCCGTTCGGGGTTTAGGTACAATGCCACAGACGCATGCAGGGTGTCCTTACGCTCTGGACAAAGTCGAATACTACTTGTTGAATAGGGTATTTAAAAAAACTGCAAAGTATCATAACAATCAGTCCAGTATTTACCGAAAAATCAACGATTTAAAATCTATCACTCAGGAGCACCCTGTGTGGTCTAGGAAGTAACCTAAACATTGAAAACTCTTTTGAGTTGCATTAGAACTCAACGCTAGTTGACAGATTAAATAAAATAACAAAATTGTATTGTAATTTGCCAATAATTTGAAGTGTGACATAACGTCACTCACTTGTCAAGTGTCGTTTTTTACTTGAAATTGGCAAAAACTCAATCTGTATTGCCACACAAAAGAAAAGTCATGTCATGAATGTCAATTATAAATTCTAGACCAATTTATTCGTGTTATCGTGATACAGTATGTTGTAATTGTTGCCGATTAAGTTACCATTTAATTTGTTAGATAAAGTAATTTTATGTTTTCTTGTCTAATTAAAGAAAGACCTTTTTATGATGCTGCGGAGTAGCAGTCTTAAACAGGGTTTCATTGTTTGTCCAGAGGCTAAGGTCACCCTTTATACCCTGTGTTACTACATTTTGTGTGGAATAAATGGTACACGTCTAATCCCACTGCGGCCATGTACTCTTACTCTTTTCTACTTTCTTATTTACTTTCTATGTACTCTTTTCGGAGTTATGTACATTAGTTGAACACTAACCGATGCTCTTACGGTAAGGGAGTGATGCTCATCGTGATGAAACCTGCACATTCAAGCGAATGAATGTGTAACCATGATCCAATCCGATCAGGTTCCCCTGGCAGCACGGTCACGAAGGTCAGATGGCAATCGCACCACTGTAATTACCTGATCTGCCAAAATCCTGGATCATGGTCTAGGCGGAGCCCGGGCCCTCGGGCGCGAGAGCATAACCGGGGCATTAACGCCAAGATTTTTTTTTTTTCTGTTGCACACATTTACTTATAAACCCGCTCTTTTTTTTTCGTCGAGGTTAAAAAATATCGCTACTTATAGCTAAATATTGATAGATGGCTAAATCAAGAAAATCTTACTTACATTTCTACAATATTTTTAAGACACTCACCTATAAATAATGTGTTATTTACTATACACAAAAATTGTTTCACAGTGTAATCTTCAATATCGTTTACATATGTGAGCTTATCTTTATAAATATCTCTTCCAGCCAACCTGAGAGATGTGTGAGTATTAACACAGACGCTAGCTGCTTGAGTGTGTACCTACTTCAAAATAGTAGAGAGAAGTTGTAAAACTTAAGCATAAATACAAAAATATGAAATACATGGAAAAGTCATCCCTGTACAAGGTATAGCTGGACCTTAATCAACTCACTAGATGTCGCGAAGTGTATTTTAGATCGCGCTCTCGACGCAGCATGACATTCAACATAAAGTAGATTCCGTACAGAACTCGGTGACTTCTCCATCACTGTTATTCTATAATGAATTTTTGTAAAGAAAGAAAGATTTTCTTTCTGTATTGACCGTTCTTGTTTTTCTTTATTCATACTTTCAAAGAAATTCTTTGGTTATTTCAAACGACGATAAAAATATGGGTGGGTGTCTGTCGTATGTGTGTGGATTTGTAGCGTAGCTTCTGAAAGGATGGAGCGATTTCGATGTGAATTTCTATATATGAAAGCCAGCTTCATCAAGATGGTTCTTAGCTTTTCTCATTAAAATCGGTTCAGTAGTTTTGTTAAAAGTTTTCTGTTATCATCATAATAACACGTTGGTTTGTTTAATACATTCTGAGGGTGTGTTTAAGACTTTTTTAACCCCAACTAAAAAATAGGTGTGTTATAAGTTTAAAGTGTGTATCTGTGACTTTGTGTCTTTGTTTGTGACATCGTGGCTCCAGAACTTAAGGACCGATTGATGGTTCTAATCATTAAAGTGTAGTTTAGAAATTATTTGAGTTTAAGTTGTCCGACATGTTCCGTTGGTTTTTTAATTTAGCGAATCTCACGCAATTGAACTCGAATTGAAGGCAAACGCTATCTGACGATGCATCGCCATCTCACTCGGTTGCGATTTGATCGAGTCAAACGGTCGGGCCCCTAGCCCGAAATCTGTCAGGGAGAACCCGATTAAACTAGTAAAACTAGTAACAGACCTTCCGTTTTGGTTTTGTATTCTGTCAACGTCATCATCGTCATATCAGCCGCAAGACGCCCACTGCTGGATATAGACCTCCCCCAGAGATCTCCACAACGGCCGGTCTTGTGCCTTCCGCATCCAGCTGGTATCTGCGATGTTGAATAGGTCGTCGGTCCACCTTTGTTATAATCAATCAATCATATAAGATATGTAGAGGTCTCTTTAGAGGAGTGCAGCGTGTTAGTAGCGCCCCTGATGTTGCTGATGTCCAGGCGGCCGTGATCATTTTACATCAGGCCTGTTTGTATGAAGAACAACATTAAAAAATAATTAATTTACTCACCGCACAACTTTTTATAAAAATTTAGTTGTAGTTAATTTTGGTGAAAGTTTGTAATGTTATTAGAGTGAAGTGCCCTGATTAGAAGTCCCTTTGGGTGCTACCACTGTTTCCGAGTCCGTTCTCGAGATATGATCGAAAGAACCCCCCATTTTGTTTATGAAGTGGGCTTTTGCCTAGTATCACACGAGTGCCAGCCACTACGTCGACTTCGCGGGGCCGGTGCAGGCCTCGGCCTGAAGCCAGGAATCGGGGATTTTCACTCAGCTTCGAGGTACTGTAACACTCGGGATCGTGGGGGCGTTTAAATAAATACTCGTAGCTCGAGATAGAAGATATTATAGTTATAATTAAGAAAGTCAACTCAAGAATCAATCATAATGAATGATACAAAAATACATAAGACATCTTACGTCTAATTCAAATATAATCTATTTGAATTCCTGCCTAGCCAGTGCGATGTGTGCTCATAGAGACAGGCCAAAGACCCAAGTTCTGCTTGCTCCGAACCGTCCAAGCTTACCGGCCTCCTTCCTACATGTTCTAACCTAACCTAACCTACTTAACTAATTAAAGCCCCGGCTGCCCTATGGGAGCAGCAACCTTACCCGGAAGCCTACCTAACCTAAAGCCCCTCCAGGCATGAAGCCTCCGAACGCCTTCCTGCCTTACCCTATGGGAGCAGCAACCGCACCTGAAAGCCTACCTAACCTAAAGCCCCTCCAGACATGAGGCCTCCAACCGCCTTCCTGTCTTGGGATCCGTCCTAACCTAGGGCCTGCCCGAGCACACACGCTACAGTACATACAATCGTGTAGATAAGGGCACATACTCTTTTTACACTTTATATAGAGGTAAAAATTAATTACAGATACAATGGGACTACGTGCGCGAAGTGAGAGAGAGATGCTTATGTGATGGCAATGTCTATATCTGTGAGATTGCCCATAGAATTTATGTAGGCGTTACGTTCATTATAACAAATCGTCATCAATATCTTAGCGAGTATCCCGGCTTCTGCCAGGATCCGCTTTCCTACTCATTCTTCTACACTTCGCCTGGTCTTCGGTATCCTTGCGTCGTAAGCCATTGGCTCTCGCATCAAACTCAAATTCAACATAATAGTTTGAAAAAGGATTAGCAAATATTTCAAAAAATTGTATGGGAAAAAATTTGAGCTAGCTATATTTGTAACTTTGTAATGACGTGTTTATAGTCAGAAATCCCTCTTCTGCACGCACATTATGACAGGCAACTACGGGACCCTACACTGCACGTGGCAGGACCTGATGGTAAACGGTAAATGTCGCCGCTAATATCAACCTACGATTCATGCATTTAGGTTGCACGCAACAAAAATGCAGAACTGCTTGTACGTTGTCACGGTAACGACTTACAATACGAGCAACAAAATATTTTGTTGAAAGTGTTCTCAAGTGAAGGTCACGTTTGCGCAAACGAAGTTTGTGATCTCTTGTGTCTAGATGGGGCCACAATGGGCTGATGAACTTTCGCAGTTATGAACCACGGGGTTAGAGATGGCCCTCCAGTACACAGAGCACAAGGTGGCGCTCATTACGAGAAGACCTATGTATGTGTTATAATGCTCAAAGGTGTGGTTTCAGCTGCAAATATTAAATAATTTTCACAAGAAGCTAAGGCTGTTTGTTAATGTTATGCCGTAGTACGTGATGTTAAATGTCAATGTCAAATACATCACAAACGTCACAAACCGTGCTGCCAGGTTCGACATCGATATTCCGCCATTTCTCGTTTTAATATTTTTAAGCTGAACCTCGATGGTCATGAAGGCGATTGAAAGGAAAAACATTGCTTAAGCTGAACTGGAATAAATTTAAATATTTAACATAAAAATTCGAGTATCGAAACATCTCTTTTTAGAAAAGAAATTGATTTTTCTTCGTACATACTTACAAGGAAATTCAACCACTTAGATGCCCGCTTGCACAAAATTTAGGCGACGCTAAAGGTGACGCCTTAAGATATTTCTAAGTAGTATGGCGTTACAAAATCGTGACATAGTAAGTTTAGGTTGCACCTAAAG
Organism: Blastobasis adustella; assembly: GCA_907269095.1. Taxonomy (NCBI): domain Eukaryota; kingdom Metazoa; phylum Arthropoda; class Insecta; order Lepidoptera; family Blastobasidae; genus Blastobasis; species Blastobasis adustella. Next base: position 13,583,052 of record OU026137.1, read on the forward strand.
TTGATGTTGGTGCAATGCCTTTACTTGCTAGAAATATCTTAAATCGTTTAAACGTCAATAACTCTCATGAGTTTTGTTCGTCTTTCACCTTTGGATTTCCCGGACCTGGCCAGGGAACGTAAGACGGATTTAGACCTGGATCTGGACCAGGGCAAATATATATCATCCTCTCTTTACGAATCACCATCTTCAAAGTCACTTCCATTAAAAGAATAACTTATCAAAATATCGCGTTTATTATGAACTTCTACTTTATTATTACACGAACTCACGGTAAAATGCACCGGTACAAATGCGTATAGTGTAAGAAGGTAGATTTAGAGGTTCATCAAAATGGAATAATTCTGGCGACTTTAATAGGACTGGCAACACTTTGTCAGATTTTTGACAGTTCCCGCTGTCAACTGTCAAGTAGGTAGATCGAGATCGACTTTCGCGACACTTCGACACATCAAAGTTTTGTTTTGCTAAGTTTTGTTTGTACTTTTGGACGTTCCTTCAAGTCCAAAGAGTAAAGAATTTATTAGAAGAAACTGTATTAATCGTTAATTGAAAGGACATTATAATTCCATGGTGTTAATTTAATTCTAAGTTGCTTGTTTGTAGGTTCCAATGTCTGTATTTAAAGATTATGTACTTTGCTCTGTGAATACCAACCAGATCATTGTAAGACTATAATTATTGACCATATCCTTTATGAGACTTGTTACATTAAACCCAAATAAGTACTAAGGACTGATAAAGTTAGGCAATTCATAGTTTTCAAACTTAGAACTGAAACAACAGATTACGATAAGTGAATTTAAACGTATCTTTGTTTGCGTACTTTGTGATAATAGAGCGACGTTATCATTAATTGGTAACAATTTCAGTAAACAAGTGAACATTCATATTAGAAACTTGTGTCTATTTTAGCAAAGTTTAAAATGGAATCAAAGTTGAAACATTTGAAGGCGATGCCGAATCTGTAAGTACCTAAATGCAATTGTTACTAATATAATTGCAATTGTTACTAACTAATTATGGATCTAAATGTGGTCTGAAATAAATATATTTAAATTTAATTTAATACACTCGCCAGCAAAATAATTTGCCCATCCCAATTTAAAAGGGGTACAATGGCTGGAAACCCCACCTCATAGGTGGTTTCCATACTAAAATTGGAGCAATCAGAACAGCCTATAAAAAAAAAGGTTCTATGAAGAAAAGCTATCATGTTGAAGAAATTAATTCTAACTTCCTCATTAAAATCGATTGAGTAATTATAAAGTTTAAAAATTGTAAATTGTTTAAGCAAATTTATTTATAACACCAGAAATGTAAAGTAAAATAAACACATTTACTCCGTTCTAAATGTATATATGGTGATCATGTAAAAATGTAGGCTGGGCGAATAGTAGTCCTGATGAGTATATATATATTTATATACTTGGTACCCATTCACACTTAGTGGGCTGATTAGTACACCAACCACTTAGGTACCTACTGCAACCCTTTCATTACTGTTAACATTATAGGTACACAAGGCAGCACATCAACCTAACCAGTATAAAATTATCTAGCATAGCTATAGATGCACATTGAATGTACAAACTGGAGATGGTTGAAAGTCGTAAGTAGGGTAGGTTGAAATGCTGTCTCGTGTAGGCTTCAACAGTGGGCAAATTTGGTAACTCTGTTGCTATTAATTCTCTGATTTCAATGATTGAATTTGTTAGTTTTGTGATTGTGTATGATCTATTTAATAGTTTTAGTTTATTGCAATGGAACTTTGTTAGCAATTGAACCCATGAAATCGCAAATGTAACAATTTAAACCATTGAAATTAGAGAATTGTTATTAACAGAGCTACATAATTAAAAAATCTTGTAAGCATTTTGTTTTACATTGATTTTTTCTTTTTTTCTAATACCAGTATCAGCCGCAAGTTTAGTCTGAACAGATAGTAACTAACATTGGTCATTTTGGCATTAATGTCCTGGTTGTGCTCTAGCGTGCGAGGGCCCAGGATCCGCATTGCCTACGATCCAAGATTTAGCAGATCAGGTAATTACAGTGGAGCGTTTACCATCTGTCCTCTGGACCCTGTTTACAGGGGGACCTGACCAGCTTAGATCATGGTAACACATTCAGTCACCTGAATGCGCAAGTTTCATTACAAAGTTTTCCCTCACCATAAGAGTATCAGTTAGTATTCAACTAATATACATAACCCAAAAAGGAATCATTGGTACATACTACAGGATACGAGTCGGACACCTTAGCCATTTGGCCACCAACACAGGGTAGTAACTAACATTACCTATAGTTTTTTAAGTATTTTCTGTGTTAAATACCACATATCTTTACTTTTTGAGTAGCCTGTTATCTACAACTCAAGCAATTCGTACGAAATGTATGATAATAATAACTATACCATTATTTATTGTTTGAAATATTTGTGGAACATCGGTAGCCGAGTGGTTAATGTATTCCACACGTAAGCGAGTGGTTCCGCGTTCGAATGCCACTGCGGCTATGTACCAATGACTCTTTTCTGAGTTATGTACATTAGTAAAATGTTAACCAATGCTCTTACGGTGAGGGAAAACATTGTGATGAAACCTGCACATTTAGGCGACTGAATATGTAATCATGATCCAATCTGGTCAGGTTCCCCTGATAGACGGGTCACGGAGGTCAAATGGCAGTTGCTCTACTGTAATTATCTGATCTGAAAAATCCTGGTTTATGGCCAAGGCGGACCCAAGGCACATATGCGCGAAAGCACAACCTGGACACGCCACAATGTTCATTTTTTTTATTATTTGAATCATTTCTGTGCCTACAAGTAATCTCAATCAATCAATCAGCACAATATATTATTATTTATTGTACAATGTACATATTAAATTACATCACATAATTAGGTAGTACAATGTCAAACTTTTCTCTTATCTAGAGTGATTCAACTTTGTACCCTTGAACTATGTGTAAAAACAAGTTGTATTTGATAAACAGGACATCGGCTGGTTTACCGGAGTCATACAAACTATCAAAGGACCAGCTTCAGTTCTATGAAGATCAGGGATACTTGGTGCTTAAGGAGCTCATTGATTTCACCTCTTTATACAGCTACAAGTAAGTCACAAAGAAGTAATGTTAAACATTGTTTATTTTATCTATTTTATTCAATAGCTGGCCCGCTGCGACTTCGTCCACGTGTTGTCCTACTCTTATCCTACCCTAGGGTGGAGACCCTACCCCTATCCTACCATACTGTAGGTGCCCTACGTGCAGATCTGCCATCCGTTCCTACTCTACTCCTACCCTACTCTACCCTATCCTATGGTACCCCTACCCTACCCTACTTTATCCTACCTCTACCCCTACCCTACCCTACCCTACACCTACCCTTTTATTTAGGTATATTACTGTTATAATCTAAAACTATAATACATAAACTGTTTTACCCATTAAATCCTTAGATTTAGACTTATTTATTATCTCGTTTTACAGCCTTACATTTACCTATATTATATTAATTATATAAATCTATAAAAGAGATCGTCAATATTTATAATAAAAACATTTCAAATATACATTAGGTACAAGCATAATTAGATACTTCATAGTGGAAAGTACATTAAATAATTAATAATAATAGGAATAGGAATAAAAAATGACATGAGAATACAATAGGATACAATACAAAATTACACAATGGTAGGTAATTGGTAATATATCTCATAACTTTGTATAGATTTCATCATCATCATGCAAAAAGTCAATCGCCTCTTCTGCCAGCATCCGCTTTCCTACTGTTTTTCCTCCACTTTGTACGCATCTTAAGCATCTTCACGTCATAGGCCATTGGCTCTCGCATCCGACTCGGCGATGTCAATCCATCGGTTCCTGGCTTCCAGCGGATCCTCTTTCCTGATTCCGGCAGGTTTAGATTTACGTTTTTCCCAAGTACCCAGGTTGTTTCCTTTGGACTATGACATAGGATCGTTCAAGAGGTATATTACAAGTCTTCTTAGAGGCGGGCAACGCATTTAATACGGCATGCATGGTACTTGATAGTATACCTTCATCATCACAGCCCATAACAGACCACTGCAGGGCTAAGGGCTTCTCCCACGAAAGGGGAGGTTATTGCCATAATCTCCATGCTTGGCCGGCGAGTTGGAGATCGCAGTGTTATAAATATAACAATGGAAAACGCTGCTGCCCATTTTCCAGTACTAGATCTTTAGCCTCGAAAACATTAGTCACCTTGTATGACACCCACGAGTGTAAGGGGTTGGTGTTATTCTACTCTGCTGGACACCACACGGCATACCTTGTACCATATTACAAGTAGATCATATCAAGGTATATTTCGTATCAAATAATTGTTGCACAGGTGATCGTTATAAATCTATAATAGTGAATAACATCACCTTATCATCCAGGATGTATTTATCTAAGATCTGTTACTACCTATTGCCAATTAAATATCTAGGTATTTAAAGTAATCTAACAAATAATCTATGCGAAAAGGTAATTATGGCAAGTATTGCTAATCTGTAGTAAAATGTGAGTACTTTATTTATGAGTGAGTACAAGCAGATGGCTTTGCAAACAAAACTCCTGGGGGTCTAAAAAGGCTACATTGGGTGTTTCATAATATGATCATCATATATTTCAGGCCGTATGGTGTCCGGCAGAGTGGCCGTGTGGTGTCCGACAGAGTAGAATAGCACCAACCCCTTACATTCATGGGTGTCGTACAAGGCGACTAATGTTTTCGAGGCAAAAGATCAAGAGTCTCCGTAGTCTGGAAAATGGGCAGCAGCTTTTTCCATTATTATATTTAAACACTGCGATCTCCAACCCGCCCGCCAAGCGTGGAGATTATGGCAATAACCTCCCCTTTTGTGGGAGAGGCCCTAAGTCCTGCAGTGGACTGTTATGGGCTGTGATGATGATATTTCATTTCGCCAATCGTAAATGGTCACTTCGCCGATGAAACGCCAAATGATTCATATTGCAATTTAACCAATTTGTCTGTTTTGTACCGAGATTCATAAAATATGAACAGGAAAGCTGGCCTGATAGAAAGTGGTCACTGCTGCATATAGACATTGGCAACACCAGGGGTATCGCGAATGCGTTGCCCACCTCTATAACACGTTGCTCTGGCAGCAAAAAGGCAAATGCGCCTCCACTGCCAAAGCCACTGTTCCCCAAATCCCCTCCCCATGGAGCACTGGGGACCTTACTCGGCAGGAACACAATACTATTTAACGTAGTATTGTTTGTCTCCGGTATTCTGTAAGGTACTTCCCCAGTCAGGCGCCAATTTGAATGGGATACCCCGTTTTACTCTACCTCTCTTGAAGCTACCTACCTTCCCTCATCTTTTGTTTAAAAAAATCGTGCAATATATGAAACAATATGACTATTTTCTACTCTCACCCTGGTCCAACCGTTGTCAAGAAGATAATCTACCCTCATTTGTGGTGTACGAAGCAAATATTGATAGAAAACCAAATTGATTTACAGGATAGCTGTTTGGTACACGGATACTTTAGGTTTAAACAATCATTTTGATCGTGATTGCCTAAAAATATTCCCATGGGGGGAGCAGTAACGGCGTCATAAATTTTTTGTATGGGATTCTAAATTTAACTATTTAATATTTTTTAGAACCAGCTTGTGAAGCCCTTTCATTTGATACCAAACACGACAGGTTTCTGAAAAGAAATTCCTGAAATAACTTTCATTCATATATTCTCTCATGTAATCCGTGATTTTTTTTAATAACTGATGAGGGTAGATATTACTCTGGCTGGATCTCCTACTATATCGCTTAAATTCTGTAATTGCAGGCAGAGATTCATCCAAATATGCAAGGGTTTGATGGACAAGGGCAACATGACAGTTGTGAAGGAACCAGGTCTTATCGAGACCGGGGCGCAGGGGGAGGACCTGATTAACAAGGTTTGTCTCTTTCTAGCGTATTGATCATCGTTGATTTCCCGGTTGTGTTTTCGCGCGCCTTGACCATGATCCAGGATTTGGCAGATCAGGTAATTACAGTGGAACGACTGCTGGATGCGGAAGGCACAGGATCGGCCTTTGTGAAGATCTCTGGGGGAGGCCTATGCCCAGCAGTGGGCGTCTTTCGGTTGCTACTTTGATGACTGCCATGTGACCTCCGTGGCCCTGTTAAGAGGGGAACCTGACCAGATTGGATCATGGTTACACATCCAGTCGCCTGAATGTGCAGGTTTCATCGTTTCGTTTTCCCTTACCGCAAGAGCATCGGTTAGTGTTCAGCTAAGTACACATAACTCATAAAACAGTCATAGGTACATGGTGGCATTGGGATTCGAACCAGTACCTCGGGGTACGAGTCGGAGTCCTTAAGCATTAGGCTACTGACCGTATTTAACATATGAGACGTTAATTCGAGGGACTCTCATAATATATAATAATATATAATTGATAAAAATGAATATAAAATACTCGATTTGGTACTACAAGTAAAACTTCTTTGAAGTTATGCTGCAGCTGCAAAAATTATTGAAGCTAAGCTGCAAAGCCTCGAGCATCGGCGTAGGGTTGCGCGTCTGTTGGTCTTCTACAGGTTGCATTTTTTCTCTTTTTTTTATGACATACGGTAGGCTAACAGGCAAGCGGGCCACCTGATGGGAAGTGGTCACCGCTGCCTATAGACATTAGCAACACCAAGAGTATCGCCAGTGCGTTGCCCACCTCTATTTCGGAGAGTGTGCGAGCAGCTGCACGACCTTATTCCGCCGTCCCCGCGTCGCCATCGGAAAACGCGTTCCGGGCGAGAGCTTCATCCTTATGTCATAGATCTGCCAGCTATCCGCACGAGCCGCTTTGGCTCGACCTTTATAATGCGTACGGCTAAGGAATGGAACGAGAAGCGTTGCCTACGAGCGAGTTCCCTGATCATTATAATCTGGGCGCCTTCAAGGCTAGGTGAATAGGCTGTTCCTAGACAGGCATGCTCCATCTTCGGCCGCATCGTCATTTAATCACTTCCCACCAGTTGAGATGGCGGTCAAATGTCTGGCTAGTCTAATTAAAAAATATATATTTTCAACAGGTCCAGGACATACTATACGACGACGTATTCAGTCAGTACACGGAAAACCCTAGGCTGCTGAATGTGGTCGCTCAGTTCATTGGCGAGAACATCACCGGGATGCACAGCATGTTCATCAACAAACCGCCAGGCACTTCCAGACATCCTCCGCACCAGGTATGTGTTGTTCCTTTAGATTCACAATGTCCACTGTAATAAATGGTCCACTTTAAAATCAACTGTATCATGACAGCTATTGCGAATGCACTCGAGTCACAAATAATGAGGAAATACATCAATATATGAATGTTCCCACAATCGTGGAGAAAATAGCCCGCTACAAGGAAAAGTATAATGAACGGCTGGCTAGCGGCTTACCATCCAAACTTATTAGCCTAAAGTTCGTTGGATACAGACAGAAATGTGAAAAGACTGAATAGGTTCCATGTCAATTTGAAAGATGATGTAATGGCACTGCCATTTAGGACCTAAATTACATCTAAGACGAAAACCCAAGAAACTCCGATTAGTTCAAAAGGAAACTACTAGATAGCGCTGTCTGTGTTTTTCATCGCACTAGCGAAACGTTCCTATGGCTCTATAGTACTTACAAAGAGCAAAAAAAAATGGTGTTGATCGAGGTAGCTAACTTTCCAATCTTTTTTGTACCATAATCTCGTACGCAGTATCGTACGCATTTTATGAAGCTTTAAAAATCTTTCCTGCTACAAACGGGCATCCGCAGACGGAGTTTAGCAGGTAGGCGCTAAGGATTTTCATAGCGAATCCTGCATAATACTATGCATACTCATGCATGAGTGTTTTGCGCCTCCCTCCCCTGCCAGCCTCCGGGCTACCCGTGCCCATCATAAACTTACTACCTGTACCTACCTATACCTGGTTTATGCTCTGACTTCATTTAACAAAATTCAGTAACAAAAAGCTTGAGAGCAAATCAAAGTGGAATGTATTGCTCATTAAATAAGATTCTTTTTGTAATACGGCTTTTGAAAAGCGGAGCGACACGTAACATAATATAAGTGATGCAAATAAGCGCAATACCAAACTCATTAGTTGTTGCCTGTTGCGGTGGGAGCAAAAACAAAAAAATAAGTACTACATCGGTTGATCTCTTTATTGTCGGTTGGCTCTGCCTGGCATTGTCGGACAAGGTCCGACCGTTGTCGGCGTGGGGTGGAAGTGTTCCGGTCCTGGGGCGGCCAACATGTCATTGTGTGTTTCCTGCCCATTTACCTACCCCATCCTCTTTGACGAAATTTTGATTTGATTTGATCTCCACGCGGTTTTTTACTTTTTACTCATATTTCTTGTCTTTTTTGCAAGCAACTTTTTTTGTAGGTCTTACTATATCCTGGCTGTTCAACAGTCCAGCTTGACAGTCGTCTTTTTTACTGAATTTATTACTTATTACTCAAATTCCAGGACCTATACTACTTCCCGTTCCGCCCGGCGGACAGGATCGTAGCGGCGTGGACGGCCGTGGACCACGTGACCACCGAGAACGGCTCCCTGTACGTCATACCGCGGTCTCACAAGCTAGATGTGATTTACGAGCATGACCATTTGGAGGTGAGGCTGGGACCTTTTTGCTAGATTTTATTTTATTTGTATTTAATGTATCATCATCATCATCTCGGCATTATGTCTCGGTTGCGCTGTGAGGGCCCAAGGTCCGCCTTCCTACTCTTCCTGGCCCACTTCGCTCGGTCTTCGGCATCCTTGGTCACCACCAGCTTGTTGGCACGCATGTCATTCTTGAGGACGTCAAGCCATTGCTTATTGGGCCGACCTTTCCTTGGCATGGCCAGACATTTGTAATTTGCAATGTCTTATGTATAAATGTATAATATTTGTGTTTGGGTCAAATCTTGCAAGCCTAATTTGACCCAATTTCCAGCATTCAATTAAGTTGAAATTTGGTATACCTATGTAACTTGGATGACAATGCATTAATATGGAGCCGTCTGCAATACCATAGAGCTGGTCTGATGACTAGAGACGGAAGGTTAACTTCTAAACTATTTATTTATTTATTTGATACCTTGGTTTGGGCTCGATTGGTTTGTCTTCACAAGTACTCTGACTGATTGTAGATGGTACCCGTTAAAAAGCGTATAAATATTTGTAACAAAATATTTTTCCTTTGAGAACTAATTTTTAATTTTCAGTCTCCAATACTATAATATAATCCCTTCCACTTCGGGTGTCGTAAAAGGCGAGCAATGTCGAAAGAGAGGACTTATCCTTGGTACAGTGCCACAAACTTATCTGACCCGGTGGCCAAAGCAGGAACTAAGTGTCGCCATTTTGAACTGTTATGTCAATTCCAACAACAGCGACGCTGTCACCGGGTTAGATAGTCACGCCTTAATTGGTACGATCAAAGTCACTTATGTCGAGGTGTCTCTTTCGTTTTATTATCTCTATCTCCCTCTTTCGTATGGGAACCATTGACAATGATCATCATCAGGTCATTTGTCCACCTTGCGGGAGGCCTACCCACGCCGCGTCTTTCGGTACGTGGTCGCCACTCGAGAACTTTACTGCCCCATCGGCTATCGCCTCGTATCGAAGAGTATAAAAATTACAGTAGAATAGCACCAACCCCTTACACTCGTGGGTGTCGTACAAGGCGACTAATATCTCCGAGGCAAAATATCTAGAGTCTCCGTAGGCTGGAAAATGGGCAGCAGCGTTTTCCATTGTTATATTTATAACACTGCGATCTTCAACCCGCCTACCGAGCGTGGAGATTATGGCAACAACCTCCCCTCTCATAGGAGAGGCCCTTAGTCCTACAGTGAACTGTTGTGGGCTGTGATGATGATGATGATGAGTATTGTTATAATTGTTTCCAGGGCTCAAAGAAAATGTACCATGGCATCGTAGAGGAAAGCACGGCGGCTCCCAATGAGAAGAGAGTGCATCTGGAGATGAGTCCGGGGGACACCGTGTTCTTTCACCCTTTGTTGGTCCATGGCTCGGGGCCTAATGTCACCAAGGTACTTACTATGGTTTTATTATAATAACTTACTAATAGCAGTTTTTTTTTTTTTACTTTCTGCTTGCAAATAAAATTATTTTCTTGATATTTTCGAACCCTGCATAATGGTGCTTTAGCTGTCTTTATTAATTCTATTCAATTAAATTGGAAATAGGCATAGAAGGAGCTCACTTACAGCTGAAGTCACAATTTGTTTCTTTTTTTTTTTGGTGCATATAATGTGTCCAAAAGGAACGGCTATAAGTTGTCAAATACCCCTCCATAACCACTGTTATTGTCAAATTTGGTGGCCTTTTTGACATTGGCTCCAATTATGCTCTATGTCAGATAAACGAGGCTATATCTATGTCCAATATATTTGGTTTTACACATTTCATACACATATTATCTGGTTTGTTACCACGGCTACGAGTAGATTACTCGTGACTGTGACGCGTGAGTGACCTGAGTGGTTCAGTTGGTTAACATGCCGGTCGCCACGCAGAGGTCCTGGGTTCGATTCCCAGCAGAAAATTAAGCAGAAATTGAATAGATGAATTTTAATTTCTGGTACGGTATGGGTGTTATATGTATATAAAGTATGTATTTAAAAAAAAAGTATATAATTAGTTTATCAGTTATCTAGCACTCATAACACAAGCTTTGCTTACTTTGGGGCTAGATGGCGCTGTGTGAATTTGTCCAAGCATATTTATAATTATCATTATAATGCAACTGCGTCGAAATATCGAGGTAGAAACAATACTAATCGTGGTAACAACCCCGATAATATGTGTAGGGAATAACCACGAAAGTTTTAAAACCACCGCTCCTTTCAACTTATCTAAGGTTAGCTGTAAGAAACCCCGTTGTGGGATAAGCCCGCCTTTGCAATCTATTTTATATTAATTTTGTTATTTAGTTTTAAGGTATTTTATGCTATTTGAGTTTACATACGTACAATCTGTCCAAACTGACTTGTTTTATTTGGTTATGGAAATTATGTGTTGAAATGGATAATTTGCAGTAGTATTCGTCGAAATTCACATTCTATGTGTTTCTTATTTAATTCTAGACATATATACACAATGTACGTTGCTTGAATGATACGGCAAGTCGCGAGTTAGGTATTGTTTGCTCACCAAATAAGACAAGTCAGTTTAAACAGATTTTGAATACCTATCTTTGATTATATTCCAGAACTACAGAAAGTCGATATCATGCCACTACGCAGCCAGCGACTGCCAGTACATCGACGTGACGGGAACCGTACAGGACAAGATCGCGGCAGAGATCGAAGCTGAGAGTATGAGGCGCGGGATCCCGCTGTCTTTCCAGGTACGATGAAATGATAACTATCTTGGCGTTCATGGCCTGGGCGTGCGAGGGCCCGGGGTCTGTCTTAACCATGATCCAGGATTTGGTAGATTCAAGGTAGTTACAGTGGAGCGACTGCCTGCCTCCGTGGCCCTGCTACCAGGGGAACCTGACCAGATTGGATCATGGTTACACATTCATCACGATGTTTTCCCTCACCGTAAGAACATCGGTCAGTGTTCAACTATTGTACAGTCGAAGAAACTGAATATTTGGCAGTTTAGGTGTATTCTTAATTTGTTAGTAGATAATATTACGAGAAACATCACTTATTGAGAAACGACACGCGGGGAATATAGTAACATAAAGGGTCAATAATGTAAAATAAAGGATTTAAATCGAAAAAACCACAATTCGCTGCTAGGTGGCGTTGTTTTAATATCCATAATTTTTTTTTATTGCTTATATTTATATTATCATGTGGAGCGTCGGTGGCCGAGCGGTTACAGTATCCGACTCGTAAGCCAGAGGTCCCGGGTTCGAATCCCGCTCCGGCCATGTACCAATGACTGTTTTCTGAGTTATGTACATTAGTTGAATACTAACCGATGCTCTTACGGTGAGGGAAAAACATCGTGATGAAACCTACACATTCAAGCGACTGAATGTGTAACCATGATCCAATCTGGTCAGGTTCCCCTGGTAGCAGGGTCATGGAGGTCAGATGGCAGTCGCTCCACTGTAATTACCTGACCTGCCAAATCCTGGATCAAGGTCAAGGCGGACCCCGGGCCCTCGTTCTCGAGAGCACAACCGGGACATTAATGCCAAGATGATTATTTTATTTTATTTTATTTATATTATCATGTAGAAATCCATTTAGTTTTCAAGTGTGGACATTGTTTAACGGCCAATTGCACAAACATACATTAAAAACATCAAACCCTTGGAGGAAAGTGATCAAAGACCCGCGTCCCAATTTTTTATAAATGAATTTTGTATTTTCTAGTTCATAATAGTTTTGTATACCCAATTTGAATAAAATTATTTAACTATTGACTAAACAAAATAACCTAGATAGTCAACTTTAAATAAGAATCGTTAACGCGATAAAATAAAATTTGTATTAAAATCGTCCTACATTCGCCAAAAACCACCCATGGCAGCGTTACTGACCAAAACACTTTCTTCCAGGACGCCTGGCGCTACAGAAGCAAGCAAGTGCGGGGAGTGCGCTCCAACTTGTAGGGAGCTCTGGTGAAAAGTGAAAATTACTACGATTGTTTTTTTACGGGTTTTTTGTTTTATTATTATATCGTCTACTAAATTTTATAGCTCTTCTGTATATTTTGATAAAAAAAAATGTTACTTCCTAGTGAGGCAGTAGCTAGCAGGTGGGAAAAATTGTATAAAAATACCTACAAAAATACCATGAAAAAGTACCCAGCAATTATAGAACTTTTTCAAATATACCTAGTAGTGATGGACTAAAAAATCGACTCTAGGTTTGAGCCTGACTTTTGAAAAAATTACTCTTTTCAGCTTGTGTCGCAATTTTTCAACAAAAAGTCATATACTCAAAGGAGGACATGGCCTTTCAGAAGTTTCCATAATTTTCATATAATTAAATTTGCTCCGTAGATTGAGTTATTTTTGCAAAAGTCGGTCAAACAAACCTAGAGGCGACTTTGTAGTCCATCATTGTAGATATAAGTAAAAACATAACAATATGCACAGTGAATGACACAAATGACATATCCAATATTGGCATAAACAGATCGTGGCATATTATTATGGTGTAGGTCACATCATAGGAAATATTTGATCAGGTAGGACTCTGCCAAGCATGAGGAGTCTGCCTGGGTGAGTACCACCGCTGTATCTATTTCTGCCGCCAAGCAACTGCTTGCATTGTTGTGTTCCGGTTTAAAGGATAAGGTAGCCAGCGCAATTACAGGCATGAGGCATTTCATCTTAGTCCTCACAGTGACAGTCCTTCGGTTCGGAATGTTTGTTGCCTGCAACCTAAATGTATGAACCGTAGATGTTATGGGCGATAGTTACCGCTTACCTGATGGTAAGGCTGTCTGTTTGTTTGTCACAGCTACTCAGAGCTTATAAAAAAAAAGTAATTTTACATAGTTGTATTCAATGTTTATGTTTTTTATATTAATTTTATTAGTTATGTTTTGGTTACTATTGATGTTGAGATTTTTTATTAGTATTGTGATATTGAAAAAACCAAAAATAATGAAATTTTAGGTGTAGGGTAGGGTATCGGTGACAAGTGACACAGAAATTATTAGGATAAGTGATTATAGAAATACTATGCATTTTATATAAATTATATAAATAACGATTTATACCTTATACACAAATAAAACGAGTTATTATTAAATTATATGGTTTTATTTAGTCAAGTATAGTCTTAGGTATGCTCTTACATACTTAATTAATTTATGTTAATTTTTTATTCTATTTTGTAATATTTTACAGTCCTAGTAACTATGTAAGTATCTTAAAACTAAACAATGTGATTCGGAGACATTGAAATATTTCTACAGAAATAAACACAAAATCTAACTAATGTTTTTACTAAAATAAATGTCTGAAACTGTATGTTAATGAAATATTTTACAATTTATTGTTGAAGTAGAATAAATTACATTTCTTTAAATGTAATATGGGAATATACATATTAGATTCCTAGAATTTAGTTAAAAAGCGAATGCCAATTTTATAATATTAGGTTACTGAAATCTTTACTGAATTATAACATTTTAGATGTGTAAACAGTACACATCATCATCATCAACAGATAAATAATTATATGGAAAATTATTGAAATATATTTTGATAATAGCAAAAAAAATTCTTCAGTCTATAAAATTATGGAACAATATACTTAACTACTTCTTTATAACTGTTATTAATAGAAAATATGAAAAAAAAAACGTATTTTACAAAAAATATTGCAAAATATATAGCATACTTTATTATAATAATTAAAATTATTATATATATATTTACAATAGATTCCTTAGAAGAATATATTACTTAACGACATTTTAACTACAGAGGTGAAAAAAGTTAATAACTTATTATTAAAACTGTGACACGAGACTAGATATGGTTTGGAAAATTAAAATTATAAAAAAAATGTGCAATAAAAACAATATCTTATAATAAAGTACAGTTGATCGGTGTTTTTTTTTATATAATATATAAAAAGATAATTTTATTTACGTTGGTAACTAATTGGCATAAGTAGAGTTTTTATTTTTACTTCGTGGCCCGTTCAAAAATCTGTAAATTAAAAGAAAAATACGTTAAACTATTTACAAAATTACATTTCAGAACAGTTACCACAAAACTGTGAAAGAACAGAAAATTATTAAGGAATGAAAATAGATGTTCTAGAAATTAAAGTATTGTGAAAAAAATAGTAAGAATAAGTAAGATGGAAAGCGAAAGGCCATTGTGTATTCTATCACCAAAGAACGAGCTAAATAAATAAATAAATTTAATATGAAAACCTAAATAGGGGATCGGACTGAAAACAAAAAATCCGTAACTTCAATTCTTGAATTATTACATCGAGTGACATTTTTTAGATTTTTTTTCAGATATGAACGTTTAAAATTCCTCATTAGCCAGATCCTCTACTATAAATTACTCTGCCACCAGGAATTTAAAAGATTAACTTGTTATGGAATAATGAAAAAAACTATACAATTATTCTCCCTTACGTTGGTTATTATCAATATTAGTAAAGAAAAACTCGTACAAAAATATTAATATTGTGAGTCCACCGAACACCTTGACTAATTTGGAATATTTTATATTTACCTTTTTACACCTAGCTTTGGATTCCCTCAAAATTTAGACAATAATGTTGTAAAAAAGTATTTATTACCATTTAAAACTACATAAACTACGTTAGCATATAAATTGCTAAAATAACAGTAATATAAAATATAGAATTTATATGTAAAAGGCAGAGGATAGTGTGGTTGAAATTAAATTGTTAACATTTTTATTGCAAGGATAGACCAACACTATATAATTAAAAAAGGGTCAGTAAACTCGACTTATTCTGTCAAAGGTACTGTGCTTCTATGTCAGAATTTGTTTGGTCATTTGTTTGGCCAACCAGCCACATAATTAATTTTTCCTCTGCAAATTCCTAATGCCAAAATTACGACCGGGACGTTCAAAGCCCACAATATATCCAATACCAGTACCAATACTCATTTTAAAGCGATAAGTAGAAAAGAAGTTGGGTATGTAGGCTTAGCAAACAAAAAATATATTTTTTTCAATTATTTTAAGAAAAATTTACAATTCATTTTATATGTAATTTTATGTACAAAATATTTTGGTTTTTATATGCTTAAGCATTCGTAGTTTTTACGAATATTTCTGCTTTTCTTTCTTTCAGTTATGTAAGATTTACAGAAACCATATTTAAAACCTTGAAAGAAATAACCAAGCCCATACACCAAACTTCTCAAAACTGTAAAGGTAAAGCATAATGTGCATATTTGCAAAACTTTTGAATAAAATTAGTGGGAAGCGAATAAAAAGCGAGCTATATTTTACAAAGCGAACTGTGAGCGTCCCCTTATACAATAATTAACTACAAGCTAACTCTGAGAAAGGTGCTTTCAAATGCCAGGGTCGACGAATTTCTAAAAAGACGTTTTTTCAGAAATCAATTTAATTTGTGAGTGTTTTTGTGAATTTGTGACAATGGATATTATTATATCAACCCACTAAAGGACACAAATTTACTGAGACTTATTATTAAAACTTACTTATCGAGTAAGTACTAGATGTCGTACATTGAAAATTATATTTAGTAATGAAAACAAAGAAAATATTTTATTATAATTATTATAGATTTCCGCATATGAAGCACCAAGCTCAAAGCATAGTCAGCGGATTACTCCATTATAATAAACCTACTTAAACTATCTATTTAGGAGATTTAATCAAGTTTAAGTAAATCCCATACACACATTTTAGTTTTTTGTAACGACACAAGTCATATTTTATGAAAATAAATCATGATAAATTCAAAAACATGAGTATTGTTAAAAATTCTCACTGTAATTGAGTCGTTTTATTAAAGTTTAATTATATAATATTAATAATAATTCCTACTTAAAATTAATTTGTGAGTCAACCATGTAACAATTTGACAAGGCTTATTATTATTATTTACAAATTATTAAATCAGAAATTATTACTGGCACTTTCTATTGTTCATATCATTTTTAATCACTTAAAAAATGACATTTCTAATCTTAAAGCTTTTAACCCTTATAAATAAGAACTGGTTAAAAATGGTTTATCAAAAATAAAGTACCTACTTACATCATTTGGTTACATTGGGTTGATTACTCTAATATACATATATTTTAAATTCATAATTGCTTTTAAATAGTTGTTCTGAGAACACATAATTACTTACCACATTTTTTAATATAACATTTTCCCTAACATACCAACACCCAAGACAAATTCATCCCTTCCCTAACTGACACATCTTGTCATCATCGTCAATTAACTTCATTCTAAGTATGAAAAATAAAATAATTATTCGTTACTGACCACATTAATTGAAAGAAAATTATTCAATCATTCAACTGAAAAGCTACTCATCACCAGTTCTTCTGGCACCCCTGTAATCTCTACGTCCAAATTCATCCCTACCTCTATTATCCCCTTCATACCGATCACTTTCCCCACGCCTGTTTCCAGCTACCCTACTACTATACTCTGGACTTTCCCCATCATCATCAAAAACTTTACTCTTCCTTTTACCTTCATACATCCTACTTCCCCTATCATCATTATAATCCCTATTATCCCCATAATAATGTCGACTTTCCCCATACCCACGCTCCGGACTATGTGCCTTAGAGACATCATATCCCCTTATCTTCCCACTACCATCCGGAGTAACTGTATTAGGGACACCATATCCCCTTTCACCATTACGCTCCGGACTACGCGTATTCCCCCTATTTCCTCCGCTACGATCCGAGTTACGCGATTCAGACACGTTATATCCTCTCACTTCCGAGCCTTGTGTATTGGGGACACTGTATCCCCTTCCTACATTATATTTCCCTCCATTCCGCTCCGGGCTCCGCGCAACCTCCCTACTTTCCCCGTTTCGCTCCGGACTACGCGTAACATCTCTAGTTCCACGACTTTCCCCACCGACTTTCCCCCTAACTTCGTGAGTTTCCCCGTCGTGTTTCCCCCTAACTTCGTGCGGCGTGCAATCGTGTTGGTGGTCAACGAACACCCTGACAATTTCACCTTCATATTTCCTCTGCGATGGCATGAAGTAGAAGTCGGGGTTTGGAGAAGACGGGTCGGGCCGCGGCCCGCGCGGCAGCGAGTAGGTGGCGCGGTCGGGACGAGTGCTGTAGCTGGGAAATAAGTAACGATTATAAGTAATTTAGGCATCGTATCATCATCACAGCCCATAACAGTCCACTGCAGGCTTAGGGCCTCTACCACGAAAGGGGAGGTTATTGCCATAATCTTCACGATTGGCGGGTTGGATCGCAGTGTTATAAATATAACACTGGAAAACGCTGCTGCCCGTTTTTCAACCTACGGAGCACTAGATCGTGTCTCGAAAAAATTAGTTGCCTTGTCCGACACCCACGAGTGTGAGGGGTTGGTGCTATTCTACTCTGCCGGACACACGGCCGGGTTTTCAGTAATTTAGGCTAAATATTTTATGATAAATGTTTCGGTGAGCGTCGGTGGCCGTGTGGTTAAAGTATCCGACTCGTAAGCGAGAGGTACCGGGTTCGTATCCCACTGCGGCATGTATCAATGACTCTTTTAAATTTGAATGCTAACCAATGCTTTTACGGTGAGGAAACACATCGTGATGGAACCTGCACATTCAGGCAACTGAATTTGTCACCATGATCCAATCTGGTCAGATTCCCCTGGTAGCAGGGTTCTGAGGTCAGGTGGCAGTCGTTCCGCACTAATTACCTGATCTGCCAAATCCTGGATCATGGTCAAAGCGGACCCCGGGCCTTCGTGTGCGAGAGCTTAACCGGGACATTAACGCCAAGATGATTATTTTTATTTTACTCCTAAACAACAGCCTGTCTCTAGCTACCCCTACGGGAATAAGGAGTAACGTTATGTATATGCAGTTTATATTAACCTAACCGACAGCTGTAGTAAATCCCCCAATCAAGTAAAATATTTTCTAAACTACTAAACTGATTTTAATAAAACTAAGCTAATAACTACATCGATTAAATTGGCTTTCAAATAAAGAAAACCGCAACGAAATTGGTCTATTACTTCGGGAGCTAGCTCTACACACATACACACGTTGAATATAAAGTCACCTCATTTTGCGTTGGAGGTTAAAAAGACCTTATTCGTAAAATGCCTAACTCCCACGTCTTATTGACCTTTCTCATCAGAACCTTTCTAAAAGGTATTTTTTTGCATAAATCTAAAAAAAGTGAAAAAAACTGGCGGTTTTTCTGCCATAACTCAACGCGATCACATATTAGAGTACTGCAAATCTGACAAAATTTTAGACAAAAGGGACCCAAGTGTATCGCAATTATGGCAATTACAACCATTTTTTGTGTAAGTTATGACTGGCCTATACTTAAATGAACAGACCTCCTCCGAATGCCATATTTTAGAAAATATATTTTTACGTGTTTAAAAGTGCCAGATATGTATTTAAGTCTTATGAGATTCGAAACATTTTCTTACACGGTAAGTATGTGGGGTACCTACACTGGGTAGTATATAAGAGTTCAGTAAAGATGTTTAAAATGTTAACTATTCACTATCAAACCATCAATTTTCCCAAGTCTTCGAACGACATCATAAAGATGAAAGAATAAATGTTCGTCATTAATTAACTCCGAAATTTGAGAACCGATTTCGAAAATTCTCTCCCTAATAGAAAGCTACAGCTCCAAACGGACGAAGTCGCCGGTATAAGCTTGTATGTTCATAATATTAAACTATTTTAATAAAACATCCTACAAATTCAAACTTTAGAAATAAGAAGAAAAAAAATTACAAAAATAATACTACAAAAATTCAATTAAAAATATATTTCAAAACATCAATATCGCCAAGCAAAATAATCGTTAAAGAAAAAAGTAAAAAAAATACGTTCGACCGTGACAGGACTCGAACCTGCAATCTTCGGATCCGAAGTCCGACGCCTTATCCATTAGGCCACACGGTCACTGGCGAGACGGCCGAAATACACAATCCCTTGTTCAAGACTAAGACATCCCTATTCGCACCCTTATTTCACCCCTATTGCCTTTGCATAGGGTGCAAAATAATAATAAAAACGGCTACGTTGTTTGCGTTAGGAAATGGTTAGATGACGCATACTGCCAACCGTTAGCGATAAGGACTTCCCGAATTCGATTAGAATTTACATAAATTCCCTCTTTAAGGGACTTGGGGCAAGTTTTTTAGTTGTAAATATTATTTTATAATTTGAAGTATTTTTCCTCCTAACTAGTATTAGAATTATTTAATTTATATCTGTCATGTAAATATTTCTGTTGAATACGTACCTACTTTTATTTAAATAAATTAATTTTAATTTTATCGAAATAAGTTAGGGAGTTCTTATCTTCGAATATTTGTAAATTATATTATTATAAGAAGTGACGTCTCGAGTGCCGTACTTCAAGCAGTAACAGGGACGCTGTTCATCATTTAGGTACATTACATATCAAAGGTTAATGACGATAATAAAGGGTACAACAGTTATGGTTTTAAGTAGGTAACTATTACGCATTTAGAGTTGTAGTTACCTATATGTGAACGAAAGGATTTTTAAAGTACTTATGTTTTGAGTTCACCTATCCTATCATAGGTACTTATATAATATGTATTATTTTCATTTTTTTAATGATAATGTAATTCACGAGCTATAAAACTCTATACGCTTGCATTGTTGTGTTCCGGTTTGAAGGATAAGGTAGCCAGCGCAATTACGGGTATGAGGCATCTTAGTCTTCACAGTGATAACGCACCTGCGGTTCTGCATTTTTGTTGCCAACCTAAATGTACGAATTGTAGATCTTATGGGCGACAGTTACCACTTACCATCAGGTGGGCTGTCTCATTTGTTACTGAGTAGCATAAAAAAAGTTATTGGTATTTTTTTGTGTTATCCTTTACACACACTTTACATAGACACGTTTCCTCTTTAGAAGAGACTGAGGAAGGAATAGAAGTAATCATGTATGTATGTATGTAATCTCTTTATTGCATCAATTTATAACCTTACAGGGAATAAAAATACAGTTTCAGTTCCTTTCGTAGGAGAGTCTCTAAGTCCTGCACTGACTGTTATGGGCTGTGATGATGATCATTCATCATCACGTAGAAAGCTTTTATTTGCATCTGCTTTTATGTGCTTTTTTGTTAATTATAATGTACGTTTTCTTTTCTTCTATGTTACAAAATGTCGTGCTTTCCAAATTTTTGTGTTGTGGTGTTTCTGTACGTGTGAAATAAAAAAAGCTCACCCATACTGTCCCCTAGGCCTCTGCAGCGACCTCGTCTCGTGATAATACTGAGCGGCGCTGTTCGGGTACTTGGGCGCCATCTTGCCGTTCTGCGGTTTCCCATTGGCTGGTTTGGCCGCCTTGCCGTTGGCGGGGGGCGCGGGGTGGTGCGGGTGCGGGGGGTGCGGGGGGTGCGCGCCGGCGGGCCGCGGGGGGGGCGGGTTGGTTGGACGCAGGGGGGCTGTGGATGGACGCTCCCTGGGAATAGAGAAAGCGAATTAAGGCGCTGTCCTGATTGAAAGTAATCAGTTTAAATTTTGTATGAAACAGCAAACTTTTTGCTTCAAATATGCATTTTGGCAGGATTTTCAATTTTGAATGTAACAGATGTTTTTTTAGAAATTGGCAACGGTCGTGTGACCATGGTCGTACGACGGGCGATGTCCATCGTAATGGGAGACCTCAAAACCGCCTGTCGCACGACCGTTGCCAATCAGGACAGCGCCTAAGAGTCCTAGATGAAGAAATAATAGGGAAAATGTCAATATCATAATAATAATTATCTTATTCTGTTAGTTGATATAAATAAATGTGTCTTATTCTTGAAATCACATGAAGGTGGTTTACCTTGACCATGATACAAAATAAGGCAGATCAGATAATTACAGTGGAGCGACTGCCATCTGACCTCCATGACCCTGCTTCCAGGGAAACCTGACCAGATTGGATCATGGTTACACATCCAGTCGCCTGAATGTGCAGGTTTCATCACGATGTTTTCCCTCACCGTAACAGCATCGGTTAGTATTCGACTAATGTACATAACTCAGAAAAGAGTCATTGGTATATTGCCCCAGTAGGATTGGAACCCAATATCTCTCGCTTACGAGTCGGATACCTTAGCCACTCGGCCATCGACGCTCACTAATACACATTATTTATTTATTTAATAGTTTATTGTACACAAGAAATACATAGCGAATAACAGGCAAAGTAATAAATGGCACAACAGGCGCTACTTATTTCTAAAGAAATCTCTTCCAGCCGGCCTTCGGGCGTGTGATGTGATCATGAGACGCCGATAGGACGTGCACAATATTACCTATCTAAATAGGCATATATATAAGTATATTTATTCTACTTACACACATAAGTATCTATAAATACATACATATTGTACACGCATACATACATACATATCGACTTATAATACAATAATAATATACACTACAAACAGACATTATCTATAACGTAGGAGCACTCTGTGATAGATAAAACTCTTTTATCTAGACTCATAGCGTAATGTTCCAATTACATATTCGAAAACAGTTGTTTAAGGATATACTTTTTTCACGCCAGTCTATAAAATTTTAAAATAGTAGTTTATGCAACTGTCATATAAAAGGGGGTATTAAAACATGAGTGTCTGTTTATCATACGAGGCGTAGCCGAGTATGACAATAGTTTGACAGGAGTGTTTTAATACGTAATTATATGCAGTTGCATACACTACTTTATCTACACTCATATTTTCATGTTAAAATTTCGTACCTATAATTTTTTCAACTTTGCTGGAAGTAACTGCGAGTCAGTTCTGTTATATCTACGCGTCAAGGATATCAAGCGAAATTCACTTCACTACTTTCACATTTACCTATTTATTTGCTTCAAAAAAGAAAAAACATTCACAAACACAAATTACAACAATTAGAAAAAATATTCTGTTTAGCGGGAAAATAATTCCAAATGTACACAATCACAACCACAGACTATGAACTGATCACAAATATAAACAGGAATTTTGAATTTATTGAAGACATTTAGGTATTCAGCCTACATTTAGCCCGCCAAAAATTTAAAAAAGAAAAGTGTTGCATAATGATTAAAAAGTTATTTTTCGATACAGCTGTAATGAAAATAGTATGGGAAATGCTGTATCGAAAAGTAATTTTTTAAATTTTTATAGACTGGCGTGATAAAAGTGTATCCTTAAACAACTGTTTTCGAATATGTATTTGGAACATTACGCTATGAGTTGTCGAGCGCCGGAACACGGCTAAATACCTAAATGTCTTCAACAAATTCAAAATTCAAATTTTCCTGTTTATATATGTGATCAGTTCATAGTCTGTGGATGTGATTGTGTACATTTGGAAATATTTTCCCGCTAAACAGAATATATTTTTTTATTGTCGTAATTTGTGTTTGTGAATGTTTTTTCTTGTTTGAAGAAAATGAATAGATAAATGTGAAAGTAGTGAAGTGAATTTCGCTTGATATCCTTGACGCGTAGATACAACAGAACTGACTCGCAGTTACTTCCAGCAAAGTTGAAAAAATTATAGGTACGAAATTTTAACATGAAAATATGAGTGTAGATAAAGTAGTGTAGGCAACTGCATATAATTAGGTATTATATGACAGTTGCATAAACTACTATTACACGCTTTTTGAATATGGTAATAGACTGGCTATCACGCACTTCGTACGGAGAGAATACCAATGTCTTGCAGCATGAACAGTGAAGGAGTAGGAATAGAAATCGGAATGATGGATAGACACATAATAACTGAAAAAGAACATTTTAAAAACCATTGAAAATAAATCAAAATATGCAATGTCAACAATAGACCTACATAATAAATTAAAATGTCAAATTCATATAAACTATATCAGGCAAGCTTATCATAAAGAATATATCAAATCAATGTCATTTCCGATAGCTATTCAAATTAAGTTCTAATTCTACTCCTTTACTGTTCACGCTGCGAGACTTTGGAACTCTCTTCCACATGAGGTGCGGGACAGTCCATCACTACAGACTTTTAAAAAGTGTGTCAAGGAGCATTATCTATCTCTGTCTAGTTGTACTTAGATATGTATGCATAGTATTGTATTATAATATATATTATATTATTATTATATGTTTATATTATATTTTATTTGAGAAGTTAATTATGTTTAAGTATTTTAGTATGTATTCTATATCGCGCACGTCGATCTGCTTTACTTATCACATCTCTCTTCTGTAGGCCTGCTGGAAGAAATTTCTTTTAGAAATAAGTAGTGGCTGTTGTGTCGTCTATGTGTATGATGTTTCTCTATGTATTTTACTGTGTGCAATAAACTGTTAAATAAATAAATAAATAAAAATAAATATGAATGTCATTCTATAATTTACAACATAAAACTCTTATTTCGTCCAATATCCCGCCTGATTGTAAAAAAAATAAGCCTCCCTACCGTATGGGCGCGGTGGAGGTGGTCCCCTGGTACTTGTCGTTCTCGAACGGCTCGAACGCGTAGTTCGTGTTGGCCGAGTACTCCTTCCACGCCGCCGCCGGGATCAGCTGCTCCTGGGAATACGATCAATCATTCAATAAAAAAGAATCATCATCATCATCTTGACGTTAATGCCCGAGGGCCCGGAATCCGCCTTGACCATGATCCAGAATTTGGCAATCAGGTAATTACAGTGGAGCGACCACCATCTGACCTCCGTGACCCTGCTACCAGGGGAACCTGACCAGATCGGATCATGATTACAAATTCAGTTGCCTAAATTAGCAGGTTTCATCACGATGTTTTTCCGCACCGTAAGAACATCGGTTAGAATTCAAGATGGACGATTATAAATAATAATAAATAAATAAACAATTGAATCATTCACAAAAGTTACATAATTTGGATATTAATCAATACAAAGGTTCTAACAAACAGCCTTTGTGAAAACCTGGAATCTGAAGAAGGCTCAATACCTGTACCACAGATCCCCAGGTCCCCCACAGATGAGATCAATATAACAGAAAAAAATTACAAAGTGTAAGTGCTTACATATGTATATGTGAGAGAGAGAGTGTGTGGGTGTGTGTGTATGTGTGTGCGTATTTACACTATTTACTTTTCAGTCTAGGATATTACTGTCAGAAGGCATTCGGTGTGACTATAATTTTATGATTGCCATACCTGATAATGTGGTAGACAGTATATCTTTTTTTAATTAATCTTAAAACCAAAAAACCCTTAAAATGCTTACCTTCCCCTTCCTAGCGCCACCCCGACTCCTATACAGCGTACAGACAGCTTGTAGCAACGCCACCAGTATGAGTGCTGCCACGCAGCCCACCACCACGTACAGCTTGGTCTCCGCCAGCCCGAAGAATGTAGCGGACGAGGTGTCTTCTTGCACTGGACGGGTGGACAGCACTGGGGGTGGGAATGGCAAAAGAATGCATGACACAAACTTCATCATCATCATCATCTTGGCATCATCTTGGCATTGTGTGTCACATATACCTATTTCAATAATTTCAATATAAATATTTTGAGTAACAGTACTATTGTAAGCTAACTCAGTAGGTTGTAAATTAATACGCCGATTTGAACAATTTAACGTTGTATATTTTAAATTAACTTATTACTTTTTTACAATTATTATTTAGGTATAGCATATTATTAGAGCGTCGGTGGCCGAGTGGTTACAGTATCCGACTCGTGAGCCAGGGGTCCCGGGTTCGAATCCCGCTCCGGCCATGTACCAAAGACTGTTTTCTGAGTTATGTACATTAGTTGAATACTAACCAATGCTCTTACGGTGAGGGAAAACATCGTGATGAAACCTGCACATTCAGGCGACTGGATGTGTAACCATGGTCCAATCTGGTCAGGTTCCCCTGGTAGCAGGGTCATGGAGGTCAGATGGCAGTCGCTCCACTGTAATTACCTGACCTGCCAAATCCTGGATCATGGTCAAGGCGGACCCCGGGCCCTCGTTCTCGAGAGCACATCCGGGACATTAACGCCAAGATGATTATTTTTATTTTTTTATATTTTAAATTAAACTAACTTCTTACTTTTTTACAATTATGATTTAGGTATAGCATAAACATTCAGAAGCGCTCGCTCTCAACGTTCCCAAATCCCTAGATCTTCACCGTCTCGACATCCCCATTCCAAAATCCATTTATTCCCGGTATCAATGTATTTACTTATTTATTTATTTTCTATTTTAATTTATCTCACAAATTATGATTCGACAAAGAATGAATTTAGAGACAATATGATGATTCATATTTCTAATCAGTGATATAAGCAGGTACCTAGCCAGTAGAACAACAGTACTTAGTGCACATTTTTTATGGGTAATTCGATATTGTCATAACATAATTTTAACAACACATGACGGTGAAGTCATAATTTATGACATACCGTTATGACTTATAACAATACAATACGACGAATACAAATAAGTCCGTATATAACTAACTATTCTCATAAAAAACAAATTATCTTTAACATAAATAATAACATCTTGCATACTCCCATTCAATGCACATGAATGAAAAACATTATTATTGTAATGTTCAATTTAAGCTTGCCACCTTAGTAGATGCAAGTTTATACTTGTTTATATTACATATACCTACTTCGTTTTTCTTCTACAATCTTTTGTAGTAGAAATATTTTCTGGTCTGAGAGCTAATCCCATGAATCGTAGATGTTATGGGCGACAGTTACCTCTCACCATCAGGTACCATCTGACAGTAAGCGGTAACCGTCTGCTTTTGCCAATGAGTAGGTATTTACTATAATAAAAGTCAAAATATATAAAAAATATCCACTTACAACTTTGAGGTTCAAACACCAAGAACTCAGGATCCACATTCAGGTTCCCAACTCTTCCTTGCGCCAATGTATCTCGCACCACTCGCTCCCATTTCG
Source organism: Blastobasis adustella (assembly GCA_907269095.1). NCBI lineage: Eukaryota > Metazoa > Arthropoda > Insecta > Lepidoptera > Blastobasidae > Blastobasis > Blastobasis adustella. The sequence continues at coordinate 13,609,729 of OU026137.1, forward strand.
TCATATCGGCCTCTCTTTCTGTCGCGTTGGGTGCGAGCGAGATGCCGCTATCCAGAGACCGACCACTCGAACCCTCGATTGAGTTTAAGTCGATCGATTTCAATGTCAAGTCGGCTATAATCGATTTTGTTTCGTTTCTGTAAGATGTTTGAGATTGGATATTAGTCGTTTTGCTTATATTTTTCTCAGAGTATTTCTTCATACAGATATATTTTATTATTTCTGCTTGTATTCGATATTTTTTGCAACTGTATGATTACTAGGGCCGGCTTGCACCAAATTCTTAAACGCATTTAAGCTGATACTTAAACAAAATACTTCCTACAAAAAAATTAAAACGTCATTCTTAAATGTGTTTAAGAATTTGGTGCAACCCGGGCTAAGTTTCTTACAAATAAAAACATACAACATTATTCTTAAACGTGTTTAAGAATTTGGTGCAAGCCGGGCTTAATGTTACTTACAACTTACAACACATCATTGGAAAAACTAACTGGTTTACGAATAACTAGTTTTTGCCTGAGACTGTGTCCTCGTGTACTAATTACATATTCCTAACTTTAGAAATTATGACTTGAATAAAGAACGGCCGACTGAGCAAGTTTCCCTACAAAATTTCATACTCTATTTCACCTCCATCACATTAATTTTTGAAGAGAAAATAAGTGAACTACAGTTTCATAACCACGAAAGTCCTAAAACCTATATTATAAACACATTTCCTCTTTACAAGAGATAGATGTCGCTTCTATGATTTGTTGTCGTGAAATCCCTTTAAGCGATAAGGCCGCCAGTCGCTTCTCCTGCTGTTAATTTTAAGTACCCATTGTATTCTTTTGGTGTGCCATAAAGTATTATTCATTCATTCAGATGTAGGCATAGAATACTCACTGCATAAACCCGTTAACATGCAACGCATGGAATCCCTTCTTCCTAGACAGGTCAGCCTTCAGCGCGTCTAGGACTCGAGTGCTAAGATCTAGGTAGTCCTTGCTGCCTTCCGCTGGTGGTTTGAAACTGTCGGCGAGTGCTGTGATGCGGATCAGCATGTTGTAGGATGTCACTCCAGGGATGGGGAGCTCGGTTGTTAGCTCCTCTTCTGTTGGTTCTGTAGGTTAATTTGATAGAGATTTATGTATTGCAATATTAAAAAAATTGCTTGGCCTACGAAAAAATCCATAACTACCCTAAAGAACCCACCCCAAAACTACACCCAGACCCGTAACCGAAATTAAAATTCATCATTTCAATTTTTTCTCGGTCGGGATTCGAACCACAGACGTCTGTGTGACGGACCAACACCAGGCCTGACTAGACAGTTAACCAACTGAACCACTCAGGTCGTCATATAAGTACTTTATCAGTTATCTGGCTCCCATAACACAAGCTTTGTTTAGTTTGGGGCTAGATGGCGCTGTGTAAATTGTGAAAGCATATTATTATTATTCCCTGTGTAGCTTCTTTTTCTACATGAGGCGTGAAACAGAAAAGTTTTACTTTACAAATAAAGAGATAGGTCGATCCGTTCGGAAGCTACAATGCCACAAAACACAGTCACAGATACACATACACACAGATTCACAGACACAAATACAGTATACTGATACACGGGAGTTGGACACGTCTATACGTCAGCCCTGTCTGCTCATTTGTCACTGAGTAGCATAATAGGTCGGTCCGTTCGGAAGCTACAATACCACAATCAGACAGACACAGATACTCGCACACACAGATTTACAGACACACAGACACACCGGGGTAAGAAAGGTCAATCAGATAAACGTACACACAGATTCACAGACACACCGGGGTTAGAAAGGTCAATCAGATAAACAGTTAATGAAAAATATAGCATGTATCTACTTAATTTACTTAGCTTAAATAACTTGGAATTGTTCTACTCAAATTTAACATAGTTAGGAACTTTTATATTTAACCGTGTAATTTTAGACTTAAGTTTCTTGAATAAATTATTTATTAATTATTATGATTAAACATACCCGGTCCACAAGGCCGGATGCAGACCCGGTTCTCAGTGACAATCGGTACTTGGAGATGTTTGCTCGTCTTCTTGTTAACCGGGTCGAAGGCGCCGCCGTGCGAGATGAACATCAGATGCAGGCATTGGGTGTCCGTGAAGGCTAGGTCCTGGAAATTATGGCATGGAGGTTAGGATACAAATAGCTGGTTCAGTTTTAGTCGTAGAATTATCTAAATAAAGTTAGAAAAACTGCTACTACAAAAATATACAAATATGGGGGCTTGTGGCCCTATTTTTGAATCACTTGCCTCGATTCTCAATTTTAATTTTTAGCATGAATATTTTGACGCATGACGCATCCTATTTTTAGAATTTTTTATTTAGTTTCCCATGTCTGAGATAATTGAGCTGAAATTTTGGACACTCATGTAAGTTCGGTGACAATACATTCTTATGATACCATCGAGCTGATCTGATGATGGAGACGGAAGGTGGCCATAGAAACGCCTAAACTACGCATGGTAAACCCGTCGAGCTTCAGCTCCTTTGATTGAGTCTTGACAAATGCTTTGCCTGATCATAGAGACCCGCGATGCGAAAAGCTTGCTATGAAAAAATATTCTAATTGTTGTAAATATTAGGAATTTTAATTTTCAATCAAAATTGAATACCGTTATCAAATAAAATTGAGCCCAGGCGAGCGGTTCAAAAATAGAAACACTGGTTTCTTATTTTCTATTAGAATTCGAAACGTTATCTATTGAAACTATATCGCGGATCGCACGATCTATTTGGTTTTAAATAGATTCGAAATTATGTCATCGTTTGGTGCACAAATGCCACCAAAATCTCAGTTTGTGCTTCAGTAGTTTCCGAGATAATTCACATTGAATGTGTTTCCCCTAACTAAACTAACCTAACCATGATACTTAACTGCAAACTGCAAACTCGTAACGGTTCGAGACAAAAGTTGTTTCATTTAGAAATTTATCGTATTTAATAGAAAACTGACCTTATTTTATCGTAGTGGATAGAAAATGATATTATTTTATCGTATGATCTAACCAGACTGACTTGTCTTATTTTATAAACAAACCATTGTAAACAAATTGTGTATAGATATATGTCTTGAATTATAAAAGAAACACATAGAATGTGAATTTCAACGAATACTACTGCAAATTATCCATTTAAATACATAATTTCCATAACCAAACAAAACAAGTCAGTCTGGACATACTTTAGTTGATAGATTACTGACCTCATTTTATCGTAGTTGAAAGATAACTGACCTTATATTATCGTAGTTAATAGATATCTCACCTTATTTTAATGCAATTGATAAATAACTGACCTCATTTTACAGTAGTTGATAGGTAACCCCTACAACGCCCCTGGTGTTGCTGATGTCCATAGGCGGCAGTGACCACTTTCCATCAGGTGGCCCGCGTGCCTATTTGTCTGCCATATTACATAAAAAAGAAAAACTGACCTTAGGATCCCCAGTATCCCGTTTCCTCACGAACGACAGCGTAGTGATGCCATCCACGAGGCTGCCCGAAGCAGAGCTTATGTGCTGGTTCTGGTCTAGCTTGGGAGCCGTGTACCCAGATACCCAGGTATCCATGATGAAGGGCCGGGTGGACCGGGCGTCGTACCAGCCTATTATGGCGTCCGTTTGAGACTGGAAGGTGGAATCGTGTTACAAGGATGTATTCATCGTTTAATAAACATCATGGCAATTATAATAGTAACACAAAACGATAGTAATGTATAATAAGTACTTGAAGTACCTACAGAGAATTCTGTTTATCTATCGCCGGCGTGTTAGTTACTTTTTTTAAGTCACATTCGTTGTTTTATATTATTCTAGTGACAAAGACCAAAGACACAAAGATTTTTGAAAGAGTCAGCTAATGGAGCGATTTTCAGGCCACTAGTTAAAAAAGTAAAAAGTGTAAGGATAACTCCGCCAATTGCTGTAATTTGTGCAATAAAGTTTTTAAATAAATAAATAAATTAACTTTAATTTAACTTGCCGATAAACCTCATACTCAATCTCAAAATTTCTTGATTGATTAGGACATTAAATATCTCTTTAAATTGTCAAAAAGGAGAGGAGTAAGAATTTAGGTAAAAAAGTGCAAAATGTCAGATTTTTATAAGACCAATCAACGCCATCTATCACCATTATTTGAAACAGTATTTATTTTTAATCTGTAGTTGCAGAAAACCTGACTTTTACAACCAAAAAAAAACACTTACCATCTTCTTATCCTTGCTAAACCCGATCCCGGTCCAATGCTTGCTTTGCTGTGTCTTTATTGTAAACCTCACAGAGTCCTTGCCCCTCTTCTGTCCTAGGTACTCCCAGGAGGCGTAGAACTGGCAAGTGTTGTTGGCTGGGTTACAGTCCGATGGCAGCTTCCATTGGCCACCACATTTGTTGGGCAAGGGGGTGATACCACCGGCAATGGAGGATTTTGTCTCCTCTGAAAGGAATGGACAGGAGCGACGTTAGTATTTATCGGTAGTAGGACGCTTCAGCCTAAGTAGTGACCATCTTTTAGTCCACATCGAGGTACAATCAGACTAGACATAGGACTAGTAAATGTCTCAATTGAATGTCAATGGAAAATAATTGGTTATAAGATGTGTCAAACATTCTAGGAAGGGTCGGAAGAGGACGCCAGAGAGACATGACATGTTCATTGTACATTTTACTAATCACAAGTACCCTCAATCGGCGCAAATGTATGAAAAGATGTATGAAGATCGTAGCTTGTGGTACTCCATAGTCTCTGCCAATCCCTATGGGATACTGACATGACCAGATTGGATCATGGTTACACATCTAGTCACCAGACTGTGGAGGTTTCATCACGATGTTTTCCCTCACCATACATAACTCAGTCACTCACAGAGAAGCGTCATTAGTACATGCCGGCACTGGGGTCCGAACCCCACGAGTTGGGCCCCTCAACCACTGCCTCAGACGCTCTCCAAAACTTGCCTAAAAAGTAAATACTAAAAAAAAACAGACGCTCTTCAGAACCTGCGAAATAAGTAATAACTATAAAAGAACCGCACCAAAGAAGTTAATCTTCGTCACGCCCCTCTGGTCCCCATGTCCATGGTACTTCAGTTCATCAGCTCTATAGAAGTCTTTCACGACTGCCTGGTCCCGTTCGATCCCCGAAGGCGGGACATGGACGTAGCGGTTGGGCTCCTGCCCGCGAGCCCATATCACGTGCATTAGGTCGTCGGTTATGGAATGGTCTGTCGGTTCTTTGGCCTGGAAATTGAATGAATGAATGAATGAACGTGATTTCTATATTATAAGTTAATATTGTATGTGAGACGGCGAAGGCGAAGCTATCGTTGAGACAAACCTCAAAGATGTTTACCAATGTGTACGAAATTAAATTGTAATGCTTTTGTGAATAAATAAGTATTAAAAAAAAAAAAAAATAACGCTTTGCACATTTAAAAGAATACAGTGGATGACGACAGGTTCAGCTGATTAACATGCCGGTCGCCACGCAGAGGTCCCGGGTTAGATTCCCGCCTGTCTGGGTCTTGTATCTGGGGTTGTGATCTGGGTGTTGCATGTATAATGAGTATGTATTTAATAAAAAACTATATAACTATGTCGCGGCCGGAGTCAGGTGCATGGTTGCACGCTTTGCCATCACCTCACCTGAGCACTCTTTTAGATAGCGACTCATTGCGGGTGGCTGTGTCTCTTCGCTTGGGCTGCAATGTTTGTGTACCCCATCAATGCATCTGCGGTTCAAGGGTGGAGGCCAATGGTCACCACGCTTTGAGTTGCTGTCGGTGCTCAGGGAGATTTCCTCGTCACCACGCTCTCAACGACATTGTCCGGAGGGCATTGGTTGCGGCCAACATCCCCTGCACCCTGGAGCCTCCTGGACTTTGTAGATCGGATGGCAAGAGGCCTGATGGGCTGACTTTGGTGCCGTGGCAGAGGGGCAAGTGCCTTCTGTGGGACGCGACATGCGTTAGTACCTTTGCGGCATCGCATCTGGCTCGCACCGTTAGAGCGGCTGGGGCAGCGGCGGAGTTGGCGGCCCTTAGGAAAAGGGACAAATACTCCGAGCTGGAAAACAACTATTTGTTTGTCCCACTCGCTGCGGAAACGACCGGGTGTTGGTGTGAGGAGGCGAGGGGTTTCATTAAAGATGTGGGCCGTCGTATGAGGGAGAGGGGGGCGACCCTCGCTCTGGGTCATTCCTGTTACAGAGGTTGTCCATCGCCATACAGCGTGGCAATGCCGCTAGTGTCATGGGCACCTTTGGACCGGGAATGGCAAAGAGTGGGGCCTCTAGTTTAAGTTAAGACGATGTGATGCAATTACAGATACCCATTTAGTTTTAGTTTTAGTTTTAATTTTGACATGGATTTTAATAAATTGACGTTGTATTTTATGTAATCCTATAAGTAGTTTATCAATTATCACCCATAACACAAGCGTTGCTTTGGGGCTTGATGACGCTGTGTGAATTTGTCCAAGCATAATTTAAATTTAATTAAAATTAACTTTACATAAGAATTAACAGCAAAAAAGCAACCTGAGGCCAGAGGCCATATCGCTTAAAGCGATTTCTTCCAGGCAACTCTTTTGGGTAAATAATTGTCAACAGGATAGAAAATAAACTGAAAGTAAGCCCGTTCAACCTGAACACATATTGGTGTAATTTTAATTAATACTAAAAAAACTAACACGATCGTAAATTATTTTATCCTTGAACAGCACTACATAACCCCAGGCTAGATTCTAGGTAGACCCTATCGAAGCCGGTCTTCGAACTTGTGGGGATAGGAAAGCACGTAAATTAAAAAAGAGTTAATCCTAGCGTCAGAGTCACGGAGGCGGTAGTCGCTCCACTATAACTGCCTGGGCCTCAAGTCCGCTGATTTACTAAGGGCTCGATTAAATTGTAATTGAATCGCAGTAGCAGATTAATGGCAGTTTGACGCGTTTTTTGTATTCTGCTACAATCAAAACTGCCAATGCTACTAATGCGATCCAACTACAATTCAATTACTAAATTATTAAATTAATGGACTTTAGGCCCTGATCTGGCAAATCCTGGATCGCGATTTTCACGCCAAGATGTTTATTATGGCAAATAACAGCCTACCTGTATCTTCTTCCGGAACATGATGGTGGTGACCCCGTTCTCCTCGTAGCCCGACGAGGCCGTCACGTCATCATGGCCACCCCAGAACGAGTCCACGCGTGGGGTCGACCTGGCAACAGAGGTATGGTTGTAATCACAGTCATTGTCATCATTGTCATCATCGTCGTTACAGTGAACGTCATTGTCATCCTCCCCTCATCATGTCAAGAAATGTCCAACAGAGAAATAAATATTTCATTTTTATACACACATGGTAATTAAGAGATTTATTGCCATTTATTGTACTGTTATGTTATGTTTGTTGTTGTATTATTTGGCTAATAAATTATATTTATTTATTTATTATATTCAGGGTCGGCAACGGGTGTCGACCAGAAGGCTAATTACGTAACTCTGCTACCAATAATTATATGATTTCAATAATAGAAAGCGTTACGTATGATCGATTTCATACTTTCAGTTTATTGCAATAGAACTTTGTTAACAACTGAACCCCTGAAATCGATGATTTCGAATCGCAAAAGTTACAATTTCAATCATTGAAATCAGAGAATTGTTGGCAACAGCCTTACGTAATTAGCCTACTGACAACAGAGGCATAGTTGTATTCCCAATCATGTGATCCTTGGTAGTGGAGAAACTTTCTCCCACGCACACTAAGATTGTTGAATGAACGACCTGGAGCCATTTTCCCTGGAGAGTACAACATGGAGTTCTTCAAGAAAGGGGTGAAAAGGTTTTTACGGGGTCGGCAACGCGTGGGTGATGTCCCTGGTATTGCAAACGGCCATAGGCTGCGGTGACTGCTTACCATCAGGCAAGCCGTAAGCTTGTTTGCCACCCTTGGTGGCATAAAAAACGGTCATTTTTATCGTTATAGTGAACGTCATTATCATCATCCTCCCCTTATTATGTCAAGAGATGTCCATTAGAGAAATAAATATTGCATTAGTTAGCGATTCTCCCTATCTTCCCCAGTAGGATAGAGACTAACAGCCCGCCTGTAAATGCTTGCACAGTGACTACAGACGATCATAGATTAGATGTTATGGGCTTTTTACATTTGGCTAAATTCAGTCGTCTAAATTCAGAAGTAAAAAGCGTGACAGCAAATCAAAGTGGACTGAATTGCTTATAAAATAAGGTCCATTTTTGTATCACGCCTTTTGAAAGGCGGGGCGACGCGTTACATAAGAAAAGTGATATAAAAATGAATTTATGAGCAATACATTCTACTTTGCTATGCTCTCACGCTTTTTGCTACTTATTTACGACTGAATTTAGCCATGGTTGGATGAAGGTGTCATGGTCATCGTCATAGTCATGGACAATGTCATATCGTCCTAGTCAAAGCTACAGTCTATAGAGTGGCGAACGTTGAGTGTTCGCTACTTAGGGCGTCTTGTACAAAAATTCTTAAAACAAAAAACACCATACAAAAAAACGTCATTTTTAAACGTGTTTAAGAATTTGGTGCAAGCCGGGTTTAATGTCAGAGATAATTTGGCGGTGTTAATACTTAGAAATCGCTCTTACGATCAAAAAACCCTATAATTTATAATATAAAAGGAAAATATCTTACCTATCCCTGGTATAATAATCCTGGACCCTATGATAGTTCCCTTTGGCGGTTCCGATTACAATGTCCGTGCAATCCATCGGGTTGAAATCGAACTTGGGAACGTATTCGTGGGCTGGGAAGTAGCCTGGAAAGCGAATCGATCGGTACAGTTGCGTGTATGAGGAGCTGAGTCAAGGAAAATCCAACAGATGGCGCTGTTACGTAAAGCTAACTTTTGTACTTTTTTTTTTTTTTTTTTGTTAATCGACTGTAACTACATCTACATGGTAATCATAATTGTTTTTATTTCAATTTTATTTCAAAGTGATGGTTTTACCTTACTCATATATGTACCAATGAGGTTTAATTCTAAACAATGGCGCTCGAATATACTGTACGAAGTGGAGAAGAAAGATCAGAAAAGCGGATCCTGGCAGAAGCCGAGATTAACCTCTCACGTGATGATGATGATGATAAAATATTCGATAGTCATAGAGCCACGTGATCGCCGTGATAAATTTCACCCCAAACACCAATCAGTGCTCTGTGACAGTGATCAGGGGACCTATATTTGAACCTCTCGCATCCAAGCGAGTGCTTGCGTGCGCTACCTATCTCTTTCACACTCTTAATAAGTTGCTAGAGATAGAAAAGACAGGCAATAGAAGGCTCGCGTGGATGCGAGCGATTCAATCATAGGACCCCAGTGCTTTGTGACAGTAACCAGTTCTCTGTGACAGTAACCAGTTCTCTGTGACAGTAACCAGTTCTCTGTGATCAGTGCTCTGTGGTAGTGCTTCGTGAATTCAGTGCCACAATTTCTTTACCATAGCTGCTGGATTTTTCTTAACATTTCGCTTCACACAACGAGTTAGGTATTTCATTAGAATGTAAAATATATCTTGATCTCTAAAACAGCTGGCATTGACAATATATATAAAATTTTGTATTTTTTTACATTACGTTATATGGAGAGAAATGAGAATACACCAGCGAAGTACCTATGGCATTTTTTGCCGCAAATATATTTGAATATACAAAAATAGTGTAGGTACTTGAGATCAAGCTATATTTTACATCAGACAATAATAAGTATTTACATCAGACATAAATGAAGAAGTACTAGTAGTAGGTAGGTGAAAGTACATCATTTTTAAACACAGTTGAAGAATATCACACACCACACACCGAAGAAACGAAAGACGAAAATATATTGACAATCTCCAAAAATGAAGTGAATCTTTCGGAGCCCATATTAATTCAGAGTTTTTATAAAATTAGGTTTTTATTTGAGGGTCAGGATAGGAGGAAGGGAGAAGAGTTTGAAGTATAGATCTGTAAAGAGAGCCAAAGCATAGCAAAGCTTGCAACCTTAAGCATAAGTGAAGTGTCTTTCATGCAATCAGGCCAAATTTTTATCACGCACCACAACCTTATTCACTAGTTTTTAATGTGAATTTAAAGAAAGTTACTACAAATAGATACACAAGGCTTTCTACTAATATTTAGAATTTAAAAACAGAGTTTGAGGCAACAAATATGACATACAGGTATTCGTTAAGCAAGTATTAATAATGAAATATACGAGTATTATAACTTTTTCTGTCATAGAATCTCTCAAAACTTTTAAAAACAGCTCTTAAAACTTTCATACCAGACATGGGTAAATAACAGATTTTTATTTTATAGAAATTAAGAATTTTAGTGCCAGAAACCATTACCAAGGTGAAGATATGCTGTACAACTTTATTTACATACTCTATATATAACAGACAACTAATAAATATATTTAATAAAATATTAAATGACTGTTCTGTCAAAGATTATTTGATTTTTTTATTATTTTATTAGTTGTTTCCATACAAGAGTGGGTGCGAAGCGTGCATTACCTGTGTCTTCTTTTAGTCCTTTCACCAGTAAGGTTTCTGGTGCTGCCTCTGATTTGGATACTATTTCGGGTTCTGGTACTGGTTCGGGTTCGGATTTAGGCTCGGGTTCGGACTTTGGTTCGGGTTCCGATGTAGGTTCAGGTTCAGATTTAGGTTCGGGTTCGGAATTAGGTTCGGGTTCGGATTTAGGTTCGGGTTCCGAAGTAGGTTCGGGTTCTGATTTAGGTTCGGGTTCTGAGGTAGGTTCGGGTTCAGATTTAGGTTCGGGTTCTGAGTTAGGCTCTGGTTCCGACTTAGGTTCGGGTTCCGATGTAGGTTCAGGTTCTGATTTGGGTTCGGGTTCTGATTTAGGCTCGGGTTCTGATTTGGGTTCCGGTTCTGAATTAGGCTCGGGTTCGGACTTTGGTTCGGGTTCGGATGTAGGTTCGGGCTCTGACTTGGGCTCAGGTTCTGATGTAGGTTCGGGTTCGGATGTAGGTTCTGGTTCAGATTTAGGTTCTGGTTCAGATTTTGGCTCAGGTTCAGAATTTGGCTCAGGTTCAGATTTTGGTTCGGGTTCGGAAGTAGGCTCGGGTTCCGACTTAGGCTCTGCAGTAGGTTCAGGCTCTGCACTTGGTTCTGCAGTTGGCTCAGATTTAGGTATTGGTTCGGCTTTGATATTAGAAGAAGGTTCAGGAGTCGGTTCTGACGTTGGTTCGGGTTCAGATGTAGGTTCAGGCGTAGGTTCGGGTGTGGTAGTAGTAGTGGTAGTGGTGGCATTTAATAAAGTTAGTCTATTCCTATATTTTGGTGCGTACTTTGGTCTTAGTGGCGTGAACTTGGGCCTAGAGGTAGAGTTGGTTTTTGGTTGGACTTTTGGCTCAACTGTGGTGGGATTCAGAGGGGACAAGGGGTCGTCGGAAGGCGGGGCTTTGTGCTCATGGATTACAAAAGAGGTTGACGTTTCCACATCTGTAAAAATAATGCAATCATGCGTTGTTGGTTTGTTTAGTTTTCTACTCTGACCGAATAACATAGCTTAGTTCACAGTTAATACTTTATCTACTTCAATTTCTTATCAACTAAATTTGATTTAATTTGAATTATTTTACCTAATATCATCTACGTTAATTTCAAATCTCAAACTGCGATGATGTAAACTCTATTCACACACTGACGTAATTTTAATCAAATCATAATTTATTCGTTTTTATTTGTGCATTGGCACATATTACATAATTATACTCCTTTATTTGTATTTACACATCCAAGAACCGTAACAATTTTATAATGGGCGAATAAAAATTCTACTAGGCCAATACTGGAGCATGTACCCTATTATTAAACCGCTTGCCTCGGAGTCGAACGGATTTCAATATTGATTTTCGGCATAAAAAATTCAATATTTTTATGAATAAAGCTGAATTTTCCTAGTTTTGAACTGCTTTGTTTCGGTGTTGCCAACGTGATTAAATAAATATTAAACTTCTCACGCCGAAAATATAAATTGTAAACCGTTCCACTCGTGGCGAAGTAGAGCACCTGTTGTCAAAAACGTCGTTCTGCTGGACTGAAATCCAACTATCAACTGACCAACTAATTCAGTTGACAGTTGGATCAGTAAGAAAATCAGCGTTGTTTTGACAGTGAAGAGACGTTACTTGTGGCGCCAGCTGGCGGGCAAAGATACACCCCAATAGGTGAAATATAAAATTTTAAAAAACAATAAAGCTTTATAAATAATTTCGTCTGTGTGTGAACGGGCTCATAAAAATAAACTGTGGAACTGCTGACATACTGTTTGATTTCAGAAGCAATTCTAATTAGAAATACACTGTAACATTGTTTTTGTCAACTTTGTTATTCGGTTCAGATATTTACATTACAATATCATACAGTTGTTAAATGTTGTCGTCATTATGTGCTGTAGTTGTTTTACTGCTCGTGGCTCTAGCACTGTGGTTTGCGTTAAACATCCAGTGTGCTGTGTTATTTGGTTTATGTTCATTTTTGTATACTAATATTAATTATTGGTCTAATTTATAGTGTTGTGGTATACTTACGTTCAGTTTCTTGCGCCGCTCGCTTTCCTCGCCCTATAATGTAGATAAGACATACACGTTTGTATCACAGAGAAATAACTAGGTGTAAGAAGATTCTGATCGCTGGTTTTATGAAAATTAAATTCGGTTTGCTGTGATTTATTTAAGGCTAGGATAATAAAATACAATAATTAACATTTAAAAAAAACCTTACTCTTTCAAAAAAAAAACCTTAATTCTAACTAAACTAAACATAAAAAATATGACCCATGTCCCCAGAATTTGGAAAGGTCCCCAGAAGGCTGGGCGTGTTCCCCCGCTGGATAGCGGGGCTTAAACGTTGACCCATGAAGAGGCCTTCTGTTGATTCGTTTTTATTTTACAGGAAAATTATAGTACAATATTAGGTTTTACCCGCGACTTCCTCCGCGAAATTTCTGTTAAAATGTCCCAGATCTGTTCCCGCGGGAACCAAATTTAGCATATGTGCTATTCTGTGCTAAAGCTATATTGCTGCCAAATTTCATTAAAATCCGTTCATCGGTTTTTGCGTGAAGGCGCAACAAACATCCAAACATCCTTACATATTTTTAACATTAAGTAGAATTTCGCATTCATAATATTAAGTAGAATTCCTTACCTCTAGACGAGGAAACTTGGTAAGAGACACTAGTCTTCACAGTGACGTCATCACCCAAATTCTTGAAGTCCAAACCGTCTAAAGAATGCATGGCCACTCTCTTATTTCTGTTATCATTCTCTGGTACTTTCGTCGATGGTTCGGGTTCGGGTTCGGACTTTGGCTCGGGTTTTGGGTTTGGTTCAGCTTTTGGCTCGGGTTCAGATTCTGGCTCAGATTCGGGTTCCGGTTCGGAACTGGGCTCGGGCTCGGGTTTGCTCGTCGGTTCGGGTTCGGGTGAAGTTTCGGGTTCGGCCTTCGGCTCTGGCTCGGGGAGCGGTTCTGGTTTTGTTGTGGAGGCTGGAATAATTATTTTCAAAATGATTGTTGTTATTTGGTGTAGTGTATTGATGGAACTCTATTGTGTGATATATTTAAAAACGATGATTGTCTGATGATAATTTCTTCAAACTGGTCGCAATTAATGGTAATTAATTCGATATAGGTCGCAAAATATTAAGTTTAATTTAATTAAACTGGAACTTGTTTACAATCGATTTAATGTAAATTAAAAATTATATGTAACGATAATAAAAATTGTGTATTTGAAATTGGAATGCGTTTTCGTTAATCCCGAAATCAGAGTTGTCTCCGACCCATAGCTGAGGAGGCTTTGCTGTCGGTCAATACCGCAATCCAGTCAATCTACAGTTTTATGGCATTCTCTGGTAGTTGAGAAACGTGGTAGAAACTTTAGGTACTCACTCTTGGCGTCCAAAGGCGGCCCTAGCACTGGGAAATTTTTGCACTGCTTTGTTAAACCACTGGGACGCCAACCGATCGCTGAAACACAAAAATTAAATTAGGAGATATCCTTTTCACAATTCGCCCCAGAGTCGATTAGTTGTAAACATTCTTATTACAAACATGAGAAAGACGTTATATTATTGGTGTTGTATTTAATTGTTATGCAATAAAGAGTTTACATACATACATACATACGTTTCACGTTTTTTTAAGAATTTGGTGTGAAATAGGGGATGAAAGTTTGTATGGGGAACTTATCAAAGAAAATTGAACAACAAAGTAATATTTACATGTCATTTTTATATTAGGTAATTGACTAGAAGCACATATACGTCTAGATTCTCTTATAAATAACATTGTCACCTTTTGTATTTATACCACTAAGGTGGCAAACAATCTTACGGCCCGCCTGATGGTAAGCAGTCACCGCAGCACATTGGACATTTCCAATAGCAGGGGCATCACCCACGCGTTGCCCACCCCGTAAAAACCTTTTCATACCTTTCATGAAGAATCTTAGATAAATTGATTAACCTAGATAAAATTAGATGAAATTCCCCACAAACATACCAGCATAAGAAGTCCCATTGACCACCATGAGCACCTCCAACTCCTTGGTCTCCTTCAGCACGCGCCAGTACAGCCGGAAGCGGTCAGAGAGGGTCCGGAGACTGTACAGCTCGAGCTTTAAAGACTTGTCTTTCCATGGGGATTCTGTATGGAAGGAGGTAAGGAAATGACAGTTTTTTGTTGTTTTAAAGGGTTTCGTTAAAGTATAGATATTCTGTCGACCTGAGTGGTTCAGTTGGTTAACATGCCGGTCGATTCCCGGTCGAGCAGAAACTGAAATGATGAACTTTAATTTCTGTTACGGGTCTGGGTGTAATATGTATAATAAGTATGTATTTAAAAAAAAGTGTGTAAGTAGTTATATCAATCATCTAACATCCATAACACAAGCTTTGCTTACTTTAGGGCTAGATGGCGCTGTGTGAATTTGTCTAAGCATATTTATTTTATATTTATTTATTATTTATTCTGTGGTTTAACCTTTAACCAGTAATATTATTAATCGATAAAAAGAGAGAACTAAAATCAAAACGCAATAAAAACATACCTAGTATGTAACTAATGATGTTTCACTGAAGATGGACGATAAAATATGTTTTAAGATATTTATTATTGAGGCAATTATTATTTTATAGCTTTTGTGTGGTTTCCGCGTTATTAAGCACATAATATTATTCCAATATAAACACAATGTTATTCATTGCGTATGTGTAAGGTAATAAAATTTGAGCTCTTCTACGCAGTAATGCCAGTTCTGTTTAAGTTTTGGGCGCTAGAACAGTAAAAAAAAACCTTAGATTCCGTTGAACAAGTGTGATTTAAAATATCGCTAGATTTTTACAATTAGGAGTTAAAAATTACGTTCCACAACCACACCTAGTGTTTAACTGGCCAAGAAATTGGTTGGCTCAATCAGTGGTTTATGTTAGGTAACTATATCATTTTCACCCTAGGTCTTTTGAGGCAAAATTTTGCATATTTCGGTTTATTTTAGGTATTTAACAACTCTTTCGATAAACCGCGAGATTTTCCGCTAGGAGTCAAACATTAAGAATAGGAGTTGATTGCCCTGAAATACCGCTAAATCTAGTGCCGAAAGCGCTAATATGGCTGTACTGCTTCTACGTAAGATGTTACTCAATCTTCACAAGTTACTTGGCCCCTGATCTATTGTCGTGTGAAGTTACGACAAGTGTCATACTAAAACGATTTAGTGCAGGACTAGCTAGTACCTACGACAGCATATTAACTTACACGAAACCAGTACAAAAGAAGCTAATATTGCCAAGCGCGTTCATAGAGACGCAAGCTTATCTTATACTGTATTTATGTATTTTACTGTGAGCAATAAACTGTTAAATAAAAAAAATAAAAAAAAAATACTGGTATTGAGTAGATTGATGCACCGTTTTCTATAACTTCCTTAGATCAGCCAACAGAGGGCGCCAGAGTAAAGCCAATAAATAATAAATCAGCGCCATCTAGCCCCAAACTAAGCAAAGCTTGTGCGATGGGTGCTAAATAACTGATAAACTACTTTAATACTTTTTTTTTTTTTTAATACAGTGGCAGTCTAAACACTACCTTGTAGCGACATTAATCACTATAACAATGTAGTGAGCAAAGGGGCGTCGGTGGCATAATAGTTAAGGGGTTCGACTTGTACTCCGAGGTATCGGGGTTCGAACCCCAGTGTCGCCATGTACCAATGACTCTTTTCTGATTTATGAACATATAGTATAATGATGATGATATTGAGTTGCGAAAAAATATATATAGTTCGATGCTCATTGCTCATACGATGAGGGAAAACATGGTAAAACACAAAAATAGGGTAATGTTTAGTTACACAGTCGGTATTTACACGCCGTGTGTACAAATTAACTGGCCCAATTATGGAGTCACTGTTGTTGAATTTAGTATCTATTGCCGCAAAATGATTTTCAATTGGTGACACTAAGTTCTGTTTTAGTCACCTGCTCAGATAAGCTTGTCTATGCTCTGCCAAATGGATGACAATTTTGGCTCACGTAAACGAAGTGTCGTATTTTTGGCGGCAAAATTTACTACAATGTACAACGTATGAACAATTTTTATTAGCAATACGGTCATTGATTATTTATTCACATAACCAACTTACTCTTATTACACCCCTTCCCGAAGAACCCATGCGGGCAGTAGCAAGCCTTAGCCGGTCCGTCCGTCGCGTTCGTCGCCACACACTTCCCTCGAAGCCCGCAATCCGAATCTTCGGCACAGTCGTCGGAGAACTGGCAACGGGCCCCGGAGTAGAGACGGTGGCAGTTGCAGCGCCCTAGGATATAGTGGCCGCGCCCTGAGCAGCTCTCGTGGTATTCTTTGCCTGGGGGAGAAGGGAATGGATGAGTGGAAACTGTGAATGAAAGAACATTTATTGACACAACACCACAACATTAAAAAAAATCAATAAAACAAAAAGACATAAAAATAATACATAAACATAAAGCTCACGCCTGTGCCCCACAGGTAGGGTAGGCAGAGACTATGGACCGCCACTTTGCTCTGTCCTGACACAACTCCCTAGCCTCGCATATATCCACACAAAAAAATACAATTATTACAATATAAAATACCTGGGAACCTAAAATAAACGGCCGTGTGGTGTCCGGCAGAGTAGAATAGCACCAACCCCTTACATTCATGGGTGTCGTACAAGGCGACTAATGTTTTCGAGGCAAAAGATAAAGAGTCTCCGTAGTCTGGAAAGTGGGCAGCAGCATTTTCCATTATTATATTTAAACACTGCGATCTCCAATCCGCCTGCCAAGCGTGGAGATTATGGCAATAACCTCCCCTTTCGTGGGAGAGGCCCTAAGTCCTGCAGTGGACTGTTACGGGCTGTGATGATGATGATGAAAATACATGGGAAGACTACACAGCGCCGATGTACATACCTGCTTGAAAGAGACCGCATCGAAATCGGTACAGACGTTAGGAAGATACGATGCCTCAGACATACACACAGATACACGAATCAAACTTTTAACACCCTTCGTTTTCGTTCGTTAAAACCGTGCCTTTAAGTTTAGCTTATAATGTCCGAATGCACTAAACTAAGGCAACACTTGGCGCCATAGGATATATAACTTAACTGACAGAAAGGTCGCATTACCCCCGACCAAGTTACATTTCTTCTTCACAGCCCACAACAGTCCACTGCAGGACTTAGGGCCTCTCCCACGAAAGGGGAGGTTATCGCCATAATCTCCACGCTTGGCAGGCGGGTTGGAAATCGCAGTTTTTTATAAATATAAGAATGGAAAATGCTGCTTCCCAGTTTCCAGCATACGGAGACTTTAGATATTTTGTCTCGAAAACATTAGTCGCCTTGTACGACGCCCACAAGTGTAAGGGGTTGGTGCTATTCTACTCTGCCGGACACCACACGGCTACGTTGCATTTACTCAAATATTTCCTAAACTACAGAACTGATTTTAATGAAACAAAGCTAAGAACCATCTCGATAAAACTGTCTTTCAAATACAGAAGGCATAAGGAGACGTGCAACGGGGCTACACTCAGCATAAGCCACGGCTGACGCCATGGCGCTGGTTTTTAGTTTGCCTCTCAATGAAACACGGGCGGAGGTATGTGCTAATATTAAAAAATAAAAAAAATACTTATCTACAAAATACTATAAACAAATTCTAATAAAATAAATTTAGCGCCTTAGGCCTGCTGGAAGAAATTTCTCGCTAGAGATAAGCAGTGCCTGTTGTGTACTTTTGTAACATAACGTGTATGTTTTATCTTGTAAACAATAAACAGTTAAATAAAATAAAATAAATTCTAATTTGTATACTGCGTAAGTATACAGCTTCTACTTATTACAATACCAAAGCAAACCGAACGGCATTCTTCAAAGCAACCTTGTCAAACGCGAAACTTGTTTTCACGATTTGTATCAACAGAATCCAGTTCTGTCACAATATAAGTCGTATCTTTATCTACCACAATAACTGACCGACTGTCAGTTCGGAATTCCTGTCAGTTGTAGCACTAATCTTGATAATTTGTGCATATAAATTACGGCATCGACTTATGATAATTTGTGCATTATAAGGCAAGGTGTGTACCTAATACAGGGTGTTGTGATCTGATTGATCCAGGGGGCGTTTCTCGCGCTGCGATATCGATATTTCTCTAGCGAAGAAACTGTATTAAAACGTCACTGTAATTGGTCTTCAACAATTTACGACTGTCAGTTGGGACAACATTTTTTGGCTGCAACAGACATCTCAATGTTGTTATTAATATAGATATGTGACTTTGAGACGTCACAGCGCGAGAATTAGGCCCCAGAATTGAGTCAGGATCACCCATGCATCGGGACAAAAATATAGAAAAGCCGTTTTAAATTCTAAGTGGAAAGTTTTAGATTGTACTGAAAAACGTTACGATGGGATTTTGTGTATCCAACCTTTTTATTTAAATTACATCCAGATTTGTTACAAAAAGTAAGAAAAATAATAAACAGACAATGTCTTACGTACTTTACATCAGGCAGTTTGTTTTCTTTTGGGTTTTGCTACTAGCGTAACGGACAAAGAACAAAAATTTTTGGCCGTAGAGTCTATTTAAATTTTACTTTTTTTTATGGCCCTACATACCAGCTATGAAACCGTTGTCCGCTCGATGATGCTGTGGTGCCTAGTGTTGTATATTGAATGACGTTCATAAGTGTTTGTGAAAACCTAAATTGAATAAACGTATTTGATTTGATTTACTACCTAAACGACGAAGCAAGTAACCTGACGGTCACTCACCTAATATTTTCAAAATTTAAATGTCATACCTTAACTTACTTTTCCCTAACGAGACATTCTGGGAATGTGCAACTGAACCTTACAAACTAGATTCTGGATCACCTGCCTGCATGCCTGTTTGTCTGCCATATTACATTTTAAAAAATACTGCAACCCGCAACGCTCGTACCTGATCCAAACAGCCTGTATACTTATGCAAATGTTGCCAGAACTTGATTCGATGTACGAATATGACATTCTTGCAACACTGCAGGTGGAGATCGCCTTGGCTGACTATTTGGGATTGTTATGCATTAATTATGTTAAAATGTCCGTTTGTTTATGACTAGTAAAAGAATGGGATTAACATCGGCTTTGCATACAATCGAATCATTAGTGAGATTTGTTGGGTTGGCAGAAAGCAATTTGGAATTCGTATTTCATATTTTATATTTAAATTGTATTCGACATTGTACTCATAACGTTGACATTCTAATGTAATATGGACGACTGCAATAAATAAATTTAATTTAATTTAATTTGATATACTAGGTAGGTACTTGGCTGCATATTGGTAATGTACTCATGGGTGTCGTACAAGGCGACTTATGTTTTCAAGGCAAAGGTTTAAGAGTCTCCGTAGGCTGGAAAATGGCAGCAGCATTTTCCATTATTATATTTAAACACTGCACACTGGGAGAGGCCTTAAGTCCCGAAGTGGACTGTTATGGGCTGTGATGATGACACGTTCTCGGGACAAACCTTGCAGTTAGGTAGAGGTAGAGGCTAGGGTTCGCAAACCGGGATCCCGAATACCGAAAATACCGGGATCTCGGACCAAAAACACGCCTTCACAATACCGGTATTTAATTTACAAAAACCGGGATTTTCGGTCATATTTATGGTCACTGCAGTGATCAGTTACAAATTAGTTCCGACCTATTTGGCACCTACATAAAGTGCGGTATCCTGGCAAAGCGGGACAGGAATCTACTTACGAGTAACAAAGCCTACCTAATCAGCTCGGGGCTATATGGCGCCGCATGAATTTGTTCAAGCATGTCTTAAGTATCGTGCCTTAAGTTTGTGGGTGTCGTACAATGCAACTAATGTTTTCGAGGCAAAAGTTCTATGGAAAATGGGCAGCAGCGTTTCCCATTTTTATATTTACAACACTGAATTCCAACCCGCCTGCCAAGCATGGAGATTATGGCGATAACCTCCCCTTTCGTGGAAGATATGATAATGATGGCTTAAGTATACTCACGTGGCAATATATCGATGTCAGCACACGACCAGAACCGGTAGGCGGCGCCCCATTCGCCGGCCTCCCGCTGCAGCTGCAGCGTGCAGTTCCCGCAGCTGAACTCCGACGGGAGACGGACCTCGTACTTCTGGGCTCTGGAAGGGGGACGGCAACTGGTTTACGGTGGGGAATTGTGCTAGTAAATATCTATGTGGTACATTACACATTTATGATGAATAAATACATCGAAATGAAAAAATAAACATTGGGAAAATATATTTAAAAAATATCGGGAGTGGTACCCCTGGTATTGCAAACGGCCATAGGCTGCGGTATGTACCATCAGGCAGGCTTGTGTTTTTTGCCATGGTATTATTAGGGGGGTGATAAAGGAGTGTTGTTACATTGGTATCCAGCAGGGCAAAGACGTTTTGCTACAGGACGCTGCACGTTGACACACAGGACAGGACGTATGTCATCTTAGCGGTAAACAAGTTCAAATGAAAAATATTTTTTCTTAGCTTTTATCGCGCTTTCTTTATGGTCAGAGGGGACGCGCGGACGATTCTCGGGCTTTCGACTGTAGAATTCGACATTTTCTCTAGCCACAAATATGCATTAAAAGGTATTGACTTAAATAGATATTGCTCTATTTCAAGCAAAACACAAATTAACAACACTTATTATTACCACGTATAGGTAATTAGTAGTTTGACATTGTGCGCATTGGACTTTTCGCGCTTTTAAAGATAATCATAGAAAAAAGACCGAAGCCAAGGCCAATACTCACGTGACGTCATCCCTCACAAACTCGGAACCAGCGGCGCGAGGCGTGAGGTCCAGCACTGGCCGTTCCAACTCGTCCAAGATGCGGAGACTGAACCCGCCCTGGGGAGGAAAGAGAGTCATCGTCATTATTATTATCAATATACTTTATTCCACACAAAACAAGACAAAAACAATTATTACAAGATGTTGTATACAAAGGTGACGAGAGCCAACGGCTTAAGACGAGACGGTGCCGAAGACCGGGCGAAGTGGAGAAGATTGAGTAGGAAAGCGGACCCTGGCAGAGGCCGGGATTAGCGCTAGGACGATGATGATGTTGTATACAAAGGTGGGCTTATCTCTGTAAGACATCTCGTCCAGCCAACCCTATCGGGTGTGGAGAAAATCAATAAATGGGGAAGCAGAAGAAAATGTGCACTATATTCATCATTATCATAATCCTGGCGTCAGTACCGGTTGTACTCTCGTGCGCGAGGGCCCGGGGTCCGCCGATGAGAGTCGGGAGAAGAGTATGTACCTCATCATCATCATCTTGGTATTAATGTTCCCGCTATGCTCTCGCGTATAATGGCCCGGGGTGCGCCTTGACCATGTTCCAGGATTTGGCAGGTCAGGTAATTACAGTGGAGCAACTGCCGTCTAATCTCCGTGACCGTGCTAGCAGACCCTGACCAGATTGGATCATGGTTACACTTTCAGTCGCCTGAATGTGTAGGTAGATTTCATCACGATGTTTTCTCTCACCGTAAGAGCATCGGTTTGAATTTAACTAATGAACATAACTTAGAAAAGAGGCATTGGTACATGGACGCAGTGGGATTCGAACCCGGTACCTCTCGCTATGTACCTAAATAATATAGATAATAAAAATAATCTCCAGAACGAAATTGTGGGGAAATTTTATTATGAAATAAATTGTTCCATATCAGTTTGGCAAACATATTTCGATTTTGAAAACACTAAAAATATCTACGAATTAAAATGAAAAAATAACTTACTCTGTGTGCGTAAGCTAAGTGCCAGTGTACCGTGAACGTCGAGCCTGCTAAAAACGATGTCTTCGAAGTGCCTGTAAGGGGAAAACAATAATGAGTCTTAAAAGTAAAAATCTAGTCGCTTTTCGCAAAACAAGTACTAAATACTAAAGAGGAAAACTAGTCGCTTTACGCAAAACAGCGCCATCTGTGGTTGAGTAGTCGAACCATAATAAAAAGTTATATCTTTGACCAGAAAGAGTAGTACATACTAGAGGGCGCTACTTTCTTCGAAACAGTTTCTATCTATTATTCAACGCATTTATTTGTAACGATTTTTTGCTATCTATCGCTAAATTGTGAGCAAAATGTTTAAACAGAAACGCAACAATTATGTAAGATGATTTATTATTTAGGTATTCATTTAAAACGGTATCTCAATCGACAATGAATTACATGGAATTACTAGAGGCCGCCTATTCATTATCATTACATAAAATCTTTCTATTGTCGCAATATTTCTTCTATTTTAGTGGCGCGTGGGAAATTTATTTCACTATTTCTATTACATTCGCGTTTACAATTAAATTGTAGAGCTTGTGTGTCTGATTGTTACGTAACGGAGTAACTCCCACAATTTCTTTAACGGTTACACATCTTTAGATACCTACTTCTTAACTACTTTTATGTATCTACATACATAATCGTAGTTAAATTCGTGTTTCACTCAACAGATATTAGACTGAATACTATTTTTAGCAAAAATATATGAAGAGAGAGCATTTAAATTAAATTTAAATTAATTAATTTAATTCAAATTCAATTAAAAAATATATATACAAAAGAAAGGCAAAAAAAATCTCCGCAATTACACCCACTCAGTTAGCTAGCACCCATAGTACAAGCTTTGCTTAGTTTGGGGCTAGATGGCGCTGTGTAAATTTGTCCACGATCATTTATTAATTTAATTATTTAAAGAATAAAAAAATAAAAAACGATATTGAATAAAAAGACAAAAATCCCGCCGTGCGTCGGTAGGATTTCAACAAAAAATAATATACTAAAAAAAGGAAAAAAATTAAGCAATTATTTAAAGAGCATTTTAAAATAAAAATAAATATAAATAAAAAAAAAGACAAAAAATTCCGCAGCCGGTAGGATTCGAACCTACGCTCCCAGAGGGAATCTGATTTCGAGTCAGACGCCTTAACCACTCGGCCACGACTGCTTATTGAGAGATTGCGAAATTACCAACCACTTTAAACGATCACATTTTAAAACTTGTTAAGGCGAATATATTCCTTTGTATGCTCTTATCAGACTTCAAAAACGGAAGAGGTTATCAATTCGTCGAAATCTTTTATTTTACAATACTTTATGCCTCGCCTTTATGCTTTTTTTGTATTATCTTTGTGTTGAGTATTTTCTTTCTGTGGTTCTGCGTAACGTATCTGACCATTTTTTTAAATTGGTGTATGTTACTTCGAATTATTTTAAACATGGACATAGGACATAAAAAACATACAGTTATCACCATCTTAGCGTTAACGTCCCGGTTGTGCTCTCGCGCACGAGGGAGGAGTCCGTCCTGACCATGATACAGTATTTAGCAGATTAGGTAATTACAGCGGAGCGACTGCCATCTGACCTCCGTGACAATTGTTAACAGGGGTATCTGACCAGATTGGATCATGGTTACATATTCAGTCGTCTGAATGTGCAGGTTTCATCTAGATATATATTGCTCCATCACCGTAAAAACATACAATATTACAAGGAAAATAGAATGTTAAAAAATTTCAAGGACGACCTAGAATAACTTTAATTACCCAACCGAACGAAGCATACGCAGTATTAAAACAGCATTAAAAAAGTGGCATTTACCGACGTAGGATTTAGAACATCTTTTGCAATTGCAATGCAACAAGATTACAGTCATTACGGCAGCGAGGGTCGTCTAGCTAGCCTCGAACCTGGGTCGTTGGCATGGCAGCATGACTCATCTAACCACAACCTCTGATATCAAAAGTGCAGTAATGTTTTGGGTCAACACTTTGGATTGTATTAGTAAATCGTGTTCGTTCTAAAATGTCATTTCATTTTTCATCCATATTATGTACATACCAAATATGAATATTGTACACCCGAAAATGAGTAAACTGCAATAACAGGAATTTTGTTACAGTTCGTGAACAATTAATGTTTTTACTTTACTATGCTTTTGATAGGCCTATTTTTGTGACTAGTGCGTCTAATTTATTTAATTATTTTTTATTTATTTTATTTAACCATCTATTGCACACAAGATTGTTACAAAACTATATGACAGAATATATCAGACACAACAGGCCAACATATTTTTATAAATGATTTAGGTATTCATAACAGATATAATCCACAAATAATATGGATGTAAAAATAATTTATTATGTGTCATGTTGAGTCATGTCCTAATACCGTTGGCGACGAGAGGTTTCCCAAGGTCTTCCGCTGGGGACCCGGAGACTGGTAAGCAGTTTAAGGCCCCGTAACGGTATTCAATTTCTATTTTTATAACATGTTTGTCTTATTGTTTCATATTGTTTTTATGACGGATATTACGTCAGCTTTTTTAAATATTTGTTATAACCCTAATAGACAAATTATACTTATAAAATTTTTATGATTCCATATAAAATATTCATGTGCAAATTGTAGACTGTTATTTTTAGGCAATAAAACTTGGTAGTTTTGTTTCTTCTGTTTACGCAATGCTCAGACATTTTATATGAACCTACTTTAAAGGGTTTAACGCGATTTTATTATCATTTTATCCCGACGTTCCGAATACTATTTAGTTATCGATGGGGTCTCAATCCGTCCTCTGCAGAGTTTCCAGATAGGTATTTTGAAATCTTGCCAGGTCTCAATTTCTTTTTCCCGGTAATGTACATTAAAAAATTTTGCCATATAATCCCTAAATTTCGCCAAAATGGGTAAAAACCCCTGGAGATCCCAGTCCTCAGTTCACTATGATCCATTGCCAGGATCCACCATTCCACCATTGACAGTGGATCGAATGGCACTTTGGCGTGTACATCGTGTGATAATTAATTACGTAAAAGTGATCGAAACGTGAGGATGAAATGATAACACATAAATGAAAACCGCGCTTAATCTGTTAAAAGTTGTTTCATTTCAATAATTAAGATAGATTGATAGATAGATATACTCTTTATTGCACACAAAATTACAAAAAATAAAATTTAACAGGAATTTTCAAACATTCAAAGATTTCATCGTGGAAATAACATTTATCTCTCAAATAAATAAAAATATTATGAAACGGAAGAAAGTTTATGAAGGTAAACTTGTTTGCCAGTTTGATAAAAAAAAGCGGCTTCTGCCTCCGGGGTCAAAAAGCGTTGTACTTTGCGTTTACAAAATATCTCAACATTATTTAACCCCTTCCAACCACGTGAACCTCGTTGGCACCTGGGATTTTTATTGCCTAAAGAGGCACACGGTGATGGAAAGCGGTCCACCTGATGGAAAGCGACCACCTAACCTCAGGGGAGCGGATGCTGTGCCGGCCTAAAATTTTACAGGTAAAAAAACAAAACAACAACATACCTTTAGGCATACCGCACGGCGGCTTTGTCCTAGAATTGTCCAAAAAGTCCAGATCGAACCTCCTAGCCGGCGGGTAGGTCAAGGCCACATGGCCATAAACAGTCACAATCACCACACTGAGCACCGCACTCACAATTGTCAAACTTATGGAAGCCATTTTAGGCATCATCACTTTCTTTCACTAACACTGGTTCAACCTCTTGAGTCTCATGACAGACAGTCTTGCCACATCCTTGGCATGTTCTTTTGCTTTCTTTTTATTGTTTGCTGCGTTCCTTCATTTTCGCGTACTTCAGCTTGTTTTTACCTGTGGACAATAAAGGATCATCGGTTAAAATTGGGACAATAAAAAAAAATTACGAAATGCAGGAGAATGAGGCGGAAAGGGGAACCTGGCAGAAGGCAGGACTCATGAAGATAATTTTTTTTTTTTAAATCATTACTTTTTATTTATTCGTTTTGGTTTTCGATTTAACCTAACCTAAAGTATCTAAACTTAAGAACAAATATTAAGGGTGACTAATAAATTATGCTTCTCCATTCGTGTGGTGTTCGGCAGAGTAGAATAGCACCAACCCCTTACGCTCGTGGGTGTCGTAAAAGGCAACTAATGTTTTCTAGGCAAAAGTTCTAGAGTCTCCGTAGGCTGGAAAATGGGCAGCAGCTTTTTTCATTTGTTATATTTATAACACTACGATCTCTAAGAGAGGTTACGGGAATGACCTCTCTCTCCTATCACAGGAGAGGCCCTACGCCCTGCAGTGGACTGTTATGGGCTGTGATGATGATGCTTCTGCGTTCAATTTCAAGCTCTGGTAACATTCGACTATCCCGCGGGATCCTGTTAATTTTGCTAGACATAAAGTAAAGTACCCTATAATACACGGGATATAACACTTTCTTTATATGAAAGAATTCGTAATCTGTTCAGAAGTTTCGTAGGTCAAAAGAAAGAAGCAAAAATGCAAACTCTTTATCTATCTAGAAGAATAAAAGGAACCTAATAAAAACTCAATTAGCAACACATTAGAGGTATTTCAACGAATTTCAAGCGCAACTGCAGCATTATTACGAGCATTACACTATGTAAACAATTGTCAAACGTTCCATACAATAAGTGTACTTAACAATAGCCGTATGACTATAATAGTTCATAATATTATGATACCTTTCTCTATACAATGTTGACTTTCTATCCAATTACGGCTGTATCATATCTTGTTATGCGTACGTGCGATAAATTGATCCATTTTCCCACAAACTTATAAACATCTAAATTGCTTGAAAGATTTTCATGGAACGGATTTATTCTAACATCAATCTTTGTCTAGTTATGTTATCATTATCGTCGTTTTCACTTTTGATCTGATTTGAAAGCGATCTGGTTCGTTAGTTGCAGTGAAGTTTCTATATTGAATTAGGCTGTGAAATCTAATGACGAAATTGATCTATACATGGCGAATTAATTTCAACGGTTTTTATGAATTTATCCATATCAAAAGTGCACAAAGCATTAATAAAAACATAATGATTTACTTCAGATTGAAATAATACATGAACACTTTACCTAATGTGTACAATAGCGAGAGAAAGAGTAATTATTATAAGCATACAAAATTGCCAAATGGCAACAGGTGGTCCAAAAACTCCGAAACCAACAAATTTGCTCACCATTACGCACTTGCCACAGTCAAAACAAAAGCCTCTAATCTCCCTCATTCAAAAACGAACTCAAACACGTCGACTATAAGTACAAAATCGTTTGCAATGATTTCGACGGCAATCATCAAGACCAAATCGTTTAGATCTGCACGCCTCCTCTCGTTTAGTTGCTTTGAAGGCCCCCGCAGGGTATGTCTTTGTATATTATTGTTCTTTCGCGAAGAAACAGTGATTGCTATTATGCTATTATAGTAATGAAGGTCGATAATCGGCCGTCATACCCCGCGGCCACTACCCACTTTCTCTACAACAATAGTAAGTTCTCTCGCAAGATATCTTCTCTCGAATACCGCGCTATCAGCATCTTTGCCGTTTGTTTTCGCCTGAATTGACCACTTAATGTAATGCAATGTTGGTGATTGATTGACGGCCTTTTGTTATCTTTCAGTGGTTAATGGATTTATAGTGTTATCGATATCGAGATGGTTCGGGTTATTACGTGGCATTTTGATTTTTGCGGGCTTGCATTTATTGCAAGCATTTGTGAGGACAGATTTTTGCCTTTTCGATTTCATTGTGGATAACCTTTAATAGCGTCAATAGCCGAGTGATAGGTATCCGACTATTAAGCGAGAGGTACCGAGTTCGAATCCCACTGCAGCCATGCACCAATGACTCTTTTCTGAGTTACGTATATAAGTTGATTGCTAACCGATGCTCTTGCGGTGAGGGAAAACATCGTGATGAAACCTGCACATTCAGGCGATTGAATGTGTAACCATGATCCAATCTGGTCAGATCTGGATATCAATCAGGTGGCAAAAGCACCTTACAATTTCTTTGACAATTTGCAAATTTGTCAAAGTAATTAATATAAACATAGCCGCGCGAACGAGTGCCGCCGCGGTACCAGGTTTCCCTGGTGGCAGGGTCACAGAGATCAGATGGGAGTCGCTCCAGCGTTAGTACCTGACCTGCCAAATCCTGGATGATTATCAAAGCGGACACCGGGCACTCGTACGCGAGAGAGACATAAACGCCAAGATGATTACTATATTTTGTTACCTTTACGTTCATAAGGTGTATTTTTACCTTATTTCGTAGTTGGCCAAACAATGAAAGTCAACAGAACAATGCTAACTTGTACATGTATTGTATATTATAGACAGATTTATGCTACCTGTCGAACAATAAGCAACCATACGTAATATTTACCTGTGTCGAGTTGACAAACACCGAACTTCCAAACAAGTCTCGTATCTCTGGCCATTCCTCATTCGCGAACAATATCGCTAGATTAATCTACGATTGCAGAGATATGTCGGCAACCTATGTCGACAGTAATCAAGTAGGTTGGTAGTTTGGTACCCCAATAGACAAGTCATGTTGACTACAAGTGTCCATGTCTGTAAATAATGACCGACTCGGAAGCTTACACAAGAACCCACATTGATACATTATCTTGTAATAGATATAAATCTCGTTGTCACAAGGACTAGTATTCGCTGTGACCTTCGGGTGTGGGTTTGGAGATTGTGAAGGTATAGGTTGAGTATTGCCTTGTAGTTCACTGAATGAGAAGCAAAGCAAGCTACTGAGTAAACTATGTACCAAATAACTCTTTTCTGAGTTATGTATATTAGTTTAATACTAACCGTTGGTCTTACCGCGAGGGAAAACATTGTTATGAAACCTGCACATTCACAGCGACTGAATGTGTAACCATGGTCCAATCTGGTCAGTTTCCCCTGGTAACAGGGTCACGGAGGTCAGATGGCAGTCGCTTTACTGTAATTAGCTGCCAAATCCTGGATCATGACCAAGGCGAACCCCGGGCCCTCGTGCGCGAGATCACAACTGGGACATTAACGCCTAGATGATTATTACTGTCTTCTGTCAGATCTGGATATCGGGTAGCAAAGGCACACACCTCAGAATTCCTTTGACCATTTGCAAGTTAGTCAAAGTATTCAATACAAACATGGCCCCGCGCACGAGTGCTGCCGCGCGAGCCCCGCATTCCTGAGCATGCGCGAGTGAAAGTGGCACCTGCGTATTTGCTTGCGGCACGTGGGTGGCGAGGGCTTCGCGGATTTGATAGTGAGTCTGGGTAGGAATCTTCGGAATTTGGACTGGGAAGGATAGGCTCCGATGATTCCAAACGGCCCAGGGCATAGCAGAGTATCCCGTTTGAATTGCAGGCGCGCGACTGGGGAAGTATAACAGAACCCGCAGACCGCAGTCAAACAATTATCTTTGACAGTATTGTGTTCCCATCGCTGAGTGAGGTCAAGGGGTGGGGATTTGGGAAACTACTTCTTTGGCAGTAAAAGCAATTGCCTTTTTGCTGCCAGAGCAACGGGTCCCGGGGTTTTAGAGGCGGGCAACGTATTGGCTATACGGACTCGTGGTGATGCTAATGTCTATAAGCAGCGTTGACCACTTCCCATCAGGTAACCCGCTTGCCTGTTAGTCTACCGTACCACACAAAAACCCTAATAATTATTTGTAAAATGAAACCGATCTGGTAGAACCTTACATTAGCATTATAATATTTAATAAAATGAACATTGCATTGAAATTATTGGGAAGTTTTGTTTACAAATACTCGTAACTCATGCACAGACATTAATTACATTTAATTCATTGTCTCATTAAATAAATTAATATTGTCTGATTTTAATATGTATATGAGAATTAATGGTAAAGTAGCACTGCTGAATACACAAAGGTAATTTGGTTAGTCGTTTAGTGAAACAGCTGATGATGGTTGCGAACCGAAAAATATGAGGCTTCGCCTTAAGAGTGCGAAGTGGCAGGAATTGTTTTTCTGTCAAAAATTTCCAAAGCATACATATATAGTATAAGACAAAGTCGCTCCTAGCCGTCTGTCCATATGTATCTATGTACGCTTAGATCTAGTAAACGGATTTTTATACAGTTTTCAACAACAGATAGAGTGATTCAAGATTAAGGTGTAAAGTAGGTGTACTCGAACGAAGTCGCGTCGGGTCCACTAGTGAAATCTAAAACCAATGACTATGGTTTAAAGAGTTCTGCAGTTCATTTTAAACTTGTAACTTGTACTTGTAAACCTATTTATGTTCATTTAAATTTATTTAATAAAAAGTTGCACATGTACATATAAAATTTTATTATGACATTCCGTTGTGAAAATTCGAAATTACCTCCGATATAATTATGGTTATCTCGATCGAGTTCACACATTTGTCTCAGCCAGAATGTTTCGAAACAGCACCGTGGAATTGGCTAACATGCCTTGCAATATGCACCGTTTCCCATGGTATTTATTATACTTTAAACAACCAAATTGTGCCAATTTGGTAGTGAAATATCCATGGGTCACACGTTTTTAAGGAGCCTGTTTTGCTTTAACTAATGAAATATTTCAGCATCAATGTCAATATCCGATATGGTCTAGTGGCTAGGATACCTGGCTCTCACCCAGGAGGCTCGGGTTCGATTCCCGGTATCGGAAATATTTTTTTATTAAATTCAATTTTTTGTTTTAATTACTTAGAACTTCAAATTTATTTAAAATGTACTCACTGACTAACAAAGTCGTTATTTCATTATAAACTCCGAGAAATAATCCGTTCATTGTTAGATTTTTAAAAAGCCCTCCTAACGAAATAAATACAAAAATAAAAAAAATTAACTTTAAGTTTTAGCGATTACGCAGCGAAACTAATTTGCCACAGACAGACGCACTCACAATCTTGATCACAGATAAGACGCACAGCTTAATTAGTAACCGCTGCTCAACGAGAGATGGCGCTGAAAGATAATATTTTAGCAAATAATATTTGCAGTTCAAAAGCGTTCCATTCCTCAAGTTTGCTAACGGAACCGGCTTTTATAACAGTAAACGTAACTTTGTACAATTATCACGTAACTTCCGGGCAACGTCGTCGCTTACTGTATTCATTGGAACTTAGACCGATTGGGTGGCCACAAATTGGTAGGTTGACGCTATTATGAACAAGGTAGGTATCCGTTAAACGTAGCTGTAAGTACGATTTGTAAAGTGTGCTGTAAGTCCATTATGTCTGGGTAGATTAAACTGATAGTTTACTTAGGAGCCGTCCATAAATATTACGAGATGTTTTTTTTTAATTCGGACACCCCTCCGCCATTGTGAAATGTGGTAGAACCCGTCACGTGAGATTTGCCCGAAATTTTTTAAATAGTTTAATTTATTAAATATGGTCTATGTATTTTGCTTCATATCACTTTATAATAACTATAAGCATTATGAGTACTTAAGAGTATCTATTAGCTACAAAAAAAAATATGTGTAATAATATTTTTAATTTAGATATTTATGAATATTACCTAAATTTAAAAGTTGACGTGAGATTTGGTGAGCTTTTGCTGGACCCCTTAAGCCATTTTTTACTACTTAACACTTTTTTACTAGTGTTTTAAACATATAGTTTAAGTTTTATGACGAAGTTATTCGGATATCTAATATTAAGTTTTTATTTTGACTATGTTAACTAATTAATTATGTTGACATTTATAAAGATAATTTGACTGTAAACAATACATTCTGGAATAAAAGAATAAGTATGATAAAATAAATCTCCAATCCAAATAATAAATAATTCAGTGAAACTAGTGTACAAAAGTGATTTAATTCATAATAATGGAGTTCCATTAAGAAGTGACAACACAAAGTATGTATGTATGTATGTATGTAATCCCTTTATTGCATCAATTTATAACATTACAGGAAATAAAAATACAGTTTATAATGCAAAGGCGAGCTTATCCCACAACGGGATTTCTTCCAGCTAACCTTTGATAAGCCGAGAAGAAAAGTGTTAAATATCCAAATATAATACAAACTGCGGCCGACCCCGAACCCAAACTTCAACACCGAACCATCGAAACAGTGACTAAAAGCCCTATTAAAGAACTGAATGCCCGACACGAATCAATCGAAAACACTTCTACGGTTGGTTACTTAATATGCATTACAAAACAACCTTTAACAATATAACCATAAAGTTAATTATTGTGTATCGTAAATCTAAGACGAACTGACAATTCTCATTATAAACACAGAGCGAAGTCGTCTTTATTACCGCTGATTAAGGTTAAAAGTCTTTTCTCTAGTAGCTGTGGTAACCATCTAGGAAGTTTTTTAACTTCCGTATTGGAAGGAAATACAATGCGGTTGTCGGTCTGTCAGTTTATTAGGCATGGGAGCGATCTTAAGAGGTCTTTGGATATTATAGCGAGTGCATTATTTCGTTAGAGCGTCGGTGGCCGAGTGGTGGTGACTTGTAGGCGAGAGGTACCGGGATCGAATCCCACTGTGGCCATGTAAAAATTACCCTTTTCTGAGTTATGTACATTAGATGAATAGTGACCAATACCAATGCTCTTACGGTGAGGGAAAACATCGTGATGAAACCTGCACATTCAGGCTACTGAATGTGGAAACATTATCCAATCTGGTCAGGTTCTTCTGGTAGTAGAAGCACGGAGGTCAGATTGCTGTCGCTCCACTGAAATGACCTGATCTGCCAAATCCAGTGATGGCGACGCTATTGTTGACAAAATTACATATCAAAATGGCGACACATAGTTCCAGTTTCGCCCGCCGGATCAGATAAGTTTGCGACACTGTACCTACTCGTAGCACGTAAATCAACAAAAAAAAGCCCATCTGATTGCTCAATAACCGATGTTTTTAAAGCAATCACTATAGCTCTGGCCCTTGGAAAGCTACACAGAACAATGGAACCAACAAAATAACGTAATAAAATTAGATAATTCAATTCGACAACAAAGCCAAATTTCAAATATATCAATTGCCGCGGCCAAATTTTGTACTAACAATTTCTTAAGGAAAACGCAACTTTCAAAGCGATACCAGCGCCACTATCAACGATAGAGTAAGAAGTTCAGTTTTTTGCCAAGGGCTCCAAGATTCGATGATGGATAAAGAGGTTATTGTTAAAAAAGACTTGATGTTCAATCTATAAGCAGTAGGAGGTTTTAGAATGTTTCGATTTCTATTTTTAACCACCGCCGAAAAAAGAGGGGTGTTGTAATTTGTATCTGTGGCTCTGTGTATGTTTGGAGGTGTGTGTATGTTACAGACGGATCATCATCATCATAACAGTCTATAATAGTCCACTGCAGGACTTAGAGCCTCTCCCACTAAAGTGGAGATCTTTGCCATAATCTCCACGCTTGGCATTCGGGTTGGAGATCGCAGTGTTATAAAAATAACAATGGAAAACGCTGCTGCCCATTTTCCAACGGAGACTTGGATTTTTTGCCTCGAAAACATTAGTCGCCTTGTACGACACCCACGAGTGTAAGAGGTTGGTGCTATTCTACTCTACTGGACACCACACGGCCAAGTCGGACACCACACGGCTCGCTCGTTTAGTGTCCATATAAATCTGTTCCGAAATGCTTGAACGGGTACCACCGCTTTCTTTTATCTATTAAGCTTTACTTTACTTAGCTAGGTCTAGGTCCATCAGTAGACTGGTATGGAGAAGGTCGCTGTGGGCTTACAGCAGGCCAGTATATAATCCGATATTGGGCGAATACCGTACAAGTTCTATTCTACTCGCACTCTCTCGTCGCTCTAGTTGCACTCTCCACATGGCACAGGTAACGAGATTTGTGTAAAATTCTATTTTTTAAGCTATTGCATAGCTTTTATCGC
Organism: Blastobasis adustella; assembly: GCA_907269095.1. Lineage (NCBI taxonomy): Eukaryota > Metazoa > Arthropoda > Insecta > Lepidoptera > Blastobasidae > Blastobasis > Blastobasis adustella. The sequence goes on from OU026137.1 coordinate 13,644,124, forward strand.
GGGCTTTGAGCGCGGCGACCGAATCAAGAAATTCCGTAACGAAAAGAACCTAACAACCCCCACTCCGACCGGCACAGCGGTGCGGCGTTGAAAGCCGTGCATCGTCTAACGTAGTTTCAGTTCGGCAGACTTCGGCACGGTGTTTGTGTGCGTGCGACTAGACGTATGCGTGTAGACTAGCTGCTAACTGATCATAACTGATTCTATCTCTTTTAGACACAATGCTAGGTGAGACAGCGTGCTTTTTGGCCGCGTCCACGAGTGAGTTCGAGCCCGCGACTAGTTGAACCTTAACGTGTATGTATATGGTTAATATCAAAGAAAAAAAAATACTGCATAAATAAAATAAATAAATAATTATAATTGCATAAGTTGATAAAAAATGCTATGCAATAGCTTTACCGCGGCAGTTGCCGAGTGCCACACGTATTTTTTTTTTTTCATTTATGTCTCTGTTTTACCTTTTTCTTTTCACTGTGAATATTTAAGAATTTTGTGCCGTGTGTCTGAGTGGAAAAACTGATTTACTTACTTTTCTTACGAACTCTGCCGGACACCACACCTCAGATACACCCGTCACACTTATGACACCTCTTTTTTCTATCAAGCAATTTCATTCAACTGTCATGAGTTCTAACTCATTGATCATTAAAATACCTGCTCAAACGATAGCATGAAGACGCAAGAGTTGCGTGTCAGCTGATCGTATCGGGATGAGTGACTGACTGACATAACTTTTACTTTCGATCGTAATATTTGTTTACTCTGAGCGAATGCTGTGGGGGAAAACTGTTTGGACAATGTTAAATTCGTAATCATCTATCCTGTATTAAGAGAAGTGGGATATATTGGTGGTCGAGCGGTTAGGGTATCCGACTTGTAAGCGAGAGGTACCGGGTTCGAATCCCACTGGGGCCATGGACCAATGACTCTTTTCTGCGTATGTACATTAACCACTAACCGATCTTCTTACGGTGAGGGAAAACATCGTGATGTAACCTGATCTTTCAGACGACTGAATGTGTAACCATGATCCAATCTGGTCAGGTTCCCTTGGTAGCAGGGTCAAAGGTCAGATATCAGTCGCTCCACTGTCACCGATCTGTCAAATTCTGGATAATGTTCGTCGCCCCTCTGTAATTACCTAATCTGCATGATCCGGGGTAAAGGCGTACGCCGGGCCCTCGGTTGTGCGCACAACCGGGACATCAACGCCAAGATGATTATCTAGATTTCAGTCAAATAATGACAAAGACAGCATTATTAAGAAAGAATCAATCAATCATTATAGTCCTTGGCAGACAGTGCAATAGTAGGGTCAACCACCTCACTAATGCAATATTAATGCGCATCATCCATCGATCCGTCACGAGGGGCGGCGATTATACGGTGCATTGGAGCGTGCAATGCACAGCAAACCTAGACAGCTGGTATTTCTTTTATCTAGTAAATATGACAACTAACGGTCCCGGCATCGCTTAGTTTGCTTTTTTTATGCTACACAGTGATAAATGAGCCGGCCTGGGGTTCGCCTTGACCATGGTCCAGAATTTGGCTAATCAGGTAATTACAGAGCGACAGCCATTTGAACATCGTGACCCTGCTACGGGAACCTGACAAGATTGGATCATGGTTACACATTGAGTCACCTGAATGTGCAGGTTTCATAACGATGTTTTTGCTCACCGTAAGAGCATCGGGTAGTACTCAACTCAACTAATGTATGTAATTCAGAAATTTGAAGCCTTGATAATCCTAAGTAATGCTAACCGATAGATGTCGGAAAACCATTGACAAACTTTACATATTCAAATATTTCTCAAACTACTAAATCGATTTTAATGAAACACTAAACTGGCTTTCAGGTACAGAGAACCGCATCGAAATCGGTCCATCCGTTTTGGAGCTACGTGGACATAGACAATCACAAATACACACGTCAAATATAAAAACACCTGCCTTTTTCTTGCCTGGTTTAAACGAAACTCATTGGTGTATATTCACATGTATCCAGGTGTACATTGATACTAATTTATCTGATCTGGTGGCCGAATCTGGAACTAAGTGCCGTCATTTAGAAATGTCACTTTGTTGTCAACAGCGACGCCGTCACCGGTTCAGGACGACCTCAGTGGTTCAGCTTGTTTACATGCCGGTCTACCACACGGAGGTCCCTGGTTCGATTCCGGCCGAGCAGAAATTGAAATGATGAATTTTAATTTCTGTTACGGGTCTGGGTGTAACATGTTTAATAAGTATGTATTTTAAAAAATGTATGTAAGTAGTTTATCAGTTATTTAACACCCATAATCTAGTTTATCCAGTTTCTATCAGTGGAAACCTGTAATTGGCTCTGTGCTGTCAGTATTATTTTATATCGTATTCATTGCTGTTGCTTAAGTAAATAAATAAAATATCACAAGCTACGCTTGCTTTGGGACTAGATGGCGCTGTGTGAATTCGTCCTAGCATATTTATCCATTTATATATTTAGATAACTTTGTGGCTGTTCCACACGCACGCGCCACTGACCCATTGACCAATCACACAGAAACCCAATACCACAGACCAACCAAACTCGCGTGTGACTGACCATTAAGCACGGAAAAACTCGAATAATGCCGATTGCGCAACGCTACTGTCTCCACGACATCGATTCGGTGGATCCGAGTTGCGAAATCGATGTTTCGTATCGATTTGCATTGACACGTAATCGTAATGGCGGTATTTGGGGCTCGAATCTGTTAATTGGTTTTCGATGAGCCTGCATGGTTTGATTGGCGACGGTGTCGAAATTAATCGGTTTGATTTGTTCCCAATTCTTCACTGTCCAGTCCACAGTAAGAGCGGAAGGAAGTGGGTCCGGTCTACTTCACGGATCTAGTGTCCTCAGAGGCACTTCGCAAGGTTAAGAGAGTTGTCGTACGCATGGCACTGCGTGAGCGTTTAATAAATAAAAAAATAATCATCTTGGCGTTAATGTCCCGGTTGTGCTCTCGAGAACGAGGGCCCGGGGTCCGCCTTGACCATGATCCAGGATTTGGCAGGTCAGGTAATTACAGTGGAGCGACTGCCATCTGACCTCCATGACCCTGCTACCAGGGAAACCAGACCAGATTGGATCATGGTTACACATCCAGTCGCCTGAATGTGCAGGTTTCATCACGATGTTTTCCCTCACCGTAAGAGCATCGGTTAGTATTCAACTAATGTACATAACTCAGAAAACAGTCATTGGTACATGGCCGGAGCGGGATTCGAACCTGGAACCTCTGGCTTACGAGTCGGATACTGTAACCGCTCGGCCACCGCGTGAGCGTTTATGGAGGAGCAATAAGAGCAGAAGAAGAGATAGAGGGAGGGAGCGAAGGAGTATGGCAGCTGGCCGGAGCAGGAGTGTGTATTGTGACGTCAGCCCGTCAAGGGAGACTGCATATGGAACATCTGGCTTTGTGGGTTTCAAGAAGTGCGCACGCCCAAAAAACCCCGGGCAAGTAAGCGTGCGCATCACCCGGGATTAGTCTGACGCGGTCCGTATGATCGAGAGGTCGATAGGACCCAGGGTCGAGGTGGGTTTTGTCCAGTCCACAGCAATTATACAGTCCACTGTTGGACTTACCTCCTCCATATCTGTGGAGGGTTTCATGCTTGGCAGGTTTTCATACTTTTATTCTTCTGGTGCCATCTCTTAATGGAGCTCGGCAATTGTTATGGTTCTTCCATTTAGAGACTGCGGCACGGAAGAAGGACCTAGCGCTCATCCCAAACCAGTATCTCAGATTTCTCAGAACATACACAACAACCGGGGAACATTTCCCGTTGTACAGACGGTAGAGAACACAGAGAGCCGGAGGCTTAAGGGATCCACATCGTCAGTGAGAAGGGGATCATCGACAGTACTCATAGCCCAGCGTTGAAAAGAATCAAGTGGAAGGAGATGGTATTGGGGTGCACCAGTCCATAGGTGGGAGCAGTACTCCATACGACGAAACTTGTGTACAATAAAGTCGATGCCGCGGTGTGAATCACTGTTTGACGTTATGTACCCCAAAATACGGAGTTGTGCCAATGCCCAATAGCACATTAGAGAGTAGACTTAGAGACCGATTTTTCAAATGAGTTGTGCCCAAAGCGTTCTACCCATTAACCTTCATTCGAAAACCGGATTCCCAACGTAATCCTCCACGCCAATCAGAGTTGCAATCACCAATATAAATCTTTACAAATTACGGCCAAAGTTATGAATAAAATTAGATAACTGCACACGTTTTGCGTCACGCGAGCTTCTGCTCGGATTATAAAGTTATAATTGAGATTTGCGACACAGTCGCATTTAATCGCATCTGTCTGGTGGATTTGAGAATAAATCTTCATATTATAACCGTGGGAAACCAGCGAAGAGTCGATTGCGTAGCTTCGAATAAAGGTATTTTTATCGGTTTTTATTATGGTAATTGAACACTTACAAGAAAACCTAGTAGGCCAAAGGCAAGATGGTCCGACGATATCGCCAAGGTGGCCGGGAAGATGTGGATGAGGAGACTTCCTGTCTATCAGGATGGAAGAAGGCATATGTCCAAAGTTGGACGGAGAAATGCTGATGAAGAAGAAGGAGAATTGAACACCAAATTACCAAACTTTAAATGTTACTACTAGTACTTAAACAGTTTTTTTTATATTAGACTAGACTAGACATTTGACCGCCATCTCACCTGTTGGTAAGTGACGATGCGGCCGAAGATGGAGCATGCCCGTCTTGGAACAGTCTATTCCCTCCAGCCTTGAAGGCGTTATACTGGTCAGGCAACACACTCGCAAGACTCGCAGACGTGTTCCATTCCTTAGTCGTACGCATTATAAAGGTTGAACTAAAGCGGCTCGTGCGGATAGCTGGAAGATCTACAACATAAGAGGATGTAGCGTTCGCTCGGATCGCGGAAAGAGGCCGGCGGAAAGAGGTAAGGTTATAGGAAGTTCTCTTATGTATTTCTTAGGACACGGGTGTCGGGCGCGGTCGGGCTCTGCCTGGCATTGTCTGGCGCTGCCCGGCTGGTATTGACTTAAAAAATAGTAATTGGTACATGGCCGCAGTGGGATTCGAACGCGGTACCTCTCGCTTATGAGTCGGATACCTTAACCACTAGATAACCGACGCTCCCCTTTATGAGTATTAGTAATGCGTAGTAATGATTTTCAAATACGGGTTTTAACTTTTAATAGATATCTCCTGAGGAATAGGATATGTAATTTAATTCTAACCATTAAATAAATAAAAACAAACAATGGTTTAGAAGACATTGACATTGATTGTCAATTATTGTTTGAAATCTGTCATTTGTCTTGACTCTGGGTAGGTTTAAAACCAGTTCATGCTGTGCCCATACCAATTCCACCACTGTGCAAGATGTTAAAATATTATATTTTAAGGGTATTTCCCGGGGTTCCTACTGCGTACCTATCGTCGTCCCGTGACCATGATGCATGCAACTGCGTCGAAATATCGGGCTACTCGTCAACAAAGGTACGCGGTAGGAAACCCGGTACAATCCCTTAAAATGTGTGATAATAACCGCGATAGTTTAAAACATTAAAATATAGTATGTATAAAAAATTTACTACTACCTAAAAACTTACTCTCATGCTACATTTTGTATTCAATAAATGGTTTTGTATTTGTATTGAACAGGGTGCATGTCCTAATACAGACCTACTTACATAACCACAGGAGACCTTTGTGAAAATCGTGTCAAGTGTTCTTTGCAAACGACAAAGCAAGCATCTCCACAGCACCAACTTAACTTTTCAGTTCACGGCGTCGCTAGTGGTATAGAAGCCGTCGTTTTAAACTGTAATTTTAGTACAAGTGAGCCTTAGTTCTGATTTTGTACACTGTAGTAGTATTTACAAGCGATTACCAAACAATACAAGGTTGCGTGGCAAGTTAACACTCCACCGGCAGATGAGATGCGTAAATTGCGTAAGTTAAACGAGCAGTGTTGCCATGACCAAATTGACCAGATTGTTTCAAATAATTGTCTTACCACGTTAACTTTTTTAACCCGACTGTCAAGCAAGGGTTATGTTTTTTTGCGTGTATGTATGTATGTTTGTAAAATCTTTATTACTTCGTATCTTTCGAATGGCTGGATGAATTTCGACAACGCGTTGTATGCGTGCTGATAGGACAGACTGCACTTTTAGTGTCCGATTGCTACGCGGTGACTGCAAGCCGCGTACGCGTTTTTGTTTTTGTAGCCGAATTTGACTTATTTTGGCAACACTATGAGAACTGCTTTCCTTTATACGTGCTGTTTGCACGGAGCGGTACCAGCGAAAGTGACAAAAAAATTACCAAACAATTTAGGTAACAGGCCACGTGACATTTAAATAACTGGGCCTCAAGTCGGCTAATTTAGTAATCATCATCACAGCCCGTAACAGTCCAATGCAGGACTTAGGGCCTCTCCCACGAAAGGGGAGGTTATTGCCATAATCTCCACGCTTGGCAGGCGGGCTGGAGATCGCAGTGTTTAAATATAATAATGGAAAATGCTGCTGCCCATTTTCCAGGCTACGGAGACTCTTGATCTTTTGCCTCGAAAACATTAGTCGCCTTGTACGACACCCACGAGTGTAAGGGGTTGGTGCTATTCTACTCTGCCGGACACCACACGGCCAATACACGGCACATAATTTAGTAATGTCTCAATTAAATTATAGATTAATTGGATCGCAAAAGCAGCTCAAGTGTTCTGTCCGGTTTACAAGCGGCCACGTAGGTTTAAACGGTCGATATGTTTGTCAAGTTTAGCCGAATTCGACTATTCTGGCAACACTGCTTTCCATTATGCGTGCCGTTTGCACGTAGCGAAAGTGCGCGTGCTTCTTTAGTTAACTGCTCATAGTTCGACGTGTTGTGTCATCCTGTCCCAGGTGTTGTTTGTTTGACACTATGGTCGAAAGTTGGGTTACAGAGGACCACAACTTTTTTTGTAGATAGACGTTATAATAATCATCTTGGCGGTAATGTCCCGGTTGTGCTCTCGCGCGCAAGGATCCAGGGTTTGGCAGATCCGGTAAGTACAGAGCGACTGCCATTTGACCTCCGTGACCAGGGGAACCTGACCAGATTGGATCATGTCACATTCAGTTGCTTGAATCTGCAGGTTTCATCACGATGTTGTATCTAATAAGAGCATCGGTTAGTGTTAAACTAATATATATAAATCAGAAAAGAATCGTTTGTACATAGCCTCAGAGGAATTCGAACCCGGTACCTCTCGTTTACGAGTCTGATACCGTAACCCGGCCACTGACGCTTAAATCAAAATCCTATTCCTTCTATTCTAAACTTACTCGCCAACTCGGAAAAAGTGATCGGCACTGGGGTTTGAACCCGATACCTGTCGCTTACGAGTCTTAGACGCAGGTATTATCTTGCGTAAAGCACGCATCGGAATGCGGCGGGGTCATCTCTGCGAGAGTTATGCGCGTAGTTAACTCGCTTCGCAGGTGAATGTACTTTTCATTGCATAAACATATAACACCAACGACCTGGGTTCGCAAGAGACCAAACTACGTAGGATCTGGGCTGGGCTAATCTTAAGGCGGCCTTGAACTTTTCATCAATGTCCCTGTGACTCTGCTACCAGGGTAACCTGACCAGATTGGATCATGGTTACACATTCAGTCGCCTGAATGTGCAGGTTTCGTCACGATGTTTTCTCTCACCGTAAGAGCAACGGTTAGTATTCAACTAATGTACATAACTCAGAAAAGAGTCATAGGTACATGGCCGCAGTGGGATTCGAACTCGGTACCTCTCGCTTATGAGTCAGGCCTTAACGACTAGGCCACCGACGCACCAATATAAACCGCATCGAAAACCACAGACAGACACACAGATATACATAATAATTGTGTGTTTTTGTCGTATGAATAAATGCTTTCTATTCTCTTCTATACATACGCCATACTCACAGCACCGACACTAGTTACTTACTTACTTGTTACTTAAATTTTTGTAGTCAAGCTAATAAGCACCTATTAACACAAATGTACCCATAACTTATAAGTGCATTCCTCGTAATCGTGGGCCTCATGGTTAATCACATACCTACATATTGGCACCAAGGCTATGGTTGCCTAATTCTGCCCACGTGGTATGCAGTCACTCACTATACCAAACAGAGTACTGTCAGCCTAATCTATAAAAAAAAAAAAAACTTGGCGTTAATTTCCCGGTTGTGCTCTCGAGAACGGGGGCCCGGGGTCCGCTTTGACCATGATCCAGGATTTGGCAGGTCAGGTAATTACAGTGGAGCGACTGCCATCTGACCTCCATGCTACCCTGCTACCAGGGGAACCTGACCAGATTGGATCACGGTTACACATCCAGTCGCCTGAATGTGCAGGTTTCATCACGATGTTTTCCCTCACCGTAAGAGCATCGGTTAGTATTCAACTAATGTACATAACTCTGAAAACAGTCATTGGTACATGGCCGGAAAGGGATCAGCCTAATCTTTACATATGTATCTATAATAAAATAGTCAAAAAGTGTGTCTGTATATTGAATATATTTACAAAGAAATAACTTAAGGCGATGAAGAAATAGTGATAGAATAAGAATTTTTTTTATTTATGTCTGTCTGTTTGGACTTCCTAATCTCCGGAACTACTGGACGAATTTGAATAATGTTATTTCGTTGTTGTATAGCTGTTAAGCCTGGGTAATATATAGGGTAAATTTGATTTTGGAAACTAGAACACCTGATGTAGAACCATAATAGACCAGCTAAATGAAGTATGGAAATGGCGTAATCCAACTTATATTCTAGGCCACGTTTCATCTCATTCGGTTGGGTAGAACCAGAGATACAGCTTGACCTCTCCGCAGTACTTTCATACATTAGAGAGGTAATTTAAAATGGCCGCTCGGAAAAAAGACAAACTGCCCCAAAAACTATTTCCACGCGGACGAAGTCGCGGGCAAAAGCTAGTAGATTAAAAAATGAAACCGTAAATTTTTCGCACGAGTGCGTCAAATTGTCCCAAAAGACAAATAAAGTTAATTTGCGTAAAGAATTATGCTAACATTATATAACACAGGACCTCATCAAGTCTGCTACACACTCCACCATGACTGAAAACTCTCGCTCCGCTAGGCACAGGGACACATGGCGTTGCATCGCGAGGGCGGCGTTGGCGCAGAACTCAACCGATGCATGACCACGATCACACTGTCAAGAGTGCACGGCTGAGAAGAAGAATGATGGTGATGATGATCCACATAACAATTTGCATCACTAAACTCGCATGTAATTAAAATGTAGATTCTCTTAAATAAAATCTGTAATTCACGTTAGCTTTTCAGCAATATTGACCTAGTAGATGAAAATCTACTTGGCTTTGTCCCGATTGTGCTCTCGCGCACGAGGGCCCGGGTTCCGCTTTGATCATGATCCAGGATTTAGCAGATCAGATAATTACAGTAGAGCGACTGTCCTCTGCCCTCCGTGACCCTGCTAATAAGGCAACCTGACCAGATTGGATCATGGTTACACATTCAGTCGCCTGAATCACGATGTTTGCCCTCACCGTAAGAGCATCGGTTAGTGTTGCAACTAACGTACATAACTCAGAAAAGAGTCATTGGTACATGGCAGCAGTGGGATTCAAACCCGGTACATCTCGCTTACGAGTCGAATGCATTAACTACTCCGCCACGGACGCTCTTGGTTCGGTCAGTCCTTTAAATTATCATAAAAAGAACGCACCGCTAACGTTTTTGCCGACTGTACTAACTTTCAAAGTAATTATTGGGTAACCGCTCACGCCTTTGCTAAAGAGGGAGATGAAAGATATGAGTAACGATTATTTATTGATTTACTACATACTCGTACACCTGTGTTAATGGATTATCAGATGTTCCATTGGGTATGCCAATTACAATCGTTTTTAATATAGTATATATTACATATCTAACACATACATTAGCCTTGTGTTGTACGGCATAGTAGAATAGCACCAACCCCTTACACTCGTGAGTGTCGAACAAGACAACTAATGTTTTCGATGCAAAAGATCTAGAGTCTCCGTAGACTGGAAAATGGGCAGCAGCGTTTTCCATTGTTATATTTATAAGACTGCGATCTTCAACGCTCCTGCCAAGCGTGGAGATTATGGCAATAACCTCCCCTTTCGTGGGAGAGGACTGATATGGGCTGTGATGATGATATTACATACCTATTACAGTAGGCGCCATGATCCAATCTGGTCATGTTCTGTTAACAGGGTCACGGAGGTCAGATGGCAAACCCTGGGTCATGGTTAAGGCGGACCCCGGGCCCTCGTGCGCGAGAGCACAAACGGGACATTAACGCCAAGATGATTATTTATTTTACTTATTACAGAAGATGGCGTCATAGGTTGTTACTTACGAAGGACTGCGAGGACTATATACCAAAATTAGTTGTTTTTCTTACCTGAAACAATAAAAATAAATACATTTAAATTGCTAAAGTAAAGCAATGAATAAATGAATGACAAAATGACAATGTCACCAGACACACAGATACACACGCCTTACTCATAATACCCGTGTTTTTGCGTCGGTAGGTCAGGTCAAGATTACTAAACCGACGAGCATGTAAGAAAAGGCTGTGCGCACCCCATCCCTATGGGGTGTCACAACGATGAAACCTAAATACCTGGCTGTAGGTACTCCCAAAGGCAGAGTACAGCTTGTAGCCGCCTAGGTGTTTCCTTCCATGACAAGATCGTTCAAGAGGAAAATTAGAGGTCACCTTAGAGGCGGGCAACGTATTGTTAGCGCCCCTGGTGTTGCTGATGTCCATTGGCGGCGTTGACCACGCACCATCAGGATGCCTGTTTGTCTACCGTAGGTCATAAAAAAGGTCTATGGCCCACCACCACCCATGGTCCTACCGACCTCTCGGTCATACGGACCGCGTCAGCCCGAATCACGGGAGGAGCGCGCAGTACTTCATAAAAATAATTCAAGTATTTTCTTTGATATTAATTCAAGTTACACTTTTTGAGCGTGGTGACTTATAAGAAAACAATTTTTTTTTCTTTTATTGAATAAATGAGAAGTTAATATTGTTTAAAATATTTTTATTATCTTACAATACATGTTAAGGTTCAACTAGTCGCGGGCTCGAACTCACTCGTGGACGCGGCCAAAAAGCACGCTGTCTCACCTAGCATTGTGTCTAAAAGAGATAGAATCAGTGATGAGCAGTTAGTAGCTAGTCTACACGCATACGTCTAGTCGCACGCACCCAAACACCGTGCCGAAGTCTGCCGAACTGAAACGACGTTAGACGATGCACGGCTTTCAACGCCGCACCGCTGTGCCGGTCGGAGTGGGGGGTGTTAGGTTTATTTTCGTTACGGAATTTCTTGATTCGGTCGCCGCGCTCAAAGCCCGCGATAAAAGCTATGCAATAGCTTAAAAGGTCCCTACCTAAAGCACCGTACCTTTCGGTTCAGACACGAAGGTACATTGTCTTCCCCACGTCCACTGAAGGCCGGCGTCCCGCAAGGCTCTGTACTCTCTCCCCTCCTCTATATATCGTACACAAACGATATCCCCGTCCCCGACAACGGGGTACAACTGTCCCTTTTCGCCGACGACACGGCAATCTACGCCAAAGGGCGAAGGCCACCGATGGCTAAGCTCCAAAAGGCGGTGAACAAGCTCGAAGCTTGGTTCAAACTGTGGCGCATCGAAGTGAACCCGGAGAAGAGCTCCGCGGTTTGCTTCGATGTTAAGCGCAGACGGGGTGACAGCGACCCCCCTCCCCTCCGCATGCAAGGGAAACTAGTTCCCTGGCAGCGCGCTGTCAAGTATTTAGGCGTCACACTTGACAAGAGGCTCACCTTTGGGCCTCATGTCGACAAAGTGTGTCGCACCGCCCGTTTTTACTTGGGTCGCCTCAACTGTATGTTGGGGAGATTCAGTAAAATGTCCCTCAGGAACAAGCGAACCCTCTACAAGGTGTGCATCCGACCGGTGCTGACTTACGCATCCCCCGTCTTCGCTCACGCGAGCTCCCTCGTCATTGAGAAACTGCAAATTGTGCAGAACATCTTCTGCCGTAGGGCAACGGCGGCTCCATGGTACGTCCGCAATGCGGACCTACACAGAGACATGGACCTGCCTACCCTGCAGCAGTTTCTCAAAACACTCTCCGAGACCTATTTCAAGGCCGCGGAAGTGCATCCCAACCCGCTCGTGCGAGAGGCAGCAGCCTACTCTCCCCGCCCGATCTCCGGCCACGCGATCCGGAGGCCGAGACACGTCCTCACGGACCCCCCCAACGACCTGTCGAGCGCTCTGAACCTCCTCCTGGAGGCTCAGGTCGACCCGACAAAGCCCCTCCCTGCCGTTTCAGCGGCCCCCGTAGGCCCCCAAATCCAGTCCACAGCAGCGGGACCCCCTTCAGGGGTCACGCTATAAGTTCTCCAGTGTACGCTCCGTAAGGAGTGACGCTGAGCGCACCCCGTCCCTACGGGGTGTAGCATCCGTTGAAACCTGAAAGGCCCTTCCGGCTACAGGTGCTCCCAGGGGGTGTTTAGTACGTATGCGCCTAGGTTCTTTTTGGCGAGTCGTGCATAACCTGGCCGGCCAGCTGGTACTCATGAGAGTTCACCTCCTCCCTCCCAACCGTTATACCGGAGGGTGCCCATTTCCACTTGCGTTGGGCGCAAAAAAAAAAAAAAAATTAAAAGGTCTCTTGCGAGTCCAGCATAACCAGCCGCGGCCGCGCTGGTAAACATGAGTGTTCTCTGCCTCCCTCCCTCGATAGTCCGGAGGTACCATTATACCATTTGCGGTAGGCGCAAAAAATATAATAAAAGTCGATGAATGTGGAAGAATCGAGAGAGGTTTGTCAGGAGCATCACTGCTAGTAGATCAAGGTTAACATTGAATTGTTTATTTGACATTTATTTTGACAAGGTATTTTTATTATTTTTTCTCTTGACATATTCTTTGACATCAGAGAAACGAATAATCAGAATTTTATGAATGTGAGTCTTACGTCATCAGAAAATTATCTACTAGCAATAAATATTGTTCATTTCATCATCACAGCCCGTAACGGTCCACTGCAGGACTTAGGGCCTCTCCCACGAAAGGGAGGTTATTGCCATAATCTCCACGCTTGGCAGGCGGGTTGGAGATCGCAGTGTTTAAATATAACAATGGAAAATGCTGCTGCCCATTTTCCAGACTACGGAGACGCTTGATCCTTTGCCTCGAAAACATTAGTCGCCTTCTACGACACCCATGAGAGTAAGGGGTTGGTGCTATTCTACTCTGCCGGACACCACACGGCCACGGTTCATTTATTAACAAATAATTGAATAATGATTCTGAAATAAATAATTTGAATTTAATTTAATTGTAGCAAGTGGAACAATGAGGCCTCTGCCTACACCCCTACGGAAAAAAAGTCGTGACGTCACGTATGTTAACTCGTGTCAGGTTAAAATTCCAATCAACCAATCAGCGACCGCAGCCACGTTCGATTTGCGAACAGGCCGCCCCGATTGGAAAGCTAGCCGAAGTGTGCCGAACAGTACGTGGATTTTGCGAAGGAAAAGTGCAGGCAGAAATGCCGTAAAGAAAGCATTGCGTAAGCACTCAGCTAGGGTTGCCAACTTACTAATTTCGGTGTAGACCTAGCACTATTTTCGTAGTCCTAGTACTTTGATCTAGCATTCTGCACCAAATCTAGCACTAAATAGAATTAGTAGGTAACTTTTTTTTAATTAGACTAGCCAGGCATTTAATCGCACTCTCACCTGGTGGTAAGTGACGATGCGACCAAAGATGGAGCATGCCTATCTAGGAACAGTCTATTCACCCTAGCCTTGAAGGCGCTCAGATTAATAATAATAATAATAATCGTGGACAAATTCACACAGCGCCATCTAGACCCAAACTAAGCAAAGCTTGTGCGATGGGTGCTAGATTACTGATATACTACTTAAATACTTTTTAAATACATACTTATTATACATAGAACATCCAGACCCGTAACAGAAATTAAAATTCATCATTTAAATTTCTGCCCGGCCGGGAATCGAACCCGGGACCTCTTGCGTGGCAGCCCGGCATGTTGACCATTGAGCCACTCAGGTCGTCTTAATGATTATAATGTCGATTATAATGATCAGGGAACACACTATACCATACCTACATAGTATGTCGTTTCCCATAGGGATAGGCGAGACCACATACTTCCAAATGACTTTTTTTTAATCGAGCATGATCTAGAAACTTTATTTGCTATAATTTAGCCGAATCATGATATTATAGAGTTGGCAACCCTACACACAGCAGCCAGAGGCGGTCAAAGAAAGTATTACTGTGTTGTAATGTTTGTGTGTTTGTTTTACTCTCGTTTGGGTGAGGCTGGGTGTTACGTTGTTCGTTCATAACTGCAAGTCATTTCATCCTATTTGCATCCCGTTCTCAGGATTAGGACGCCTAAGTTGGTTTAAGATATTCCTAACAAGAAAAGTAATGCACCAACATCAACCTTAAGTGAAAACTAATGCTTAGTAATAATAATAATAGTTGATAAAGTATTTAACATTCATCTTTACAATATCACTTCAAAATGAAATCAAAATAATTATAAAGATCAAAATAAACCATGTATGTCATTTCAACTTTAAAAATGTCAGCCTTCAAACCTAATTACTGCATGTCAAAATATGGAGATCAATTTGATATAAATAAAACAAAATTAATATCATACGGCGCCAACTTAGGACTTGCCTAACTTTAGTACTATCGGCCATAATTTTACAAATTATTAAAAAAAAGGCGACCATTCGAAGGCATTAAAATTCGACATTTTCATGCCGAAAGTCAAAATTTAAAACCATTCGAATCGAAGCGAGTGATTCAAAAATAGATCCCCAGGTCGTCGACCATGAATGTGTTTCCACTTCCACCACTCATCCAGTACACAGGTGATAAAAACACCCATTCAACGTCCCAAACAAACAGCAAACACAATCCTATCATTGTAATGGGAAGTTGTTACATTGCCAATACGTTATAGGTACACACAACAGCACAACGAGAAACCGTCCCAACAATAGGCGAAGCCAGCTAATTGCCACGCGAAATAGACCGCGATCGGTATCGGGAGTATTGTTTCGTTGTGTAGGGTGCCCATGGAGTCTAATTCGCGGGGAAAATTAAAATGACAGGAAAATCATAATAGCATATGGCAATGGCAATCGTGGCACTAACGGCACACGGTCATATCAGTCCACTGCAGAACTTAGGGCCTCTCCCACAAAAGGGGAGGTTATTGTCATAATCTCCGATCTTGGCAGGCGGGTTGGAGATCGCAGTGTAATAAATATAACAATGGAAAACGCTGCTGCCCATTTTCCAGATCTTTTGCCTTGAAAACATTAGTCGCCTTGTACGACACCCACGAGTGTAACACCTTTTTACCATAGGTCTGACGGACAGCCCCGTATGCAGAGCATGCCTAGAGGAAGAAGAAACAGCTGACCATGTCCTGCTCAAATGCAGTGGCGTGGCCCATACAGGTCTAAGTATCTAGGACAACCAACCACTCTCTCGGAAATCTTCCGAAGGCTAAAGGGTCTCTTGAATTTTCTCGAGGAACTAGGTTGACAGGAACATTAGTGTTAACTGTTACCCAAACCATAATATCCACCCCCACGTATGAAAGGCGCGAAATGTCGAGTTACGGTAAATACCCGGGTATATCTTATCTAATGTAATCTAAATGACAGGAATCCAACGTTTTAATCACGACGAAAAAATATCTGTGTATCTGTCTGTGGCATCGTAGCTCCCGTTCGGGAGACCTGATGATGATGACCTGAGATGAACCGATTTCAATCCATATTTCTAATATCGGTCCATCCGTTCGGAAGGTTCGACGCCAAACACAGACACACAAAGCCACAGGTCAAACTTCACCCCTCTTCTTCCAACGTTTTTCATAAAAACTAACGTGATGGAAACCCTATCACCGAACGATTTTTATCTCAAAAAGAAGCGAAAGCACGCCATCAAAACAGCCACACGTTATGGGAAAACTGCGCAATTGTAGCAATATAGATATTGCTGCCATTAGCGAAAAGATTAATTAAGATAATCAGTCAAGTGTACCTGTAAATTTTCGTATAGCAGTAATAAATAACGCAATAACGCAGCGTGGGTAGGCCTCCCCACAAGGTGGAACGACGACCTGGTAAAGGTCGCAGCTGGATGTGGAAGGCACAGGACCGGCCGCCGTGGATATCTCTGGAGGAGGCCTATGCCCAGCAGTGGGTGTCTTTCGGCTGATATGATGAGAAATAAACAAAAATAATCATGGTTATGCTCTCACGCACGAGGGCCCGGGCCCCGCCTTGACCATGTTCCAGGATTTGGCAGATCAGGTAATTATCGGGTTCGAAACCCACTGCGGCTTGTACCAATGACTCTTTTCTGAATTATGTACATTAGTTAAATACTGACCGATGCTATTACTGTGAGGGAAAACATCGTGATAAAACCTGCACATTCAGGCGACTGAAGTGTAACCATGAACCGATCTGGTCAGGTTAGAATCATGAATCATGGCCAAGGCGTACCCCGGGCCCTCGCGCAAGACAACACGCCAAGATGATTTCAGGCGCCATCTTCGAAACACCAACTTAAATAATAGGAAAATTTTATTTTCACTTTTCAGATAGCATTGTGTCCGTACTCCGAGAATGTTATAGCACATGAAATAAAACAATGCTCGAATGAACTGTTTGCAACTAGAATAGACGGTTTACGGCGTTCGTGAGTACCTGCCTATGTATTCAAGATATTGCCAGCTGTAAAGGAACATTAATGGTCGGAGAAAGGTGAGCTGATTGAATGCAAACACTTTGAAACTCAAATGATTGCGTTTTCTTTTGCGGATTGGTCCTGTCTGCACGATCCCACTTGAGGAGCAAAAGACAGTTAATTCTGAGTGGGACATCACCATTTGTTTAGCAAGTTTCCTTAAAAACTTAGAGAAAAACGATCAAGATGTCGCATCCTATTGCACCATGGCATTGCTTCGGCGTACACCGCAAACTAGATAAAGTTGTTTTTGGCCTCTGAAAAGGTAGACTTAGTAGGTAAGGTAGAAGCTAGTGTAGTGACCCATCCCGCACATAGTCCAGACCAGGCATCATGTGAGTTCTTTATTTTTCCAAAAATCTAAGTTTTGATGAGAGGTTTAACTTGAATATGTATTTAAGATACTCCTTGTTGTAAAGGAAAATTAATGGTCGGAGAGCGGTAAAATTGAATGTAAAAGCTTTACTACCGCTCTTCTGGCTGACGACTGAAGTTCGTCTAGCCTCAAAGTACGAAACGGTCACCCATCCAGTTCCCGGACTGCCAACGTTGCTTAACCTTGGTTATCGGTCTCGCCAGCGAAAGACAATCGACACGATTATATGTATATTAAACGGTAACTAAATGAATTTTACATTGTAGAAGTGTTAAACTTTACGCCAGGTCGCGTGCCGGCTAACAAGAAAACCTATAAGCAAGCAAAGAGAAAGGTTTTAAATCGAAATTAATAACGCATTCCCCACACCGGACAGACAGACAGTTTATTCATAATTATGTACATTTTCACGAGCCGACCAAGCAAGAGGTGGTTAATTGTGAATTTACTTTCTAAAATACTCAAAAATAAAACGAAATGGTAGTAATGAATGGGACTGAACAATGCTTAATGCCGTCCTAACTAAGCTTTATTCTAAGTACTTAGTTTTGATAGTGTAGATTCGAATAAAGTAAATAGAGTATCAACAGTCGACGACAAGACCAATCATCACCTTCTAGGATCACCTGTTCCTGACGGAGCGCTCAAACATTTTTGACATTTCATAATCACGATCTATTCTATACACTAACATATTTTGGACGAAATAAGAGTTTGATATTGTAAATTATAAGCTGACATTCATATTATTATTTAATTGACAATTTAATTTGAATTTGACATTTTTCATTTATTTCGTATCTATTCTATTCACATTGCATATTTTGATTTATTTCCAAGTTCTTTTTTATTGTTTTAAATGGATGTGAATCTTACTATTTAATTTTTGCTGCTTTAAATATTGTATGTCCGAAATGGGCAAACTGTTGAAACTCACAAATATCATTTGTAATACCTGATTGTACCTACACAGTTCAACAATAAAGTTATTTTATTCTATTCTATACACTAGTGGATCCGGTAGGAACCCCTACCCTACGTCTACTCTACACCTACCTAAACCTACCCTGTTTTTCTTGCTTATAAACCGTCCTCTCGAATCAGTGTATCTATTGTTTAAAACTGCATTAAAATCCGTTGCGTAGTTTAAAACATCTAAACGTACATCTCCAACCCGCCTGCCAAGCGTGGAGATTATGGCAATAACCTCCCCTTTCATAGGAGAGGCCCTTAGTCCTGCAGTGGACTGTTACGGGCTGTGATGATGAAACGTACATTGATACATAGGGACAGACGCCGGAAAGCGACTTTGTGTTATTAATAATAATAATAGGTTTATTTTCTCTTCACAGGCTCTTATGAACTATACAAAAATATGTTTTTATAATAAAAATATAAAATTATACAGTAGGAATAACCTGCGTGAGAGACTGGTGTCTGTACTAGGTTATAAATACCTGTTTTACAGATCACCTGGCTTATTCTATGTATAGATATATATACATATATAACGACACCCTTACACGTCACACGTACATTGTTCCACTTGCTGCGGACATGACAAATCTCTCTCGCTTCTTCCACATTCATCAACCCTTTTCCTTTCGAGATTTTGTGATCTAACACATGTGATATGGTCAGCACATCAACCTACCAAACATCATTATAAAATGAACTAACATAGCTATACCCGTCTATAGAGTCCCTAGCTCATCTTATACTGTTTTTTGTTTGTCACTATGCTGTTGACTGTACATAAAACTACATACTTTCTCCCACGCACACTAAGGTTGTGGAATGAACTACCTGGAGAGGTTTTCCCTGAAGAGTACAACATGGAGTTCTTCAAAAAACGGGTGCAAAGGTTTTTACGGGGTCTGCAACACGTGGGTGATGCCCCTGGTATTGCAATCGGCCAAAGGCTGCGGTGACTGCTTACCATCAGGCAGGACGGAAGCTTGTTTGCCACTTTAATGGTATAAAAAACCGGTTTGTATCGTTTAATTATGACTTTCCTACCAATCTTGTAGTATTTAATAAGGCTGTTAAATCATTGTGACCGGTCAACGGTTAGCTGTCGTGGTTACGCAAACGTTTTGTCGCACGCGTGATAAACAAACAACGTAATAAATTATATTCATTTTAGATACATGGACATGTCCAGTAGGTGGCTGTTTTGGGCTGCTGATTTTAGACTAATAGGCCGCGCTGATGGTGACAGCAGCAACATCAGGGGCGCTACCGTTGCCCGCCTCTGAAGAGACCTCTAATATACCGCTTGAACGATCCCATGTCACAGTCCAAAGGAAACACTGTGGCTGGGAGCTCTTTCCCCATCCGAATTGTACGCGCGAGAAACGATACTTTGTAAGAAAGCTGGTTAACAGTTGCAGATGCAAGGATCACTATTCCAGAAGCAGGTTGTTGTATGACAATGTTAAGAGGTGAGTTCCCCAACGCGCTCCATACAAACGAAGTTAGATCATAATCAATATTTATTGCTTCATAAATTATATATATACAATTATATAATTTTGATATTAAACTATCAAAGCCAATGAAATTTTGGTAGACGAGATTTAGAAAACAATATCTAAGTCTGTGGTTTGTCAGATTTTCGTTTAAATATATCGTTACAAAGTTGCACGGGATTTGCTGTGATTGGTTTCATATTAAATATAAAAAATACACGGCAGAACTAAAAAAAAATATTCATAGAAAATATTTAATGAAAAAAAAATACATTACATAAAACTACAACTGTGCCATAGGGAGTATGCTATGGGGAGGGGCTACACTCACCATATGCCATGACAGACGCCGTGACGCTGTAGAATAGAGAATAGAGGGCGTACCGCCTATGTTTATTGTAAGAAAGATCAAAGAACGAAATGCGTTATGTAAATCGGCATTCGCACCAGTATACCACACAGGGCCACACCCACGTTTCTCTGAATATATTTGCGAGAGGAAAGCTGTTACGTCGACCCAAGTTGGGGATCGGCATCTTGAAGCACTTGTTTATTGCTCAACTTGCGTTCGGCGCTGTAAACGGTAATGCAATAATGACATGGCGTTTTCATGGGGTTAAGTATCACTTCAACAGGATGTTATGTGATGGGGGGCCTATTTTTGAACCGCCTCAAGTCGAACGGTTTTTAATTTAGATTTTCGGCATGAAAAATTCGTATTTAGATACATGACGCTGTTTTTCCCCATTTTCAAACGTTTGCTTTCGCTGTTGCCATTGTCATTGAAAAAAAAAACGATTTTTTTTATTCCAAAAATGAAAATTGCCATTCAAAAATAGAGCCCCTAACCGTGGTGGATTTGAGTCTCCTCCGAATTACTGGAGGATGTGCTACGTAAGCCCACATCCCGTGTGTGTGCCCGCCTCACTCGAATCGAATAGTTTCCAATTCGAGTCGAATGGTTTCCAATTCCATTAGATACATTTTTAATTACATGTTAATACCGACAGCGAACGGTTCAAATATCAGTCTGCATCAAACAAAATATAGAATTTTCATTATGAAAATAAAAATAGAAAACAGTTCGACACGAGACCAGCGGCTCCAAAACAGAACTACTATACTAGTTGAACACTAACCGATGCTGACGGTGAGGAAAAACATCATGATGAAACATGCATATTCAGGCGTGTGAATGTGTAACCATGATCTAACCTGGTCAGGTTCCCCTGGTAACAGGATCACGGAAGTCAGATGGTCGCCCCACTGTAATTACCTGACCTGCCAAACCCTGGACCATGGTCAAGGTGGACCCCGGTCCCTCGTGCGCGAGAGCACAACCGGGACATTAACGCTAAAATTATTACTTTTATTCACGATAACTGGACTAGTAGGTAACTTTAATTAATTTATCTATGATGTAAGTAAATTAATTATATTACGAGGTTTTTCTGCGTAAACGACATAAAAACCAGAGTAACTGACCGACAAACAGTTCACCAGTTTATGTAAAAGTCAGATATTGAATAACGTACCGGTTTGTGTTGAGTTGAGAGTTGTTTGGGAAAAAACTTACTTGGGCCGAACCCTCAAGCACTTCCTTGTTTTAATGTTAATATTGTAATATTTACCAGTGTGTAGTATGACTATGACATATACCTCGCTCGTTTTATCATCACAGCCCTTAACAGTCCACTGCAGGACTTAGAGCGTCTCCCACGAAAGTGGTGGCTGTCGCCATAATCTCCACGCTGAGTAGGCGGATTTGATATCGCAGTGTTATAAATATAACAATGGAAAACGCTGCTGCCCATTTTCCAGCCTACGGAGACTATAGATTTTTTGCCTCGATAACATAGCCGCCTTGTACGACACCCACGAGTGTAAGGGGTTGGTGCTATTCTACTCCGGACACCACACGGCACGCTCGTTTAGTGCCTATAGTAAACCTCTGTGCTGGAATTCTTGTATGTTAGCCACCGCTTTCTTTTATCTATTACTAACTTTTCTAGGATCAGCCAAGGTCCATAATTAAACTGATATGGAGAAGGTGGCTTGTCCAGTATTGGACTGTTTTAATACGATAACAGGGCGATAAAGTATAATGCGCTTATTACATTTAGCTAAATTCAGAAGCAAAAAGCGTGAGAGCAAATCAAATTGGAAATGTATTGCTCATAGAACAAGGTCCATTTTGCATCACATAAATTATGTTACGCGTCGCACCGCTTTTCAAAGGACGTGACGTGATACAAAAATGTTATCCACCTTCGAAATTCCCCATTGATTTGCTCTCACGCTTTTTGATTCTGAATTTAGACGACTGAATTTACCCAAATGTACTCGTATGTACCTAGCTAGAGTTGCGTCCATCGACTCGATAAGAAGAAGAATCATATGTAGACGCATCGCCGTACTTCCTTATTATCATTGTACTTATATTGTTAGTTTTAAGCTTCTTGAATGTGTTATTGGACTAAATAAATATACGTCCATGATTTTCAAGGTAAGTTCTGGGTTTCCTACCGCGTACCTATGTTTACGAGTAGCGTGAAGTGTGAATAGGCTGTTCCTGGACAGGCCTGCTCCATCATCGGCCGCATCGTCACTTACTACCAGGTGAGGTGGCGGTCAAATGCCTGGCTAGTCTAAATTTAATAAAAAATAAAAGTAAATCAATTTGAACTAAAGCTGGTACCTGCAGCAATCACTGCAATAACCGCAAACACCAATACGTCATAAACTATTACAGAATAAAATACAGGGGACCAATATCGGAGTTACGTCATCGCTACCTATTGTTATGAACGCAGCAACATCGTGCGGTTATCTCGTAATAGTGGAGGTAAGTGCCTAAACAAACTCAGAGCCGATTTGACCAATAAGTAATCGAATAAAAACAAAAATAAATAAATATGCTTGGCCGTGTGGTGTCCGGCAGAGTAGAACAGCACCAACCGCTTACACTCGCGGGTGTCGTACAAGGCGACTAATGTTTTCGAGGCAAAAAATCTAGTGTCCGTAGGCTGGAAAATGGGCAACAGCTTTTTCCAGTGTTTTATTTATAACTACAGCAACATTCACGGCATTTTGTGCATCTTTGAATTTAGCCAAAATCGGTTTGTGTAAAGAGGAGAGCATTCATTAGCTGTCTCTTGTGCCCAAAGGACTCGTCCCCTAGGGTATATTATAAAAAATAAATAAAAATGTTATCCATGAATGCCATAAAACCGTTTAACACTGCACAGTAGTGCAAAGGAATATGATTCTTAAGGTGCTATTGCACTTATGCTCTCGCATTGTACATTTTCAAGCTAATACCATAGGAGTACAGTGAGCCTACAAAGTGCGAACATCTCTCAATCGAGCATTTTTATACCTACCTCCATAGCAAGAGTTGTCGCGAAAATTGCAAAACATCAAACAAGAATCCCATATTTGCTGTGTACATTGTCAAAGTTGTCG
The DNA here is from genome assembly GCA_907269095.1 of Blastobasis adustella. Lineage (NCBI taxonomy): Eukaryota > Metazoa > Arthropoda > Insecta > Lepidoptera > Blastobasidae > Blastobasis > Blastobasis adustella. The sequence continues at coordinate 13,667,348 of OU026137.1, forward strand.
ACATTGTCAATGCAAATACGCGAGTCTTGACCAAAATGTTTGCGGTTCGCATTCCAAAAGTCGAGAGTAGTCATGGCAAGGGTTATAAGGGTAATTTATTTTGATTTATACTTATATTGTGAATAAAGCCGTGAGATGTCCGGCAGAATAGAATAGCACCAAACCCTTACACTCGTGGGTATCGCACAAAGCGACTAATGTTTTCGTGGCAAAAGTTCTAGTCTCCGTAGGCTGGAAAATGGGCAGCAGCGTTTTCCATTGTTATATTTATAACACTGCGATCTCCAACCCGCCTGCCAAGCGTGGAGATTATGGCAATAACCTCCCCTTTTGTGGGAGAGGCTGTAAGTCCAGCAGTAGACTGTTATGGGCTATGATGAATTAGTAGGGGGAGGAGGCCTATGTTCAGTTGTGAACGTCCAATGGCTGAGATGATGATGTTTGCTACAGGTAAAACACCTCGTACCTACACCATCTATCCTTTGGTGAAACCGTATTCAATTAATACGTGGTTTATGCTATATATACACCGGCCCAACGAACACCAACGAATGGGTTCGGCATTCGTCCAAACTGCGTTAGGTTGATTACTTCCCTTTGATGTTGCCGCTACGCTTCAGATCGCCCGCGCCGGCACGAAGTTTGCTAATCCGCTAAATAGGACAAACTATCTCTAACGAATGGGTTCCGTATCCGTCCAAGCTACGTTTTATCGATTGCTTAACTATTTCTTGATTTTTTGTTATATTATACTAGCCAGGCATTTGACCGCTATATTACCTGTTGGTAAGTGACGGCCGTCTTGGATCAGCCTATTCACTCCAGCCTTGAAGGCGACCAGATTAAATTGATCAGGGAACACACTCGCAGGCAACGTGTTCCATTCCTTAGCCATACGCATTCTAAAGGTAGAACCAAAGCGGCTCGTGCGGATAGCTGGAAGATCCACGACATAAGGTTGATGTTCTCCGCTACGCTTCGCATAGCCAACACTCGCCAACGAATGATCATTGGCGTTTGCTAATCCATCCAAATAAGGCAAACGAAGGTCTACGAACCCCATTCGTTGGCGTTCGTTCGGCCGGTGTATTTAACATTAGAAGAACCCAGCGAACAAAGTACCTAACGACAAGGTTGCTGTGGCAGGTGTTTCATTCACAAAACTAACCTTTACTCGAACATTTAAGTTCAGTATTTGTGAATGAACTTTGCGTGTGTTGCATGAACTTGCATGTCACGATTTATTGCTACAGTTTAGTAGTACAATACCTTACCTACACAGTCCAAAGTAGCTTTAACTATGAATCCAACATGATGATATGCTACAAACGTTAACTGTCACTGCCCGTTTTGATTTAGGAATTCAATAACTTACTCATCACCTATCGTTATCACTTATTTTGGCATTAATCCTGGCTTTTAACAACTCATTCTTCTCCACTTTCATTCTTCTGCCGCTTTCCTACTCATTCTTCTCCACTTCTAGCAGTCTTCGACATCCTCGTATCGTAAGCCGTTGGCTCTCGTATCCGACTTAGTTATGTCTATTTAAGTATTATGTACTCGGGACGTCTTTCCTGACACCGGCAGTGGCAGAGTTAAGCACCTATTTCCCACGTATCCCTGGGGCGTACGCAGCATGTGACCAAACGCATTGCTTCTCCATACTAAAAATCAGTCAGTTAAAACCTTGGCACTCTGCCAACCTGTTTTCAGGTTGTGTTGATTTCCATACTACAAATCAGTCAGTTAGAACCTTGGCACTCTACCAACCTGTGTTCAGGTTGTGTTGGTTCTCAATACCACAAATCAGTCAGTTAGAACCTACGCACACTACCAACCAGTGTTTTAGTTGTGTTTGTTCTCCATACTACAAATCAGTCAGTTAGAACCTTGGCACTCTATCAACCTGTGTTCAGACGACCACTACAAACAGAAATCATGACTTGAAAGGGGGACATCCACGGATGACCTAAGGCTATGACAAAGCTTTCTCGCAAAACAAGTAGGTATCAACTCCCCAGGTGGACATTTGGCGTTTTTATGGCCAATATTCTGACAAGCCATGCCCACGCTTTTCTAATACATTCGGTACCGCTGAGTCACAACTTGTATCAGAGAAAGTGACCCGCTATTTGGTGACAGGTCGATTGCTATTCAACTTATAGTACTTCAGCCTACTATTCAAGTTATAGCACCTATTTACGAAAAATATATGTGGCAGGAATGAATGAAAGCGATGGAAGGGGAAGACCGAGAGGTACATATCACGATCAAATCGGAGATATCTTAAAGAAAGGTAAAAGGTTGATGAATGTGGAAGAAACAAGAGAGATTTGTCGAATGTACTTCGGTATAGCGGTCGGATGCGGCATTTACTATGGGTGGGAATTTTTCAATGCAATACGGGTCAACAAATGCGGTAATACATTCTGTGAAAATTTTAAATGTCTATATCTTACGGTTTAAAACACACAGGTTCGTGACAAACAGAAGCCTAAGGACTAAACATAGCCACCTTTCGGGTTCGTAAACCTAGACCGACTACTAAAAAGGGAACCCTACCTTCGAACACCAAACTTCATCTAAATTAAAATCAGCACCAGTAAATCACTAGTTACACTTTGGCATTTTAAACAAGACACAGCTAATACAACAGTAAGACTGATCAAATACAGCGTAGGCTGTAGTTAGTAGTGTATCGCAAACAATGAGATGTAAAGCTGACGGCTGATTCGTTCGCCAAGGTCGGTATGCGTAAGAGTTGATAATTGGACCGATCTAATCATAATAGACGTAACTGGTGAGATTAGTATTTTAGGAATTGGTGTGCATGATTAGGAAATAGAAAGCGCTTACTGTAATGTCTATAATATTTGTGAGTTTTCAGGTATTGTTTGGTGAGTACCTATACATGATAGAGCGGCGGTGGCCTAGTGGGTAAGGTGATCGACTCGTAAGCGGCAGTATACCAATGACTCTTTTCTGAGTTATGTACATTAGTTGAACACTACCCGATGCTCTTACGGTGAGGGAAAACATCGTGATGAAACCTGCACATTCAGCGACTGAATGTGTAATCATGATCCAATCTTGTCAGATTCAGGGTCATGGAGGTCCCAGTCGCTCCACAGTAATTTCCTGATCTGTCAATTCCTTTATCATGGTCAAGGCGGACCCTGGGCCCTCTTGTGCGAGAGCACAACGGGACATTAGTGCCATGATGATGATGATGATTCCAGAACATTTGCCAGCCTACGGAGACTAGATATTTTGCCTCGAAAACATGAGTCGCCTTGTACGACACTCACGACTGTAAGAAGTTGGTGCTATTCTACTCTGCCGGACACCACACGGCCAATCCTTACATTGGTTTATTTATTTAGTCGACATTATTTATATTCCGGGTCCATAAATGTAATATTTCTTGTTTTTAATAGAGCCGTCCATTGTCAAAACGAAATTCGGTCAAGTGCGTGCCGGCGCGTGCTAAACGTTCCGTTACGTGGACCAATTGTATATTTTATAATTATATTAGGCGTTTCGCTAATCACCTTGACTATGTTATTGCAATGTGTTTAGTTATTTCATTTTATTAACCATCTAAATATAGTACATCGTGATTTCAGTTATGTCGAATAAAAATTAACACATTTCGTTAAATTCAATAATGAAAATATGTACAATTATTAGAATTGTGACAATAATTTTGCCAAAATATTAATTAAGAAGGATGAAAAATAGGGTGGAGGCCTTTGCCCAGCAGTGTGATAATTCAGGCTGATATTAATAAGTACAATTAATTTAAAATGTCAGTTCCCACGTTAATGTCATAATAATAATTACCAATAGTTAATTTCACTGTAAAAATGTAAATGTCAATAAAATTAAAAATTATAATACCATACATAAGCTCGAAAACCAAAACCCTCCTGTCGCAGTAGGGTAAAAATCGACCCATATTACGAAACATATGCACCAAACCCACTGCATAATTTACGTGTTTTTGTAACATTGATCGAGTAGCAGTTGAAAATAACGTACCTAGTATTGTTTATCGTGCTGGCGGTGTGTTATTGGGACAGTCACGCGACGCCAATGTTATTTCTATTAGAGAAACCGTGGTTGTAAGATTAGAACGTGTCACTGAGGAGTTTGATTCAAGGGTTTAGGGGACTGAACGTGTAATGGAACACGTTGCCTGCTAGTGTGTTCCCTGATCACTATAATCTGGACGCCTTCAAGGCTACAGTGAATAGGCTGTTCCTAGACAGGCATGCTCCATCTACGGCCGCATCGTCACTTACCACCAGGTGAGATGGCGGTCAAATGCCTGGATAGTCCAAAAAAAATGGCACACTAGCTGGCACGGCAGGGAACACACTAGCTGCCAACGCGTTATACTTTGAGGAGTTCGGGGACAGCGTAATTACAGGCATGAGGCATTTCAGCTTAGTCCTCACAGTGACAACGCACCTGCGGTTCTACATTTTTGTTGCCTGCAACCTAAATGCATGAATCGTAGATGTTATGGGCGACAGTTACCACTTACCATGAAGTGGGCTGTCTGCTCGTTTATCACTGAGTAGTACAAAAAAAAAGTTTTAAAATATCACATCGTAATGGGTAAGCCTACCGCACAAGACGGACTCGTACTTAAACCTTTCTTTAAGGTCGACAACCGAGATGAGACTTACAGAAACTTGCTTCAAAACTAGGTCGTCTGACCCACATGGTAACCGACCAGTTAACACTTACCATCAAAAACCACTTGACTTGCATGACCAGTTGGCGGCTCAGACCTTAACGTAAGGTGGCATGACCACCTGACGAGCGATGGTTACGTAAACTGGTCAAGTGTGACGTGAGTTGAGGAATAATTTGGGTTTGGCAATATTTGTTTTTATGGTCTTTGCAGTGGTGCTGGTCATTTTGGCGTAACGAAAATTAAAAAATGGGTACCATTCCTAACCTAACAAGCTACGGGGTTAGGTTAGGAATGGCTTGTTTTGACGTGTGTATCTGTGTGTGTGTGGCTTTGTGTATGTGTGTGTCTGTCTGTGGCATTGTAGCTCCAGAACGGAGGGACCGATTTCGATGCGGTTCTCTAGATTTGAAAGCCAGTTTAATCGAGATATCCATAGTTTTGTTTCATAAAAGACAGTTATAAAAAAAGTTTAGTAGTTTAGGAAATATTTGAGTGTATCTATAGATGGTCGAGGGTTTTACGACATTTTTCTGTCGCTTAGGCTAGGTATGGTTCTCTAATTTTTCGCGAGTGTTCAGGGGGGCGATTCTCGCGCTGTGACATCTCAAATTCGACATTTTCTCTAGCCAAAAAAATGTATTAAAACGTCACTGAAATTTATCTTCGAGGATATGCGACTGTCGAAAATAGTTGAGATAATATGTTTTGGCTGCAATAGAGATTTCAATGTCATTATTAATGGAGATTTCTGGCTAGTAAACATGTCAAATTAGTCATCACACAACGCGAGAATTAGGCCCCAGGCGTTTCGACCCGACCAGGGGCGCTATTTTTGAATCGCTTGCCTCGTTTCGAACAGTTTTCACGGGTTTTATTTTCGGTTTCGTTTTAGCCCACGGGCCGAAACGTCTGTCTTAAAATTATCTAATAAGTGGCGAGTAGAGGTGTCACCCTTCATACCTACCGTTTTACCCTTGGATCATCGTTAGTATATAGGTAATAACCACTATGGCATTTCACGTATTGCGTGGTATTGTATAGCAAACTAAGTACACGCTAATCAGAGGGCCACGGCTGCGTATGACCTCCGGCTTTTACTCAATCTGTATGGGTGCCATGCACAATATTCTTGTATGATGAGAAACGCAGACCTTAATTGGATGAATAAATCATGGATATGTTTCGTCATATATACTTAGATACATACATATATACCTACACATAACCCTTCGCTTTGGGCTTCGCCGCAGTCGAGTAAAAATTCCTTTGCAGCAACATACAGGCTATTTGGTGCTTCTTTAGCTAAATAAATTTGCGAAAAGATGGAGGCATTAGCTGTCCCTTATGTCCAAAGTCTCATTGACCTCAGGGTACGTTTTAGTAGCGGTACTTTTTTTTTCATTTATGTAATACGACGGACAATCAAATAAAAATTCAAGTCATGAATACTTCTTCTTTGCGTGTCGACTAGTGGCGGGTCAAATGAGTACTATAAAAACCTCTTAAGCAACTGCACGGGAATATGATTATTAAGGTGGTCATGCACTTGGCCGTGTGGTGTCCGGAAGTAGAATAGCACCAACCCCTTACACTCGTGCGTGTCGTACAAGGCGACTAATGTTTTCGAGGCAAAATATCAAGAGTCTCCGTAGTCTGGAAAATGGGCAGCAGCAATTTCTACTGTTATATTTAAACACTGCGATCTCCAACCCGTCTGCAAAGCGTGGAGATTATGGCAATAACCTCCCCTTTCGTGGGATAGGCCCTAAGTCCTGCAGTGGACTGTTACGGGCTGTGATGATGATGATGCACTTTTGCTCTTGTATTGCACCTACCAAGTAACTAACCGATCACCTGTCTGGTTACAAAATATTTTATAATTGTGTACCTAAATTCCATTGTGTTCTTTGCTCCCTGTTCGGTATTTTTTTTAAACAGACCTGGCAACCCTAGTCACCAGTCTTCATACCACGTATCTCCACCTTATTATGATGTAAGGTACCTACGCTACGACATTGTATATATGGGGTTATATTCGTTAAAGTTAAATGTTTTACTCTTGATTGCCTTCACCGCTCATCAAAGGTCTTCTCGGCTTATCAAAGGTTAGCTGGAAGAAATCCCGTTGTGGGATAAGCTCGCCTTTGCATTATAAACTGTATTTTTATTTCCTGTAATGTTATAAATTGATGCAATGAAGAGATTACATACATACACACATACATTGTATCGGCCTTTACACTCATTAACGTAAGTGATGACTGATGAGATCATTCTAAGAAGGTAAGGTAGGCTATCAATGTATTCGTTTGTGGTTATACAGTTAGCGTAGGTATCTATACAACTACAAATAAAATACAGTTAAAATAGAGACCTTGGCTCTCTGAGTGTTCTCTACCGTCTGTACAACAAGGTAATGTTCCGAGGAACTGTTTAACTTGATGCCACTGTCACCTTTCCGCCACCGCACCCTAAGATAGTGGGATAGATTTCATCCACACCATCTAGCTGAAGATCTAGAAGTCTAGACTTGGCATCCAACTACGTACGGGCCTCGCGAGTCTTTTTACAACGCACGAATAAGATGTAGAATGAGCACCCTCCCGAAGTCTTTCCTCTGCAGCATAACATGGGGTTCTTCAAAAGGCTTGTCTACAGCTCAAAGGCCGACACCGCATCCGTTCTCATAGGTTGCAGATGTCCTGGTCGACGGTGGCCACTTTCCATCAGGTGGACGGTCCGTCCGTGAACCTCCCTAGGATAAACAACATTATTTGCCTAAAAAGGTGTCCTGTCCTCCCGATATCCTTCTCGCCACATCATGATCCCCATGATCATCATCTCCATCTCCTGATGGCGAGGTGTCGAACGGATTTTTGTGCTTAGGTGATCAGTAACGGGAGCGAGGAGTGTAACACTGGTTCGATAACCTCACTGACAGAAACAGACGGATAACCTCTGACCAAGCTTACATAAACTAAAATATTTTCTAAACAACAGCTGAAACTGCAATCATCATATCAGCCAGAAGACGCCCACTGCTGGGCATAGGCCTCCCCCAGAGATCTCCGCAAAGCGTCCTGTGCTTTTCGCATCCAGCTGGTACCTGCGATCCTTACCAGGTCGTCGGTCCATCTTGTGGAAGGCATACCCACGCTGCGTCTTCCGGCACTTGGTCGCCACTCGAGAACTTTACTGCCCCATCGGCCATCTGTTCTTCGAGAAACAAACAACTACAATGAAACAAAGCTAAGAACCATCCAGATTAAACTGGCTATCGAATAGTGAAATCCGCATCCAAATTGGTCCATCGATGCTACAGACAGATACACAAAGCTACACAGCACAGATAAATACGTGTGTTACTCGTTTGTATGGCTTTCAGGAGGAATTTTTTGGCAGAGAACCTATTTTTTTTATTTAACATTTATTGTGCACAATAAATAATATACAAAATTGACATACAGATAAGATCACAACAGGTACAGCTTATTTCTAAAGAAATATCTTCCAGCCGACCAACTTAAGAGAAAGGGCAAAATCGAGACGCAGATGGCGTGCACCTCAAATTTACGTATCTACTATATACCTACATAAATTATTCAACAACGAAATATAAATACATACACAATACATAATAGTATATAATACATACACATATACATATACCTAGGTACTACTTCTTCCTCTTAAATCGACGATCCTAATTTACAGCATAATATAAATATATCCAACAACCTTAAGGCCGACCTTACTGATTTACATAACTGTATTGTCCGAACTCCGAACAATGCAAGCGCGAGTTTCATCTCAGAAACAAACGTTTACGCGGAAATGAACCTTACTGCGTTGGCTCAAGAGCCGTATTGTGTTTTCGCGCCATCTACCGGCGGCAGGTGTAAGTTTGTCCACGATACTACAAGAACGCCATCCGTTCGTGATGGCCTATAGATAAAAATATTTCGCGATTATTTTTGGAAATTATTACTGTATTTATTTTTTATGTTGTAATACTAACAGGTGTTACGTATTGGAATGGAAATTCGGTATCGGATTAACTTAAATTTATTACAAACTATGAACTTACCTCATCAATCCAATTTTGAGAACACCAATGTATGAACGAAATCCAACCTGAAACAACAAACGAGAAAAATTAACATTATTTATTTACTTTAGAATAACTTCTCAAAACAAGTAAGCTATTCAACGCTAGGTGGCGCTGTTTTAATTTATTTTCTTTACGCAATGTCGCACATAACACAACTTACGACATTATTGCTCATTACTGGCCTGGAATTGGTTTAATTAAGTGTACTACTTCAAACAATGGCAAAACGCAACGATGAAACGAAATGTGGGTTGAGTATGGAACAGGTATTTTCATTGTTAAAGATGTATTTGCATAGCTTGCGAAATCACCGCCCAAGCGAGGTGCGTACGCATAACTTACAACACCAATAACTTGAAATATAGTAGCACCGGTTCCTTGGCCTAGTTGTGACAAGTATATATAAACAAATAAAAAAATAAGGAAAGAAAAATAAAAAAATTAATGCCCCGGGTGAGGATCGAACTCACGACCTTAAGATTATGAGACTTACGCGCTGCCTACTGCGCTACCGAGGCCGGTGACGAGTAAAGCAAAATAGGTCATTCCGTCAGACGGGAATAGACATATGATTCGTTCTCTGTATTTACCCGATTGCGACACAAGGAGGGTTATGTTGTTTGGTAAATTTATTTGGCACAGGCTACAGCCCCAACGGCTCAATGGATTTTAAAATTAATTATGAGGTGTTGATAGGTTCTGCACTGGACACATTAAAATTTAAAAAAATCAATATGGCGCAGTTTAGATGCTATATTATGACTTTCGGAAATACACATTTTTTAAAACCAATCGAGTCTGGTATCGAAATAAAGATCTTCAAATGGAGCTTTCAAAAATCGAAACAACTATGCACTTTAAAAAATATTTCGCATTTCAGTTTTTACTTGTTTTTTTTTATATATAATGCTAAAAGTCTTGGGGTGTCAACCAAATCACAAACTAGTCCCATGCACATTTTCTTTTGATTCTATCTAGCCACAAAGATGAAGATAAAGCATGCAAACCCATCTAGAAACAGCCTATTATGATTATAAAACTCAGACAGACTTGCATTTCATCACGTAATTCACACAATCGATTAAGATAAGGCAAATACTGCTAGAGAAAAAAAACTTCCCACTTATCTACTTCAGAAATCTATTTAACTTCGAGTAACACATTCTTTTATATCTCAATCTAAACTAGCTTTTGCCCGCGACTTCGTCCGTTTTTTTTGTTTCTTTTTCCTGTGCGACCATTTTAAAATACCTCCCTAATGTATGATAGCTAATGTAGTCCTACGGAGAGGTCGAGCTGTATCTCTGATTCTACCCAACTGAATTAATGTAACAGCTTAGATTTTAAGTTGGACCCCAAATTACCAAACTGTGACAGCCCCCTCAAAATTCGTTCTACGCCATTTCCAAATTTCTTATTGTTTAGCGGTCTATTTTGGTTCTACATCAAGTGATCCAGTTTCCAAAACCAATTAGTTACCCAGACTTAATAGCTACACAACAAAAAAAGTTTCATTCAAATCGCTCCAGTAGTTTCGGAGATTAGCGTGTACAAACAGAGAGATTTTTAAAATCTTATTCTGTTATTTTTTCTTCATCGCCCTCAATTATTTTCTTGTAAATATATTCAATGTACTACAAACATGCTTTTTTTACAGTTTTATTATATGTGTACCTAGACTAAAATACAATCAAAGTAATCAGAAAAATCTCACGTAGAAGGAACCATTTACACAAAATACTAGGTACGGAGTCACAAGTATCTGCCGGAATACCACGTACGTACCAGGAACGTGGTTACACGTACACTTAGTTGTGTTGCTATTGAAGTGGCATGTACTTACATGTTGTAACGATCCGTTACTTTCACCTAATTATAGGCTGTGGATTTGTGGATGCTGGCGCTTTGTTCCTTTTGGATATTTCGCTTTGTAGATACGAAGTACGAACTAACGTGTAATAGATCGGTGCGTAGGTTTTGGTGTTGTTGGTGTAAGTGGTAGGTATGTGCGGCTTGAATGGGCGGGATACAATAGCATAGTATGAAAATATTAAATTGCCCTGTATTGATTAATACGTTGAGGCCTAAGCTTAGTTTCAATCTCTCTCAGGTCGGTCTTTCATGTCTTTGAAGATCTTTGAAGATTGAAGATCGTGGCCATGGTGGGATTCCATTCGGGAACGGATAAATTGCCTTCAGCGACCTCTCGGTAGTGTTATTTTCAATATTCTAATTCAAATTCAAATAATCTTTATTTTCTCTACAATTGTATGAATAACTGGCATTATAATGTACATCGAATTATGTGTAAGGTGAGACTGGAGCCTATGCTAGATAATAAACCTGAGGAACAGATCTCTAGGGTCCTAATTCTCGCGCTGTGACAACATCTCGAATTCGACTTTTTTTCTAGCCACATATCTTCAATAATAATGACAATGAAATGTCCATTGCAGCCAAAAAATATTTTTCTTAACTATCGCCGACACTAGTATATTGTCAAAGATTAATTTCAGTGACATTTTAATACAGTTTTTGGCTAGAGAAAATGTCGAATTTGAGATGTCACAGCGCGAGAATCGCCCCTAGGGGCCTAATTCTCGGGCTGTGACATTTCGAATTCGACATTTTTATAGCTAAATATCTCTATTAAAAATGTAATTTAAAACGATCTTCGACAATAAAGGATTAGCAAAAATCGTTAATAATAAGTTTTTACTTGGCAATAGAGATTCAGCGGCTTATTGACAGATATTTCTAGCTATAGAAAATGTCGAATTCTAATGTCGAACGCGCGAGAATCAACCCCCCTGGCCTCCATATCCACCGGACATTATCGAATTTTGAAATCTACCAAATGTAATAAAATAAACATTACCGGTTAAAAGTAAACTAAGATTATGTTGTTTTTAGGAAGATTAGTTAACAGAGACAGACGTAAGCTAAGTTCGCTATGGTAAAGACAAAATACTTAACCTAAATTCCCTACCCTATACAAGCTCGCATAAAATCGATAAGTACCTGCAAAAATGTTGTTCTACGAAATAATACTTAGAATACCGACAAATAGGGTCCACTTTGACGTACTCGAGTTAAAAGCTAACGAAAACAACATTCCTAGATCCCACATTAGGTCTGAGACCTGAATTTCTAGGTCTCAATTTGGAATGAAACTGTCATTCTAAAATAGCATAAATAATGGCATAGATTGAATTTGTAATGGTAATGGAATGCGAAATTACGAATCGGGCCAGGTTCCTCTATTTACTGGGTCTCGCACGGAGATCAGAGGCAGTCGCTCTAGCAAATTCTGGATCATGGTTAAGGACCCCGGGCCCTCGCGTGCAAGAGCATAACCGAGATATTGACACCATTTTTTTCATTCAATGCAGTGACAAACGAGCAGAAAGCCGACCTGATGGTAAGCGGTAACTGTCACCCATAACATCTACAATTCATGCATTTACGTTGTAGTCAATAAAAATGCAGAAGCGCAGGAGCGTTGTCATTGTGAGGACTAGGATGAAATGCTTCATTACTGTAATTGGGCTTGCTATAATACGTTTCAAACCGGAACATAACCATGCAAGCATTGTTTTTGGCGGCATAAATAGATAAGGTGGTGGTACACACCCAAATCCAGGTCCAGTTGTGGCTTCAAAATTACTCGCACTCACTGCGGCCGCTCGCAGTAGGCCTTATAAGAAAGCTCTCTGTCACCCAAAGGGCAATGGAAAGGGCTATGTTCGGAATCTCATTGCGCGATCGAATGAGAAATAAGAAGATCCGCAAGCGAACTAAGGTCACCGACACATTGCCAAGCTTAAGGTCACCGACACATTGCCAAGCTTAAGTGGTAGTGGCACATAGCCGAAGATAGCCGAAGGGGCAGTAAAGTACTCGAGTGGCGACCACGTACCGGAAGACGCAGCGTGAGTAGACCTCTCACAAGGTGGACCGACGACCTGGTAAAGATCGCTGGTACCAGCTGGATGCGGAAGGCACTTTATGGAGATCTCTGGGGTACGCCTAGGCCCAGCAACGAGCGTCGTCCAGCTGAGCGCAGTGCGCGTATCGAGCTCTATTATAGGTCAGTCTGAAAATCAGTGCTGTGTTTGACTGCTGCCATTCATAGCATTAGAGGCTGGTCCAATTTGGTCCGAGGACGAATCGCCCTGCTTCCTTATTATGTACTTTTAAGTTTATTTTAATGTGTTATTGGAACAAATCATCATCATATCGTCTATGATATGATAAACAAAGATACATGATGACAAAGATACGTCTATGTAGACATAGACGACATAGACGTATCTTTGTCATCATGTATCTTTGTTTATCATATCATAGACGATATGATGATGATTTGCTCGCATGCATACAGCAGATAACGCTCTAAGAAGCCGAGCTAGCCCGAATGCATTATTTACATCTTTACGACGCTCGTACAACCTCTCGGTCGCAATGACTTCATACTACTCAGAGACGATGATTCACAGAATATTTCGTAACAATCCTAATAGCAAATTACGGGCCAAGTTTTTGCCAGCATCACCATAGGAATTACACCTCAATTATATTGTATTTTGACGCCCACGACCCCACAGTTGGCATCCAAATAGCGATAGATAATGATGCTTCAATTTTGTCTGCAAGTTTCCATGTGTGCCGTGTAGGAGTTGCTCGTAGCTCTATAGAAGCATTGTTTGCAGCTAGGGTTGCCAACCCTACTATAATTTAATATAGTATCCTACTGTTTTAAGCACCCACCTACCATTATTTTAAAATTTTAATATAGTAGGCGAAACTACTATATTTTATTATTAGCAAACTCACTTATCAGTATCACATAGGTACTGTAAAACGAAATGCGTCCTGAATTTTTATTTTAACAATTCAGAAATAACTCAATTAAACACCATCTTGGATCAGCTAACTACGAATACTTACTGATACTTTTCATCAAAGCCGACTTATTTTTGGTTAATAATTTAGAATTAGATTGTACTAATTATTTTAAAGCGTTTCTTAAGATTACTCATCACCTAAGAAATAACACATATTTGATCAAAAATACTATATATTTTACAATTAATTCCCTACCTACTATATTTTTATGGCTACTGAATTCGAAAATACTGTAATTAGTCTTAAAAAGTTGGCAACCCTAGGTGTAGGAGTAGCTCCATAGATGCATTGTTTGCAGCTAATAACTAGCTGGATAATTGCTTTTTAAAAGCTTTAATGGGGCGGTGAATTTGTCAAGACTTTCTTCTCAACGAAGTAGGTCCGCGTTCATCCAAACTGTCTTTACAAAGTTAAGTGAGGTAATTTGTTTTCTCAAGCTACGATGCGCTTAAACTCAACCAAACTAAGATTCGTGGTCTTCAGGGTCATTTAATTTAGTTAACTAAACAGAATAAATATCAAGATGACCTCTTTCTTAGGGAAGTGGGAAAATAATAATGATCTAGGCGTTAATGTCCCGGTTGTGCTCTCGCGCACGAGGGCCCGGAGTCCGCATGACCATGATCCAGGACTTGCCAGATCAGGGAATTACAGTAGAGCGACTGCCATGTGACGTCCGTGACCCTGTTACCAGGGGAGTATGACCAGACTGGATGGTTAAACATTCAGTCGTCTGAATGCCTAGTTTTATCACGATGTTTTCCCTCACCGTAAGAGCATCGGTTAGCATTCAACTAATGTACATAACTCAGAAAAGAGTGATTGGTACATGTCTACCCCTACATGACGGTAGGGGTAGGACACTGAACCCACCAGTATCTAATAATACGACAAAATTATGCGTCCCAGGGTTCATCAATTGGGCAGTATCTTCCAATTCCACAGTGTTTCCTTTGGTCTATGACATGGGATCGTTCAAGAGGTATATTAGAGGTATCCTTAGAGGCGGGCAACGCATTGGTAGCACCCCTGGTGATGCTGATGTCCATAGGCGGCGGTGACCACTTTCCATCAGGTGGCCCGCATGCCTGTTTGTCTGCCGGATAACATAAAAAAAAAAAACCTATAGCTATGTAATGTACCTGTTACCGCACACACACAAACGCACTGAGGTCAGGTTTTTGCTGTCAACACATCGCGTGCTTACATCATACTCGGATCTTGTCCAAGGCCGAGCCATCTGCCTTAGGACTGGGCAATGAGGTTGCAAGACTGCATGTTTGGTGTAGTACCTACTGCATATCTAAACATGTGTAGGTACTCGACCAATTTCCAAAATGTTTAGGTACTTACTTCTACCTACTTTTTTATTTATTTGATAAACCATCAGCAAAATTGCATGTCAGCTTAGAATGATACAAGACTTAAAAACACTCTGGTAGAACAGCGAAGGGATCTTCGACAAGGGTGTCGAACAAATTGTAAAAAATGTACTTGAAAATAACATTTTTTTAACACCCTAAATGGAATTCTCCTATATTCTTCTTCAAATTTTTTGGCAACATCACGGAATTACCAATGCGTTACCCGCTAACATACCTCTTGAACGATCCCATGTCATAGTCCAAGGGAAACATTGTGGCTGTGAGCTTCCACATTCGAATCGTACGAGCGAGAAACGTTCTTCCAAACATTCGTTTAACTTGAGAAAAATTACACAATACTGGGCCTTAACGACCGGTGATCTTCATAGTGCCTCGGAGACCTGCTAAAAGGGTTATGTAAGCTATGCGAAGGCCCGCGGGTTTCTCTCCATCGAGCGTAATGTCCAACCTGTTTGTGGAAAGAATAGCGTCTACGATGGCGTAAGATTTTTTTAAATCGGTCACGTAGTTTTCTAGATACAAGCAAAATTTTAACCTACCAATTTTATTAATGGGAAAGTTTGTAAGGAGGTTCGTTTACTCCTTCAAGCTAAAATTACTGAACGGATTTTGCTGTGTTGTAGGTCGGTATTGTAAGTTTTTAATCCCCGACGAAAAAAGAAAGGTGTTATAAGTTAGACGTGTGTTTATTATTATGTGGCTTTGTGTGTCTCTCAATGGCATTGTAGGTCCTGAACGGATATAACGATTTGGATGCGGTTTTCTCTATTTGATAGCCAGTTTAATCGAGATGGTTCTTAGCTTTGTTTCATTAAAATCGGTTGTATACTTTAGAAAATATTTGACGTTAAGTTAACTTGGTCGGGGGTTATCCGACTTTTTCTGTCGGTTAGGTTATAGTTATAGATAATCTGCGGTTTTAGTTACGTTAGGAGTTTAGTACCATATTAATACATTGTCATCCAAGTTACATAGGTATACCAAATTTCAGCTCAATCGGATACCAACAAATGGTCGAAAACTCGTTTGCAAATTTTGACGGACAACTTACATGCAAACGAACAGTGTAAGTTAAATAGAAGCTTGTAAATAAATAATATGGATTCCAATTCAAACAAGAACTGTCAGAACGATATCAGAAATTAAACACTTTAAACTTTTATCAGCTGATCAGATCAATATGTTTAATAATTTATAGAGTAATTTACATATTTTATTACACCTAATAAAAAAAAGTGCCTCAACTGGTTCAGATAAATATTAACTTCCTGAGGCAATTCTTAAAGAGTTCGAAGTATGTATTATCAAATTATTTGATGTTTGATGTTTTACACACAATAAACTTTGAAAACCAACAATTCTATTGTATTTTAAAACTAGGTAAATCGATATGATTCTTAGCTTTGCTTCATTGAAATCAGTTTAGTACTTTGGGTAATATTTGAGTAAAATTTTGTAGAATTTCTGGGGTATTTTTCGACTCACAACGCCTTACGGTGTTAAAATGAGGCGCTTCCCTCCCAAAAGCATTTTGAAGACAAGCAGTGCAGTCTTACGAAGACAGTGAACTTTTGAAATATAAAAAGTCATCGCCCTAAATTCGTTTCGTGATAATTCCATTTTTGCTACGGACGACCATAAAGATAAAATGTTTATACGGACCACGATAAAATTGTGATAAAAAAAACAATTGTCAAGCGATTTCTCACAATTTAAAAAAAAATCAGTCTATGAGTTCCTTGTTTTAAAAAAAAATACATATAACATTCAAGTAGGGTATGGGTAGTAGGAGTAGGGTAGGATAGTGGTAGGACAGGGGTCACGAGAACAGAGAACACGAGACCGAAGCCAGCTATATAATCAGCGTTGCCAGATCGGACCTTTTGGTACGATTTACGTACTATTTGGCCGACTGTCGTACCTTTGGTGTACTTTGCTCCACATCGTACTGTTTAGTACGTTTATACAAAATGCTAAATTTAGCTGAGGGGGGTGGTCACTTTGCCTTTCTTTTCCGCAAAATAATGGAAGGAAGGGTTGATTTTGATGTGGTTTTGCTCACTGGCACCACCGGCGAGTAAATAAAGTCTTGTCTTGTCAAATTTAGCCATTTTCGTACTATTTAAGGAGCCCGGACGTATTTTTTTGGAAACTACTGCTGGTAACACTGTATATAATATAAACAGACGGCAATAAACTAGATATGTTTAATAAGAAATAATAAACTACAAATTCAGCAATTATGAAGAGCCTTGAACACACAAATTGGAGGTAC
The DNA here is from genome assembly GCA_907269095.1 of Blastobasis adustella. Taxonomy (NCBI): domain Eukaryota; kingdom Metazoa; phylum Arthropoda; class Insecta; order Lepidoptera; family Blastobasidae; genus Blastobasis; species Blastobasis adustella. Next base: position 13,684,735 of record OU026137.1, read on the forward strand.
ATTAAAAAAAACGCTATTTTAACGTTTCCTGATTCCATTGACTAAATAAAGTCACTTATGTCCCAAAACCAGACACTGGTTTGCCTCACTTCGCAAATTACAGTGCCACCAACTTACAAAGTTTCAGTGGACAAAATCGGAACTAAAGCTTTATCGCACTTAAATAACAGTTTGAGACGTCCACTTCTTCACCACTAGCGACGTCGCGAACTGAACAGATAAGTTGGTTGCAAAATTCGCAAATACGCACGACAAACAGTTCACGTAAAATGTCAACGAGGCGAGAATACCAAATATTGCAGCACCACGGACCTCGATTCGTCAGATCACACGCAATTACCTAACCGACAGTCGAAAAGTCGGACAACCCCCGACCAAGTTTACTAAAACTCAAATATTTTCTAAACTACAAAACCGATTTATTTGAAACAAAATTAAGAGCCTTGTCAATTAAACTGGCTATTAAATAGAGAAAACCGCATACAGATCGGTCCATCCGTTCGGTAGCTACGATGCCACAGATACACACGTCAAAATTATAACACCCATTTTTCGTCAGGGCTGTTTGGTAAAAGAGTCGCTTTGAGAATGCCGAGAATTATATTTAAAAGGACTTATTTAGCACGGTGGTGGCAGGGGGTGCTCCGGCTCCCGAGACTGATCAACCAATACATGACGTTCTTCTAAATTGACTTTTCAAGAAAATTACTGCTTCGCCAAAAGGATTGTTATGAGTATTTGTAGTGCGATAGAAATAGTTTTAGAGGTGGAACTAATTGTAACAGAAATGATTTTTGCGGCAAATGGTACGTAATATGCTTCTTCTCGTAAATATCTTGAAAACGATGCGTTCTACGGGAATATGGTCTAAGACTCAATTAAAGTCTATAAAATGATCTACAAATTTTGCTTCCCATGGTTTTTCGGATTCCCAACCGTTTACGAGCAACAATGAGACCAACTAGAAAAAATGGGACTTTTCTGGCCAAAAGCACCAAAGGTCTAGGTGCAGATTTTTAGCACGGTTTCCCGCGATATTATTTTCTAGTACAACTAATTCCACCTCACACTACATTTTCGGTTAATTCTACTCCACTATCGTTAACATGAGATTAAATCTCCAATCCGCCAAGCGTGCGATTACAAAACCCAAGGGTTCTCATTCGGATACGTGTCGTTGGACAGTCAGATGACATACATTACATGGACATTAGGGCCTACATATTACGAGTCGAGATGAATTTCGCAAGCAAATTACTGGACTGTGCGGAAACTGTCACGGCCACGGTTCCGTCAGGGATTAGCAGGCCAAGCGTTTCAAGATAATGTGTTGTAGGCCGTTCTTTTAACTAACATAATGTTTTAAGCTATCGCGGTTATTATCACACAGTTTAAGGGTATGTTCCGGGTTTCCTACCGCGTACCTCTGTTGACTCGTCCAGTGACCATGATGCATGCAACTGCGTCGAAATATCAGGCTACTCGTCAAGAATAGGAAACCCAGAACATACCCTTAAAATGTGATTCTTTTAACTAGTAGGTACTAACTAAAAATCTTCTTTTATGTTTACATGCAAATACATTCAAATAATAGTAATAGGCGGCGGTGACCACTTTCCATCAGGTGGCCCGTTTGCTTGTTTGTCTGCCGTATATAATTTTTTTTACAGTAAAAATAAAAAAATATTTTTAGTAATACCTTTATTGTAAAATTGAGTACCTAAATCCAGAAGCAAAAACCGTGAGAGGAGAAAAGCGGAGGGAGTCGTAACATAATATAAGTGATACAAAAATGGACCTTATTCCATAAGCAATACATTCCACTTCGATCAACTGCACAGAAAGTGCAGACACATGCAATTTTGCGAGATTTAAGTCCCAACACAGGTACCTACCCTTCATTTAAGAGACATACATATTGTGACCTCCGGCCTCGCTCGTGGTGCGTGTAAGTACTTTATAATAACCGGTAATAACCAGTTTACGGAGCATTGTCGGGGCAAGGTGACGTGGCAGAATGGCTCCGTACCTTTGCCCTTGCGGCGACCGTTAAGAAGTAATAAGGTGAGGTGTGTGAGATATGTACCTACTAGTTGGTTAAATTACTTTGTTATTTGTATTTCTAAACTACTTTTAAGTATATCAGATATGTGTTTTTGAAATCACCTCTTTTAAGCCCTTCATTGTGATAAGTCACTCAATGTATAAAGAAAAAACCTTTTTAAATTTATGGCGCCCAAATTCCGCCATTTAAATTATTTTTTAAACTCCTAACTGGATTTTTGAGACGAATCTAAAGATACCTTAACTTTCAAAACCCATGTAGCCGTTTAGAAGATACGGGCAATAAAGAAATTTACAAACATACATATTTATTTATCATTGAAATTTACATATATTACAATATATGCAAGTTACAAAGATATTGTCAAAATAATGTCATAGGATAATATGTAATTTCCAAAATACATATAAAAACAAACATATATACAAGATACGCGCGAAAAACATAACCCTCCCTTGGCGGTCGATTAAAAAAGATTATTTATTGGAAGGTAAGGTGTGTGAGATAGGTACCTTTAAGCTGGTGAAATTGTGAATCCGGTACTTGCAAAACGCACGTTCTCGGAGTTTCTCCATTACAATATGCATGCATTAATGTACATTCCTAAACCGTTCGGAAGAAACTATCTAAATTATAATGAAAACCGCATCAAAATCCGTTGCGTGCTTCAGGTGATAGCGGATATACGAGTACATACAGACAGACAAACGCAGGTGATACAACTCTGTGAAGCCCGAGGAGTCCGCCTGGCTGGGTATCACCGCCTTATCTATTTCTGCCGCTAAACAACAATGGTTGCAGTGTATAAGGTCTCCAGCGCAATTAAAGGCATGAGGTAGTTCATCTTAGACATCACAGCACTTCCGGGTCTAAATTTTTGTTGCCTGCAACCAAAGAATTGTAGATATGGGCGACAGTTACCGCTTACCATCAGGTGGGCTGTCTGCTCGCTTGTCACTATGTAGGAAAAAGTCTATTTAAAAAAGGTTTTTTATTAATCTTGTGTAGGTATATTTATAATTCTTCTGTACGTGTGTTTGTCACCTAACTCCTAAACGGCTGGAACGATGTAGATAACTTTTAGTGGGTCTGGGAGCGTCGGTGGCTGAGTGGTTAAGATATTCGACTATGGTAGATGTAGGGAAAGTGTAGGGCAGGGGTAGAATAAAGTAGTGATAGGGTAAGATCTGAACTAACAGCTTACCAACAGGCAGGACGAACTGCTTTGCCGCATTAGTGGTATAAAAAAACTAAACAAGAAATTGAAAACTACTAGATTGGATAATAGTCCCACTTACTGACCCAAAATAGGTTTCCCACGGTCATTGCTAGTAACGTAGGTAAATGAAGTAAATACCCTAAACTTGCAAGCATGCATAGTCGCATCATACATAGGGTTGCCTAATATACTATATGATATAGTGTCCGACTATTTTTTTATAATTAGACTATTTAGGAACAGCCTATGCACTCTGGCCTTGAAGGCGTACTATATTTTAGATATAGACATAGACGTTTTGGGTCAAGATACTATATACTGTTAGAAAAATAAATAGTAGCCAAATCGACTATATTTTAGCTATACAGCGGCAACACTTTCGTCGGATATAATAAGAGCCATTTGATAAAAAAAAAACCTTTTTCCTTATACAAGAAGCATCTACTTACGTAATTTAATTTTTTCAACATTTAATCATGAGGTGTCCAGTAGAAAAGCACCATCCTCTGCGGCAAGGGTGTCATACAAATTGTAAAAAATTTACTAACAAAATAAAAAATTAAGGCGATTAAGGTAATTAATTTTTGTGACACCCTAAATGGAAATCTCTTATATTCTTATTCAAATTCTTTGGCAACCCTAACCACACACCTGTCGATTACAAATCGAATTCGACCTTCTGTATCGGTGTTAATGTCCACTTTCGTACGCCGCACGGAAAGTAAAACATTAGCAAATTACATAAGGTTTTCATTTCAAGGTGGTACGATGGTCAGTATGTGGTATGTATTTAATTGCAACATTGCGACTTGTGGAAAAGAATGTTAATCGGTGGATTAAGTAAGATTGTGATGATAGGATTCTCGATTAGGTTATTGAGGTGTTTGGGTTTGTTTTGATGTTTATTTTAGGTGTTTTTTTTATACATACTACTCGATTGTTAGTGATGAAATCGGAAGGCGGACTCCTTAGGCATAATTAGAAGCTTAGGCGCTTATTGTATTTGGATAAATTCAGTCGTCTAAAATCAGACATAAAAAGTGTTAGAGCAAGTCAAATTGGAAAGTATTGCTCAAAGAATAAGGTCGCAATTGTTACGCGCCGCTTTGATTTTCAAAAGGCGTGATACAAAAATGGACCTTTATCTATGAGCAATATATTCAACTTTTATTGCTCTTATGCTTTTTGCTTCTGAATTTAGTCAAATGTAATAAGCGCATTAGGTGGGCTTTTTATAGATACTACTCATTGTTAGTGACGAATGCGAAAGGCGGACTCCTTGGGCTTAAGTTCTAAATATAACTAAACATAATAATCTTGGTTAATGTCCCGCCGTCAAGGGTCCGCTTTGACCATGATCCAGGATTTGGCAGATCAGATAAACACAGATGTGGCCATACACGTCCTGTGCCTGAAGGTAAAAACCGCAAAAATACAGTCTATAACTTAAAAAAAATCAACACGAAAACAAACCTTCGATACCAGGCAATCATAAGTCAATGAAGGCAATCACGCCATGACTCCATACCTATGCCCCGAGCCCTAGTCTTCAAGTATCTACGTGCTACAAGTCTCTCCAATGGGTCGAAGCAATTTATTAATGTCAAGATTAGTTCAGAATTACTTTTTGTGAAGCTACGGTCGAAGGGCGTTTAGTTTATCCGAACACGCAGATGAGAAGGGTAATGCAATCAACGTGTCCATTTGTAGATGTAAATTTTAATCAAGGGTCAGATAAGGAGGGTTAGAAGCGGTAATGGTAAACAAGTTGCATTGGAATCTAGGGTATGAGTTTCACTTTTAGATGTAGAAGTTTGTTTTTTTCTGATTTTTTTAGCGTAATAAGATAAAATATATTAGGTAGATGGATAGAGGTAGGTACATGGATAGACCATGTTCAAGATTCACTTTTAGAGCGACTTTTATTTGTATTAAATTATATATTTTAATTTCGAACTGCCAATTTGCAAGATTCTTGCGCTCTTGGGACGTCACAAGCTGGGTCCTTGCGACTTCACACGATCGTACGTTTTTGCGAACTCGCAAGTTCTATGACATGTATTTATTAGGTAGGTACTAGAATAGACCATGTTTAAGATTCACTATAACAGCGATCTTTATTTTTATTTTATTATTTTTATTTTATTTGCGACTTTTCTATTCGCAAGATCGCGCACTCTTGGAACGTCCAAAGTTGGGTCGTGGCAACTTCGCACGATGGGGTGTTTTTGTTAATTCACAAGTTCTTGCCTTCATGCGATATTTTGTGTGGCGGCATAAACGAGCTAAGAGATTAGCATAATAGTCATCCAAAACGCTACCACTAAGACGGCAAACATGCATACGGCTTACCTGATGGTAAACAGTCACCGCAGCCTTTGGACGTTTGCAATTCCCTAGTACAGCCAGTTCACGAATTCCAATCGTCAATACCAAAAGAAGATGCTTTTTGTCTGTGAACCCGCAAAAAGTGACGGACAGACGATCCATCATGCCATTACCATCTCATTTTAGATACGTTACTTTTTTGTTCAACGCCTAATAAGTTAAAGTTTTTATCGACTTCTCATGTGGTTTTTATTTATTTTATAATAGACTGTAATGGCACAGAAATAAGAAATAATAACGCAAATGTTGCGTACGTACAATACATACATACTCACGCCCGTATCCCGTCCCCACAGGGTGTCGCTTCCGATGAAACCTGAAAAGCCTTCCCGGCTACAGGTGCTCCCAGGGGGTGTTTAGCACGTAGGCGCCTAGGTCCCTTTCTTTGGCGAGTCGTGCATAGCCAGTCCGGCAGGCGGGCTGGTACTCATGAGAGTTCACATCCGCCCTCCCAACCGCTACCGGAGGGTGCCCATTTCCTTCGCTATAGGCGCAAAAAAAAATCCCACAGGCAGAGAGAATCTAATAAACAGTCTTGCAAAAAAAATTGGGCATTTTCATACAATCGAGACTTTTGAAGACCTTGGATCTCCCCCTGGGAACTACCTGGGTGCAATCTGATCTAGAGTATGGATGAATGAAGTCTAGAGTTACTAAGGTACCTAACCGATTTAGGATTCAATTTTTATCAGATGGTAGGACTCTGTCAAGCCTGAGGAGTCCGCCTGGGTGAGTACTACCGCCTTATCTATTTCTGCCGCCAAGCAACAATGCATTGTTGTATTCCGGTTTGAAGGATAAGGGGGCCAGCAAAATTACAGGCATGAGGCATTTTATCTTAGTCCTCACAGTGACAACGCACCTGCGGTTCTGCATTTTTTTTACCTGGAACCTAAATGTTACGCGACAGTTACCACTTCCCATCAGGTGGGCTGTCTGCCCGTTTGTCACTGAATAGTTTGAAAAAAAAAAACTTGGTTTGCAAGCTACCTCGCAAATAGGTTCAAATAGAATCGCTTTCTATTTTTTGTGGCAATACCCCCCTTCGCCGCACTTGACTCTTCAGTGGCGTAGTATACACAGTCTTCAGTACAGAGTATTTGTAACGCAAAATAGATAAAGAAAAAAAGAAAGAAAACATTAATTACACATTACGCCACGACATCATAATTTACATATAACACAAAAAAAATTGCACGTACATCTTTATGTTGCTGGTCCATTTCAACTCGCTGTAGGTGTAAACAGTCACTGTCTGGGCGCTCGCCACTCGTTACTGTACTTGACCAATGTAAACGGGCATAATACAAAGTAGCTACTTACCTCCAGGGCTACATAAGTAGCTAATAAGCCCTGGGGCCCATTTTTGAATCGCTCGCTGTGTGTTTTTTACTGTAGGAGTGTGATGATCTAAAGTCGTACCTAGCTGTAGGAGGGTTCGGGCTTGCTTATGAAGTCCTGGGACCTTATTTTTGAATCGCTCGCCTCCCTCCCAACCGCTATACCGGAGGGTGCCCATTTCCTCAGCGTTGGGAAAAAAAAAAAAAAAAAAAAAAAAAAACTCGATTCAAATGGTTTTCAACATTGATTTTCGGCATGAAAAGTTCGATATTTTGATGCATGATGCTCCCTATTTTTTAACCGTACTCTTTCTGTGTTACCAATGTGATTTAAAAATATTGAATTTTAAATGTCGAAAATAAAAATTGAAAACCGTTCGTTCAAAAATAAAGCTCCAGGGCTCCATAAGTAGCCGTAACAAGCCCTGACCCTCCTAAAGCTAGGTACGACTTGAGATCATCACACTTCTACAGTAAAAAACACAACAAGCTGACCGTGAGCCCATCGAAGTTCCAAGTCACGACTTGACGCTTCCCACTAGTGACTGCATTTAATTAATGTAAGTCACGTTTGAGTTAATCCCAGCTTCGGTCACGCTCAGCAATGGATACGTTACTTCGTCGAAGTTCAAAATAAGTATGGGTGATGTTATTCGTGGTAGGGGTCGATTACCGAAAGCTTGCGCGGTAAGTACAAACGAAGTTTGATCATAATTTCCATATTGACCAATCAAAGCCAATGAAATTTTGTAAACACGATTTAGAAACCATAATAAGAAATATATCGTTTCAACGTTGCATTAAATCCCGTGCTTTGGTTTTTAAATAGCGTTTACAAACATTGGCTTGGTTAATCTGGAAATTATAATCAAACTTCGTTCGTATGGAACGTACCAGCTTTCGGTAATCGACCTATTTTACCCTTCGTTCATGGTACCTACATCTCTACAAAACACCTAGGAAGAGGGTCGAGTATATGGGATACTTGGTCGGAGGTTTCCCGACGCTTTCCTAACGGTTGAAAACAACTACCTGTCAGTGGGGTAATGTAAAAGTAATTTAAAATATGAAAATTTGTTAACTCACAATTCAATCGGAGACACTGCGTCCGATGAAATCAGTCACCGGGCAACACCCGTTACCTATAAACAAAAAAAATGAGTTAATTTTGTCTGCGTATACTTTCTCAAATGGAGAGTTTTCCTAGGCGTTGGAAAAAGCTTGCACTCAATGGCACACTAACAATAAAGTTAGAACCACTGACTGAACGAAGGAACTTTGACTGCCTGTGTGTGTACTATATGTTCTGCTGTTCAGTGTGCATTGGGGAGTGTTCTGAACTTTTTGATCTGGAGCCCACAGCACAATTTATCCATCGCACCACCCGCCGCGGGCTGGACTCATCCCCACTACGTACACACTCTGTTGGTCTCCACGCAAATGTTCGAAAGGACGTTTCTGGCCCGTACGATTCGGATGTGGAATGAGCTCCCAGCCACAGTGTTTCGTTTGAACTATGACATGGGATCGTTCTAGAGGTATATTAGAGGTCTCTTTCCGAGGCGGGCAACGCATTGGTAGCGCCCCTGGTGTCGCTGATGTCCACCAGGTGAACCGTCTGTCCGTGTGCCTCCGAAGCCAATAAAAAAAATTACAATTCAATCGAATTATTAGTAAAATAGCGGCGTTAAGACCCATTCCTTCGCCGTACGCATTAATTTCACGGAACTGGACCGCAGCCCACAACTCTTGCCAAATACCCCGCATAACGTAACTAGGCACGTGTTGTATCAACTTAATTAATCATTCAAGACATTGATTGTAATGAGTCACAAAAAAGCCGAAGAATTCAGCCGTTCACTCGGTTTAGATTCAATACGTTGTTGGGCAACCATATTGGTTTTAACGGAGTCTTGTCCTATATTTTTTGCAATGTTGTAAACCTTATGTGTAAGGTTTTAATTGCTTTTTCGTAAACATGTTCTGGAAGTTGAAATGCAATATAAATTAGAACGTTAAGAACTATTAATATCGGCGACCACGTGCCGGAAGACGCAGCGTGGGTAGGCCTTCCACAAGGTGGACTGACGACCTGGTAAGGATCGCAGGTACCAGCTGGATGCGAAAAGCACAGGACCGGCCTTTGTGGGGATCTCTGGGGGAGGCCTATGCCCAGCAGTGGGCGTCTTCTGGCTGATATGATGATGATGAATATCGATAAATTGTATTTATACTTCTTAACGTTCGAATTTATAGAGAAACTAGTAGACCAAGTGCGACTTTATTCGCGTGGCGTCCTACCCTAACACTACCCCTACGTAAGGTACCGTAGGGTAACCTACACCTACTCCTACCCTACCCTACATCAGCCAGCGCGAGAGTAATGCCTTGGTGCCCGGGCCGCGGTACGCGGGACCACAACCGGGACATTAACATAAGATTGACATCAGTGTATAGTATGCAATTTGTGGCGTGCAGCCGGGCGTAGTACAGTCGTAAGCATAATTTATGATACATGTACAGTGAGCCTGTGCAGCCGAGATATTTTTTTTTATAATAAGTGCGAGCCAGTATCAATTAAGCTGCTCCAATATACGCGGGTGTCCCAACCACTTGCGGCATTTCGAGCAAAAATGTCGCTCGGTGTCGCAACGCGTACTCACTTCTAATATGAAGAATGGACACGCAACGTGGACTTCGATCTTGGGTATGGTGGCTTACAATACGTCACTGCGGCAAGATCGATTTAGGAGGCAGCAATAGACGTGGCCTTGTGGTGTCCGGCACAGTAGAATAGCACTAGCCCCTTACACTCGTAGGTGTCGTACAAGGCGACTAATGCTTTCGAGGCAAATCACAGGCATGAGGTGTTTCATCTTAATCCTCACAGTAACAAGCTGAGAACTCTAGCGGTTTTGCATTTTTGTTGTCTGCAACCTAAATGCATGAAGCGTAGATGTGTAGATAGTTACCGCTTACCATCAGATGGGCTGCTCGTTTTTCACTACGTAAAATAATAAGTAAAGATTTTTTGTTATTGATATTTCGAATAAAAATGTTCAAATCCATAAGCTAATTAAGCATTAATTACTGTTATATTTCTCTTTATATAATTATTGTGTACAATAAACAGTTAAATAAACAAAAATTAACTACATGTCACGTTAAATTAAGGCAATGAAATGTGTCCAAACTTTACGGCGTTACTACACTGTCCACCTCCTGACTCCATCATCAGACCCTCATTCTTCATTCATTTTATCATAATATTGTACTGTCACAGCAACTCAGTACGTGTGCAAACTTTCATAAAGATCGGTTTAGAATTAGTACTTGAAAAGCTGTCAAAATGTAAAAAGATGACCAAACCAGAAAATTACGTCCCTCGAAGTTGACTTTTCAAGAAAATGACCTGGCTCGCCCATAGAAATATTTTTTTCTTTGTCATTTCCATGCCTTGTGAATGGTAGGGTTTCATAATACTGTTGTTGTGGAATCTTATTACTTCTAAATCTGACATTGTGATGTAAAATGTACTTAATGACTTGCCCCGCTAAAAGGAATGTATCCGATATTAATCATCATCATCACAGCCCGTAACAGTCCACTGCAGGACTAAGGGCCTCTCCCACGAAAGGGGAGGTTATTGCTGTAATCTCCACGCTTGGCAGGCGGGTTGGAGATCGCAGTGATTTGCTGACTGTGCGGTGTTTCCGGGTAGAAAATGGGCCCACTGAAAACCAGCGTTGTGGTTCGCGTCAAGCGGCCACAACACTACGCTGAGGGGGTCCAGTTGCACTGGAAGCCGCGACACGGAGATTAAACAATGCCACTGGGAATAGATACTCGTAAACGGTAGGTAGGTAGGTACAGTTGTTATTGTTATTCCTTTATTCCTTTTTATTTTTATTTTCAAATATTATTTTTAGTATTTTATGTTGTTAGTTGTTTTTATGTTGTTGTACCTAATTATCGTGTCGTGGTGTCTACTGCAATAAATGTTTTCTTTCTTTCTTTCTTTCTTTCAGTGTTTAAATATAACAATGGAACATGCTGCTGCCCATTTTCCAGACTACGGAGACTCTTGATCTTTTGCCTCGAAAACATTAGTCGCCTTGTACGACACCCATGATTGTAAGGGGTTGGTGCTATTCTACTCTGCCGGACACCACACGGTTAATTATATAATAACATTATCGAATGCCTAAATTATGAAATATTGTTTTGACATATTACCCATGTAAGGCAATTTATGGGTCAATCGGCCTGAAATAAATGATTTTTATTTATTTTATTTTTATTTATAAATGATGATCCAAAAACAATCCCAATACTCTGTAGGTATTTCTTAAAGAATCTAAACCTCGTATCTAATATACGAGTAGAAACACGCAAGCCGCTATATAATTTTTTAATACGCAAACTAAACGCACGAGCACGGAATGCAGTGACGCAACGTTCTGAACCGGTTCCCCGGTGCCTCGTTAGATGTAGTCAGATATTAATGTTATGGGGCTAAATTAGCTAGTAATAATCGCCCACTTGATTTAGCGTCCTTCTTGTAGATGTCCGAAGGCGGACCCCGGGCCCTTGTCCTCGAGAGCACAACCGGGACATTAACGCCAAGATGATTATACTGTAGAAATAAATGTAATTTAATTATAAGTGCTCTGTATTGCCTCCACCGCTCTTTAGATCTCCTTTCAAAGGGTATGGGGTTGGCTGGAAGAAATCCCATTGTGGGATAAGCCCGCCTTTGCTTTGTAAAATTTCATTTTTCGCATTTTGTATTTAATTGTTATGCAATAAAGAGTTTACATACATACATACATACATTATTATTTGTAGATGTCCAATGTCGACTTACACAGGATCTGGATGTTTTTATTATCATTTAAGTCAATGGCCGTGTGGTCTTACGGTGAGGGAAAACATCGTGATGAAACCTGCAAATTCAGGCAACTGAATTTGTAACTATGATTCAACCTGGTCAGGTTTCACTGGTACAGCAGGGTCACGGACGTCAGATGGTAATCGCTCCACTGTAATTACTTGATCGCCAAATCCTGGATCATGGTCGAGGCGGACCCCGGGCCCTCGTTCTCGAGAGCACAACCGGGGCATTAGCCAAGATGATTATTATTATTATTATTGGCAGTGTGGTGTCCGGTAGAGCAGAATAACACCAGCGTCTTACACTCGTAGGGGTCGTACAAGGTGACTAATGTTTTCGAGGCAAAAGATCTAGTCTCCGTAGGCTGGAAAATGGGCAGCAGCGTTTTGCATTGTTATATTTATAACACTGCGATCTCCAACCCGCCTGTCAAATGTGGAGATTGTGGCAATAACCTCCCTTTAAGCCCTTAGTCTTGCAGTAGACTGTTATGATGTCTACAATAATAAATTTAAACACTACTGGAACGATGATGTTAGGATGCCAAATGTTTGGTATTTAAAGATTTATTTTAATTATTTATTTATTTTAATTTGATTTGATTTATTTTGATTTATTTTAATAATTTGATTTATTTAAAGATTTTGACGACCTTAGTGGTTCAGTGGTCAACATGCCGGTCTGCCACGCAAGAGGTTCCGGGTTCGATTCCCGGCCGGGCAGAAATTGAAATGATGAATTTTAATTTCTGTTACGGGTCTGGGTGTTCTATGTATAATAAGTATGTATTAAAAGTATTTAAGTAGTATATAAGTTATCTAGCACCCATCGCACAAGCTTTGCTTAGTTTGGGGCTAGATGGCGCTGTGTGAATTTGTAAACGAATATATATATATTAAATGTTCGAAGAACCTCGAATACCTATATAGATACCTATATGTAGGTTTTATAATAAAAATATATATATTACGTAATGTGATGTCAAAATAAATAATGTCTATGTCTATAATTTTTATTTTGCACGTCATGTGATAAACTCCTACATATACCGTTAGAGAAAGAAGTCGTAACAAAAGCACACAGAAACCAAAAAAACCGGTCATTGCACCAACAATTTCCCAATAAAAAAGATTTTTTAATAAAAAAGAGAGATCATGCCACAAAAAATACGCCACCACACCTTAACAACAAGAATAAAGTAAGAATAGAAATCACTTAACGCCACTGTTGCAAAAGTCACTTTACTTTACTTTAAAAGCAAGATTTCGTGAGGCAGTGCGCGGAATCGTAAAAACAAAGTTAACAATTAAACTGTTAGCATGGCAGACAATTTACTGTTACCTATTTGATTAGGTAATGGTTGGCGGATAATCGCTGGTTACAGTAGGCTTGGGAGTCATGGAGTGTGGTTCGCACCGGGGCAAAATGCTGAGTGAGGTACCTTTTACACATGCATTACACCACTAACACACAACTAACACAGAGAGCGTCGGTGGCCCAGCGGTGACAGTATCCGACTCGTAAGCCAGAGGTCCCGGGTTCGAATCCCGCTCCGGCCATGTACCAATGACTGTTTTCTGAGTTATGTACATTAGTTGAATACTAACCGAAGCTCTTACGGTGAGGGAAAACATCGTGATGAAACCTGCACATTCAGGCGACTGGATGTGTAACCATGATCCAATCTGGTCAGGTTCCCCTGGTAGCAGGGTCATGGAGGTCAGATGGCAGTCGCTTCACTGTAATTACCTGATCAGCCAACTCCTGGATCATGGTCAAGGCGGACCCCGGGCCCTCGTTCTCGAGAGCACAACCGGGACATTAACGCCAAGATGATTAGTTTTATTTTTTATTACACAACTAACACACCTTACCTTACCTACTACAATAAGCGTCGAACATATGCTTGCTTTTATTTGCTTTTTGTGTAATTATTGTGTACTTTTCTGTTCGTCTATGTTACGAAATGTCGTGGTTTCCATTTTGCGTGATTTATTTATATTTTTGTGGTGTGGTGTTTCTGTTTGTGCAAATAAATATTTCTTATTCGTAGTGGTTAGTACAGTCTTTTATTATATTCTTTATTGTATACTTAATTAGATACGTCAAACAAAAATTAGTACAATGGCGAACTTATCTCTATGAGAGATTTCTACCAGCTAAATACAAATGATGTAAAGCAAATTTTATAGCGGGACCAACAAAGCTAGAACATACTTATACTGGTAGGTAGACAACTAAAAACTTATTATCTACTACAAAATACCCCCCCTAAAACATAATACAATAATAATACTAATAATATATATGCTACTAAATGATTTAATAATACATAAATAAATATAATATACCTATAATAATACTATTACAAAGTCATGGAGAGATAGACTTTTATGCATCAAGAATCACTAAGACCACTAACTGCCACTACGCAGCGTGCTTGCGAGACAGATAACCAAAGTTAAGCTGCCCGCGCCGTCCGGAAACTGGATGGGTGACCGTTTCGTACTTTGAGGCTGGTCAAAATCTCGGGCAACAAGCTCGCCTCTCGTTGCTGACTCCTAATGACTTTGGAAAAGCGTTGGTGACCAAGCTCGACGCATGGAACCCTGAGATTTGTTGACCAGTCTTGGAAATAATATTTGACCTGATAAACACGCACACATTAAATATTATAAATTATTGTTAAGCATTAAATATTATAAATTTTAAATCATGGTGGACGCGAGGGAGGGCGCTGGGTCTTTTACAAAGACTCGTCACATTTCCTATCTTTGAATTAAAATCAAAGTAGGTAAAGTGACTTACATATTAGATTAATTGTGTTCCGTATTATTCTTTTTTCATATTTTATGAATATTTCTAATGTTGTTCCCCACTAAATTGCTTTCGTCAACTCTGTTTAGAACAACGGTGCCTCCTGACACAAGTGAACCCTTACTTAAAAGGAGACCCCTACAATTTATAAAATTGTGATTGTAAATTTAGTTGATGGAATAAATGTTTTTTTTATTTTTATTAAACAGTGGAGCGACTGCTATCTGAAATTTGCTATTGACTTAAATTTAACATGACATGTATTTAATGCTTAATTATCCTATGAATTTGTAATTTTTATTCCGATAATCAATAAAATTTTAATCTGACATCCGTAACACATTCAGTCGCCTGACTGTGCAGGTTTCATCACGATGTTTTCCTTCAGCGTAAGAGCATCGGTTAGTTCAACTATGGTACATAACTCAGAAGAGAGACTTGGTACATGGCGGCTCTGGGACTCGAACCCGGTACTACCGATACTCCTACCAACTCCTACATCAATATGTCGAAAAAACATTGATTTTTTTTTTTTTTTTTTTTTATATTAAACAAGACAGTCATTTGACCGCCATCTCACCTGTTGGTAAGTGACGATGCGGCCGAAGATGGAGCATGCCCATCTTGGAACAGCCTATTCACTCCAGCCTTGAAGGCATCCAGATTATATTGATCAGGGAACACACTCGCAGGCAACGCGTTCCACTCCTTAGCCGTACGCATTATAAAAGTCAAGCCAAAGCGGCTCGTGCGGATAGTTGGAAGATCCACGACATAAGGATGAAGCGTTCGCTTTGATCTTCATAGACGTTATGTCACGATAGTCCATTGTTAGGAAAGCTCTTAAGAAACAGTAAACATAGAAATTCTGTCTATGTCTAAACCCGCGACAGGTTATTGAGGAAACCTTTTAAGGTGTTAATAAGTTTTATAACTTTGTATCAAATTAACTGTTAACTTCTTTGTTATGTTCTAACGCTTTGTTATGTTAAGCTGCAGGTTCGAGATTGTATTTATTCTTATACCTATACAGAGAGTAAGTAAGCTTTGTAAAAGTTATTGTGTAATAAAATAATTTATAAGCCATAAAGTGAATGTGTGAATTTGTTATAGGTACAGCAAAATAATAAAAAGTAAGTAAATGGAGAAGTGGAAAATAAGAAATATATTTTGTTAGGTATATGGTATATATATAGAAATTTATCGATAGTATAGTCTAGTATTAATAATTAAATATTTATGTACGTAATTTTTTATTGTTATTGTGCACGTCTTAAACTGCTTCCAGTCATCACATTCTCTTTGCTGTAGGCCTGCTGGAAGAAATTTCGTTTTAGAAATAAGTAGTGTCTTTTGTGTCATGTTATATTTGCCATGTCTCTGTTACCATTTTTGTGTGCAATAACTATTAAAAAAAAAAACTAAAACAGGTACAGTAGGACTCGAACCGAAAAAATATATTATTCCCATACCTTTTTTATATATTATTAGACCAGCCAGGCATTTACCGCCATCCCCCCTGGTGGTAAATGACGATGCAGCCGTTGATAAAACATGCCTGTCTAAGAACAACCTATTCACTCTAGCCTTAAAGACGTCTAGATCATGATCAGGGAACACACTCGCAAGCAACGTGTTCCATTCCTTAGCCGCACGCATTATAAAGGTCGAACCAAAGCGGCTTGCGCTGGCTGGAAGATCCACGACATAAGGATGAACCGTTCGCCTGGATTCCCAAATTATCTCATACCTTTCGAAACTGGGAATCGAACCTAAATCATTCACAAAAAAGTCGACCATACCAACAATTTGCATGATTCCAAAGTCTTTCCGCTCTAAAGAGCCTCAGAAGCTCGTAATTAGCCTGACTATCAATTACTGAGAGCCCAATCATCAAGGAAGAGGGTAATCTTATCGCGTCGTGAACTTGAACGATGATTGCCATTCAATTATAAAGGCAACGGTACACCTGTACATTTAAGGTAAATAGTTAAGTGTGAATCGAGGTTGAAATAGAGGGTTCTGTACACTATCTTTCAGACAAAGGTATACAAAAGGAAAACAAACGAACTGCATAAGTGCTGCATTGGCCGTGTGGCGTCCGGCAGAGTAGAATAGCAACAACAACAACTTACACTCGTGGGTGTCGTACAAGGCGACTAATGTTATCGAGACAAAAGTTCTAGAGTCTCCGTAGGCTGGGAAATGGGCAGCAGCGTTTTCCATTGTTATACTTATAACACTGCGATCTCTAACCCGCCTGCCAAGCGTGGAGATTATGGCAATAAAGGGGAGGCCTTTCGTGGGAGAGGCCCTTAAGTCCTGCAGTGGACTGTTATGGGCTGTGACTTATGCCTATAAGTGCTAATCATCTCGATTAAACTGGCTTTCAGAGAAAACCGCATCGAAATCTGTCCATCGGGAGCTACGATGCCACATACAGATACACAAAACTACAGATACACTCGTTCAACTTATAACACCCCTCTTATTTTGTGCATGTAGTTTGGGGCCCCACGGTCCCAACGTCTCACGTTGGGACCGTGGGGCCCTGATGCTTTAAAGCTTTTTAAAGTGTTAAGCAAAAAGCTTAATGACACCACAGGTGACCGGAGAGCTGGCTCGTTCCTCGGACAGAGGATAAGTATTGCTATCCAACGAGGCAACGCAGCTAGCTTTCTGGGCACCATTCCGCGGGACAACGATGTGGATGATTTTTTTATTATATAATATTTTAGTATTAGTGTTTAATTTTATTTCTAATTGTAAATATTTTGTCTGTACTTAATTTCAATTGAATAAACAGTGCATGTACAAGTGTAATTATTGAATAATTTGACAAATTCGGAGTCGTTTTTTACCTTTCATTTAAGTTTGATTGAAGAGAACTTTAGTTTAAGTAAAGCTCGTCTAAGCTGAAATGACGCGCCCCACTATCGCATTAACGCACACAAGCAAATTTAAAATCTGGACGCAACACATATACAAATGCCGTTGTAGTTGGTCATTCAGTTGCCGGTGAGACTCAAATGTAGGAGCACGCGTCGTTCGATTGAAAAGTCGACGCTCCCACACAGATGAAGTGTCGTTATTAATATTTGCACTTACACATCGAAATAATTTAATTAAGTAGTGCGGCGCGTCATTTCAGACAAGCTTTACGCGTGTTTGGAGAAGGGACGTGTAAAGTTTTTCTTACAAAAGACATCAACGCGGTACATTAATATTTTTGTTAGGGGTACTAAAATTGTGTTGTATATTTTTTTCGAGATTTTTTGTATTTTCTTTATGTTATACTACGTATCTTAAAAAAATGGGGATTTAATAACATAGTAAAGTGGACTATGAATTTTAGTTTAGTTCTCCATTTCAAAGCTCATTCGAAAAATAATCCGGAGAAATAATTACTATTTATGACTATGTTTCAGTTAATGGATCAAATTAGATAATTATAGGTATTTAGGTAAAACAAATATTACATTTATTTGTATCGAGAAATAGTCGCACCTGTTTACTTATTACTAAAAAAACCCAAACTCTACATTTCAATTTAGACATCGATTTTATTTGGCAATTACTACAATCATATTAAACAAGTTGTAACAATATCAACAATTATACGTATACCATGTTAAAACAAGAGCACATTTAATTAAAATTTATCCCCAAAATTTTAAATTATTTAAATTTAGTCCCCAAACATTCAAAACAACAAAACACTCATCTTCACGAAAAAAACCCCTTCAACACACGGATCCCTGAAACCGTACAAAGAACTACTATAACTGTACGGCAGGTGGAGAAAAATGCGGAAAAGTTACTATTATAATGGCTTTCTCATGTTTGCAGAATACGAAGTCTCACGCACGCTTGCATTCTTTGTACACACGGCAGCGGATCAAGTTATACGGGGTTCGATTTTATTGGCTTGATTTTGCGATCTGCAAAGGCAAGTCAGAACTTGAAGTTTAATATGAACTTAACTATAGTAAAACAAAGGTATCATTTAATGAGCTCAGCTGAGTAGAAGATGATCTTGTACCAGTCTACCTAGATGATCTCGTACAAAATGCTCACTTTTACCCTTTACCCGATTCGGTAGAGTTAGTATTAGGTCACTTGAATGACATTCTGCGAAAATGACGTTTTGCGAAAGTGACATTATGCGAAGTGTCGAAATTTTTTACGATGAAATTGTACTTAATTGACGTTCTGCGCCAAGACCTCAACCACACATTTTAGTTCCCTACTGCCATAACACACAGAGTTGACTTTTAGGCCGATGCAAGGAACGCCCCATACACCAAACAGAGTACCTTCACGTGCTGACACCTGTACATTTGCAGCGAGATGACAGGGACACGTCGATACAGAATAATTAAATTAGTATTTTGTTAACAATAGCGACCTGTCGTCGCTTCGTTCGAAGTAGATTCGAAAAAAGACGACTGAAAGATGGATGGTAGAATGGAAACAGTTTATTGCGATACAAAAACGCATTCACAATAAAAAAATAATCATCTTGGCGTTAATGTCCCGGTTGTGCTCTCGCGTACAAGGGCCCGGGGTCCGCCTTGACCATGATCCAGGATTTGGCAGATCAGGTAATTACAGTGTGGCGCGACTGCCATCTGACCTCCATGACCCTGCGCTACCACGGGAACCTGACCAGATTGGATCATGGTTACACATCCAGTCGCCTGAATGTGCAGGTTTCATCACGATGTTTTCCCTCACCGTAAGAGCATCGGTTAGTATTCAACTAATGTACATAACTCGGAAAACAGTCGTTGGTACATGGCCGGAGCGGGATTCAAACCCGGGACCTCTGGCTTACGAGTCGGATACTGTAACCGCTCGGCCACCGACGCTCTTACAAAAAGGCATTCACAATACTGGTATAAATAAGTTCTCAAACTTAGATTGATTATAGCAGAACTCTACGTTCTCACACTTAGTTCTCAAATGATAAAGATATTCTAAAAAGCCTTCCCGGCTATTGGTACTCCCAAGGCAGAGTTTTGCTGGTAGGCGTCTAGGTCTCTCGCGAGTCCAGCATAGCCACCTGGCCGGGCGCGCTGGTACACATGGGTGTTCTCCCTCCCTCGATAGTCCTGAGGGTGCCATTTACACTTTGCAAAAGGCGCAAAAAAAAAGTTTATGAACACATGTTAGCTTCTTCTACAAACTATCTTGCGATTCTATGATGTACTCTCCAAACGATGGGTAAAAGAAAAGGTTGATGCCCATTTTCTACCCCGGTTATAAGTTTGACGTCTGTATCTGTGTATCTGGGTATGTGTGTGTCTGTCTGTAGCTTTGTAGCTCTCGAACAGATAGATCAGCGACGCGGTTCCCTTCACTTGAAAGCCAGTTTAATCCAGATAGCTCTTAGCTTTGTTTCTTTAAAATCGGTTCAGTATTTTCAGAAAATATTTTAGTTATCTCAGCCGGACAAGGAAACGCCAATTTTTATTGTATCTAGACATCCGGCAAATAGGTCAGACCTAGTCTTGAAGCATCAGGAAATACTACGTTCGCACACAACATTGTTTTGAAACATTGGCGGTTTGTTTCAACAATAAGGCGGTATTTATTGATGTATGTATATGTTATTGACGCAGGCGTTACTTGGCTGCGGCCCGGTCACACGACTGGGGACGCCTGTGATTATGTAGTATTATGCGTTTGAAGGTATATTAGTTTTGGGCGTGTGGTGTCCGGCAGAGTAGAATAGCACCAACCCCTTACACTCGTGGGAGTCGTATAAGGCGACTAATGTTTTCGAGGCAAGAGATCTATGAGTCTCCGTAGGCTGGATAATAGGCAGCAGCGTTTTCTATTGTTATATTTACAGCATTGCGATCTCCAACCCGCTTGCCAAGCGTGGAGATTATGGCAATAACCCCTTTCGTGAGAGATGCCCTAAGTCCTGGAGTGGACTGTTAACAATAATAATACCAATAATGAAATAAAGATTTACTCCCATACCAACACAACATTATTTACTGTGTGATTATGAATAATAATGATCTTATTTTAACAAAATAACAATATATTCTTTTATGGTTTTCCCTTGAGAGTACAACATGGAGTTCTTCAAGAAAGGGGTCAAAAAGGTTTTTAAAGCGCCTGCAACACGGGGAGCGATACCCCAGTCATTGCAAACGTCCATAGTCTGCGGTGACTTACCATCAGTATCACCTTAGTAGACTTAGTGGTATAATAAGAATAAAGAACTTCGCAACAAGGAAACGTACGCGATACCATCAGGAGAATACGTCAGCCGTTGGGACACAGTTGCAATACGTTCGCACGCTCACAGAATTGCCTGACAAATACAATTAGTACTTAGAACTGATTGTGAAATTGGCGTGTATTGTATTGTACGGTTTATGAACCGTTATTTTATGTTATACTGTGCGCGCGAGTTCATGCGCATCGGGCAACTTAAACGGATTATATATCGCCATCTGCCCCGGTAGCCCATCATCATCATCACAGCCCGTAACAGTCCACTGCAGGACTTAGGGCCTCTCCCACGAAAGGGGAGGTTTATGCCATAATCTCCACGCTTGGCAGGCGGGTTGGAGGCAGTGTTTAAATATAATAATGGAAAATGCTGCTGCCCATTTTCCAGACTACGGAGACTCTTGAGATCTTTTGCCTCGAAAACATTAGTCGCCTTGTACGACACCCATGAATGTAAGGGGTTGGTGCTATTCTACTCTGCCGGACACCACACGGCCAATGCCCATGTACGGTAGCCCATGAACAGGGCAAATCACACTGGTCAAGTTTCGTTTGCCCCGGTATTTCCGCGAGGCAGAATTACCGAGGCAAATCAAACAAGATTTGTAAGATGGGCGATCCTAAGAAACACAGTTGTTAGACCAAGGCACGCCCGAGGATGAGTTATTACAGTATTCGTTGTTCACAATGATTAATATAGATACCTACGTATATCTAAGCTAAGTAGCACCTACTTAATCACTCTCTGCATGGTTTGCTGGTTGACTGTTAGACAAAGCCTCAATGGCTTTAAGTCCGCCAATTGCTGTAATTTGTGCAATAAAGGTTTTAAATAAATAAATAAATCTATACATAGAAATCAAAGTCGCTTCCCGCCGTCTGTCTCTACAATTTCAACAATTGATAGTGGTTCAAAAGGTAGGTTTATAAGCAAGACAAAAAGGGTAGGTAGGCGTAAGGTAGGTGTACGCGAATGAAGTCGTGTCGGGTCCACTAGTATACTTTTAATATTATGCTTGGACTACTCGAAAACTACGTGAATAACTTGAAAAATATTGCTGTATGAGGTATTGTTGCATTTTTATTACAAAGTACTAAGACAAGTCATAACTTTCATTGCCCTAAGATACTGGACAAGTTATATCTAGGAGCGTCGGTGGCCGAGTGGTAAAGGCATCCGACTCGTAAGCGGGAGGTATCGAGTTCGAATCCCACTGCGGTGTTGTACCAATAACTCTTTTCTGAGTTATGTACATTAGTTGAATGCTAACCGATGCTCTTACGGTGAGGGAAAACATCGTGATAAAACCTGCACATTCAGGCGACAGAATGTGTAACCATGATCCAATCTGGCAAGGTTCTCCTAGTAGCAGGGCCACGGAGGTCAGATGGCAGTCGCTCTTCTGTAATTACCTGACCTGACAAATCCTGGATCATGGTTAAGGCGGACCCCACAACCGGGACATTTATACTAGACAAGTCATATCGAAGTGCCTACGTTGTATGTTTAGGAATTTGTATGTATGTAGTGGCTCACAGTCATACATACAGAATGAGCCACTTAGAGCCTCACGGAGAGAATACAACGCGAAAAATGACCACGATTATGTAAAGGGAAAGTTGTTTAGTGTAGCTCTAAACATGTATAGGAGAGTTTCCGTTTACCGTGTTTACTTTTTAGCGTAAATTTCATTGAAATATGTGCTAACAATGTAACAGGGGTCTATTCTTTAGAACTAGGATAAGGAAATACGGATGTGCTCGGGCTAGTAACGTAACTCTGTTGCTAACAATTATTGTTAGCAACAGAGTTGTTAGTTTAGCGATTACGTATGAACGATTAAATAGTTTTAGTTTATTGCAAAGAAACTTCGTTAGAAACTGAACCCATGAAATCGATGATACGAAAACGCTAAAGTAACAATTTTAACTTAAATTGTTAGCAACAGAATTACATAATTAGGCTATGGATCAAATCACTACATATTATAAAACAAAGTCCCACGCCGCGTCTGTCTGTTCGCGATAAACTCAAAAACTACTGAACGGATTTTCATGCGGTTTTCACCAATCGACAGAGTGATTCATGAGGAAAGTTAGGTAGTATAATTTGTTTAGGTTGCTACCCGTGCGAAGCCGGGGCGGGCCGCTAATAAGAAATAAAGATAGCGCGCTGTCAACAGTGACATGCGGCCGGTTTCGTAAACACGTGTGCCATGGCGTAGTTTGGTTATCAATAGCAACCAATAGTTTGGTTCTTTTATAGTAGGAAGGACGGTTAGACCTGATTAGATGGTAAGAAAAGCTAAATCAATTACAAATAATAGTAATTATCACAATTAATTAGTGACATGTTCGAGAGTTCCCGAACAAAACGAGCATCGAGGCATTTGTATTTTCTGTCACATGGTTTGAAATACAATTTAGTCACCTCACTCTCTCGCGACAGTCCCTCATATTATATAAGCAGTGCTGCACGGCAAGCACAAGTGTGCTCACGCGCGATAAGCGACAGAAGGCGCGACATAGACACTGCTATCTCTTTCATATTAGTGTTGAAAGAAACAAACGCCCTCTCGCGCCCCGAGCAATGTCGCGGGCATACATGTGCTAGCCGTGCTGAGTTATTTCACCAATCACCACGCCTCTAGCCATATTTAAAACACTATTTACCATTCGTTACTACGATTTAAACATCGCCTCGGGCAAGTAACTCACAAGCTCACAGTTTTTAAATATTGTTATTAAAACAAAGTGTGGGCTAATAGGGCCTTCAGAACTCGTTCGAAGTTATAATTGAGATTAAATGTCAAATCTGACATTCGCGGCCAATATCAGGATTGGGATTGACATTTGTTATCAACGTTTGCAGGAAGGCTGTCAGCGGATTGGTCCAAATTCTTCGGGAAGTAGAGCTATTTCGGTTATAAATAACATTGGACACGATAGCTGCTTCTGTGCCACCACAACCACATTGAGACATCGATGACAACATCTGGAGAACAGTGATTTTAGGATGTAGGCACGTAGGCACGTCATGTAGGCAAGGCCCCAATATGAAATGTCAGCGGTAACTGTCGCCCCATAACATCTACGATTCATGTATTTAGGTTGGACTACTCAGGCTTGACGGAGTCCTACCACCTGATAACTTACACCTACTATATACTAGTCATCATCGTCCTAGCGCTGATCCCGGCCTCTGCCAGGGTCCGCTTTCCTACTCAATCTTCTCCACATCGTCCGGTCTTCGGCATCCTCTCGTCATAAGCCGTAATCTTGCTATATACTAGTCATCATCATCATCATCATCGTCATCATCATCATCATCATCATCATCATCATCATCATCATCATCATCATCATCACAGCCCATAACAGTCCACTGCAGGACTTAGGGTCTCTCCCACGAAAGGGGAGGTTATTGCCATAATCTTCACGCTTGGCAGGCGGGTTGGAGATCGCAGTGTTTAAATATAATAATGGAAAATGCTGCTGCCCATTTTCCAGACTACGGAGACTCTTGATCTTTTGTCTCGAAAACATTAGTCGCCTTGTACGACACCCATGAATGTAAGGGGTTGGTGCTATTTTTCTCTGCCGGACACCACACGGCCAATACATGGCCACACGGCCAATAAACTTGTACTTTTGTGTAAGTATTTAAAGCTTAGTAAACAATGTTTTGCAAGCTTTTGCAGCATTTTTTACTTCAGTATCGATTGCAAAACTCCATCCGGACATACGTACGTACGTAATAAGAAAGCGAGTTATTAAAAACGTAAAAATTACAATAAAGAAAGTACCCAATTGAGAGTAATAAACCGAAAGCGGGCAAAATGTACGTTATTATAGTAAATTCTTTTTACGCCTGCTGGCTTTATATGCCTAAACTATTAAGAGCGGTAGATTAGATTGTCTGAAGAGGGTAACTTCTAGAACTACAGAAATATTAAAAATTCTCTAATTATCTGTAGTAGGTGTAATATTGATTTGTCTTATTAATTCGTCTTCTTTATTGCCTAGGAAGGCACTCGGGATGGCCCACCTGATAGTACACGGCCACGGTCAGGACATGCTTCCAACCATCCAACCAGAAGTAGGAGTCTATTCGTCTAGTACGAAGGAAGTTTCGATTGGTCAAGTGTGTTTTAACTGCCCGTATTGTACAGTTTGCAGATTTGTAGTTTTTTTGTGCATCCTAGGTATATACCTAGGATTTGCCGTAAGAGCCACCGAGCCAAGGGTACCACTGAGAGATATAAATATTGTTTTTTGCCCTACAACTTCATGCCAGGTGGAGGGCATGTATTAGCCACTGCAGTGCTATTTATCTAATAGTGAGTAGTGGGTACGTTTATATCTAATGGGAAGGTTTCCAATCTCCAATTATATGCTACATGTTTAAATTTAATGTCAGCAATTATGTCCCTACACGGCAGTACGCCGCAGTGTATGTTGCGTAAGTTATAAGGTAAGTCGCTATTTAACAGGTTTTATGAGTTGGGCTCTTGGGTTGGGTAGAGAGTTAAATACGCGCCTAGAAATAACAAGAAATACATCATCATCACAGCCCGTAACAGCCCGTCTTGGAACAGCCTATTCACTCTAGCCTTGAAGGCATCCAGATTATATTGATCAGGAAACACACTCGCAGGCAACGTGTTCCACTCCTTCATTCTTAGTTAGGGCCTCTCCCACGAACAAGGAGGCTATTGCTATAATCTCCACGCATGGCAGCCGGGTTGGAGATCGCAGTGTTGTAAATATAACAATAGACAACGCTGCTGCCCATATTCCAGTTTACGGAGACTCTAGATCTTTTGCCACGAACACATTTTGTACGACACCCACGAGTGTAAGGGGTTGGTGCTATTCTACTCTGCCGGGCACCACACGGCCGCAAGATAAACACCAGGGGTCTAATTCTTGCGCTGTTACATCTCGAATTCGACATTTTTTCTAACCACACTTGACATTGAAATATCTATTATAGCCAAAAAATATTTTCTTAACTATCACAGTCGTATATTGTCGAAGATCAATTTCAGTGACGTTTTAATTCAGTTTTTTGGCTAGATAATGCGTAAGAATCGCCCTCAAGGTGAGATGGCGGTCAAATAGCGTCTAGTTAAAAAAAACCCTAGATAAAACCATTCTAAAATCCGTTGCAGTTATTAGAAAACTAACAGATAGCGAATATTGACTATTGTTTTATTTCATTCTAGGTATTTAGTGACGGTAATAAAATAAAAGAGTTTGAAAAGAGATTATTAACGTAATCCCAACTCAATAAATACTTATTCATTTTAATGAGCCATTTGCGGCAAGTTCTTACGAACAAACATTTGAGCTTGAGCGGCCTCCATAAGCCTATTTTTAGAAGGAAACAATAAAAAGTGACAGTAGAGCAAGTGGTAGCAATTAAGTACTTGCGTAACGTACCTAGTATAATAACAGTGGACAGGTGCTTCGACTGTGGCTGTAGGTGCTGATATATGTAGTAGTTGTAGACTAGAATAGCACCATCCCCATCTACTCACGGACCTTGTAAATGTTTATGTTTTTTAGTTAGGTTATCCAGGCATTTGACTCGGCGAATCTCACTACGAATGTGGGCGTTCCGGACGCGATATTTGCTTGAAACTCCACACTTCCTACGCAGCGTCTTCATACATAAAATGGATCCTAATGACAGGGTGCATTGGCGAAAATTGGGGAGTCCTGTAGCCGGCTTCAGTCGCAGCTGTGGCAGAGCCAATCTAGGAAACAGCTGCGGCAGCTGTTGATCTTACGTACCTAGTATAAATATAAAGTAGTTTGCGGATGCGCAGGACGTCGGATATCCGACCAAGGTCGTTTCGCATGCGCATCTGAAAAGCGACTGTATTTTATACAATTTAAGGATTAGTATCAACTGTTTAGCTGCCTCTTAGATCGGAACTGCCGCAGTGTCGTTAGAAGAGTGCTCCATAGTGTAGAACTGTACAGTGTTACATTATATTGCTGTTTGTCCAGCAGAGCAGTGTGGAATATGTGGTTCATCGTCACCATCATCAGCGACAGCCCATAACAGCCCATTGCTGGACTCGTCCGTACTTCACGTTAGTGGAGAATTTTGCCAATAAACAGTCAATCATGTTTTTGCCAATGTTGTCTGGTCCAACAGTGCCTAACAGTGGGGATACTTCAGTTGGGATAAGCAGGTAGTACCTATAACATATTTAAAAAGTAACACACAAACACAGTTTACTGTAAGTACCTGTTCGAGTTTAAGAAAATATGAAGTGCGACCTCTTTAATTTTGTTTTTTCATTTTATGGCTTTAGCATCTAGGGCCATCAGGCAAAACACCTGATTAACAGATAACAAAAGACGTAGGTAATAAATGTCCCTAGCCTTACACCTTTACTGCGGTCTTTTCTGTTTACAACTAGGGAAGCAAGCCTCCCTCTATAGTCCAGGCTAGGTTTTTTATGATAAAAAATAAAAGACTTACCTCAACCGAGGACAAATTCCAATGGAAAAAATATGTAAAAACACATCCACTTGCCCACACACGTCCACAATTTTAAATATTCAATCGTTATAATATTATATGCGAGTTACAAAATCCCAAACAGTTCATGGGACGAAACCCGTTTCTGTTGAGAAATTCCTCTGTCACAACTATTTTACTCTATTTCTTAACATAATCCTACTTAATCCTCCTCAAAAACTGACACGATGTCCAAAAACAGTGTTTTAATGTCGTTTTTATTCAAATTTGTAAAAAAGAACAACACTTCACAACAAAAGTTCAGATTTCAAAACAACAGGTGCGCGCATGCGCGAAACGAGCACACCTCACTTCGGCAAAGCAACGACTGGCTTTTCTTCAAACCAATCACAATCTTGCATTCTCTCACGTTCTTACAAAGTTACTTCTACGGATGGCGAAATAGAGTACTAATTTTTTTACTGGCACGCAGGCGATTGGCGTAGACACTAGCGCTAGTAGTACTTGTGCAAGACTTTTGTATTTTTTAAGACTGCGTTATAAACCGACCATTTCAAAAAGCCTACATGTTCATTGATTTCTAATATAACGCTCTAATGTATTTAACATAACGTAGTTATCGTTAGAGTAAGTGCTAACGCGAATGGAAATAAACTTTATACCGATGTCAGAGAATTGAAATTGAAATGATAGTATTTACCTACATTGAGTTGATCACCTCAAAAGAAATGTTGTGGCCTCGACTGGTATGCAAGGCACAAGCTTGAAAGCCTTTGCGGAATTTATCGCAAGCATGACGTAATGATATACCTAGCTAAGTAGGTACCTACCAACAATTTGATTTATGAGCTTCCCTAAGTTTAAATCATTGGAGGATTCCTTACTTTTTATTCAGTGACCAAGCTAACACTCAACAACAGGCACTACCAGGCAGGGATTGATTTGCAGCTAATAACTTACCTACCTAAATATATTGAAACTTTAGTTAAGCAATGGTCGATTTATAAAATCGAAATTAATTTCAAGCCATTTGCATCGCAATAAAAGAGTTAACAAAACATATACATCGGTACTATAGCGCCATCTATTGTTAAGTAGACGAACTACAAAATCTTGATAGCAATGGATCCATTATAACGCTGCTCGTTATACAGAGGATTCAATAATAACGCCGGTGATCACGACCTCAGTTTAAGTCCAACTCAAGTATATTTTAATATATTTAAAGCAAGCAAAAACTTACACAAACAAAATAAATACATCGGAACTATAGCGCCATCTATAGCTAAGTAGACGAACTACGCATTACTACAATAAATTAAATTTTAGAATTCGCCGCGTACACATTTTTCCATTAACATTTCACTGACAAATAATCGCCGATACATCGCCTATCCGCATCCTACATGGTTAGAAACCGAACTGTCACTCACGTAGAGCCGCGGTTCCGCTGTGGGACGTGACTTCCTTCATAATCGGCCGCTTAGAGTTTCGTAACATACGACCGCAAATTGCATATTGGGGTTGGTATCTGAGCCGCTGTTTCTCTCGTAAAGCTTGATTGGTCAAGTGTTTAGCGAAGTTGAGTGGGGTACAGTTAGGGCGGTCTTCATATTATAAAAAAAACAGATGTAATAATTGTGTTATTGGTTATCAAACCATTATAACATGATCAAAATCAATTAGATATTTATAAAACTATGAATTGATTTTAACTCCAGAAATGTATGTGTATATGGAAAAAGGGGTCGATTTGCTTGCTCACGAGTGTAGCTACCTACCAAATTTCATCCAAATCCGTACTCTCGTAACTCATAAACGTTCGCATATATTTTATCATAGTTTATGTCCGCGTAAAATTCAGTTATTTAATGTTCCAGACACGTTCCCGCGGGAACCACATTGAATTATTCTGTATAGAGTATTCTGAGCTATATTTGTGCCAAATTTCATGAAAATCCGTTAAGTAGTTTTTGCGTGAAGACATCCACACATACCTACATCCTCAAAAACTTTCGTATTTAGGATATTAGTAGGATTAGAAGGACGTTAAAATCAGCAGTAAGCTGTTAAAACTCTATTCAAACAAATTTTATAAATTTGTCAATTTTGACATCGGTTAGATAGATCCGTAATAAAGCAAGATTGTGTTGAGAGAAAAGTTATTTACTACGAAAATAAATTCATATTCGAGTACTTTCTTAACGTATTTATTTACAAATAAATATAACACAATACATCGTTTACTTCAATAACTTAATTACTTTTCCAATACAGGATATACAAATAAAAAATCATTTAAATTAGGACTTTTTTTTCTTAGGTTCCTTTTCTGACCAGTCATACATAAATTTTGAGATCACTAGCTTTGCATTTGAGATTTCGCATTGAATCGAAAAAATTGCATTTTTGGAATGAAATCAATGAAAATATGTAACATTTTTTAAATTTTATAAATGCTTATAAGTACACTAATTCATGTTCTATTAACATACAAATTTTATAGATTAAACATTCATAATATAAGGTACAACTAGTGATTTAAGCTCAGTATATATTATATTATATATAATTATGTAATTCTTAGAAATAATAAAAAGCGTAACAGGGGATACTACATTCCATTTTAAGTAGTTGTAAACTTCTGTAATATACTATGTAAGGAAATTTGCAAATAATAAGGACACATAAGATTTTGCTACGTACATGTATTAATTTTAAAACAAAGACTAAATAATACTTCATAATAAATACCATAATAAGTAGTTTCATGTCAAGACTAGATTTTCGGTTGGCCGAGTGGTTACGGTATCCGACTCGTGAGCGAGAGGTACCGGGTTCGAATCCCACTTCGGCCATGTACCAATGATTCTTCTCTGAGTTATGTACATTAGTTGAATGATAACCGATGCTCTTACGGTGAGGGAAAACATCGTGATGAAACCTGCACATTCAGGCGACTAAATGTGTAACCATGATCAAATCTGGTCAGGTTCCCCTGCTAACAGGGTCACGGAGGACAGATGGCAGTCGCTGCACTGTATAATTACCTGATCTGCCAAATCCTGGATCATGGTCAAGGCGGACCCCGGGCGCGAGAGCATCGAGAGCATAACCGAGACATTAACGCCAAGATGATTATTAATATTTTTTATTAGAGACTAGATTTTTTTCCAACCAAATGCTCAACGAAAGTAAAATATAAAAACAACAATTTTGTAAACTTGTACCTTTAAATTTTTCCATTCACTTGACTATACCATTATAAGTACCTTAAATGCTTGCCAAAAAAATGCAATTTTAATTGTCCTTAAATACACATTTTTCATCATTACATTATCGACAGCTAAACATTGTCCCCGCGTCTACCTAACGCCGAATTTCATCAATCCGGGACCAGCCAGCTGTCGTAGACTTGTTGCCAGTCTATCGTCTTGAAGTAAGGATGCTGTTTAATCTCTTCAATGCCGTCCTTTCCCGCTCCGAGTCTCTCTGCTGGCTCAAATGTGAGTAGCTGAAATAAGAAAATGGAGGTATGGTCATAATTATCTATGTTCCATTAATAGGTATGTCACGTCCAAAAAAGGACATGGAGGCATAGAAGGAGCCTACTCACAGGTGAAGTCACAATCTATCGTTCTTTTTCTTAATGATGCATATACCGTGTCCAAAAGGGACAGCTTAAGTTGTCAAATACCCCTTCATAACCACTGCTATTGTCAAATTTTGTGACCTTGTCAATCTTAATGTACTACTAGATTCTATAAAAAATCTTCCTTAATGACCAATAAGCAATAACGTTGAGCGATATGTCTTTGAATAGGATTTAAAGTCTTCTCTCGAATCGCTGTGGGAAAAAGGTTATGGAGGATAACAGTTAATAGGGAGAGGCGCACCCCGGAAATATGGCCAGAACTTTTTCCCACAGCGATTCGACAGTTGACACTGAAGTAAAAGTTGTAGACAATGAAATATGCTTTCTAATGACATATCGCTAAACGTTATTGGTCATATAGGCAGGGTTGTCCGGGCGTCCTTTAAAAATGGAGGACAATGGTAATTAGAATTACCGCCGTCCCCATTGTAACATTTCAGAATTTGGGGGACCACGGGAATGAACCCTAAATTTAACCCTAATATTTGACATAATGGCCTGTAGTGTGAAGCACACACACCTCACCCCCCCAATATGCTATAAAAGTAGGTTAGTTTATGTAATAAGATACATTATATGTCTAAATGCGAGTCAGATCGTTCATCCCGTAAGCGCCACACTAAAGCCCTCTCCTCTTAAAATAAATATTTTCTTTACTTTGCAGTTGCTCTCCCCTATGACGAAAGAAACTTCTTACTCAGTAAGAGGTAATAGGAGTTTTTTTCTTTCGTCATTGGCTCTACGGTATGTGCCAGTGTTGCCATAAAATTTAATCAAAACGAAAATATATTAAGTTTTGTAAAAAGATTTAGATTTCTTTTTCAACTTATTTTTTTGCATCCTTCTCTGAAAACTGGTCGGCCATTGTTCATATTCTCATATTTCATTTATTCGCTGTTAAATGGTACAATATTGTTGTTACAAATAAGCATTCGTTCCACATTTAACACCTTATAAAAGGCACTACGAATGTCAGGTAGCAGAATACAATTAATAATTATTAATGAGATATGTCTTAGGATTACAAACCACTCAACTAGTATAAACTAATCAAACCAAATTGTCAAAACACACACACACACACACACACATTACATTACATTATGTCAAAGTTTAAATACATTTAAATATAAATATAAAATGTCAATAAATAATAATCATAATAAAATTCATTGAACAAAATAAGTACATAGGTACTTAAAAGTTAAGGTAAGGTAAGTTGAAAGTATTGCAGCCACACATTACACAAAAAATAGGCCATTTAGAAGTCTTCTTAAATATTACCTGTGTAAGCAGAGACTGCACCTCCAGAGGCAATGCTTCTGGCATTTGCAAGACCGTGTGCGCCGTGAAGCGAGAGCGGTGGTGATACGACAAAGGCTGTGGGGACAAGGTATCATCATCATCATCATCACAGCCCATAACAGTCCACTGCGGGACTAAAGGCCTCTCCCACGAAAGGAGAGGTTATTCCATAATCTCCACGCTTGGCAGGCGGGTTGGAGATTGTAGTGTTGTAAATATGACAATGGAAAACGCGGCTGCCCATTTTCCAGCCTACGGAGACTCTTAGATCTTTTGCCTCGAAAACATTAGTCACCTTGTACGACACCCATGAATGTAAGGGGTTGGTGCTATTCTACTCTGCCGGACACCACACGGCCGAGTGTAAGGTATATCAATTAATTAAAAATTAAAAATGTACATAATTTTTATGCTACGCAGTGACAAGACAGTAAAAATCATCTTGGCGTTAATGAGAGGTTGTGCTCTCGCGCACGTTGGCCCGGGGTCCGGCTTGACCATGAACCAGGATTTTGTCCGATTACAGTGGAGCGACTGCCATCAGACCTCCCTGACCCTGCTACCAGGGGAACCTGACTTGACTCGATCATGGTTACACATTCAGTCGCCTGCAGGTTTCATCACAATGTTTTCCCTCACCGTAAAAGCATCGGTTAGTATTCAGTTAATGTAGATAACTGAGAAAAGAGTCATTGGCCGCAGTGGGATTCGAACCCGGTACCTCTCGCTTTCGAGTCGGATACCCTAGCCTTAGTTCTACAAAACAAAACGATACTCACAACTCCACAAAGCAGCTCGAACATAACCGCGCCGTAGCTCCAAAAATCGCAGACTTTATCCAAGCTTTCATCTCTATCCGGGTCTATGTACGTGTGTATATACAACTCTGGGGCTATGTACATGGGGTCGGCGGTACTGTTATGTACTTTTGACAGTGCCATGTCGAGGCCGTTGTACCCTGGGAAGTAGGTCAGGATGATCTGGCCCCTGTCTCCTAGTAGGATGTTCGATGGGTTCAGGTCTCTGGAAGAAAGTGGTGGTTGGTTGGTTAATTTATCGTCATCATCATATCTGCCGGAAGACGTACACGACACGTACCAAATATGAAATATGGACGTTTGCAAGGCCTAAAGAGTCCTCTTTTCAGTAATGACTTTTTGTTTAAAAATATGCCATACAAACTGTAAACTGTAATTTTTCCAAAGTCAGGCAACAAACCTGGAGTCGATATTTAGGTTTACCATTATAGTTTGGATTTAAACAGGAAAAAATGCACGTATCTCATACATGGCACAATATAGGAGGAGCTGGCGAACAAAATCGAATAATCATATGAACTTAAATTTTACAGGAGCAGTAAAAAACTGAAATAGTTTTGATCAAAAACGGTATTATTACAGAGTAATTATGCCATTATGATCGAAATTGCGAACTTTGGATGCAATTTTAACTCATTTTTCAGCCTTTTCAATTAGAAATGAGTTGAGGTTTGTATTAAAAAATATATTTGACCAGAAGCGTAATTATAAAGTTTTGTTCGCCGTTCCTCGTAAGTGGCATGGCACAATAGTAGCTGGACGTAGGACTATCGTCCAACTTTGTGCTGCCCTGCCTACCTTTATAAGATACGGGCTTCTGTATGTACGAGTATGTATGAATGGCTGCGATTATACTTTGTCCAAATCCAGCAATCTAAGTCACCAGAGAGCAAATTAAAATGGAATGTATTTTTCACCAAACAAGGTCCATTTTTGTATCACGCTTTTTGTAAAGCGAAGCGGGCGCGTGAAGATACAATAATAGACCTAATCCTGTAGAAATACATTCCATTTTGATCTGCTCGATGATGACTTAGGTTGCTGGATTAAGCAAAGCAAAGTGTAATCGCAGCCTATGTATAAATAAATAAATAAATATTTTATATTATTTTAACAATTTCTATTTTAAGAATGAAACTAGTGGCAGGTGTCCTCTTTTAGGTTAGGCCTGTGTTAGAGGACAATATTGTTGCTCTATCTCTACTTATATTAGTTATTAATAATGTAGTGTATGTATGTATGTATCCCAGCATCCTCACCTGCAAACGACCCCGCAGTTGTGCAGCCCTTCTACGGCGAGCAGTAGTTCTGCGGCCCAGCGCCGCAGCGCGGCCGGCGGCAGCCCCGCCGCGCCCAGGCACGACGGCTGGACAGAAGGCATTTACCTAAGTATTACTATTTTTTCCCACTATAAAGTAATAAAAACCATCTCGGCGTTAATATCCCGGCTGTGCTCTCGAGAACGAGGGCCCGAGGTCCGCCTTGACCATGATACGGGGTTTGGCAGCTCACCTCCGTGACCCTGCTACCAGGGGAACCTGACCAGGTTGGATCATGGCTACACATTCATTCCCCTGAAAGTGCAGGTTTCATCACGATGTTTTCCCTCACCGTAAGAGCATCGGTTAGTATTGAACTAATGTTCATAACTCAGAAAAGTGTCATTGCTACATGGTCGCAGTGGGATTCGAACCCGATACCTTTTCAAGAAAAGGAAAGACATTTTCACTATAAAGTACTGAGGCTGAATACGACACGCTCATTGGTTCATTCAAATTAAGTACGGTAACGCGGCTTTCAAGGCGTGGATTGATTGGTGGTTGGCGCGTCGAGGGACGACAGCTGAACAGACAGATTTTGAAATGAAATAAAATGAAAAGGTCATTTATTCCAGTAGGATTTAACAAGAGCTTTCGAACGTCGAATGTACAATTCATTAAATCATATTTTAAAGATAAAATACAATTTATATCATCATCGCCGTTTGCCTGCCCTAATCCCATTCATTTGGGGTCGGCACAGTATGTTTTATTTCTCCATTCAACCCTAATTTCGAAATCATAATTTGTATACTTGATAAATTATAGATTGCAGTTGACGTCTCACCATGTACTATTATCATTTATAATATCGTCTATTTTATAATAACCATTAAGCGTACGCCACATGTCGGCCAAAACTTTCGGCGAAACTTTTGCCGGGACTTTGCTCGACCATCTACATTCTCGCCTATTAGGGATGTGGTGGGTGTCAAAACGCGTCGACATTATATCGATTCAATTTCGTTTCTGACAGATTTACAATTCTATCTGGTATTTTGTTGTTGAAACGTATAGCCATCCATAAGGAATTTACTTTACCTATTTAGGCGATATTTTGCTACTTGTGTACTAAACAAGTTTATTATTATTTCTAACATTTAATTTGTGAATGTCACAATTCTTGGCAAACATAGATTGATTTGCGTGAAGGAGTAACAAACATCCTTACAAGCTTTCGCATTTACAACATTACTAGCTTTTCCGCGTAAAATTCGGTTATAACGTTTCGGACCCGTTCCCGCAGGCACCATATGGGGTCCTAGAGATGGGTGAGAAATGACGTCACCAGTATGGGCGGCATGTTAGTAGCTTTTTACGCCACATTCACTATTGTCCTAACATGCCGCCGATGGAAAACTACTGATGAAAATACACTGACGCCTCACGGTCCTTATCATCGTGCGTCCTATATGTTATCACGTGATTTTGTAACATAGTGACATTGTAAAAAGTCACAGTGATATTACCGTGACGTTATTTGGCACCCATCACTACAACATATTTCGGGTGTAGTTCCTGAGAAGCCGTAAAATGACCAAAAATATTGGCTTGTATACAATTTTACTCACCGTAACAACTCTTGGAGTTTCCGCTCTCCTTTGAACGTTCAACTGGAGTGCTGTCCTATTTTCAGATTTCACGTTATTCACTTCACTGAAGTCACTGTCTTTCACTGAAATATCGCTTTCTATCACTGTCTCCTTGCTAGGCACTTCACTTAACGCTTTATCTACATTCAACAACAGTTTCTGCGAATTTATCACCAATTCGTTGACCGATATTTCTAAATTGTCCATATTGTCACTTTTCTCTATTTTTGGTGCACCCATATCGTTATTATTTTGTACATTTGCCTCTATTCTTTCAATAATAGTTATATTTTCGTGTAACCTATCATTTGAATTGAATGTCGTATCTAGTTCGTCGATTTCTAGTTTAATATCCGCATCTAATACTTTAATTTCTATAATACTGTCAATATTATCATTTTCAACATCGATTTCTTTGTTCGCCTTCGAATTATCCCCGTTAGCTACATTATTAGCTTCATTCGATTTCACTTCCGAATAAGGATTCTTAGGTTCTGAGAAAACGTTTTCAAGGTTGACCTCTCTTGCTGGTGTGTTTGGTATGGATTTTGTGTAGTTCTTTATGTAGTCGAATAGTTTTTCGCCCGGAGCGTAAGCTAAGATGAGGAATACTAAATTTGAGGTCTCAATGTATGAGTGTAAAGGCACCATGTAGGGGATTAAAGTGGGCAGTATGGGCTGGCGGGTCTCCTGAGTGTTCTGAAGGAAATACTCGTCGAACTCCGTCAGGTTGTGCGGTACTTTTTGGATGACCTGAAAAAGGGTAACAGTTTTTGAAGTTTCTTGTAATATTGGGGAAATAACAATTTAAGACATTTTTAAAGGTAATGTGTTGAGAATTATTCAGTATAGTATAGTTTGTAGTAACAATCATCCCTTGGCCTATCTGTGTTAGTCTTGTCAATCTGTATCTGTTTTTATCTGCATTTGTTTGTATCTGTCTTTGTTTTTATTTTTCTGTAACTGTATTTTTCTGTATCCATCTTTGTCTGTCTCTGTCTTTGTCTTTATTTTTCTGTCTTTTTTTTTTCATTTTTCTGTATCTACGTTAGTTTGTAATCTCTATCTGTGTTATTTGCGTGTCTAAGTCGGTCCTACCTTCATAGCATAGCAGCTCTGCTCCGCCGCATGCAATAGTGGGCCAACTCGTCCCTCGGCCGCCGCAGCATGCCCAGCGGCGTAATTCGGTTGGGGGAGTGTTTGAGAGATGATACTATCGTATCTGTCTGTGTTAGTCTTGTCAATCTGTATCTGTTTTTAGCTACATTTGTCTGTATCTGTCGTTTTGTGTCTCTATCTTTGTCTGTATCTGTGACAGTTTATAGTGACATAGATACAGTAAATCTGTGTTATTTGCCTGTCTAAGTCTGTGTCTCACCTTCATAGCATAGCAGCTCTGCTCTGCTGCGTGCAATACCAGCATTACACTATGTCCCAGCACGGCCAATGCTCGATAGTGGGAGAGGTCGTCTCTCGGCCGCCGCAGCATGCCCAGCGGTGGGGCGCAGTGGGGTAGCGGTTGGGGGAGGATCTGTGGGGAATACAGACAAATAAAGGAGATACAGAGACACTTACACCCGTATCCCATAGGGGTAGGCAGAGATTTTCGAATGTCATAAGATACAAAAGGAGATACATAAAGGTTATCATTGGAAAAAATCCATTAAATGTAGGAAAGTGCCGGCCAAAAACTGAAAAATTAGTTTTATAGAACGCTACTAGTGATTTTTATTACCTTATGCGCTGATTACATTTGACTAAATTCAGAAGCAAAAAGCGTGAGCCAATAAAAGTGAAAGTATTGCTCATCGAATAAGGTCTATTTTTGTATCACTTATATTATGTTATGTGTCGCTCCGCTTTTCAAAAGACGTGATGCAAAAATGGACCTTATTTAATGAGCAATAAATTTTACTTTGATTTGCTCTCACGCTTTCTGCTTCTGAATTTAGTCAAATGTAATAAGCGCATTAGCCACAGGTTATAAGCTATGTGACGTCACAGTAAATTAAATATGGCGCCATCTGAAGGATATAAAAACCTTTATAGAGATATATTTTTTCGGTAGGCGGGTATTAATAACTTCTTTTTATTATAATTTAGTGTAGAAATATATGGAGCGTCGGTGGCCTAGTTTTTTGGTTAAAGGATCCGACTCGTAAGCGAGTGGTCCCGGGTTCGAATCCCAATACCGCCATGTACCAATGACTCTTTTCTGAGGTTCAATTCATGGTCAAAGCGGATCCCGGGCCTTCGCGTACGAGAGCACAATCGACACATAAGTATAGATAAAATAACGAACGTTACTCACAGTCGGTTCCACATCGCACAAATGGTTCTTGTATATCGCTTCTGCATACGATAGATACTTGTTGGTTTTCTCCTTGATCAGGGCGCGCCTTTGAGGGTCCGAATCCGCTGGAGAATCGAAAAAAAATCCTAGTCAATAGAAGCGGTCGGTCGGGTGGCAGCGTGCCGATAACAAAAGTTAAGCAACGCACTGATGCCGGTAGCTGGATGGGTGGCCGTTTCGCAGATTGATGCTAGTAGAACGTTCACCACCGCAACGAACTTGCCACTCGATAAGTGTGTCGAAACGGTCACCTATCTTGTTTCCGGACTCCACGTGCGTTGCTTAAGTTTGGTTAGCGGTGTTGCAAGCGCGCTGCAACTAGTATGGGCCTGCTTCAACATAACAATAACCCAGTTCATTAGAGAATTTGGTTGTCGTGCAATGGAATCCGTAATAAAAAACCCGACGGGTTATTTTTAACCTCTTACTCAAAACGT
This sequence comes from Blastobasis adustella, assembly GCA_907269095.1. Classification (NCBI taxonomy): domain Eukaryota; kingdom Metazoa; phylum Arthropoda; class Insecta; order Lepidoptera; family Blastobasidae; genus Blastobasis; species Blastobasis adustella. The sequence goes on from OU026137.1 coordinate 13,723,688, forward strand.
GGGGTATTGTAAGTTTGGCTTGTGTATCTGCGCTCGCTGACGGCTCGACCCATTTCGATGGAGTTTTTGTGATTTGGAACTTTTGGAAGCCAATTTATGTGAAATCGATCTAGTTTTACATACATACAAACATAACATACAATCGATCTAGTTTTGTTTAATTAAAATCGATTCAGATATCAGTATAATATGAAATACTTGAGTACCTAAGTAATAAAATATTGAATTCGCAGTCTACATTCGCTCTAACCTTGAAGGAGTCCAGATAACACTGTCTCAGAAACACACTTGCTGTTAATTAAAACAAAAAGTACCAGCCAAACAAATCTTTCTTATTATAAAACAAATTAAAAATAAACTTCACAACGTTTATCGACTTACACATTATCTCTTGCACCTGCATATCATACTCATTCATGTAATGACACAAGTATAACATATCCATTACTAATGTATAAAAGAATTAATCACAAGAATCATACAGCACAAGTAATAATTATCTGAAGATAACCAAGCACTCATACGAATAACCACTGAAGTTTTATTGATAGCTACAACGGCCTATCTACTATTTAAACCACAAGCTTTTATTTTACAAATGAACTAAACCACCAGTTCATTCAAAAGCTTGCTAGCTTATACATATTAAATATACTACACTCCATTATATTCCAGATAAGGTTATCTTTTCTACGAATGCTATGCTATTATTAAACCCAACCGATAAGATAAGCTGGGATTTGCTATTACAGAGAAAGGTTAGTGTTTGACCTAATTTATAATACCCAGTTACTATCGAGATATCGAGTTGAGTAAACTGTAAACACATCAAACATTTCAAATAAATTAAAACTGGGTTGAAATTGGTTAATCCGTTCAGATTGGTGAATCCGTTGGTCGTAGCGGGGCTGGGGGGCGCCTGCTCTGTGCGGACTGCGGTAGGGATGGCGTAGGATAAGATACGGGAAAAGTAGGGGTAGGGGTAGGGTTAGGTTAGGTTAAGGGGTAGGCCGGGGTAGGGGTGGGTAGGGTAGGATAGGGGTAGGCTACGGGCAGGGTAAGGGTAGGGTGGGAGCAGCTACCTAACACTGGTATTGGCGGACATGGTCCGGCCGTTGTCGGCGGGGGGTGGGTGTGCTGCGGCCATGGGGCGGCCAACATGTCACTGTGTGTTTCCTTCCTAATTTCCTACCCCCTCCTCTTTGACGATTGAAAGAGATATGTAATATCCTACTCAATAAAGTAATTTGTATTTTGAATTTTTGAATTTTGATGCCAACTTGTTTTTCAAATGAATTCCAGAATACAGCATTCTTTCACGGCCTACCAAAAACCAGTATAATAGGAGCTGACACTATGCGCGTCTATTGAGAGGCTAGTTCATCTTATACTGGTTGGGGTAGGTCGATGTGCTGTTGACTGTACAAAACAGTGACAAACGAATAGATAGCTAAACAGATGGGTGTGGTACAATACCACAAGTGCGTTGTCGCTGTGAGGACTATTATGACACGTTTATTGACTGTGATGCGCTACATTATCCTTCGAACCGGAAACAACGACGCAAGCTTTGTTGCTTGGCGGCAGAAATAGATACGGCGGTGGAACTCCTTTTTAGGCTTGACTGCGTCCTACTACCGCACTGTCACACATTAAGGAATCGAATGCCCGATTTACGGTGTTTAGCAAAGTTAACAAGTACAGTGATGTAAGCCGATTGGATAGTAGCGAATCAACTTGGCTTGCAAGCTGCCTTGCAAAATAGATCCAAATAGATTCATTTTAAATTTTTTGTGGCGAAACCTTACGGCACTTGACTCTAGTGAACTCGTCTATACGTAGTATAAACGGTCAAATTTTTTACAGTGTATTTGTAGCGCAATATTGCGCGTATTTTTTATGTTGCTCGTCCATTTCAACAGAACCGATTTTAATGAAAAAGCTAAGAATAATAAACTGCTTTTCAAATAAAAGAAACCGCATCGAAATCGATGCTTCCGTTCGGCAGCTACGATGTCACAGAAAGATACATACACAGAGACACAGATACACGCGTCAAACTTATAACACGTTGGTCTGCCCGTGCACAACCTGGCAGGTTCGATACAGTGGAAGATAACATTTTTTTTTTAATAGACGCGTGGAAAAGAAATGCTTTTTTTCTAGACGCGAACTTTCGATTTTCGTAGCGATAGTGCCTACTTGCTACTATCCGCCATTCTGTTGGAAGTTTTGCTAGTCAGCCATATTGAATTCATCTAAAACAGCTGTTTTCACTTGTCTTTAATGTGGCTGACCAACGTTTACTAAACCAATACTTGGCATATTTAAGTGAGTAAGTAAAATACTTTAATTTCTTGTACTCTATGACGAAGGACAACCTCCGGTGCCCTCGCAGTTTATATCAGGTGGCTAGCTTGTCAAAGACCCAAAGCACTGAAACTTCAAACTACTCACATTGAACACCAATCAGCATCTTCTCTATACCAGCTTTGTAGCACTCGAAAGCGCGCTGATACTCCCTCATATCCTCATACCTGGCCGCTAGATTCAACATGTAACCGGCTTCGAACACATAACTATCCTCTGTCTTCGTCTTACACTCGATATTAGACAGGGATAACACACTTCTCTTGCTATAAACCGACACTCGCGAATTCGCGCGCACTTCCGAAGTCACAGTCGAAGTTAAAGACACGCCATCTGGATCGTTCATATTGTATATCCTTGAAGTGGATGGGGCGTCGAAGTTTATCAGATCTGGCAACACTGTCCTCTTCACCAAAGGCTTGTGTTTGTCCACAGATAATTTATCCAACTCGCTGTACAGGTCGTCGGAGATCGTCTCCAAGGAGTTTATGCTGTCGAAGCTGTCAGCCAGTGATAGTCTTGGGGACGTTCTTCGTTCGATATCGGATCCTTCGTAGACGGGTATCTGTGATATGATGGTGTCGTCTAGCGGATGTGTTGGTGACGTTTGCGGTTCTGGAATTCGAATTTAAATGATACGTAAATAATGGTAACCCGCACCCTTAACAGAAATTAAAATTCTTCATCTTCTTGTTCTGCCCGGGAATCGAACCCGGGACTTCTTGCGTGGCAGACCGGCATGTTGACCGCTGAACCACTCAGGTCGTCAAGGTTTGTTTCCTAACTTTTGGAAAAATAACTCAATCAGGTAGTAAATTTAATTATATGAAATATGGTAACTTTTTCGCTTAGAGGTTGAGTCTCATTATTCAAAGGGGAAATGTTGCCTGCCTTCTGGCCACTTGCCTCACGAGAATGCCCTAGAGGAGGATTTTTTCGGTAACTATAGATTTAGGTTTAGGGTTAAAAGTTTGTATGTTGTTTGTGGTTTGTAAATTGTGAATTGATTCGAAGTTCGTTTTGGAGTAAGTTGATTGGTAACTTTGTAATGCTAGTATTTTGGCGGTGAAGGATATGATAGCCGCCAATGTTGGCAAGTGAAGATGGAGAGGATGGAGGTAATTACCCACCTGGCCGAGTGTTGTTACCAGGGGACCAAGGGTCCGACGGTTGATCGGCGGAAGTTGTATATATGCCGCGGAATTGGCATATTCCGTTAGCGCGATGCAGGAAAGTTATCGCCATCTATGTGCGTATGCTTGCCAACATTGTGTTCGTGTACTCGTAATTTGAGTACCGTTGAGTTTCCCTATTGGAAATGTCAAATGAGATGTCGCTACAGTATCAATGTTGCATGTCCACTCCAATACTCACCAAACCCGCCGTCAATCTCGTCTCTCTCTATGTGCGGGGTGTCGTCCGCGGGCAGCTGCAGCGAGCTGCGGATGGCGTTGATGACCCCTGAAGGCGTCGGGTCCGGGTAGCCGCTCTGGGGGACAATACAATACAAAACTCTTTATTTGCACACCAAAGAACACAAATACAGATACAAAATATGTAGTAAAAAGAAAATAATCATCTTAGCGTTTGTGTCCCGGTTGTGCTCTCGAGCGTGAGGGCCCGGGGTCTGCCTTGACCATGATCCAGGATTTGGCGATGCGGTAATTATATTGGAGCGACTACCATCTGACCTCCGTGACCCTGCTACCAGGGGAAAATGACCAGATTGGATCATAGTTACAAATTCAGTTGCCTGAATTTGCAGGTTCGCACCGTAAGAGCATCGGTTAGAATTCAACTCATGTACATAACTCAGAAAAGAGTCATTGGTACATGGCCGCAGCGGGATTCGAACCCGGTATCTCTCGCTTACGAGTTGAATACTCAACCACCCGGCTACCGAATCTTTATTGATCAGACCATTTACAATCCACTCTCTTTCACCACAAATTGTAATTGTAGGTTTTAAGACTGTCGTGGCTATTCACTACACTTTCACCACACATATTATCGGGTTTGTCGATATTTCGACGCAGTTGCATGCGTTATGGTCATGAGTTGACTCAGTCAAAATATCGTGGTAAAAACAATACTAACCGTGGTAACGAACCCGATAATATGTGTAGTGAAAGTGTAGTGAATAACCACGAAAGTCTTAAAACCTATATTTACAATCCATTCCAATTTTTGTCAGTAGAACATACTTAAACAACTATGTTAGTAGTAGTTATATTACAACTGTTTAGGAGGGCGTTATTTTTATATTAACTATTATCTGGAAAACCGGCCCTTAAGAGGACAAAACATTCACTGATCAGATCAGTAATGTTCTCAAAAAAGCTGGGGTCCGAAGTGGTAAGAATAAAAGGAGATGTATGAAAAGAGTTGTGGATATATGCGAGGTTAGGGAGTTGTGTCAGGACAGAGCAAAGTGGCGGTCCATAGTCTCTGTCTACCCCACCTGTGGGACACAGGCGTGAGCTTTATGTATGTATGTATGTATGCATGTATGTATATATTATTAAAAATACCACACTATTTAAACATCAGGCTCAAGATAAAGATAAAGCATTTATTAAGCGTTCATTCTAATTTGACATTGTTATGCTGAAGATGTATTTATTATCATAAACTTGTGGGAGATAATATTATGATTGTATTTATCTTCATTTTTATAAAATGAAGGTAGTGTTCTTAAATTAAAAACCACATGCGGGTACACCGCAGTCTATAAAAAGGCGGCCATCGCTCTCGACAGGTCAGACGTTGTTCGACTGCGGACACGGCACCACCAGTGCTCTGAACTGTCTTCCTCAGGTAATCTTGCTTAACCGTATAACGCGTATTATTTCTATGTTCTATTTTGTTATTTCTATAGAAATAACAATTAATGATTGTCAACTTGTCTGTATTTTGCTAAATCTAAGTACATCACTTAAGCTACTAAAATATGTCCTCTCCATCTGTTGCTGTCCATTTATTATATTATTGGTAATAATATACATAGATTTATTATTCATATTTCTTTGTTTAATTTCTATACACGTTCTCCCACATCAGAAGTGGGATAAAGGATCCCAACGTCCCACAATATTTCTAATGCAATGTCCTTTGTTTTCATGTTACATCGTGATCTTTTCGCACCGCCCGCATGAGGCTGAGGAAACTGGATGCTTCCGACGACGCGAAGTGTCGAGTGCATGACCAGACATCATAGGGTCCACAACAACTACAGGCTGCAAATTAGCATTCGGTGAGTCGTTACGAGTTTACTTGATTCAAGTGAGTTTATAACCTAATTAGAATCATTTGTTTCCGCGTAGAACGTGTAAAGAACAAAATTGAGAAAGTCCGACTAAGTTTTTATGTACAAAATTACGGAGTTACAATTTAATTTTGTTTTACAATGAATTATTACTGTCTAGAAACGAATACGAACACAAAAGTAAACGTTGAACAATATTTGTTTGCCGAGGGTATGATTTTATTATAATTTTAACGTTGACCGCCAAAATACGATTATTCTGAAAAGCTACCTCCAACATTGAAAAAAAACAAAGTCAGATTGATTAGTAGGTAACGTCATTTTTGTTGGTGACAAATTATTTTATCGAAAGGAATGTAAATATATTGACGGTAGATTGTTTCAAATTATGTTTTGAGTGACTTAGTTAATCCTGTGACTTACTTAAGTTCGACCTGTTTAAGATTTTGGTAGACGGATTTAAGCAACTAAGTCCATACGTGACGACTATCGAGCAAAGGTTTTTATGACATTTATGTGGTTGGTTTTGTTTACTCAAAGCTTGTGGCATCACCGGATGGAGATGATGTTGGTGTTTTACGTACTAGGCTGATGGAGCCTCTGGGAGCGTGGCCAACAGATGGTAGTTGTTTCAAGCTTTGTGAAAAAATGTTAAACGATGATGATGATGATAAGAAAGTCCACATATTTTGGTGATTGCTCAATAGTCAGTTACATAATGTTAACTTTAGCTTCGAGTACTAAAATTTCATTGATTACCGATACCAAGTAACTATTTCGAGTTTTGTTGTTGTGCCCGTAAGATGAGGCACTGTAAGCAATGGTGAGATTCATATCCTTCGGCTAGTACAAGTTTGGTAGTACCTACACTGTTGTTGAGGTTAAACACTCCCGATTTATTTTGCTGATTTGGAGTGGCCCGGGAGTCGTGTCTCTTTGGGCTGAGAGCCCCGAAACTCTCGGATGTTGCAAGTTTTTATGTTCTGATTTTTTTGGAAGACGGCTGGATATGAGACCTCTTCGTTATTACAAACATTGTTAAATTGTTTAAAATGGGAACTTACACGTAACGTAGTCACAGATAGAGTAGACTCGATCGAACAGTGAAAAAAAAAGTTAAGACGATGACGATTACTTTACTTGTTTAGTTGTTTTGGTGTGGTAACTGACACATAAACTTAATGAATGTAATATCTTATTCTTTTAGGTCAGAAGTACTAAAAATGTTACATAGTCTTGTTTTGTAAATCCATGGGGTGGGAGCCTGCGTACCTGTATCACAGGTTCTATGGAACTTATTTCAGGCACCAGTTTCTCACAAATAAATATAGCTACAAAAATTATATAGTACTGACCTACTTACGTATCATTTATTTGTTTGTGAAAAAATAATAAATGCTTGTTTTATTTTTATCATTATACTGTTACCTAAAACTGTTGAAGGCAGAAAGAAGCTTTTCATTTCCAAATTTGGAAATTATGTATCTAATGTAAAGAACGATACATTTTTAGAGACGTTAACACAGTTGAATGAAAGCGTTTTACCGCGCTGGTAGACAAATGAAAGTAGGTCATATTTTGAATTTGATTACTAATGAGACCTGAAGCAAGTGACTTAATGGAAAATGAATTTCCGATTCTGTTATCCACGGACCGTGACCGTGGCAAAACTCAGTTGCTCTCTTATGACGCTGCTTTAGATATTGGCTAAATAGAAGTTGCAGCGCTGGGAATTTGCATTGCATACTACTGGCAATATAGTTGTTTAGGTAGTGAGTACGGGTCAATGGTGTGGAAAGTTCCTACATGATTTACGATGAATCAAATACAAAAAATATGGAGACTAGTCAATTGTTTTGTTTTGTAATAATATACATAGATTTATTATTCATATTTCTTTGTTTAATTTCTATACACGTTCTCCCACAAACTATAATTATTAATGAAATGTAATGAGAATTTGAGTCTGTGAAACTTGAAATTTATTTATTTATTTATTTATTTGTGTTTGGGAATACTTACAGCTGTCAAAATTAAAACTAGTAACTTTAAACATCTTTAAGCCAATTACAAGTTTCCGCTTATAGATTTAATGTAGGTATACTCCATTACAAGGCAGGTAGGTATACATGATTACAAGTTAGGTACAAAAAACAAATCAAGAGTTACAAATAACTATATAACTATGACTATCACTGTCATCGCAAACGAATAATAATAAATAAATGATATTGAATTAAATTAACTTTAATTTATAATGTTTGCCCAATTACCCGCCTGATTAAGTGTCCAATGATGGGCGAATCTATCCTTCGCTAATGAATTGGTGACGCATTGGTGACGTTTTAGTTTTTGACCCCCCGACGAAGAAAGGGGGGTATTATTAATATTGACGTGTGTGTCTGTGGCGGTGTCTGTATGTGGCATCGTAACTTCCGAACGGATGGACCAATTCGGATGCGGGGTTCTATATTTAAAAGCCAGTTTAATCAAGGTTCGTAGCTTTCTTTAATTAAAATCGGTTCTATGTGATCGCTTTCTGTCTGATAGATCTCTTAGTGTGTAGGGTGTTATTTTAAACCACGGCCAAAATGGCCGACTTTCCGCAAGAGATGCCAATGACTGAGAAAATTGACACATGAATTGAGGATATTTTGTGTTGCAGAAAAACTTATATATGTAGGTAGGTAGGCACTTGTCTTAACGAGGGGTAGGATGATCGATATTGAGTGTCCAGGCGTTTAGGCCCGATCTAGTTTTGGCGCGCGGGCCGAAAAGCCTGATGCATTAAAATTAATATGTTCCCTCACGCGTTTCGACCCGCAGTTAAAAATGTCCTTAAATGGTTTTAGGATAGTCGGGGAAAAAACATTTTTTAATAGAATTTGCAACTGCGGGCCCAAACGCTTAAGGAAATATAATAAATTGATTTTAATTAATCAGGCATTTCTCGCCTTGGGTCAAAACCAGACCGGGCTGAAACGCCTGAACACTAATAAATACATTGATGTTGTTAACATCGGTCCTAACTAAATCATCGATGTTCGATGACTATCGAAATTAAAAATTTATTGCATTAAATTATTGTAATGTATTTTCCGGTTCAGACTAGTTGGTTATATCGATAGTGGACACCTAGATGTAAATTTGGTGACGGTGAGTGAACTAATGTAAGCAAATAGCGAAATACACCAATTCACGGCAGGTGGCCTTGAGTACCTTTATCGAGGTATTCCCGCTAAACATCGATGTCTATCTAACATCGTTGACAGGTACCTTTCCTCGAGAGCTTCGGTGGCCTAGTGTTAAATCATCATTTTTACATACACACAGTAATGAAAATTAACATTTTCTGATTAAAATCTACCGGGACATTAACGTCAAGCTGATCGATCGATCGATGACAGGTACCCATCCTACGACAGGACACGTATCCGCTCACCTGAAGGAAATTGACGAAATCCGTGCTCGTGAACAGGAGTTTGTGCTCCGCCACGAACTCCAACAGTGTCTTGATTGTTTTGGCTCTCTCCTCGATCACCTGGAATGGCAAGATACCAATTAGAACATGAAAAACATCATTAAATAAATATACTAGTGGACCCACACCTACTTTACTTTCTCCCACGCACACTAAGCTCGGGGAATGAACTACCTGGAGAGGTTTTCCCTGGAGAGTACAACATGGAGTTCTTCAAGAAACGGGTGAAAAGGTGTTTACGGGGTCGGCAACGCATGGGTGATGCCCCTGGTATTGCGAACGTCCATCGGCTGCGGTGACTGCTTACCATCAGGCAGGCCGTAAGCTTATTTGCCAACTTAGTGGAATAAAAAAAAATACCTACACATGTCTTTACCTTCTTGCTTATAAACCTCCTCTTGAATCACTATCTATTGTTGAAAACCGCATTAAAACCCGTTGCGTAGTTTATGAGATCTAACCGTACCTACATGGATACATACATAAGGACAGACCCCGGGAAGCGACTTTGTTTTATACTATGTAAAGATTACATTATGCGTCGTCGTGCTGTAAATGTAAATGTCTCATTCACTGAGCAGCAATACCTGTTATACAACCACCTAATCAGTTCCAAGCTCATCAGAGACCGTAATAGCAATTAGTATTGTAAATTACATCACATTGTTTCGCTAACAAGGTGTTCAGGCGTCGAATGCAGTGTTTCGATGGTAACCTAAATTTGTAAAGGTTGTAAATTTGTAAACCGATGCTCTTATGGTGAGGGAAAACGTCGACAGGAAACCGTAACCATGATTCAATCTGGTCAGGTTCTTAACAGGATCACAGAGGTCAGATGACAATCGCTCTACTGTAATTACCTGATCTGCCAAATCCTGGATCATGGTTGAGGCAGACCCAGGCCCCGCACAACTGGAATATTGGCGCCAAGATAAGGTATACCAGCTTAGTCCTCACCGTAGTAACGCACCTACCATTGTTGCCAGTTGACCAGTTTTTTTCAGTGATTGTTTTGATTGCTATACTAAGCAAGCAATACTTGAATGGTGATTGGCAAAACATAGATTAGATAGCTTTGGTTTGAATTTGAAACACAGAATTGCTATGTTACTATTACTGAAGCGCCGATTTTCAAACTGCCATTTCACTTTCTAACCAACCAGCCAGTACAAAATCATTATCATCTTAGCGTTAATGTCCCGGTTCAAGCCCGGGCCGCCTTGATCCAGGACTAGGCAGATCAATTAATTACAGTAGTCAACTGCCATCTGACCTCCATAATCCTGTTAACAAGGGATCCTGACCAGATTGGATAACGGTTCCCCTGAATGTACAGGCTTCCAGCCAGCACACAATAATGTTGAATAAGCTTAGACACCTCAAAGGTCAGTACCACATCTATTGCACAGGTTGAGGATGCCCTCCACGACGGTGGTCGCTTTCCATCAGGTGGAAAATCTGACCGTGTGCTTGGAAAATCTGACGCCCACTGAATGTCTCACCTCCTGCTGGAACCTCTTGAAGAACCCGTAAGCTGGTAGGGCTGGAAATGTGCCTTTCAGATGCAATCCAGCGTGCAACTGTCGCATGCTCTTGTGCAATCGACGGACATCACTGTAGCGCTTCCAGACAGACACAACCGTCACTGCCTCTGGAGATTCCAGTGGGAATAGCTGGAAGCACAAGAATAAACTTTAAAGAACAGCTCGTAGGAGTTCATCCTCACACCTTGGAGCCAAATTGGTCTTGTACTGTGCGGTTCCGAAGGAACTTTCTCCCACGCACACCAAGGTTGTGGAATGAATTACCTGGAGTGGTTTCCCTGGAGATTACAACAAGGAGTTCTTCAAGAAGAGGAGTTTACAGGGCCGGCAACGCGTGAGTGATGCCCCTGGTATTGCAAATGTCCATAGGCTGCAGTGACTGCTTACCATCAGAGGGGCCTTAAGTGTTAAAAAAAAGCCTGTTTTCCTAAATTTTCTATAAGATTGTTGTAAAAATGAAAGAACACAAATCACATGATTCAGCCAGTAAACAGAATCAAAACAAAATACTGATTCTATGTGCAATCTACCATAACATTACCTTGTGTTTTAACAATTGTTTTAACCTTGAACTGTAGCACCAATACAAATGATCTTGAAGGTTTTAGACACTTATTTTATTTGTAAGGAAATAATTATCAGTGATGTTAATGACTGATGTCAACTTGATTTCAGAAAAAAATGAAACAATATGGTTCCAGGCCCAAAATTAAAAAAATAAATATTAAGTCGGGTAGGTTACTTATGTACAACAACAATAGATTTAAAGAATACAGCCTTCGACCAAAAATTTAAATATTTTAAGTCTTTTTACCTCAGCACATCTTTTGCTACTCCAACCATATTCTTAATAATATAAACAAATAATAATTAATTAACAGAAAGCGGTCCGTCAAAGTAGGTTTTTAATTAGGAGTTGAGGTGACGATGACACATGTTAAAAGCCTAAACAGGCTATGGAGTGAATGTTATCTACAAACAAAGAGAGATAAGCAGCGACCTGATCAATAGGCACAAGTGTTTTATACTAGAGCAAATATTATGAATCACTCATACATACATTCATACATTTCACAAGTATTGTAATTGTTTGCAAAGTACTCACAAATTTCGCAAAATTGTTGTTTTAATTTTGTTAGTACACTAGGAAATTTCTAAATTAAACATGCAACCTACTATCAAAGTAAAAGTTTATGCATTTCATTAGATGAATTTAATTGCACTTTCACCAATTTAAATTCCTTTATTAGACCGGCCACGTCAATGCTGATATTTCACATTTATTAAGATGCGATTTCATTTATTTACAGCCAAATACTTGTAAATTATAAATAGTGCATTGATAGAATGTTGCGGCGCACGGTGCTAAGTGTTTCTGCAGATTTTATCGACTTATTTATCACGTTGCAATGTTGGTGGAGCGATGAAAGTGAAGTAAATACAATGGATATTATTGTTACTTAGCATCAAATAGTTCTAAACAACTTACAACCGAAGTTATCTTGTAAATAGTGAAGCTGTTCTTATGTTTTGCAGTCTGGTCCACAGAAAACCGGCGTACCCATTTGTCTTTATTCGACATTTTGATGGATATTTAACGTTTTACACAAACACCAACATCACAAATCACTTTTGTTACAAATAAAATGGTCAATATCCATGTCTAATTGTAAAACAACGAGTTAGACCGCGAATTAAAGGAAATCTAAAAAATTATTTGTGCTTCAAGCAAAATAAAACATTCGAAATATGAATGTTTTGCACGGTTATGTCTCTAAGTTAAGAATGGGTAAGGAAAATAAAATAATTTTCCAATTTGTGTAGAGCGCTGTTTCAGTCGCACAAAATGAAAACGCATTTATTGCGTTAGATAACTTCATAATTTGACGTTTGCTTCTTTATTATTCGGATATGTTGCGGTAACATGAAACGTAATACCCACTAAATGTAAGAACACGACTATTGAAGTTAGTCGTATGCGTAGGGTAAATGCCACAGATACGAACAGCGCGTGAAAACTAGTACCTAGTAGGTACGCAGCGGTAATTGTAGTTACTTGATATACCACCAGGTGTCACCACTTCGACTTTGCGGTGGTGCACATTTTTGGGGACAGATAGCGTTAGTTAGTATTTTGTTTTGCTTGGACAACGTATGTAGTGTTTATATCCTCTTTGCTTGGGATGGTACCACTAAAGCGAATCAAAATAAACAATTCCATGTTTATGTTACTTAAATACCTAACTGAACCTAATATATGTTTACCAATAATGTGATTCGTAATCCTTACAACGTAAAAGGCTAAATTTATTGCAGAGCGGAGTAAAAACAAAAGTGGCAAATGGCATTAGGTCAAACTTGTAGCTTGATTGCTTATCCCCACCCAGGTTGCACTCGGCCGAATGGCGCGCGGCGAGAGGTTGTCTTGTCTCGTGTTTCTTTCGCTCCGTCCGTGTCGTGTTTCTGACGTCCTCGAAGACTGTGCGACTTTACTTTTCCTCTCGCCATGAATATCACGAACTTTCTGACATAACCTTAACATTTTAACAGAACAATGAGTGCATAAGTACGACAGTGTGACAGTGCAGTGTTTCAAATAGACTAACAAAACAAACCGGATACAAAATGGGTTCAAAAATCGAGTACGTGGATTCGTCACATTTGTACGCGACGAACTACGTCCGTAACTCCAAAGCTATAGGTGTGCTTTGGGCGATATTTACGATTTGCTACGCGATTATAAGCGTTGTTGCGTTCGTGACTCCTGAGTGGATTGGTGATTTGGAGACGGAGTATCCAAAGAAGTTCGGTCTGTGGCAAGTGTGCAGAGCTGACGAGAATGTAGATGATTGCAAAGGGAGAATCGATGAATTCATGTCAATAAATGGACTGGTTTTCAAGATTGCAACTGTGTTAGTGGGCATAGCGGTCGCGCTTGCCTTGTTTACTATCTGCGCAATGCTGCTGTTCTTCTTTTGCCAGTCAACAACAGTTTTCCACATTTGTGGATGGGTGCAACTTCTATCGGGTGAGTGTTAGAAGACACGAATAAAGAAAAACTAACAATACAAATAATACAGTAATGTCAACACTTACTAACATAGCATTGGTAATACTTTCCGACCTACATTTAGTTTTCTTTTGTTTACTGCTACTTACATGTGCCGCTCTTTAAAAGGCTGATGCTAGTGTTACGACATGACACTCGTGCCGAATACCGATACAAAGAGCTCAAATCATTTCGGTATTCTGCAGCGTCCATTAAACCAACAGTTAGACGAACTACACAAAAGATTTCGTTTTCATTGAAATTCCTCAAAGGTATTGGGACGCGACTAAAATCAGTGGCGTTATAATGGAAAACCTGTCTTTCTTGTTTAAGATAAAGAGGTCGGCATCAACACGGATAATGAATTGATCACAAACCTATGCACGGGCGCAAAGGGAAAGTTTTGTTTTCAATGCCCTCACTGGCCTTGCAATATTGAGAACTTATAAAACTAGTCTTTACTTACGAGACAAAATATACAGCTAGCTTACTTGGTAGGCAGGTGCATGGCCCAAACATCCGGTATTGAGCAGGTGGAAATAGATACCTGTTAACTTGTAGGTTTTCCTTTCCCAGGCTATACTAAACGGTAAGTTAATTGCTTTTCTTGGAAGTAAACTGATTCAAACTAGGTTCGTGACACGAAAACACCAGAACTTAAGATTTTAGAAAAAGGGAAACGAAACCAAAATGGGTAGGTATAAAGATTTTTCTCTTGGAGTATATCTATCCATCAACGGAAAACATATCGCGTCTCATTTGGGATCGATAATTATTGTATCTTTCCTGTCGCTAGTAATTAGGTACCTACCTATGTCATCGGCTTCAGATACTTTTAAGGTTTACTGATAGAAAACTTAAACGTTGAGTTAAGCTCGCCTTTGTGCATAAGTTACCTTCTGATGAATTGTATGTATTTTTTGCTCACAAAACAAGAATGGTTGCTACATTACCTAGCGTAACGTAAATTGCCGGAACAATTTGAATGCTTAAAACGTTCTTACTATAGCAACTTCTGGTATATTTTTATTTTTACTATGGATTTCGTAACTTATTAATGTTTTATTGAGGTAACTACCTGAGATTAAAGCTACATTTACTTAAATACCTACACTATGATGTGTCGACATATAATCGATATTGCACGGTAGGTAGACCGCAAAGTGTCTACCTTATCACTAATAACTTACCTCGCAAGTAAAAGTGACTTACAATCCAATTACATGGTCGATTCTGTCACGATGTCGTCGTAATGCTAGATCGATTAAAAGAAAATAAGTTAATTAGTACAATTATAATGTCTAGTTACAGTTAAGCGATTATCTTTTTTGTAAATCTAGCGATATGAGAGCTACAGTTTTTAGTGTGATACTTGTGCAATATTATGTTTGCAAACATCTGCTTTGCAACGTGCTTGCAAAGTTTGCAAAAACTGACAATTGAACCTATGCAAAGGAATTAAAAAACCATAAGCCAACGAAGAGCAAATGCTATCTACATTCCATAAAGTATAATATATACAAGTACGCAATACACGCGTCATGGTCATATGACGATGTTAGAACTGATGGAGAAACAATAGAAAAGATCCCAGAAGCGAATAGAGGCGTGAGAGAGGCGAGACCTATACTTGGTACTCTGGGTGATCTGACGGTAAAGATAACTCCACGCATTTAATATACAGGAGCTAATATGTATGCCAATGTGTGTGTAATAGGTAGGTACTAATCAAATAGGGAAATAAAATGTTGATTAATATTACAATAAAAGAAAAAGAAAACTACACGGTTTACTATTAGGTTCTATAATATATCCATAAATAACGCAAGTAGCGTTGATTTCATTCTTGCAATAGGAAGTATTTTCTAAGAGAAAAATATCTCATACTTATAATCAATTACGAACAAATTAGCAACGTCTAAAACCGAAACTACTAATTGCAGCACAGCCAGAGTGCTGTCATGCAACGATCATTCCACTCAAATGGCATAACCAATAATGAATCAACGAAGTAACATCAAGAGAAATAAAAGTGGAAAACGATGATTGAGAATATAAAGCGGAATTCAGTACGCCTTAACTTCGAATTGTGTGATTAGGTGCTCGTATATGGAGGTGATTGCAAATGCCTACTTTTTTTAATATACCTACTCTATTACGGAGTGATGATCTAAGAAGTCATAAAATAACTTCTAACATTGCTTTTTTGTCACTTTCATTGACTATAATGCATATTCATAGTGTTTATTTTCTCTCTACATAGGTTTCCAACTTATAAACAATAAATATATAGTAATGTTGATGTGAGAGGCTGATGTCTGCACTAAGTTTAGACCTGTCTTACAAATCACCAGGCCCTCAACTAATTGCAGTGTAATCAGTACAAGATTTACTTTAATAACTATATTAAACTAAACATAGAGAAAAACTAATCGCAGATATATCGATTATGCACTAATACCTGGTTTTATATGTGTAATGTATTGCATCACTAACTCTAAAACTTAATTCCGAAAGGAAACAGATTTTGAATAGGTTTTTTTTCAGACATTTTAATAATGTAGAACACATTTTTAAAGCGCTTAGCAGCCTTTTCAGGAACTGGACCACCTTGAGCCCCGCGTTTTCTCGTAATAAATTCTTAAACGTCCACACGTGCTACTATAACACTTATTACATTGTCATAACCGCTAACGAGCGAAGCCTGCTAAGCTATGACCTCACCGCCGTGCGAGTTCATACAACCGCTACATGACCGGAAAAATGCTCCTCACGTCCGCTTCATAAGTTATAATGAACTAGATGTTTTGAGAAGCTGCGCTAATATAGAAAGGTGGTAAGTAATTAATACGGATACAGAACACACTGTGTGCTGTGACCTGTGAGAATGGTTTTCAAGTTTGCTTGGTTGATTAAGTGTAGGTTGCGAATTGTGATACAGATTAACAACATAGTTATTGAACTTAGCGTACAATGGTAATGTTTTATTATTCTCAATAACTTAGATAGGTACCTAATGACAAAGATGTTGATGAAAATAAAGATTAATTAATATCATCATGAAATGTGATGTGCCTGGACGTGAAGAACAAAACAGTGAAACTATTCGTAAAAGTAATTTACCTTATCTCTCCCCACGCATTTCTTTAATTTGTAGATCTGTAAATAGGTACTCACTCTTGAATTAATTAGTGATCCATCTGGATTCGTAATTTTTTCGTTTACATGTGCCGTAATTTCTTATACTAAACTAAAAATTTAGTTTGTTTAAACTTTAACTATTAACATTATTAATTTATGTGGCCTACATTGCATTAGGTTGTAATCAAGAGAATTGAACACTACGTGCTGTAATTTAGTACACCAGCTTTGACCCAAAATGGACACAAATCTCCTTATTATCCAGCAATTAGACTAACAATTATCATACTTACAAGATAGTTAAAATATTTGAATAAAAGCTACCGTTAGCATCAGTGACCTAATGCTTTTAGATGGCTATATTTAGATGTTACGTGTTCAAAAACTATTTCAATGAGTATTACCAGATGGAATCCTTGTATGTACCTGTACATCATGCTTTCCAGTTTTGCTGACATTTACAGGTAGCGACATTTAAATGATTATGCTACGGCTACACGGTAAGTAGTGAAAGTATTCTTAATCTCCTTGAAATATTTCTTAATTTCTAAGGTTTCTTTTCCAAGTCAATGTTTTTATCAGTAATAGTGGATTATAAAATCTACAAGGTTGATTGTAACAGTGGGTAGTTTTAATTCTCAATCAGTTCTGCAGGTTCAGCAAAGTTCACTGCAAGGCCACGGAGTTGCCTTTCTAAAAATAACTGCAGACTATTGTTCGATGTTTGTTGTATTTGGGTCTTGTTGACTTGACATATTTAACCAAGGTTGACGTCAAATCGACAATTACAATAAGCTTGCTGAATTTCCAGGATGAATTATTGTGAAATAAAATCTATGAAATCTTGCGAGCGGTTCCGGCTTCTGCCAGGGTCCGCTTACCGACTCATTCAGTTCTCTTATTTTTTACATGCAACTAAAATACAACAAATAAGTTTTATGATAAAATATTTAATATATATCATCAATAGCTTGTAAAAGTTCAACGCTGGACTAATATTAATATAGGATATTACTATAGGAGCCTGGAGAAGTGGAGGGTTTTGCCATAATCTCCACGCTTTGGAGATTGCAATATTAACACATAAAAGAAAATTATGCAACCCATTTTCTGGGTTACGGACTTCCTAGCTGATCTGCCTCTAATTGCCGTTTTCACTAAACATAGGAATCATCTAAGTTATTTCTTATCTGAATTTGGACATTGCTGATTGGCTTCAAACTACGAGCGGCCATTATAATGTTCAAAAATCTTTAAAAAGTTATTAATGGCTGTGAACGACACCTGCAAGCGGTTGGGGTTGGTGCATACTGCTATTTATCTTACACTGCCGGACACAACGAGGCGGTTGGTCATAAAAAAATTATATTTAGCTTCATAAAACAAAGCTAACACCTGATAATAAGTTGTGGTTTGTAATTACCTATTGATTGATTGTCATTAGTACAAGCAACATCTAATTATAAGTCACTAGCGACCAGTACCCGCACGGCACGGGTGTTGCCGGGGGTTTTCTATTTTACTTTTCACATTAACCTTTCGGAAAAAATCTCTAAATGATATTGAAAACCGCATCAAAATCCGTTGTGTAGTATACGAGGAGAGCTAAAATACAGACAGATGCATATAGCAACTTTATTATAGTATACTAGCGACCAGCCCCAATTTCGGACGGGTTTTCTTAGCTTTTGTTTTCTCCTATAATTTGCATGCACTATTTTATAAAACTTCCGGAAGAAATTATCTAACTGATGGTGAAAAGCACAACAAAATTCGTTTCCGGAATTTAGGAGATCATAGCGGAAATACATAGAGACAAACAGACGCACAAAGCCACTTTATTTTGTACTATGTAGTGACTATGTAAGGATAAGGTATGACATCTTGCCACAAAAGCAGATGCGCTGTCATTTTAAAAAATCCACTCATAATAATAATAATAATAATAATCTTTATTAACATATCAGGATACAACCATATCAGAATGAAAACAGATTGAAATAGGCAATACATGTTATGATCGACATATCACGTTATTTTTTTTTTATACAATACAGGTACTGGTTGTTATCAGTTTATAGTGGAGTCCCTGCTTCCCAAACTAGGAATATCCTGTGCTATGGGACATAGAATGGACACAATGAAATAGTCGCCACCTTTTTAGCGATATCATGAGCTCCGTTGCGTAGACCGAATAAACTTAACAACCGATACGAAATATAGCACGCACGTACATTTAATTTATAACAAGTCCGTTGTCTATTATAGTCGCAAAAAGTAAAAGTGCTGTGATATAATAAGTGAGCAGTATCGGCGGTTATGCACTGTGGAAAGCGGCGTTTAATGTTTATTTTACGACCAAGTGTCATTTCCTCGGTCTCATGGCCGCGAGATTGTACGAATATGAATATGCGTAAGTCAGAGACAATTTTGAGCTCTTGTCATTGGAAAGAAACCTGTACACATATCATTTGTTTACTAAGGTTTTATTTTAATACATTTTTATTTTTACAAGTATAAGAGATAATCAATCTTTGATTTACGTGTAATAATAATATACGTGACAATTAGTGGCATGGCAAAAAAGTTCCTGACTACATGTTGTATTAAAAAATGTTTGCCAAGAGTATGAAAAATGTTTTAAAATAGTAAAAGCTACTAACTTGACTCTTGGTGTCAACCTACTTAAAATATTATTTAAATAACGTTGAATTAGCATACACTACACTTTTACAGACAGTAGATTTTTTTAGAGTTATGCAAATAGGTATGCAAAGTTACGTGACGATTGTGGTATCTTTTACCCTATGCTTTCCCTCTGCTTACGAATTTTGAATCTTGAATTTTGAGTTTCGGTGTTATACTTTTTCTTTGACGCGTAAGTCCAAGGATTTAGTATTCTACTTAAATTTTTTTCTATGCCTGTGATGTGAAATTTTATCTACATAAAGGTAACATAATGAAACTCTGAATAATTTTTCAAATTTCAAATATGTTTTCGTCAATTTGAAGTACCTACCTAGTACAATATACATGACGGATCCTGATGACAATGGTCCTGATACACTACTTTCCTTGACGCAACGACATACATATAATACCTACTAGGTACCTACTCATCGTCCGTACCTAGCCATAGGGTGTAGGTAGGTATATCTCAACAAATAACTTGCGAATTACTAAATACGCCTCTGCAGCCAAGCCATTAAATCACTTTCGCGCCATCAGATGAAAAGCGCCGCGGTCACCGTCGCTAATGGCCAATGGGGCGTGTTTTCTGATGCAAATGCCAGTTTGCCGCGCGAACCGTGACCAATCAGCGCTGTTACCGCTCTAGGAATGCTAGATGGCGCTAAACATTAATGTGAAATGTAGTATCTAGAAAAAGGGCTTGAAGATACCTTCACTTATCAACTACTTAATCAAATGCCTCCATTGCTGGACTTGACCCTTCTCCGCATAAGTAGGTAGGTAAAGCGTTGCTATTACCTGAAGGCTTGGAAAGCAGGTTGGAGTTCGCAGTGGTTCTCATTAAGAAAATTCCGTTCCCTGGATATCTATTAGTAGTATCTACGTTTTAAAGTGGTCACGTGGAAACTATAATGACCACTTTGAACCTGCTTGCTCGTTTGCCTATTTCTATATTATGTACAAATAATTAACTTCTAATTTCTTAAACTTTTAAGTCTTATTTCTGGTGGTGTTTGTGAATCCATGCATCAATACAAACTTTCGTGTAAGTACGTACATATCTATTTGTATGCAGGACTTCAGAGTTTGACAGAAAACCCAAATTATTCCCAAACTCATCATCATCACCTGCCCTTACCACACAATTCTTTTCCAAACTACTGAATCGATTTTAATGATACAACGAGATAAGAACAATTTCTGTTAGGGTATATCCATCTATTCGGGAGCTATTCTAGTAGAACAGCCGGACATACCTACACAAGACTAACATAAAACATGTTGTGGCCGTGTGGTGTCCGGCAGAGTAGAATAGCACCAACCCCTTACACTCGTGGGTGTCGTACAAGGCGACTAATCTTTTCGAGGCAAAATATCTAAGAGTCTCCGTAGGCTGGGAAATGGGCAGCAGCGTTTTTCATTGTTATATTTATAACACTGCAATCTCCAACCCGCCTGCCAAGCGTGGAGATTATGGCAATAACCTCCCCTTTCTTGGGAGAGGCCCTTAGTCCTGCAGTGGACTGTAATGGGCTGTGATGATGATGATGATGACAACCATGCACAGCATATCTACTGTCGTTGGCTATCGCATGCCTTATGTAAGAATTTAGTTCCGCCATGATTTGATGGGCCATGAGAGGTAACTTTACCTTGATGGTGGTATACTTTAATTTGGAGTGATGAATGCACAGTTTCATGCGAGTAACCGATCGATTTCACTCAATTAAGTAACTAAATCGGAGTGACGAATGGGTTTCTAGTTTCACGTAAAGCGTACTCTACATGTCCGTCGAAACTTTCGGCGAAACTTTTGCCGGGACTTGGTCAACCCTCTACATTCTCGCCTATTAGGGATGTGGTAGGTGTTAAAACGCGTCGACGTTATATCGATTCATCGGTGTTATATCGCTAATCTGCTGTAAACAGGGTCACAGGGGTAATGGTAGCTGCATGTAATTACTTGATCTGCTAATATCCTGGATCATAGTCAAGTGTACCAAGAACCCGTTACGGGAAAAAGCGCTAGGAATATAAATATAAAATCGATCGAATGTAGGCGAATACTCCCTCTACATTCTCGTGTTCCCGCGGAATAGTCCACATGTGGAGTGCCCTTTATGTGAGTTTGATATTTTGTGTCTCTATTGACTGAGACTGATTTCAATCTTTAATACCGATTCACCTAACGACTAATTAGACGGTTAGTCAGCATTTGGCTGGAAGGTATCATTTTTAAAGTCCGACGAAAAAAGAGATTTTTTATGCCATGTGGCAGAGGCAGACAGGCTAACGGCATGCCTGATGGTAGGCAGTCGCCGCAGCCTATGGACGTTTAAACCGTTGACAGGGGAACCTGACGAGCTTGGATCATGGCTACACATTCAGTCGCCTGAATATGCATGTTTCATCCCGATGTTTTCCCTCACCGTCGTAGAGCATCGGTTAGTGTTAACTAACGTCAATGGTACATGACACTACTCATTGGTACATTGCACTGGGAATCGGCAGCGGCACCGCCGATCTCCAATAGCGTGATCCTACGCCTCTGGAATGACGTCACAACATTCATTTTGGATATTCTGTGACGTAATTCCAGAGGGTGGTATCATGCGATTGGAGATCGGCGGTACCGTTCCGGTACTTACCCCTCGCTTACGAGTCGGACCCCACTGCACCTACTTTCCTCTCCACACACACAGTAAACGTGAAAAGCGAGAGTTGACTCGCTTACCACGCCGTCGCGGCGTCGCTGGCGAAACCTTTCCGGGCCACTGGCTTCGTCGCGATCGAGTTGGCGCGGTGACGAATCGATAGGAAATCGATGTTTGCTTTTTATAATACGATGCCTATTTGGTTTGTTCGCAAGAGGGTTCAGTCAACTTAAGGTAGAGGAAGTCGTATTGCTTTTATAGCTGATATTGCAAACGTGTATACGATGCGGTTACTGCTTACCATCAGGTAGGCTTAGGGTAGCTTGTTTATCACCTTAGTGGTATAAAAAAAACTAGCTTTCCACCCGCGTGAATCTATATATCTTGCGAACTTGCAAGAGGGGAATAAAAAGTAGCCTATGGCTATCCACAGGTGCTAAACTTTTCCATACCGAATTTCCTCGTAATCGATGCTGTGGTTTAACTGTGAAAGCGTAACAGACAGAGTAAAATTCGCTTTTATAATATTAGTAGGGAAGCAGAGATTATTTATGAGAGGTAGCGTGGGCAGGCAAGGTGAACCTACGTATAGATCGCAGATAGCTGGATGCGGAAGTCACAGGACCGGCTTCTGTGGAGATCTCAGGGGGAGGCTTTCTGGATGCCCAGCAGTGGGCATACACCTACCGCACCAATTCCTACATGGAATTTTATTCCCAGCCGTTCCCAGTAGTTGCGTTTCCAGTGGGTATAACCGGGAATGAACGCTTTCAGCTGATATGATGATGATGAGGGATTACTTGATTTGTTCGTGGCAAAAGGGTTCGTTGTTGTCTTTTTAGTCCCAATTTTTGGTTATGTGGAATCCATTAAAACACCAAGTTTTCCAGTTTTGGTTACAATATAAATATAAACCTCAATGGTTAATATCAAATGCGAACTTTTACGAAAACCCAATCGTCAACAAACCCATAGATCACAAAACATTAACTGTCTTAATTGACATTAGAGACATTACCTAAACATTTTAGAAAACGCATTTCTTTGCATAATTATATGATTTTGTAGGACAGCTTAAGCTATAATTTTTTACTATTTTTGTGCGACTCTACTCTAAGACTCGACAGCATGGAGCCTCGCACCAACTTTCCTGATCCAGACGACTTGTGTCCGAAGGTCTGTCTCGATGTCGGGGCTTTCAAGAAGGCAGAAGTGACTCCTCAGCAAGTACAGGAGGAGATAAGAGAGAAGAAGGAGGAGAAAGAAAGAGCCGCAGAAACAAAACCTCCACAACCCCAGGACACAGTACCCGAGTATAAGTTGAGCAAGCCTCCTCCAACAGAGGAATACTTGCCGGGTCTGAAGCCAGGTGCTGACGGTAAGATGGACTGGACGCCCCTAGCCGAAATGACCGGTACAAGACCTCGAGTCTCCAAATATTCTGAAAGCAGATATTCCTTGAAGGAATGGAGGCAACGCAACGCTCAAGTTAGAGATCCAGCTCTCATTACAGAGTCAAATATACTCGACTACAATGCGCAGACGTCAATAATGCAGGCGTTCGGAACTATAGATAAGCAACAGAGCGAGAATGAGAAGAGATTGAAGCAGAAGGCAAAGGATTTGTTCAGATGGAAGGTCGAAGTGGAAGAGGCCTGCAAGGCAATTACAGAAGAGGTGGAGTTGTTAGAATGCGACAGGCAACGACTGAAAGGCGCTTGCAAAACGCTCATGCTACCAGAATCCATATCCGCCGAGTGTCTGAATCTCCGTTCGAGCCGTTTTCCGGAGGATTTAGTCGCGGATCTAGCCGAACAGGAGATGATAAAGGAGATGAAGATGGTGAACGAAGTGAGGGCGACGTACAAGCAGGCGTTGCAGAACATCGAGGAGCAATTGATGATAAATAAGGCAGCGAAACACCGGATAGAGTACGACTGGTGCGATAAGACCACCGCCTACAATACGGAGACTAAGAACATAAGCTTGACCACCAAATCTCCGACGATATTGTTCAGAGCTGGTGCGACTAGGTTCGGCGATTTCTCGGCGCCATTGGAATACTGGGAGTACTTCTGCCGGGAGAACATAAAGAATAGTGAAGAAGTGAGGCAGAGATCGGCGGATTTGCGTGGCAGCTTGAATGCTATATTGGTAGACGGGGGTCGTCGACTGCGCGTTCAAGCTGACAAGACGGACATGGCTTTGGCCGAGACCGTCGCTCTCACCCAAGAACTATGTACGAAGCTGGAAGAGCGGTTGAAGGCTACGCTCCAGAAGATGGCTGATCTTGAGAATTTGATCGACAGATTGCAAGCGGCAATCAAGAAGATGGATGCTGCTATGAAACTGGCGCAAACGAGGTTGGACAATCGTAACAATAACAGACCTCATGGTGAGAGTGTGAGGGATCACCCTCATTTAGGTCTGATTGAGGAGGTAAAGAAGATCCATGAGACAGTAACGTCACTTTATGGACAACTACGCAACGCGGAAAGAGTGAGGAGCGAGCTGATCGACAAAAGGACGCAGTTGGAGAAGGAAATAGCCTCGAAGAGAAAAACTTTGAGCATTGATAGGGACAGGCTGGGGATGGTGAGGTCGCACTACCCTTCTGCCTCGGAGTTGGCTGGACGTAACTAAACTTAATAAGGTGAACCTATTTTGAAAGACAATTTAAAATTTTGAAGTAAATGTGACTTGGTCGCATTAAGTCGATATATATTCTAAATCGTTATGCGTTTGGTTAACTTAAAAGTGGAGCAATGACCAGTTATATAGCTTGGTACTGAATTAAATTAATAATGTGATAAACATAACGATTAAATTAACATAGTGTTTTTATATTGCGTCTCATTAGTCTGGATAGAATGTGCATAATTACGAAATAACTTTTAGAACCAATTCTGAGTTTCTGAGACTGACAGAAAGACGTTTACGTAGACTAGAAAGTCTACAAGTTTCCTGTTTTATTATTTACATCAGTGCGATCTCCAATCTGTCTGTAAAGAACAGAGATTACTGTAGAGATATCGCAATTTAGTAGATTTGTTTGTCCCATCATTTTGATTTATTCTACGCAGTGACAAACGAGCAGACAGTCCACCTGATGGTAAGCGGTAACTGTCGCCCATAACATCGACGATTCATGTATTTAGGTTGCAGGCAATAAAAATGCAGAACCGCAGGTGCGTCGTCACTGTGAGGACTAAGATGAAATGCCTCATGCCTGTAACTGCGCTGGCTACCTTATCCTCCAAACCGGAAAACAATGCAAGCGCTGTTGCCTGGCGGCAGAAATAGATAAAGCGGTGGTAGGTACTCACACAGGCGGATTCCTCAGGCTTGATAGATCCTATCACCATATAAAATTTCTACAAAATTCTATTTATTTTTAAAATGCCTACTATCTCAGCCAGAGCTTCTTTCTCTTCTGACGTTTGATTTTTTTTATATAATTAAAATATTGATGATATATATTAGTTTATCATTACGTAATTCGCGCTCGATGGCTGTCTTGTCTCATAAATCCATCGAGATTGCTATTATGAAACCAAATAATTCGCTAGCCGCCATAATTCTAATCAAACAATAATTTTGGATCAGTTTCGGTTCAGTGGAATCTGTTGTGCAACCGTTATTTGTTTGGTAAAAGCGATTCCTACGGCTTTGACCGAACTCCGATTCCGAATTACAAGGACTGACTTTATTTTCTTGGGTAATGTCGGAATATCTATGTGCTATAGGTATACTGTACAAATAAATATGAATCGCTAAATGTATTGCTAATCGAAAAACTTGAGAACATACATGAATAAAGATAGATACACTGTTTATTGCACACAAAATTCCAAAAAAAGAATATATTACAGGTCTTAGAAAAATTCACACAGTGCCATCTAGCCCCACAGTAAGCAAATATTGTGTTATTGGTGTTAGATAACTAATAAAGTAATTATATACCTATATTTTTTTAAATACATACTTATTATACTATACCCAGACCCTAACAGAAAATTTATATTATTCAGGGCCTTGGTTGTGAAATTATCGATGTAATATACTTACCTTGAACACTTACGTGCGGTGCGTTTTTTAAAGTATTATTGATAACTTTTACACAAGACGTGCAATATCGCAGTATCTCATCTCATCACGTAGATATTTTACTTCACATTTATGTCTAACGATTAGAGAGCGGCGGTGGCCGAGTGGGTAAGGTATCCGACACGAACAATGTCCTGGTTGTGCGGTTGTGCACGAGGGCCCGGGGTCCGCCTTGGCCGTGATCAAGAGTTTTGCAGATCAGATAATCATATTGGAGCGACTGACATTTGACTTCCGCGACCCTGCTACCAGGGGAACCTTACTAGATACGATCATGGTAACACATTCAGTTGCGTGAATTTGCAGGTTTTATCACGGTGTCTGCCCCTCACCGTAACAGCATCGGTTAGCATTCAACCAACGTAACTCAGAAAAGGGCCATTGGTACATGGCCGCAGTGGGATACGAACCCGGTACCTCCCGCTTACGAGTCGGATACCTTAACCACTCGGCCACCGACGCTATCCATAGGTATCTATCAGTGACAAACGAATACAGAAATATAATACCAACTTATTTGATTTCTATGCATAGAAATAGACTTGATTTCTGTGAATAGAAAGCTGTCGTCGATGTCATATGCGATTCATGCACATCTTAGGTATAATACACTGTATACTGTATAATATACAGCATACCCACCGCATACCCATAGCCGTCATTATACTGCATACTTACTCACCTATCTGTTAAAATGTGAGAATGCAATGTGCCAGAATAAAAGGAACTCCAAAGTCTAAACTCATTTGTTACAACATTTTTCTAACACAGATCTGCAATTTAGACTACTTGCATTGCCATTACTTAACCGCATTTTATTGTGTTCAGATAAAAAACTCGGTCAAGCGTGTGTCGGACTCACAAGAGTTGGGTTCTGTAACGTTGGTCCTATCTGTTTGCATTCTTATTACTATTTGATAATTGTAGTGTATCTGTCAGCGACCCGCCTCGGCATCGCACGAGCGTTCTCGAGATTTATCTAAAAAAAAATTCGTGTGGCACTCGGGGACTGCCGCGGTAAAGCTATTGCATAGCATTTTTTATCAACTTATGTAATTATAATTATGTATTTATTTTATTTATGCAGTATTTGTGCTAATAAAAAAAATAGTTGAATTAATTAGCATTCCAAATTTGTTTTAGACGATTATCAATTTTATGTAGAAGTTCTGCACTAACCATGCTAATTTTTATACACAAATTTTACACGTACAGCTATTTACTGTTGTACATCGATGATAGATACCTATACACCTACATACTTTCTCGCAAACAGCTGCTTACGTATTCGTCCGATTTCGGAGCAGCTCGTCTCGATCCGTGTGAGCTTCGTACAGCCGTACCATATACATACACGTTAAGGTTCAACTAGTCGCGGGCTCGAACTCACTCGTGGTCGCGGCCAAAAAGCACGCTGTCTCACCTAGCATTGTGTCTAAAAGAGATAGAATTAGTTATGAGCAGTTAGCAGCTAGTCTACACGCATACGTCTAGTCGCACGCACACAAACACCGTACCGAAGTCTGCCGAACTGAAACGACGTTAGACGATGCACGGCTTTCAACGCCGCACCGCTGTGGCGGTCGGAGTGGGGGGTGTTACGTTTTTTTCGTTACGGAATTTCTTGATTCTGTCGCCGCGCTCAAAGCCCGCGATAAAAGCTATTCAATAGCTTAAAAATATGCATGTATTGAGTATGCATATAAGACCGTCGGTGGCCTAATGGTTAAGGGGTCCGACTCGTACCCCGGCGTACCGTGCCCAGTGCCGCCATGTATGTTTCAATTACTCTTTTCTGAGATTTCTAACGGATGCTCTTATGGTGAGGGAAAACATCTTGATGAAACCTGCACATTCAAGAGAGTGAAAATATGTAATCATGATCAAATCTGGCCAGGTTAGCCTGGCCAGATTGTACTCCACTGTACTGCACAGTGTATTGTGCTCTACTGTAGTTACCTTATGTGTCAAATTTTGGATCATGATCAAGGCTGACCCCGGGTTTTTGTGAGCGAGAACGCAACACTCAAGTGCGACAAGCTAATATTGTCTTGGAACCCGCAACAAATTGAATTAAGAAGTAACGGGTAGGAGTAGGAAAGATAGTCATTCCGACTTAATTTTGTGGATTCTCAGGCTGGCACAGTCTCAGGTACACAGCATCCTGAGACTGTGCCGGCACTTATCGTTATAGTATAAATAAGTTAAAGTTGATTTTTGCGTCTGTTTGCCTGTATGTATGTGCCAATTCCACACATTGGATTTTGATGCGATCGATTGCGAATTCCTATCGTAAGATTTATGTTTATGCATACTGTGCGGTCACCGCTGTACATCCGGGCTTCACAGGAGTTGCAGCGGTAGGAATGGTGGGGTAAAGCCCGTGAAAAAACCCAATAAATAAATAAAGAATTTATTTCCTACACATTTGATTTCGTCAGCTAACGGAACCCTAAAATTCGTTATCAGGTCAGCGGTTAGTAAACCAAAACTTGTGGGAAAGCATCGTGTCATGTGCAAAATGTTGGCCAAATCTCTTTGTTATACGGTGGGCCAGATCTACCGATTGTATCTACCGATATGATGCAACGTCATCATTTATTACACAGCAATACGCGGGAGATGATTTGTGTATGTGAATGGCGATTGTTGCGAACATTCTGTGTATTCGAATAGAATGTGGTTCAGGGATTTCGTTGTAAAGGAATGGAATTTTTAACCTCCGACACAAAAGTGGGTGTTAGGTATAAGTTTGACAAGTGTATCGTGTGTGTCTGTCTGTGGCATCGTGGCTCCCGAACGAATGGATCGGTTTTGAAGCGGTTTTCTTTATTTAAAAACCGGTTTAGTTGACATGGTTTGTGTCGTTAAAATCGATTCAGTAGTTTGGGAAATATATGTATTGGGAATAATATGTAGCCTTGGTTAAGGGTCTCTGCGTACCCCTGTGGGATACGATTGTGAGTGTGTACAGACAGCCGCGGAGAGAGTTGACCCCGCTACCATACATTTAATGTATGCAAAGGGGGTTAATTCGCTCTGCACCTGACTGCCCCTATGTATGGGGTTTTCCGACATCAATGATGATCAGTAGTTACGTGCAACAGAAATACTCTTGAGATCTGTGAGGGTAAAGGCAGATATGTTGTCACTGTGAGGAGTAGCTAAGCTTCCCTGATCCTTCAAATTTGAACACAATATTGACGACCTGAGTGATTCAGTGGTCAACATGCCGGTCTGCCACGCAAGGGGTCCCGGGTTCGATTACCGGCCGGGCAGAAATTGATGAATTTTAATTTCTGCTAAGGGTCTGGGTGTTCTATGTATAATAAGTATGTATTTAAAAGTATTTAAGTAGTTTATCAGTTATCTAGCACCCATAGCACAAGCTTTGCTTAGTTTAGGGCTAGATGGCGCTGTGTGAATTTGTCCACGAATATTTATTTATTTAATATTGTTACTTGGTGTCAGAACTACCACTCCACCACTCATTCCTTCTGAGTAACTCCTGATGATGCCTCGATTTCGCACTAACAGCGTCGGTGGTCTAATAGTTTAGGGGTCAGTGCCACCGTGCCTACCAATGACTCTTTTCTGAGTTATGTACATTAATTGAACACCAACCTTACGGTGAGAGAAAACATATTTATTCAGGCGGATGAACCCTGTTTATTTAGGCGACAGAATGTGTAACCATGATCCAATCTGGCCAGGTTCCCCTATTCACGGCTCACGGAAGTCAAAAGGCAGTCGCTCCACTGTAATTACCTAATCTGCCAAATCCTGGATCATGGTCAAGGCGGACTCCGGGCCGTCGTGAGAGCACAACCGGGACAGTAACGCCAAGATGACCTGGGACTCTATTTTTGAATCGCTCGCACCCACGCAAGCGCTCGCTTTCTAATGATTGTCTTTTCTATCTCTAGCTACTTACCACGAGTGTGAAAGAGATAGGTAGCGCACGCGAGTGCTCGCGTGAATGCGAGCGTTTTCAACAATAATGACCCTTCGCTGTTTCTTGATTCGACCATCCTCGCGTTTTATGGCCTCTACCCTATCACTATGATGAGTGGATGACTCAAATTATACATTGTTTTGCCCATTCCCATACAAAGATACACCATAACAAGCATATTGTAATATAACTGTGCTTCTAAACCCACCATGTTCACATAACCACCAGCAATGGGAACCCCATTGTCTGCCTTAATGGTGTAAAACCTTTTTGTAGCGTAGGAATGGCTGTTCTTGTTTGGTTTGCTGTTTGCTAATTAAGACAGTAATTGGAGAGCGGGAAGGAAGCGGTTGCTGTGTAGTCTGTGCCATAAAATGGGCGATAAACTTTAAAAGTTAGGAAAAACTTCTAATAACTTCGACCAAGTACTTCAATATTATGTTAAATACTGAACCGCTTTAAATCGAAAAAAGCTAAAACCTTTTCGATTAAACTTTTTATTTGCTATTCAGTGGCAAAAAAGCAGACATCTCACCAGATGCCTGCCTTTTAAATACAGAAAACCGCATCGAAATTGGTCCATCCGTTCGGGAGGTACGATGGCACAGCAGACACACGCCTCCGTACAACACAGAGCCACATATTTGAGTATATGTCGACGTGGTCGGAGGTATTCGGACATTTTTCTGTCTGTTGTTAATATAAGCTTCTAGCACTACCAGAAGAGCGGACCGTAGCAGAATTCGAGATTTACCGGTGGGATGATAATGATGACACATCTCTCACATCCGCGATTCGTCCCACATCACAGGGAAGGAAGAGTTTCGAGTACTACAAGTTGTTGAACCTCTTTCCCATGTTTACTTAGCAGTACTTGAATTGAGCTACTGAAAACTAGCTTTGCGCTCATAGGCGTAGGAAGGGGGGAGCCGGGTGGGCCGTGCCCACCCCAGGATGGGGTGCTCACTGGCTGTACATTGGCGATTGACTCGGCTTCATCAGCCACCTCAGGGGCCAGACCCCCCCTGGAAAATAGCCCTGGATACGCTAATGTTTGCGTTTATTACATTTGATTAAATTCAGCAGTCTAGATACAGAAGCAAAAAGCGTGAGAGCAAATCAAAGTGGAATGTAATACATGTGGATAAAATTGGGTCCTTTTTTTTATCACGGCTTTTGAAAAGCGGAGCGACGCCTTTCATAATAAAAGTGATTTGTCTTTTGTTTGGTGTTCACGTTCCATACACGTTCTTGGTGCCCCTTTTCTTTTACCTATTCTCTGAAATAGCTTACAAATAGGGTATGCAGGTATCAGGACAACCTGATGGCCTACAACGGTCTATGATCGTAGGCCTCAGAAGGCAAGCCTAAACTTGCCTATTGCCAAAGATGTTACGATCGTGGAGCAACAGCTACCACTTGCTATATAGTTAAGTGTATACTTACCTATATATTACTAGTAGGCTACTAGGTAGTCTGTCTACTTTGTCACTATAGGTTTTATTATAAAACCTAGTTAATGCTCAGTCTTACGCAACGACTAATGGCTTCTAATACGGCACTTACCAAGTACGGAGGAAGTATGAAATTGCCTTTTACCAGCCTGGTAGCTACGCGTTGAGGTAAAAACTCTTCCTGCATTGCAGTGTTACAGCAGTTTGATATAGTGATGGGAGATGGTATGAAAATTTATCGACAAATGGAAATTTTTATTCTTCTTCTTATCGAGTCGATGGATTTAATTCCCCCTTACACTTTTTTCGTCCAGTATTCGGTGACGCATACAGCATTTGGACTGGGCTCGAACGATTCTTCCATTGTGCAAGTTTTAGGGCACGCCGAGGTAATTGATTCGAATGAAATGGGCTAATGAATGACAGGTTGGTTTTAAAAATTTTTTTAGGTATGCTGAGATGGTTTGGACACGTGGAGAGAATATATGTGAAAAACGGCGTACGAAAGGTATCTATCGTGCGAATATAAATGGAAGGGCAGAGGGCGCCGGAGAAGGAAATATACCCGTTCAAATAAATTGCCTGCTTTAAAAAGGGCAGGTCAGAAGGGCCCTCAACCGGCGTAAATGAATTAAAAGATGTATGAATGTAGAAGAGGCGTAAGAGGTGTGTCATAGCTTGTGGCACTGTATAGTCTCTATAGTCTGATACGGTCGTTAGTGTGTATGTATGTA
This sequence comes from Blastobasis adustella, assembly GCA_907269095.1. Taxonomy (NCBI): domain Eukaryota; kingdom Metazoa; phylum Arthropoda; class Insecta; order Lepidoptera; family Blastobasidae; genus Blastobasis; species Blastobasis adustella. The sequence goes on from OU026137.1 coordinate 13,756,133, forward strand.
TGTCATGTATGTACTTCATAATTCATTTATGGTACAAGCAGGTGAAATGGATGTTAGAATGTACAGTGGATCCTCCGCGACCGTCCAACAGCATACAAATAACAAATTGAGTACTAGGTTTAATAATATTTAAATTTAGGTAAGGAATAGGATGAATAGTATAGGTAAACATCGAATACGCTGTCCGTTAGAATGAATCATTCACATCACTAGTTAGCACCAAATGCAGTTTGATAGACAGTTTATTACGATTTCTGTTCACGTATGCTTTGCTATTGTAATTGTAAATGTGTGTAACTTCACTGTTTAAATTGTGAATATGTAAGGTGCATGTTGGTGCACCAGTGGTTCTGGTACGAGTATGTAGAGTCAGCTGCATAGAGTATAGACCCCTTCAGCACACGTTCAATTCATGCTATTGCATCTTTACTTTGCAGCTGATGTCACACAGTAGTAGTTAAAGATTATGTGGTTCTAATGTAATAGGTGATCAGGTAGTTGGACTCTGTCGGTCTCTTACGGTGAGGGAAAACATCGTGATGAAACCTGCACATTTAGGCGACTGGATGTGTGACCATGATCCAATCTGGTCAGGTTCCCCTGGCAGCAGGGTCATGGAGGTCTGATGGCAGTCGCTCCACTGTAATTACCTGACCTGCCAAATCCTGGATAATGGTCAAGGCGGACCCCGGGCCCTCGTTCTCGAGAGCACAGCCGGGACATTAACGCCAAGATGATTATTTTTTTTTTATAGGTGGTTGGACTCTGTCAAGCCTGAGGAGTCCGCCTGGGTGAGTACCACCGCCTTATCTATTTCTGCCGCCAAGCAACTGTGATTACATTGTTGTGTTCCGGTTTGAAGGATAAGATAGCCAGCGCAATTACAGGCATGAGGCATTTCATCTTAGTCCTCACAGTGACAACGCAACGGCGATTCTGCATTTCTGCAACCTGAATGCATGAATCGTAGATGTTATGGACGACAGTTACCACATACCATCAGGTGGGCTAGCTGCTCGTTTGTCACTGCGTCGCATAAAAAAAGGAAAATGCTCATAAAAATTAACATAAATAAAAAAGTGCGTGCTTATAAATATGCAATTTTCTCACGTAACGTCGCGAAGCGTGACAGACAGACGTACAAACGTATGAATAACGTTACATCTTACATTACCACAAGTCATCAGTTCATGTAGCAATTAAACAATTTGTATGTAAAACTAAGCCGCGGAGGTGAGGTGTGAAATGCTTACGTAAGTTGACGCAGCGTTTTTGTATTGTATTGTTCTCGTCATGTAGGAATATAGGTACCTATGTATCTACCCTTTATTACTTAAAGTAAGCGAACGTAAAACAAAATAATTATGCAAATAGGTGCAGTTGCACAACCTCATTCCGCCGGCCCCTTTCTGCCATCGGGGGACGCGATCCGGGCGAGCGCTTCATCCCTATATCGTAGATCTTCCAGCTATCCGCACGAGCCGCTTTAGTTTAACCTTTATAATGCGCACGGCTAAGGAATAGAACATGTTGCTTGCGAGTGTATTCCTTGATCATTATAATTAGGACGCCTTCAAGGCTAGAGTGAATAGGTTGTTCCTAGACAGACATGCTTCATCTTCGGCCGCATCGTCACTTACCAGTTGAGATGGCGGTCAAATGCCTTGCTAGTCTAATATTAACAAAAAGGTACGAGTATACTATACAGTTGTCGTATTAAATTAGCTTTCTCTAAGTCGACAACACAACGGGTAGATCACCCGCGGGGGGTGAGAGGGTAAGGTTTCTGGGACGAACGCGTGCGGGGGGCTGAAAGAATTTTGTTCCGCGAAATGTTACAATATGATGACGTTTCTCGGAAAACACTTGAGCTCCCTCCCTACCCGCGCCTCCGCGATCAGCCCCGAAACAACCTAAAACTTCCCCCTCCCGCCTACCTCACCGCTGGCGATGTTGTCCTCGTCATTCTGCGATATCTTCGCTACGCTACGCCTTCCCACTGCTTCTATGCTAATTCGCCAAACCGATTGGCTTGGCGTATTATGCGATCGGATTTCCCCTAGGCCTCATTACGGGGAAATGAGAGAGACTCAGATTAAACTAGCTTTCGATTTCGCCTGCGGTTTTGTCGGCTAGGCGAGTTGGAGAGTGAATTGTATAGAAAAGATAATAAGTATAATAGTCTAGCTAGGCGAAAGACCACCGGCGTGTAAGGAGAAGGTAGGGCAAATTACCAACAAGCTGATTGGTTTGTTATGGGACCGATTACACCTTTGCTTCGTCCAGCAACCTAAGTCATCAGGGAGCAGATAAAAATGAAATGTATGCTCACAGAAAAAGGTGTATTCTTGTATCATTTATATATTTTACGCGCCTGTTCCGCTTTCCAAAAGCCGTGATACAAATATGGACCTTATTCTGTCAGAAAAATATTCCATTTTGATCTGCTCTCTGGTGACTTAGGTTGCTGGATTTAAGCAAAGGTATTTATGTACTGCATGCCATCATTACGTAAAAAAAGCTACACCCGTAGCTATGGAGCTTTTGGTGTTATGGGGCCTGAAAGGTTCTGTTTGGCTTTAGCTTTTACATCCATTACTAAATTAAACCCAAAAAAAAGTCCCTTTAAATTTTGTTATAGACGCTTTTTCAAATTCGCAGCCGTTAACGATCAATACGCTGTCGGTTGTAGTTGGGTTAAATAGTAAACTTTAAAGCCTGGATGTGTAACCATGATCCAATCTGGTCAGCTTCCCCTGGCAGCAGGGTCACGGAGGTAAGATGGCAGTCGTTCCACTGTAATTACCTGATTTGCCAAACACTGGATCATGTTCAAGATAACCGGGACACAACCGGGACATTAACGCCGACGTGATTTATTTACACTTATAAACACTGAATCCATTTTAATGAAAAAAGCTAAGAACCGTCTCTAATAAACTAGGTTTCATCTAAATGGGTCCATCCGTTCGGGACCTACGATGCCACAGACAGACACATCTGCACAAAAGAGCCAATAATGGACAAGGACTTATACTTACACAGTTTAACAATAAAGACAATTCTGATTCTGATTCTGAGTATAGTGCTCTGGGCCTTCACACATACAGAGCCATAGAGACACACGAAAACTCCCCCCTTTTTTGTCGGAGATTGAAAATGAACAACCATTTCCCTTGTTTCCAGCCGTCTGCATGGTGGCAGGCGTAGCGGTGTACCCTGCCGCCTGGTCCGAGCCCGTGGTGCAGGAGACCTGCGGGCCTGCTGCAGACCAGTATAATATTGGTAAGATAGTTAAAATTTACTCATTAAAATTGCACATTCTGGCTACTGAATGTGTAAAAAGTTAGATTTTATGCTGTGTTACATTACATTACGATCCGGTTTTTTTTTTCTGTGGCCGTGCCTTCCGGCTGTTTTGACTAGTCGGTCGGTCTCAGCATGGCCAAGGAAATGCGCTCGATTGTGCCGCGGCGCCCAGCATTTTAAAATGTTAATAGATTTTTATTTTATGTTACCTATGTAGGTGTGACGTTCATAAGTGTTTGTAAAAACCTAATTTGAATAAATGATTTTGAATTTGAATTTGTAACATGATGCAATTTGGTCAGGTTCCCCTGTTAGCAGGGTCACAGAGGTCAAATGGCAGTCGCTCCACTGTAAGCCACCTGATGGAAAGTGATCACCGCCGCCTATAGACATCAGCAATACCAGGGGCACTACCAATGCGTTGCCCATAAGGAGACCTCTAATATACCTCTTGTTGACCGCTTATTACATTATGTTTTAAATATCGCGGTTAATATCACACATTTTAAGGGTATGTTCCGGGTTTCCGCGTCCAGTTCGGGCTACTCGTCAACAAAGGTACGCGGTAGAAATCCCGTAACATACCCTTAAAATGTGTGACTGTTTATTATTTTAATATACCGTCACTGGGCACCAATCGGCTCCCGAGAATCAACCAGTAACAGGCTCCCCACCGGTAGACCTTTGCTCTCAAATTTTGATGACCACAAAACCACTTCCAGGCCACTGCCACGTCCGCTGGGCGTACTTCTTAGCCGTGATCGGCTGCCTCGACGGGGCCGTGCTGGCCGCGCTGGCCTTCATCCTGGCCACGAGACACGTGAGGCTGCAGCCAGACAGCGGGTACCCTTCGCCTTCGTTATATAAAGGTGGGTTTTTACTAATTGCCATGGAAAATTTTTTTTTTTATGCTAATTGCCATGTCAACTATGCCCGTATTGTCACTTAAATTACATACCCACAAGGATCTTTTGGCACTTGGATGAGGGCGTGGTTGTCTGTCAAAAGTGACGCTGTACAAGATGGCGGTGTTAGTTCTGATTTCGGCCGCGTGCCTAAAGATCCTTGTAGATTTCTATCACACTTTGAGATTGTACCTATCGAACCAACTGGATCGTGACTTACTGTGGAACCTTTTCATAGAAACACAGTGACTGTCACATCGCATTGATTCATACTGACTAGGAAAATCATTATGACACTTACTGTGAAACGGTTTCATAGTGGGCCTGACATTTTCATGAGAGGGATAGATATAGAGATTGAGAGCAGGATAGCGGATCTTGATGAAAATGAGGAGTAATCGTTTGGAAGAAGACAAAACTACCTACTTTACCTTTGGAGCGTCAGGGACATTTTACGAAATGGACGTTTTGCGAAAGAGGCATTGTGAGAAAGAGACCTTTTGGCCTACTGGTGTTGCTGATATCCTTAGAAGCGTTGACCACTTTCCATTAGGCGGCCCGCTTACCTGTTTACCTGTCATACAACAAAACCAACTAAATTACACCGTCTCTCTTATACTTAGGTGGTATTACTCTATACTTAGGTGGTCATGAATGCATTAAAGAATGCCTACCCACCGTGATAAGCTTATAATGTTGTTAGCGTTGCGTAACCGTGACGTCATCGTTCCGTGCTCATTGCGGGCTCACGACGCGAGTGAGCGCAAAAGCGAGTCTTGTTGCCAGGCAATGGATGCGATATAGAATTAATTAGTCGTCATCTGTCTTTCCTTTGCACTATATAATTTGGGGTTCTTCAAACAGTCTTCACGGGGCTTACCATGAACTCTTATAGCAGGACCTAAACAGAACTGCACTGGAACGAGACAGAGCTATTTGTGTCACATAAACTTGTCTCTTTCCCAACTGTACGGCGCGGAATTTGGATGGTTTTTTAAAGGTTATGGTAAGGCTCCTGTACTTAAAAGGCCGGCACCGCATCCCCTCCCCATCGGTTGGAGATAGCGTTGCCATAAAATTTCAAGAAGGGTATAGGAGATTTCCATTTAGGGTATCAAAAAATATTAACCATCATCATCATCATCATCACAGCCCGTAACAGTCCACTGCAGGACTTAGGGCCTCTCCCACGAAGGGGGAGGTTATTGCCATAATCTCCACGCTTGGCATGCGGGTTGAAGATCGCAGTGTTTAAATATAATAATGGAAAATGCTGCTGCCCATTTTCCAGACTACGTAGACTCTTGATCACAAAACACCTCGAAAACATTAGTCGCCTTGTACGACACCCACGAGTGTAAGGGATTGGTGCTATTCTACTCTGCCGGACACCACACGGCTCAAAATATTGTCCTTATAAAAATATAGTAGGTGTCCTTTATAGTTTATGCAGATTTTTTACAAATTATATAGCACTGGATACCGTTGTCGAAGGGGTGGGTGCAATTCTACCGGACACCACATTATAAAATGGTACATATTTTTTTTATTACGTATGTAGTAGGTAGGTATGACGTAATACACACAAATTCACAATCGCAACTGATGTGTAAGTCCGATTACATACAACCCATACGAATGTAAATGTAGAATAAAACCTATTTAAAACATTTTAAGACAGCCACAACACAAAAGATGTTAATCAGAGCTGAAAATGACCGCCGTGCGCGGGCGCATAAAACCCGCGTTTTCATTTGACATGTCGCCGTTGCGATGAAAGTGAAAAGAGAAATTTGCAGAATTAATTTACCATGCGGATAGTATGTGCTTTACCGTAGCGACAGAGAAGATTTTTAATGCCTAGGGAGGCACACGAACGGTCCATCTGATGGAAAGTGGTCACCGTCGTCCAGTAGCCTAATTACGTAACTCTGTTGCCAACAATTATCTGATTTCTATGATTGAAATTGGTACTTTGTGATTACGTATAATCGATTTCATGGGTTCAGTTTCTAACAATGTTGCATTGCAATAAACTGAAACTATTAAATCGATCATACGTGATCGTAAAAGTAACAATTTCAACCAATGAAATCAGATAATAGTTAGCAACAGAGTTACGTAATTAACCCGCAGGACATTAACAACTTAGGGGAGCAGATGCGTTGCCGGCCTTTATAGAGGTACTTAAAGACACGCCTTTTAAAGAACCCCATGTTATAATGGAAACAAAAGACTTCAGGAGTTGCACAATGACAATAGCCTGAAAGACAACTAACGCGCGACTGAGAATGGACTTTTGACAGACATCCAATAAGAAAAACTGCCTTTAAAAACAATGACATGGACCCCATGGATAGCTCTCATAGAGATCAAACCGCAAGCTATACATTTTAACTATACTTAATTCTAAATTAATTCTTGATTCTACGATAATTATTTTATTTATTTGCATCTTGCTTCGAAGGCCTTAAGGAAAAAATACACAGAATACACAACAGACAGAGATATGCTTGTGTTCGTAATAACAACCAACTTTTACTATGTCACCAACTCTTATATTGCGAAAACAATGCAGCTGTTTCATACCTAATACTCACAGACTAATATATGTCAAAATCTTTGCCTATGTAGCACAGTAAAAAAACAAATTGTAAACAAATTCTTGCGAAATTTATGATAACGCAGATTTTTTAGATTTCAGTGTTGGTGCCATAGTAAAGTTGTTACAAGCATATGCATATCCCTTGTTATCAAGAATTAAAACAAAGAGAAAAAATAAAACTCTAGACAATTAAACCCGCCTAAATGCTACACTAGGATAAACTATCACAGGGCAGCTATGGTGAAATATGGCATTAATGTACAGCCTTATTGAATCTGACAACAGTTATATGACATACATTCTATAACGAAATACATGGTGGCGCTAAAGTCGCGAGCAATGATCTATGGCCCAGCGATCACATTACTCGGAATTTTAGTTCCAAAAACTGAGTTGATAGGTGAAGAAGTGGTTTATCCCGTTACGCCTAGAAATTTGCATTCAATTTGCACAAATATTCATGTCACGGTGTTTTAAATAGATATTGTCACTTTGAGTGTGATACCGGAGGTTATGCGGGTAGCAACTATAGATATCTTTACCTACCATAGTACCTTATAATTAAAAAAATAATAATCTTGGCGTTAATGTCCCGGTTATGCTCTCATGCACGAGGGCCCGGGGTCCGCCTTGACCATTATTCAGAATTTGGCGATCAGGTAATTACAGTGGAGCGACTGCCATCTGACCTCTATGATCCTGCTACCAGGGGAACCTGACCAGATTGGATCATGGTTACACATCCAGTCGCCTGAATGTGCAGGTTTCATCACGATGTTTTCCCTCACCGTAAGAGCATCGGTTAGTATTCAACTAATGTACATAACTCAGAAAACAGTCATTGGTACATGGCCGGAGCGGGATTCGAACCCGGGACCTCTGGCTTACGGGTCGGATACTGTAACCGCTCGGCCACCGACGCTCCTTGATAATAACTTACTACTTGTAGGGTTGCGCGTCTGGCGGTCTTCTACAGGTTGCATTTCGGAGAGTGTGCGAAGCAGCTGCACGACTCGTGCAACTGCTTCTTACTGATGCTGGCGATTCCGAAGCACGCATGACCTCACTTTATCACTATAACTGTCCAGTCATTTCGTTTACAACAATGTAGCTTGATTTAGCCAATAGGCGTCAGTGCCCGAGTAGTTAAGGTATTCAACTCGTAAGCGACAGGTACCGGATTCGACTCCTACGGCTATGGCTCCTACTACTACGGCCATGTACCTATGACTCTTTTCTGAGTTATGTACATTATTGTATTTTATTTTTTATTTTTTTTATTTTACAGTTTATTGCACACAGTAAAATACATAGAGAAACATCATACATATATACCACACAACAGGCACTACTTATTTCTAAAATAAATTTCTTCCAGCAGGCCTACAGAAGAGAGATGTGATAAGTAAAGCAGATCGACGTGCGCGATATAGAATACATACTAAAATACTTAAACATAATTAACTTCTCAAATAAAATATAATAAATATAATATAAACATATAATAATAATACAATACCATACATACATATCTATGTACAACTAGACAGAGATAGATAATGTTACGCACCTCATATGGAAGAGAGTTCCAAAGTCTCGCAGCATGAACAGTAAAGGAGTAGGAAAAGAAATCGGAGTGATGGATAGGGATGGCCAACAACGATTTAATATTAGAGCGACAGGGTTTACATTACATTAGTTGAATACTAACCGACATGATCCAGAATTTGGCAGATCATATAACTACAGTGGAGCGACGGCTTTCTGACGTCCGTGACCATGTTAACACGATAAACCTAACTAGATTGGATCATGCTTACACATGCAGTCGCCTTAATGTGCTGGTTTCATCAAGGTGTTTTCGTTCAACGTAAGAGCATCGGTTTGTGTGCAACTGCACATAATTCAGAAAAAGTTCATTGGTACATGGCGCCATGGCGCCTCTGGCTTATGAATCAGGCCCACTAGACATTACCCGAAGTTCTAAGTTCCATGACTAACAATGACGTCACAATTAATCACACATCTTCTCTCTTCCCCAGGCGAGGTGAACAACGCGTACGTCACGGACGCCACCTCCATCTCCGGGTCTAGGAAGTCCTTGGCCCTTCAGCCGGTTCTCATCATGCACCCCCACGCACCAATGCATGGCCAAATGCACCCACACTCGCCCATGGACATGGACACCTACTCCCATTACTCGGGGCGGACGGGACCCCGGCCAAAGCATGGGGTCTATGCTAATGCTATGCATAATTATCAGCTGTAGAACTGTTACGAAATTTCAACTGAGAGTGAGAGGACAGCTTTCATGGTGGCTTGGTCGATCGATTTCTTGACATTTCTCATCGTACATTTGTAATTTTATTTTGTAAAAGTAGGTCGTCACTTTTTTTTATGCTTCTCATTGACAAACGAGACAGCCCACCTGATGCTAAGTGGTAACTGTCGCCCATAGCGTCTACAATTTATACAGGTTGATAACAAAAATGCAGAACCGCAGATGCGTTGTCACAGTGAGGACCAAGATGAAATGTCTCATACCCGTATTTTCATCTTAAAATTAATTTTGAAATACGTCTATTAAGTAACTATGACTACAATTCACTACATCATATTTATGACTCATCATAAGATTTTTATGACTGCTGTTCAATTGTTTATCAAGCGTTTTGTAAAAGTCGCCTTTGCTATGATTGTAACTAGTTCTAAGTCTAGAAAAGTCAAGAAAATCTATCTATCTATAATTAGTTGTGTCCAAATTTGGGGGGAAAGCGAAGGTGGATAGGAGCAAAAGAAATAATTGTATGTACTTAAATAGTGTAAGCTGGCTGTATTGAGCTGGACAAAATATTCCCAAAAAAAAAGAGGTACCCAAAACCCAGGTACTCAAAATATGGCTCGACTGAGCGAACGGGAATTTAAAGAATGTAATTTATTAACATTTTTTACCGATTTAATGAAACAATGTTAACAGTATTTACCTATACAGTAGGCAAACAGGCAATCTCCCAGCCACAATGCTTCCTTCGGATGATGACACATGATCATTCAAGAGGTATATTAGAGGTCTAATTAGAGGTGGGCACCACACTTAAAGCGGGTACTTCCCGAGTGGCGACCACGTACCGGAAGACGCAGCGTGGGTAGGCCTCCCGCAAGGTGGACCAACGACCTGGTAAAGGTCGCAGGTACCAGCTGGATTCGGAAGGCACAGGGCCTGCCGCCGTGGAGATCTCTGGGGGAGGCCTATGCCCAGCAGTGGGCGTCTTTCGGCTGATACGAGTTTATCTACTTATGTAATTACAACTTTTAAATTATTGAACTAACTTTTGATCAATATGAATTGCATTGATCTGATGTAAATATTTGTATTTACGAATTACGACTGTATTTTTAAATATTTTAACTTAAATAAAATATTAATTTTACAATGTAGATAGGCATAGCAAGTACATAATATAAATATTTTTATTTTTATATCAATTGATACAACGAACTAACAGTATAGAATTGTGCCTTAGATTTATTTTTTGTTGTAGTGCTAATACGAAGTATGTACCTATTGTGTAAGTACTTAAGTATTTTTTAAATTAATAAAGAAAAGTATACGATATGTATTTAAATTATTTTTATTTTTAACAGGATATTAAGTTACCTACCCACGTAACTCTATGACATGTTTTATTCAATACCTACGGCAACGTTATATTAATGAATAAGGTTTGGCCAATATAATTTAAATTTTTTATCTAAAAATTATGAAAATTTACTCGTAAATTAAAATTTATTAAAATAAATTGAATTGAATATAGCCTACCTACTTACCCAAAAATAGGACGTTCCCAAAAATTTTCATTTTCATTCAAGAAAGAGAATGCATAATTAGTTAGTATAATTTGAGGTTATTACCAGTGTGAAGCTGGGACGGGTCGCTAGTTCTTAAATAAATATATGTTTAGTTTTCTCAATTAATATTAATATTAATCACAGTCAACTCCATCAGCTCACATTTTGAGCATCAAAAATCATCTATTGACCTTCCATAGAGATGTACTCGTAAATCCGTGGTTCTCGTGTCGCGTCGACGTCGGCAGGTCGTACGTCGCCAGCAGGGTGACGTGACGACGCCGCGACGAAGTCAACCCATGGCGGCCTGGGTCGCCTAGCAGGACCTGGGAATTGCGGGTTAGACGATTGAAAGAGATATTTACTAATGTCCTTTTAGGGATTTTATGATATGTGTAGAGATCTCCTAACTCTACTTGTTGTGTTGGAAAGTCGAGTATTCACTTATTAAAACCACGATGTTAGAAATATCATGTAGTATAATGAGTTAATCAATCAATGTATTTATTGCATTCGTTAGGTTATTAAGGTCTTACAATTTTAAAGTACTTACATCATTAAACCCATGTAGGTATGGCAAATATATTATATAAACTAATAATCGAAACAAAATTACAAAATGTCAATTAAATGGTAAAATATTCAGGACAGTTCAATTCATCAATACTCATGTCATCTTATACCTATATGGAACATTATAATCATTAATTATCAAATAAATGTCAAATAAATGTGGTAATCTAACCTAATTAGAACGCGTAATTACTTAAATTAAATCTTGTCGTCTAAGTATTCCTTTACAGTATAATAACCCACAATATAATGAGTATTGTTACTTATACGGTAACACTCACAACCAGGGTCACGGTCATAACGGTCACAATCAGGTTTTATTATGCTATGGTTACACAGTTATAAACGCAGTGGTGGCAGCTCGAGTGCCAAATGCAGACTGTCGCCTGACCGATAGACGGGGTGTCCCGACACATATGTGGGTGCATACGAGAGAGATTCAGAGATGAACGCTACATCCTAAGTAATAAAGACATTTTGAGTGAGTTCCAGTTTGCGTAAATAGGTACAAGCTGGCTAGAAATCGAGCATCAGCGTAGGTGCTTTTGTCGGTCTTCTACAGGTTGCATTTCGGAGAGTGTGCGAAGCAGTTGCACGACCTCATTCCGCCGGCCCCGCCCCGCCACCGGGGACGCGATCCGGGCGAGCGCTTCATCCTTAGTAGTGGATCTTCCAGCTATCCGCACGAGCCGCTTTAGTTCAACCTTTATAATGCGTACGGCCAAGGAATGAAACGCGTTGCTTGCGAGTGTGTTCCCTGATCATTATAATCTGGACGCCTTCAAGGCTCCATTATCGGCCGCATGGTCACTTACCACCAGGTGAGATGGCGGTCAAATGCCTGGCTAGTCTTATAACAAAAAAAAAGTCGTACCCATATTGAGGGCTTAACAGCAGTTCTCAGTTTGACAGAAATTCATTCTAGTTCTTTTTTACGACTTTCTTGTCAGATTGTACAGTGTACTGAAAATAGTTCAAAATGAATGAGGGCGCCACCATAGTACCAGCGTCGAGAGCCTCTTTACAGCGCATGTGCAAAATGTGGTATGAGCTTCCCTCCCGAACTCTTTCCTTAGCACTATAACTTAGGATTCTTCAAAAGGCATGTCTAAAGGCCGACATCTAGGTACTACTGTGTCGACATACACCGCATCCGTTAGTCTTAGATTGCTTTACTATCGCGTTTGCGTTTTCTTCGAAATTAGTATGAAGAAAAAAAGCTTCATTTACGTACCACTAGACGGCGCTATACATTTTTTCATATTAATTTTCACGTAAACGCAAACGCGATAGTAAAGTAAATTCGAAGCGAAACTCACACTAAGCCCTCTGATATCCTATACGACGATGGCCACGCACCATCAGTTGGGCCACCTGACAAAAATCTCGAAGCAAAATCTCTGATAAAGCCTACTTATACTCAAATACCGATTTCTCCAACTACTAAACAGCTTTCAATAAAACGAAGCTAAGAACCCGATTAAACAGGATTACAAATAAAAAAAACTGCACAGACAGACACATCTACCGTCGATCCAACCATCGAAGGTTTAAACACAAAGACTAAAAAAGGTGATTAGTTATGTATTTGGCTAAATTCAGTCGTCTAAATTCAGTAGCAAAAAGCGTGAGAGTATTGCTCATTGAATAAGGTCCATTTTTGTATCACGCCTTGTGCAAAGCGGAGCGACGCGTAACATAATACATATATCATCATCATTATAAGCCTATACTAATCCCCTGCTGGACACAGGCTTCCCCCAACTGGCGCTATTGCAAGTTGTCCTCAGCTTGCCGCATCCAGAATCCACCCGCATACGCCCGCAAATCGTCACTCCAGCCGAACATAAGTTATGTGATACAAAAAGGACCTTATTCTACATAATATAATAAAATAAATGAGGGCGCCACTGCCTTTTAACACGTAGCGTAGTAAAATATCTGCGAACGTGTTTCTACAACTCGTACCAAAGCAAACCAGCAGCTAAGAACCTAGTGTCGTGGTTTGTTCTGCTGCCAGCCCAACGTGGAGATTAAAGCAAAACCCTTCACTGGTCTGGAGGAGGCTCAAGGCACATGAAAAAATTTTATACCACTAAGGTGGCAAACAAGCTTACGGCCCACCTGATGGTAAGCAGTCACCCCAACCCATGGGCGTTTGCAATTCCAGGGGCATCACCTACGCGTTGCCGACCCTGAAAAACAGTATCCCCTTTTCTTGGAGAACTCCATGAAATAATTAAATTTTAATTCCCTGACGGACCTACTGGGAACGTATCCGCTTACAAATGGGAATCAATATTCCCAGTAGCTCCTTACAGGTTTTTGTTTGTGGATCAGTGGTCCATTTTATATGCTCCGCTATCAAAGTGGCGTCCTTAAGAATCAAGGGACACAAAGGTTAAACATAACAACAGAAAAATAATAACAGCTTACCGTCTTCCCTTCAGCAGCTAAGCTTCTAAGCCATTCGAATAATCTCTTTGCGAAGTCTTCGTCATAAAACATATCTCCCACCAAAACCGTGTCAACTTGCGACAACTTCGTACCAATTACGTTGTCCATACTTGTTTCGATGCTAACTTCATTCAATTCAGCGTTCATGGTAGAGGCAGTAACAGCAACTGAAAGAGGACTTTAATTTAGCATGTAACTGCAACGGGGGATGTAGCTCAGTGGTAGAGCGTTCGCTTTGCATGTGAAAGGCCCCGGGTTCGATCCCCGGCATCTCCAAGTTTTTTGTTTTTTATAATTCTGTTTTTTTTTATTATTTGTAAATATTCTACTGTAATTCAGATATATATTTTTACATAATTAGTATTATTTAAAAAATCTTTAACAAAATAAACACCCTAATAAATCTATATTAAAACTTTTTGTTCGTATTTCTTCACTTTGATCACAAATATAACTATACAATTTTTTCTCTATGACTTTGATGGTGTTAAAACATACATATAATTCCGAATACACTTTTGCGCCATCTATTTACTCTGTAAGAATTACGATATAAACATGCTCCCTCCGATGAACACAAATTCTGATTCAGTGTTAGATGTCGCCAGCGCTACTATTGTACATGGTTATTACTATTCAACGATAGATGTCACTTGTTCATGTTTTCACTGTTGTCTTCTTTTAGTTGAGCTATTTGTTGGTAGATGGCGCTAGACGCTTCAAGTGCACTATCACATGGGGATTGATGGGGAGGCCCTTATTTTGTGACTGGCTAGTTATAACTAATGACTGAAAACTCTCGCTCCACTAGGCGCAGGGACACATGGCGTTGCATCGCGAGGGCGGCGGTGGCGCAGAACTCGACCGATACCTGACCACGACCACTCTGTCAAGAGTGCACGACTGAGAAGAGAAGAGAGTTACAACTTATAATAATAATCCCTTCCGACCGATTTCGGTCATGGCGACCTTTTCGATTCCTAATCAATCGGCGTACGAAGATGGCTTGCATGGCCTATCTTAGCGGCAAACTCCCGTGCACAACATAACCAATAACCGTGGTGTAATCACAGTATACATTAAGAACGCCTCCCTGTGCAATAATAGACGCCTGCCGAGGAGGCTTCGGGTGCAATGGAGTTGTAACATAATTTTGTAAACGTACCTATCAACCTTGGGTTACATTAAAATACTGGAGGCCAAGTCAAGTTTAACAGCGGATTATTCTTTTTGGGCTGGTGATGTGATTATAATTTAATTTAAGTGTTTTTAATAAACGTGGATCCCGAAAGATGGGCCGACGGACGACCCAGGTAAAGGTCGCAGGTACCTACCGGCCAGATGCGGAAGGCACAGGCACAGAGGACAAAGTTATGAAAAAAAATGGATCTTATTCCGAAAGCAATACATTCCATTTTGATTCTCATTAGAGAGCAACCTAAGTCATCAGATTTAGGTAACAGTCTTTGTGGAGATATTTGAGGAGAGGCCTATGCTCTTATTGAGGGATCTTTGGGCCTATGCCCAGCAGTGGGCCTGATCTGATGACCATTTTATTACATCTTTGGACTTACACTCATCAATATCATTGGCGATCACACGTCCTGCCCCCACCATGGCCGCCGCGATGGCGCCTGCGCCGCACCCGCAGCCGAGGTCCAGCACGTCGCGGTTCCTCACCACGGCCGGGGTGTCGAGAATGTATCTGGAAGGGGGTTGGGGGTTGTTTTGACAGGAAATCCTTTGAAAAGGCTTCCATAAAATAAAAATAAAAATCATCTTGGCGTTAATGTCCCGGTTCTGATATCGCGTTGTACCGATGATACCGTAATCACTCGGCCACCGACGCGCGGCGATCCTTAATACATCCATACTAAAGTTCGGCGATAAAACGCTTTTGAAGTCGCCATAAACATTGTCTCGTGACTTAAGATTGGTAAGAGCGAGGCCCCATTAGTGCGTTGCGCTGCGTTGCGTCACGTCGTCGCAACGGATAAACGCATAGTATGCCACACCTGCGTTGCGTTGACGCTGCGACAACGCAACGCAAGAGTGTATGCACGCCGTCGCAGCTGCGTCTCAGTTCAGCCTTCACAATGGATGGGCACAAACGTGTTCTTTTGTTGCTTTTATTACGCCATCGCCGAAATAAACGTAGAAACCATTGAAGATTCTGGATATCTCCTTTCATAGCATTAAGAAATAGTGATGGTCAGTTTTTTATGCAAGAATATGTGGAGTTGTTGTTAGATGAAAACAAATTTTTCAATTTTTTTAGAATGAGTGTCGTCAGCAAAATCTACATCGATGTCCTGTTCACTCATGGTTAGATAAAAAAATGTTGTTACGCTCGTCTAGCATCTTCCGCTAGCAGGAACACTATCCGTCGTCGCAACTGAGCTCCGACAACGCAGCGCATCACCCTCCCTCCCGCTTCGTCTCTTGTCCGTCGATCCGTTGAAACGTCGCGCGCGACGACGCAACGGTCTAATGGGGCATGTCTTAAAAAATATATGAAAAACGTCGCAGCGTCGACGCTGGGACGACGCAACGCAGCGCAACGCACTAATGGGGCCTCGCTCTTAAAGGTATTTTTTTTTTTGTTAGAGTTAGTTGCATTTTTTGGCACAGCTTCTAGCTATCTAAATATCTAGGAGGTACGCGCCCATACTCGTGTCTCCAAACCAATTTTTTGTTTTTGCGCCCACCGCAACTGGTAATGGGCTCCGGGGTAGCGGGGGAGGGAAGCGGAGAATACTCATGTAAAGTAATGTGAAACACGTTTATTCCACTCGACACATGGCACAACTTTAAAATATATAGAAAAAAGTGAAACAGAGACATAAATCGACGGTAAAAAGATACTCTAATCTAGTTACCCATGCTATGTGGAGAGTGCAATGAGGTCACACTCAGCATTTGCCACGACAGACCCCGTGACGCTGGTTTTCAGTGGACCCCCTAAGTATACCAGCACGGCCGGCCGGCTGGTTATGATGGACTCGCTATGAAAACCTAAGCGCCTACCTGCTTAACTCCGCCTGGGGATGCCAGTAGCCTGGAAGGCTTTTAAGGCTTCATCGGCTGCCACACCCCATGAGGACGGGGTGCGCAACAAATCTAGGTGTGACGTATCTACTACTTAACGCCTAGTCCGTCCGTTCAGTCCCATATTATTAGTTTTTTTTAAATGTAATTGGACAGACAAACAGGCATGCGGGCCACCTGATGGAAAGTGGTCACCGCCGTCTATGGACATCAGCAACACTAGGGGCGCTATTAATGCGTTGCCCATAGGAATCAATGTGGTTCTAAGTTTGCTTCATGGTCCCTATGGTATGTTCTACCCTGTGAGTACCTACCTAACAAGTAGGTCTACCTAAGGGCGCTGTCTAAATTCTATCTAAGGCGCAACGGTCCTGCAACCATGGTCGTACGACGGACGTCGCCCGAAAAACAGGAGACCTCAAAATGCGGTCGGCACAAGACCGTTGTCAATTAGGAGAGCGCCATAGAAGTATCACCGAGTCTGCAGTAGCACACGGTCAAATTCACTTTTAATTAAAAAGCTCATAAAAATTCGATTATTATCTACAACAAATTAGATTTCCCCAGCTCGATTACTTAATCGGAATTTGAAGAAGTCTTGCATTAACACAGGCTCCACTCCATTAATTTGTCAAATCGATTTCTGATGGGGTCCACGTGTGGCGTCGCATGTCCGACAAATGGGCGACGAAATATTAGAAAGTAGACCACGTAAATACATGTCGTTTAAATCACAATTTAAGAAAAAGTATAGTGTTTTACCGAGGCGAGTTATGACATACACGTTCTCAGTCGTTTAGTATTACTGTGGCTATATTTAAAAAAAAAAAAGCCACTAGCTTTGGTTTTAAATTTTGATTTTCGGCGCATGACGCTGATTATCCCTTTTTTTCCACCGATTACAATTTCTGCTCGACCGGGAATCGAACCCGGGACCTCTTGCGTGTGTGGCAGACCGGCTAACCACTGAACCACACAAATCGTCAATTAGGTGAAATGCCTCACGTTTTTGCAATGACCTTGGCACGATTAACCATGCGTTACACGCGTTATGAGTGTTTGGCACACGTAACCACGAAAAGTAATAAAATAAAAACATGACTTAAGAAGGTAGTACAGGACACAGGTCCAGTTTAACTTAAGAAAAGTATGAGCCCGGCCACAAAATAAAGAACTGCCCGCCCCACGGCCGGCAGGCAGAGTAGGTACCGATTTTCTGACAATTTTGACATCTGAAATTACAATTTTGACATTTTGAATTTTTTATTTATGAGACATTGTTACTAAATGTTTTAAATTATGGAGATAAATATGTATCTTGACATTGGATTGGAATGTTGACATGTAAATTGTATAATTTTAAAAGTATTGTACGTCCGTAATGGACAAGCAGTTGGAACTACTTATGTAATAACATCTGCATACCTGTATACTTACACAGTTTAACAATAAAGACTATTCTATTCTATTCTATTCTATTCTGTAAAATAAGCAGTTCTTCTGAAAACTCCCCGTGTAGGCGCATCGGGGGCGATATCGATTGATTCATTATTATTTATTAACTCTTTATTGTACACAATAAAGCATAAAGGAAAAGGCCTACAGAAGCGAGTTTTTATAAAATAAACCATATTTAATAAGATTTCAAAAACAGACAATTAAAAAATTGGAAAAAAAATATTACAGAAATTGCTAATGGAGCATTGATTTTACTCCGTAAAATAATTTTTAGAATTTAAGTTAGAATTAGGTTTACATTGACAATTTTTGCATGCCTTTTAATTCTGTCTGAACGTGATGAGCTGTAATATAATATTGTTCATAAGACCTAATTTAACCCACCATGTTCTTGCAAATAAATACTATGGTATACTAGGTAGCAGCAGTACAGACCATACAGAGAGCCAATGTCATAACTCAAGCAGATACGATTTATCGCTACTTATAAAGCGTAATATACTTCAATGATCCCTTGTTTGTGTTCCACCAGATTCCAAGAAAAGAGGCTCAGATTCTAGGAAAGTACGCGTGGGAGCTTAAGTAGAGCAGACTACTTACTAAAAACGTATAGGACGAAGCCTTCTCTTCTTTGAAACGATAAGTTCAAAGGTCACGGTATGGTAGAGGGCTGTATTGATTGTAATAACACATTGTCATGTTTTTAAGGGCAAATAAACATTTATTTGCCCTTAAAACGTGGCAATTAAGGTAATTTCTCAAAAGTCGTTTTTCTAATTTGTATTGAACAGCGAAAATAAAGGAAACTGTAATTTTCGTGCAAGACAAGTAATCAATTTCTTGGAAACGGCAAATGTGATTGTAATGAAACTTCGTAAGTGGTAAGAATAAAAGGAGATGTATGAAAAGAGTTGTGGATATATGCGAGGCTAGGGAGTTGTGTCAGGACAGAGCAAAGTGGCAGTCCATAGTCTCTGCCTACCCCACCTGTGGGACACAGGCGTGAGCTTTATGTATGTATGTATGTATGTATGAAACTTCGTAGGCATAATCAGACAGCATTAAGCTAACTTCTGTTGTTGTTTTAATTTCTGTTACGGGTCAAGGTGTTATATGTATAATAAGCATGTATTTGAAAAAATATATAAGTAGCTTATCAGTTTTCTCTGTGGCTTTCTATCAGGCTGAATAGCTCTGTGTGAATTGTCCGGGCATATTTGTTTTCATTTTTTATAACTATCTGCCTACCATGGTCCAATCTGGTCAGGTTCCACTGTTAAACGGGTCACGCAGGTCAGATGGCAGCGCGTACTATAATTACTTGATCTGCCCAATTCTGGATCATGATAAAGGTAGGCGGAGCCCTGGATCTCGCGAGAGCACATCGGGGGTATAGACGACGTTTTTTTTTTTTTTTTTTTTTTTTTATACTATTGGACCTTCGTTCGTAACTTCGTTCGCATATACCTACTTTTAATGCGGTTTTCAACAATAGATAGAGTGATTCAAGAGGAAGGTTTATAAGCAAAAAAAGGTAAGTAGGGGTAAAGTAGGTGTAGGTACGCGAACGAAGTCGCGCCGGTTCCACTAATTAAATTTGTAGGAATGGAACGCGTTGCCTGCGGGTGTCTTCCCTGATCATTATAATCTAGCGGCCTTCAAGGCTAGACTTATGCTGTTCCTAAACAGTCACATCGTCACTTACCCAGGTGAGATGGCGATCAAATGCCTGGCTACTCAAAAAAAAAAGCTTAGAATGTAACAATTTACCAACAGTTTGTTATCTGACGTACTCTGAATACGTTAGATTCTAAACTGGCGATTTTCGCAACCTTACGGTGACAGGTACAGTCAACGGCGTATCGACATACACAAAACCAGTATAAGATGAGGACGCGCATAGCAATGCTAGCTCCTTTTACACTGGGTAGGTCGATACGCTGTTTTCTGTACAATCAAGCCCCTTCAAGTGCCGTTCGCATTACAAAAAAAAAAACAATTTTTCTCATTAGCTATACAACGGAACTCCCTAATCATCCCCAAATCTAGGGTTGCCAAATTATTAGTTTATTTAGTTAAGGGTTATTATACGAGTATAATATAGTATGATGACACATGCTTCTGCGTCGAAAAATCAGGGTAAAAACAATATAAACTGTGGTAATATACCCAATAATATAGTATTTGGGTCAAGATACTATACATATACTGTATTTTATCAACTTTCTACGGGTAGGTACCCGATCTGTGACCCTTCAATATGAGCCATTTGGACAAAAATACATTTTTTCGTAAAAAAAGTATCTACCTATGTAATAAAAAAAATTCACCACTTTATTAGGATACCATCCATTAGGATAGTATCCATTAGAATAGCGAAGGGATCTTCCACAAGGGTGTCATACAAATAGTAAAAAATCTGCTTTAACATAATAAATATAGGATACTATATTTTTTGCACCCTAAAATGGATATCTTAGTATAAAACATTTTTATTGTAATTTTGTGGCAACCCTACCAACATCTAACTTACGAATCACCAATTTCGCGTTACTCACTCTCACTCACGGCCCTGGATTACTAACAGCGTGACATAATCCGACAAAGGTCAAGGTCGCGAAGGTCGCGGCCGGATATTGACTCCGGCCTGTGGTCGATCGATAGGCGCTTACGACGTTAGTTCACGGGAAGGTGGAGTGTTCAGGCGTGTCGGCCCACGGGCCGGGCCGAAACCTGCCAAATCCTGCAAAACTGGGCCCGCTATTTTGAAATGGCGAGGATAGTCGAGACAAAAAAAAAATTGTAATATAATTTTGAAAGTGAGCGCAAGTAATTACAAAGCAGTGAAGAGGTTAACAGATTGGAGAGAAGAAGTCCAACTCTTAAATTGATTATGATGAAGAATCGATTTTAATGAAACAAAGCTAAAAACCATCTCGATTATACTGGCTTTCCAATAGAGAAAACCGCATCCAAATCAGTCCATTCATTCACTACGTTTACACAGCAGACACACTGCTACACATACACAAAGCCACTGATTCCCACCACAAAAAAACACCCCTCTTTTTTCTTCGGTGATTAAAAACATCAACGTGTTTAAACCCCCAACGCAAAAAGGGGTTGTTATTTTGTCCTATGTATCTGTGTCTCTGTCTGTGGCCTTGTAGCTTCTGAACTGACGCCAGTTTCAATCAGGTTAGTAGTTTGGGAAATACTTTTATGCCTTTGTAGACTTTGTTGGGGTGTTCCGACATCAGCTGTAGGTTGTAATTTATAACCCCTGTCGAAGAACAGGGGTGATTTAAGTTTGACGTGTGTGTCTCTGTATCTATGGCGCTGTGTATGCGTGGAGGTGTGTGTTGTCTGTGTATCTATGGCGCTGTGTACGCGTGGAGGTGTGTGTTGTCTGTGTATCTATGGCGCTGTGTACGCGTGGAGGTGTGTGTTGTCTGTGTATCTATGGCGCTGTGTACGCGTGGAGGTGTGTGTTGTCTGTGTATCTATGGCGCTGTGTACGCGTGGAGGTGTGTGTTGTCTGTGTATCTATGGCGCTGTGTACGCGTGGAGGTGTGTGTTGTCTGTGTATCTATGGCGCTGTGTACGCGTGGAGGTGTGTGTTGTCTGTGTATCTATGGCGCTGTGTACGCGTGGAGGTGTGTGTTGTCTGTGTATCTATGGCGCTGTGTACGCGTGGAGGTGTGTGTTGTCTGTGTATCTATGGCGCTGTGTACGCGTGGAGGTGTGTGTTGTCTGTGTATCTATGGCGCTGTGTACGCGTGGAGGTGTGTGTTGTCTGTGTATCTATGGCGCTGTGTACGCGTGGAGGTGTGTGTTGTCTGTGTATCTATGGCGCTGTGTACGCGTGGAGGTGTGTGTTGTCTGTGTATCTATGGCGCTGTGTACGCGTGGAGGTGTGTGTTGTCTGTGTATCTATGGCGCTGTGTACGCGTGGAGGTGTGTGTTGTCTGTGTATCTATGGCGCTGTGTACGCGTGGAGGTGTGTGTTGTCTGTGTATCTATGGCGCTGTGTACGCGTGGAGGTGTGTGTTGTCTGTGTATCTATGGCGCTGTGTACGCGTGGAGGTGTGTGTTGTCTGTGTATCTATGGCGCTGTGTACGCGTGGAGGTGTGTGTTGTCTGTGTATCTATGGCGCTGTGTACGCGTGGAGGTGTGTGTTGTCTGTGTATCTATGGCGCTGTGTACGCGTGGAGGTGTGTGTTGTCTGTGTATCTATGGCGCTGTGTACGCGTGGAGGTGTGTGTTGTCTGTGTATCTATGGCGCTGTGTACGCGTGGAGGTGTGTGTTGTCTGTGTATCTATGGCGCTGTGTACGCGTGGAGGTGTGTGTTGTCTGTGTATCTATGGCGCTGTGTACGCGTGGAGGTGTGTGTTGTCTGTGTATCTATGGCGCTGTGTACGCGTGGAGGTGTGTGTTGTCTGTGTATCTATGGCGCTGTGTACGCGTGGAGGTGTGTGTTGTCTGTGTATCTATGGCGCTGTGTACGCGTGGAGGTGTGTGTTGTCTGTGTATCTATGGCGCTGTGTACGCGTGGAGGTGTGTGTTGTCTGTGTATCTATGGCGCTGTGTACGCGTGGAGGTGTGTGTTGTCTGTGTATCTATGGCGCTGTGTACGCGTGGAGGTGTGTGTTGTCTGTGTATCTATGGCGCTGTGTACGCGTGGAGGTGTGTGTTGTCTGTGTATCTATGGCGCTGTGTACGCGTGGAGGTGTGTGTTGTCTGTGTATCTATGGCGCTGTGTACGCGTGGAGGTGTGTGTTGTCTGTGTATCTATGGCGCTGTGTACGCGTGGAGGTGTGTGTTGTCTGTGTATCTATGGCGCTGTGTACGCGAGGAGGTGTGTGTTGTCTGTGTATCTATGGCGCTGTGTACGCGTGGAGGTGTGTGTTGTCTGTGTATCTATGGCGCTGTGTACGCGTGGAGGTGTGTGTTGTCTGTGTATCTATGGCGCTGTGTACGCGTGGAGGTGTGTGTTGTCTGTGGCATCGTAGCTCCCGAACGGATGGAACGATTTGGATAATGTTTTCTCTAGTTGAAAGCTAGTTTATTTTATTTTATTTTATTTTATTTTATTTACTTAAGGAAAACTAACAGCAATGATTACAATATAAAATAACACTGGCAGCACAGAGCCAATTACAGGTTTCCACCAATAGACATTGTATAAACTAATACATACTTAACTAAAACTACTACATATTTATCCGAGGTGGTTCTTAGTAATCTTTATTTTGTATTGTACACAAACATAACATACAGTAAAAGAGATGTACAAATGCGAGCTTAACTCATCAGTAGTATAGTTCTATTAAAATTGGTTTAGTAGTTTAGAAAGTGTTTGAGTACTTTTATGTAAGCTTGGTCGAGATTATCAGATTTTTTCTTAAGTTATGTAATGTTTTAACAGGCCTTTAGTTCTAAACTCTGTGAACCGGGAAGTAATTCCCATCAGGTGAGATGACTGTCAAGTATATCTTCCTAGCAATAGGTAGGTACTCTTTCTGTCTTAGTCACCAATCATCTGACGATCTGAGTGGCTCAGTGGTCAACATACCGGTCTGCCACGCAAGAGGTCCCGGGTTCGATTCCCGGCCGAACAGAAATTGAAATGATGAATACTAATTTCTGTTACGGGTCTGGGTGTTCTCTGTATAATAAGAATGTATTTAAAAAAGTATTTAAGTAATATATCAGTAATCTAGTACCCATAGCACAAGCTTTGCTTAGTTTGGGGCTAGATGGCGCTGTGTGAATTTGTCCACGAATATTTATTTATTAAGCTATTGCATAGCTTTTATCGCGGGCTTTAAGCGCGGCGACCGAATCAAGACATTCCGTAACGAAAAAAACCTAACACCCCCCACTCCGACCGGCACAGCGGTGCGGCGTTGAAAGCCGTGCATCGTCTAACGTCGTTTCAGTTCGGCAGACTTCGGCACGGTGTTTGTGTGCGTGCGACTAGACGTATGCGTGTAGACTAGCTGCTAACTGCTCATAACTGATTCTATCCCTTTTAGACACAATGCTAGGTGAGACAGCGTGCTTTTTGGCCGCGTCCACGAGTGAGTTCGAGCCCGCGACTAGTTGAACCTTAACGTGTAAGTATATGGTTAATATCAAAGAAAAAACTTGAATTAATATCAAAGAAAAAAAAATTCTGTATAAATAAACGAAATAAATAATTATAATTGCATAAGTTGATAAAAAATGCGATGCAATAGCTTTACCGCGGCAGTCCCCGAGTGCCACACGTATTTTTTTTATTTATCTTTCAACTATCAATCTCCAATGTAGTTATCTGTAATACGCGTCATATTTTTTTTAAGAATTTCATCAGCCTTAGGTATTGAAAAATGTCACCCACTTCACAATCATGAATTTGCGTAAAAACCTAATACCCACTTAACACATTTTAGATTAGAATTTACATTTGTGACTGTCATCATAATACATTTAAGAGTATGACTGTTGTCGGTGGAGCAATCGCCACTCTTCTCTCCTGTCTGCCAACCTCATCATCTCGTTATAATCCTGTTTGACATGATGCCTACACCTTCATTCTATCATCGCACCGCTCGCCACTGACAGGGAGTTCATCCTCACACCTTGGAGCCAAATTGGTCGCGAACTGTGCGGTTCCGAAGGCACTTTTTCCCACGCACTCTAAAGTTGTGGAATGAACTACCTGGAGAGGTTTTCCCTGGAGAGTACAACATGGAGTTCTTCAAGAAAGGGGTTAAAAGGTTTTTACGGGGTCGGCAACGCGTGGGTGATGCCCCTGGTATTGCAAACGTCCATAGGCTGATGTGACTGCTTACCAGCAGGCAGGCCGTAAGCTTGCTTGCCACCTTGGTGGTACAAAAAAAAAAAAAAAAAAGATGGTGGTCGGAGGATGCATATCCTGGCCATGTTGTTAAGCATAGGTCTACGATTTACAGAATAATGTTGTGTTCGAAATCAAAATAACTTTAGTTAGACCGAGTTGGTTGGTCTCTATGTACCTAACTTAGGTCACATTATCCTAAATTATCCCTAACCTAACCGACTGAAAAACGTCGAAAACCGCCGACCAAGTTTTCATATACACTCATACTGCCTTCCCGTATGTTTTTTTTACTCTCGTAACACATGGCAGGGTTGACTGGAAGAGATCTCTTTTAGAGATAAGTCCACCTTTGTACTTCTATTTGTACGGTTATTTCTACCGTAACATTACTATAATGTCTATTGTGTACAATAAATAATATATATTTTATAAACTTCTGAACCGATTTTAATGAAATTTTACTAAAAAATCACGACCAAACTTCCTTTCAAATAAACCAAAACTGCATCGAAATCGGTGCACGCGTTCGGGATCTACGATGGCACAAACATAGTTCAAAGTTCAAAGTTCAAAGTCATTTATTTGTAACATAGGTGTGTATACATAACTTAGTTGTTATAAAGTTGAATGTCTCTCTATGTCTAGCCCTATTTTGGGCATACAAATATTAAATTAGTAGGTATATAAGCATATTTAACACATACACATACACACATGAACACAGCCACTTACACATAGATACACACGTCAAAATTATAACACTCCTGTTTTTCGTCGGGGGTTAGAAATC
Source organism: Blastobasis adustella (assembly GCA_907269095.1). Classification (NCBI taxonomy): domain Eukaryota; kingdom Metazoa; phylum Arthropoda; class Insecta; order Lepidoptera; family Blastobasidae; genus Blastobasis; species Blastobasis adustella. The sequence goes on from OU026137.1 coordinate 13,781,976, forward strand.
CACAAAAAGAACCCCTACATTTGTATAGTTGTGGAAACTTCGTGTTTGGGTTATCTCCTGCGTTCAGACAAGCCTAATCCCTAAAGCCTATCGGAATTTCATAATATTGTATTAATTACCCTTTTCTCAGTTATGTACATTAGTTGAAATCTAACCAGGCACCTACTATAACTTAGGTATTGAACTTGCCCTAAAAAGGGCAAATCAGGAGCACTAGGGGATTAATACTGTTCGCGTTCGCGTAAGGAGCGTCGGTGGCCAGGCGGTTGAGTATCCGACTCGTAAGCGAGAGCTATCGGGTTCAAATCCCGCTGCGGCCATGTACCAATGACTCTTTTCTGGGTTATGTAAATTTGTTGAAATCTAACCGATGCTCTTACGGTGAGTTAAACATCGTGATGAAACCTGCACTTTCAGGCGACTGGATGTGTAACCATGATCCAAACTGGTCAGGTTCCCCTGGTAGCAGGGTCACGGAGGTCAGATGGTGGTCGCTCCACTGTAATTACCTGATCGCCAAAAGGCGGACCCCGGGCCCTCGTCCCGAGAGCACAACCGGGACATTAGCGCTAACATGATTATTTTTTTTATTATATATTAGTAGGTATAGATATTACATATTCTGTGAATATTATCTCAATGCAGAACATCCGGCAATTGTAGATTTTATCAATGAAACTACAAGTGCTAGTGAGTAAGGACACTATGAGTCACCCGTAAAATCCATACAAATAATCGTAAGTCTTCGCACCGAATCCATAGTGTGGACTGTGGAACACGTTTTAATATTATGTCAACAGATGTAACATAGATGACGATATCTGAGTGGCGACACTTGCGTAACAAGTTATAAGTATCTAGTTACGTTGTGTGTAAAATTGTAGTTCGTGTTCTCACCACAGGTGGAATAAATGCGATAATTTTACCGGAAAATCGTTTTTGTGTAAATCGTGGCTGGGTTTTTATTATGTTTATTTTGTGGTTTTGTTATTATTATTATCCACATAGTAGTGTACATATATGTATGTGTGGAATCTGAGGTATTTGTGATGACGGCGACGCCCGTTTTTTAAACCTGTCAATATGTATTTTTTATGTCAATATATTATTGCCTACTTAGGCACACGGTCAGACGGTCCACCTGATGCTAAGCGGCCACCCTTGTTTGGTATATCAGCAACCTAATGGGTTAGCTAGCTAAAATATAGTAGGATACTACAATATGCTATATTGGCCGTGTGGTGTCCAGCAGAGTAGAATACCACCAACTCTGACACAACACCAACAATAACACTAACACAACGCTGCTGTACATTTTCAAGTCTATAGAGACAAAAGATCTGTCTCTATAGACTGGAAAATGTACAGCAGCGTTTTCCATTGTTATATTTATATAACTGCAATCTCCAACCCGCCTGCTGAGCGTGGAGATTATGGCAATAACCTCCCCTTTCGTGGGAGAGGCCCTAAGGTCTGCAGTGGACTGATATGAGCTGTGATGATAATACTATAATATGTAGTAAGCCAGTAAGCCATAAATCATCAAAAGTAAATACTTCATTATTATCTACAACTTTATAACTTGTACAAACGTAGAAAAATATAGCGCCACCCAATAGATAGTATCTGCCTGCCACTTTATGACTACATCATAAAATTGAATAATTTTTGTAAGTGTTTGAAAATACCCATCTTCATCATCATTTATTCATTTGTCGTCAGTTTTGCCTCTTTAACCGGATGTAATTTCATGAAAAATGTAGTTATCAAAATAAAATCTTATGCATCAGTTAACTTAAAATTGTTTGATTATACCTACAAACTTTCATTATAATCAGATTGGCCATTTCCAAGAAATTGAAAAATTTTGCTTGTATGAAAATTCCACGTGATTTCCGTCATACAAAACGTAAATTTCATAACTAACAACCTAAAATTATAACTACCTCTTCCTACATTCCAAAAGTCCTTCCGATGACTCATCCCTGACTACCCATTACATATTCCATACCCTGACTATGAATACTGCTCAAAAGAAATACTTTCCCATTCAGCGTTTGTACACAAAACGTAACAGACAGAGACGGCAAATACACGTGCACCTGTTGTCAAGAACGGGACAACTCGTTACAGGCGAAAGAGATGCCGCTATACATTTCAGTCTGTGTTAGAAAGTGAGGGATAGTGTTGTTGGTGAGTCACCAAGGAATTCGGTCAAGTTTTCAGGACTCCAAGGATGAGTCACGTGAGTCAGCTTTCCCGGAAATTTGTGATAGTATTCTAATATTTAAGTGAGAGTGGCGGCCATCTTTTATTGATCCTGTTTCTGAGAAGTCTTGGCATTTGGAAATGGAATAGTCTTAGTATTAAATAAACTGCTTGTCATCGGCAGGCTGTAAGATTGTTTGTCACCATAGTGGTGTAAAATATTAAGTAGGTGCCTACAGTCCCTATTTCTAAAATTCAAAAGTTATATTTATTTATTTATTAAATCTTCATGCACAAAATAGTACAGTGGCGGACTTAAAGATAAAATAGCCTTATCTACCAGTCAACCAGGAGATAATGGATAAAGAAAAAGGGGGTTAAATATAATGACCACCATAAAATGCTTTGATACCCTTAGTTCTTTTACCAAAAATATAATACATAACACCAGAAAAATAAAGTCTAAAATTACAATTATACTAGCTGTTTTAGTCACGACGCACTTCAAATTGTATTCGAACTCCAAATGTAGTAAATGATCACCAAATCTTAGCGAGCAAATTAATGCGCTATTTCTGCCTAAGTAAACCACTATGATTGCCATAAAATGTAGGCTTATTACCAAATAAAGTATTATGATGCCATATTAAGTTATTAAGTTAAGATTGTTTAAATAATTAAAAAAAGGATTATTGAAATTGTTACAGTTTTATTTTTTATCTTAGGTATAGCATTTGGTCGAATAAACGAAACGAAAAGGTTAGGAGTTTATTTACTATGTTTGGCAAAATATTTTTTTTCCCGATGGTAATTTACTTTAATCGGATAACAAGATATTTTTTTTTTGCATGTCATTTTATATTAAAATGTGATTAATAATTTGATGTTCATTAACTATTTTTGGGTTAACAATTATTTTTTTGGAGTCAGTTTGTTTAGATAGGATAGCGAAATGTTAAAACTTTGGTTATAATTTTACATTAAAATGCGAGTTTAATTTTGGTGATCATTTACTATTTTTGTCTGTTATATGTTACTATATCTGGTGGTAAGTTAAACATAAGCCAAGAAAAAGGTAGGCGGTGCAAGAGAAGCTACTAGACAAAAAGGAGGAGGGGAACCGTTTATGCAACTATAACCAAACCAGAGATCATGTACAGATAAATAGATAGATAACTGAAAATAAATTAATATAAATATACGTTATATCCGATTAATCTGCCCTCCTGAATAACTTTAATATTTATAGTGTTCTCTAACAGACGTTAGTTTTGTCTTGTAGCTATCTGTAGCGATAATAGTAAGTTTAATATTTTAAAGATAGATAGATAAATGCTTTATTGCTCACACAAGAAACACTACATTAAAGAGTTCCGACAAAAACCATAACTAGTTGTGGGCAAAGGCGGCCTTATCGCTGCAAGCGATCTCTACCAGGCAACCTTTAGATATATTTAGGATATTTCTTGTTAGCTCACTTCATTGTATTACCATGCCGTGTATACCTACATGCCAAGGACTATAATCTTGTTCAACACCTTGTTCAGAAACTAACAGTATTTGTTGATTATTTCTGTTATGTATACGTAAATAAATAAAAATAAAATATTATAATATAGGTATTGAACTTGCCCCAAAAAGGGCAAATCAGGAGCACTAGGTGATTAACACTGTTCACATCCGCTGGTGGTAGCCCTCGATTCCCTGCACTTGATCCCCGGTTGATCCCCGGGCGCCAAATATACAGTTAAACGCTGGTGGTAGGGTTTTCCCTGGCTAGCGACAACCCTCACGCCGGTGAAAAGTTGTACGTAAGGATTGCCAGGCTGAAGTGGCAGTTGGCAGGGCACATAGCTCGAAGAATGGTTGGCCGATGGGGCAGTGAAGTTCTTGAGTGGCGACCACGTACCGGAAGACGCAGCGTGGATAGGCCTCCCACAAGGTGGACCGACGACCTGGTAAATATAGCAGGTACCAACTGGATGCAGAAGGCACAAGACCGGCCTTTGTGGAGATCTCTAGAGGAGGCCTATTTTCTGCAGTGGCGTCTTTCGGCTGATATGATGAATGATTTACATAAAAACTAAGTAGGTACATAACTAGTGAACTATCAACGAGTATCGCTGTTGTCGGTGTATTAAAAATCGACGATATACAGTGTGGTAAAGAAACAATTGCTAAGCTACCTTTTTCACAATAACTATCTCTACATATTATAAAACAAGTCCCACGCCGCGTTTGTCTGTCTGTTGGCGATAAACTCAAAAACTACTGAACGGATTTTCATGCGATTTTCCCCAATAGACAGAGTGATATAATAATATGAGGAAGGTTTAGGTGTATAAATTGTAAAAGTTACTACCCGTGCGAAGCCCTGGGCGCTTCGTTAGTGAGTAAATAAAGACTAAATATCAATCTATTCGTCAATAACACATTAATAAAACAAACAATAATAAAACATTCCAAAAATACCAGACATCTTTATCACTAGTTTCCTTCCGCTCCAAGACTTAACCGCCGCACCAAACTTGAAGGAAAACAAACAGGACAAACCCAGCGGCAAATTAGCTCGCGTTAGGAATACTAATGTTGCTAAGTGATTACTGTGAGGAAAACCGTTCGTCTTAACTATGTTTCCGTAAATACAAGAGAACTGGAAATACCAAGGAAAACATAATATTTACAATTGATTGGTTTTTATTTATCATTATTTGGGATAATTCACAGTTATAAGGCAATGTTTTATGAACTTAAAATTAAACATATAAGCCTGCAACCAACACAAATATTCTCATATTATTTTAAATATTAAATAAGTGTCTCAATTCTACGTATGACACAGTAGGTATGCCTACATAGACTTAGCACACATTTGAGTTGAAAAACCAAAAATGTTTACTTAACTTAGATAGGTATTTGTATAATAATAAATAAAAGTAAAATAACAATTTCTTTATTTCTCAAATTATCACAAAGTATAAGGTGAGTCATCCCCAGTAAGTAATAAATATACCTACTTGTTTTGGGGTGGCTCGCTCTTTCCCTTAGTTATATCTTAATTTATTTTGAGGCTTTACAAATACGTAGTTTACAATTTCACCAAATTATGTAGGTATTCCTGTTTTATCTTTACTATTTTATTAATGTACTTTACTTTATTTGTCTTTATCAAAATTATTTGGATTCATATTATATCAGATTTAAATTATGTACATGTGTTGGACAAGTCTAATTTTGTATGTAGAAATTAGTATTTAAGACCTACATTCCAGTGTTTTTCACTGTGACATTCACAAGTATTTCGTGAAAACCCAAACTGAATAAATTATTCTGAATTTGAAATAATATTCCGTAACATGCCTGTCTTGTAGATATATCTAAAAAAATTAATAAAAAAAAACATGGACAAATATCCTGTAGGTACTACAATTTAATTATCTTTTATATTAGCGTGGTAGAGTTTTTTCAATGTTACTAACATTGTTTTTAAATGACCTAAGAGTCGAGATGCCGTCCATCCAAATACAATCACGGGTACAATGTTATATGGCAATGTAATTACCGGAACTTGTCGACGTGAGTGGTTCAGTTGGTTAACATGTCGCTCCCGCGCGGATCTTTCGTGGTAAGTGACGATGCGGCCGAAGATGGAGCATGCCTGTCTAGGAACAGCCTATTCACTCTAGCCTTGAAGGCGTCTACATTATAATGATCAGGGAACACACTCGCATTCAACGTGTTCCATTCCTTAGCCATACGCATTATAAAGGTTGAACCAAAGCAGCTCGTGCGACAAAGCTTTCGCCCGGATCGAGTTTCTTGATGGCGGAAAAGGGCCAGATAAAAGATTTCGTGAAACTGCTTCGACACTCTCTGAAATGCAACTTGTAAGACCGACAGACGCGCAACCCAACGCTGATCGAGGATTTGCTTAGTATTAATTAATTTGCCCTCCGCGGATGTAGAGGAGGCCCAAGTCCAGCTGTGGACGGTTATGTCCTGGCTGTTGATGTGATGTTAGAGAAGGAGTTTGTTGAGTTTGTACTTGCAGAGGGTCTGGCTTTATTATTTCCACAGTGTTAGCAATGTGCATACTATTATTGTCTTGCTTTCTTTACTAATATACATCACATATAATACAATTTAGAAAAACATTATTTACCACCTATATTTCTGTTTTTCATGTCTGGTTGAGAGCGGTAAGCGTGTGTATTATTTTATAGACAAAATAGTTTGTGTGAAATGGGTTGTTGTCGGCAGCGTACAATGTACTCAATTGGGAATAATGCAAGCGCATTCTTCTTTCTTTGCCTATTATTCTATTTATTTTTTGGTGTATGCAATAATTTTATTTTATATTCTGTCATCATTGTTGCAGTGCAGTTTTACTTTCCTTTTTTTTTGTTTTGTTGTTACTAGCGAGGACCTGTAATTGGCTTATTGATTCTAAGATAATATTTATTATGTTTTATATAGCTGTTGGTACTCCAATAAATTTTTTTTTTATTTTTTTTTTAATTTCTCTGAAATTACTGAGCGATTTCGTAAACATTAATGTTAAAATAATAATAATAATTCTGCATTAATGTCCCGGCTGTGCTCTCGCGCACGAGGGCCCGGGGTGCGCCTTGACATGGCATTTGGCATGGTAGGGTTAGCACATCAGAACGGTTTTCAATTTCAAATTCAAAATGAAAAATACAACATTTTTAAATTGAATTGTAATCCGTTCGTAACGAGAAGCGATTCAAAAATAGGGCCCCAGAAGGCTGGCCGCATTGCCTCGCTGGCGACTTTCTAAGTCATAAAAATTATCAAGTCTCGTCTCGTGTCATGACCATGGCAATGACGCAGGTTCATACCCCAGTACAGGACAGTACTTCTGGGTATTTTTTTTTATGATCTACGTACAGATTATTTTACAACTGCCTACGTGCTTTACGCCAGAGGAAAAGATAGAGAGGAAATCTGTTGTGTATATAAAACTAGTTGGCCTACCGCGACATCTTCGCCTACCTATAAATCTTCCTTTTGAATCACCCTATCTATTTTTGAAATCCGCATTAAAATTCGTTGCGTAGTTTAAAAGATATAAGGGTACGTACATACATTAGGACAGACGACGAGATGCGGCTTTGTTTTATACTATGTATAGATACAAGCGACCCGCCCCGGCTTCGCAAGGGTTTTTTCGGCTCTGCTTTACTGTGATGTACATGTAATATTATGCATATTGTAAACGTTCCGGAAGAAATTCTCTAACCGATGGTGTAAACCGCATCAAAATCCGTTGCGTGATTTAGGAAGAATTTGCGGAAATACATACACAGATAGCCGTGTGGTGTCCAGCAGAGTAGAATAGCACCAACCCCTTACACTCGTGGGTGTCGTACAAGGCGACTAATGTTTTCGAGGCAAAAGATCAAGACTGGAAAATGGGCAGCAAACACTGCGATCTCCAACCCGCCTGCCAAGCGTGAAGATTATGGCAATAACCTCCCCATTCGTGGGAGAGGCCCTAAGTCCTGCAGTAAACTGTTACGGGCTGTAATTTATTTTTAATTTCTCTGAAGTTACTGAGCGATTTCGAAAACATTAATGTTAAAATAATAATAATAATTCTGCATTAATGTCCCGGCTGTGCTCTCGCGCACGAAGACCCGGGGTGCGCCTTGACTTGGCATTTGGCATGGTAGGGTTAGCACATCAGAACGGTTTTCAATTTCGAATTCAAAATGAAAAATGCAAAATTTTTAAATTGAATTGTAATCCGTTCGTAACGAGAAGCGATTCAAAAATAGGGCCCCAGAAGGCTGGCCGCATTGCCTCGCTGGATGTTAGAAAGTCATAAAAATTATCAAGTCTCGTCTCGTGTCATGACCATGTCACTGACGCAGGTTTATACCCCAGTACAGGACAGTACCTCTGGGTATTTTTTTTCTGATCTACGTACAGATTATTTTAGAACTGCCTACGTGCTTTACGACAGAGGAAAATATAGAGAGGAAATCTGTTGTGTACATAAAACTAGTTGGCCTGCCGCGACTTCTTCGCTGTCCTACTCTATAAATCTTTCTTTTGAATCACTTTATCTATTTTTGAAATCCGCATTAAAATCCATTGGGTTGTTTTAAAGATCTTTGCGTACATAAATACATTGGGACGGACGGCAGGAAGCGGCTTTGCCTTATATTATGTAGAGATAGTAGCGTAGCGACCCGCCCCGGCTTCGCAAGGGTTTTTTCGGCTCTGCTTTACTGTGATGTACATGTAATATTATGCATACTGTAAACATTCCGGAAGAAATTCTCTAACCGATGGTGTAAACCGCATCAAAATCCGTTGCGTGATTTAGGAGGAATTTGCGGTAATACATACACACAGATTGACAGACGCGGAAAGTGACTTGAATTACTACTATGTACCGTCACGGGGTGCTCAGCTCCTAAGATTGATTACCAGTCTCAGACTTCTCAAGCAGAAGACCTTGGTCATCGCTTCACAGTAATATAGTAGGATATTATTATACAGTAAACTATCACGGCAAACTGTTATCGAGAGTGCAGTTGTAACAAAAAATACCGTCACAAGGCCCTAAACTGTTTAGTCTTAGGGTCCCCAGCGGAAGACCTGGGTCAACCTCGCTTCGCCAACGGTATTGGGAGCCACCCCTAACGAGTGGCGAGCTCGTTACGGTGCTGAACTTCGACTAGCTTCAAAGTACAAAACGGTCACCCATCCATTTAGCGGACATTGCGATTTTTTTTTATTTTACGCAGTGAGAAACGAGCAGACAGCCCACATGATGGTAAGTGGTAACTGTCGCCCATAACATCTACACCTTGTCACTGTGAGGACTAAGATGAAATGCCTCATGCCTGTAATTCCGTTGACTACCTTATCCTTTATACTTTAACACAACAATGCAAGTATTGTTGCTTGGCGGCAGAAATAGATAAGGCGGTGGTACTCACTCAGGCGGACTCCTCAGGCTTGATAGAGTCACACCACCTGACTGCTTAACCTTGGTTATCAGTCTGGCAAGCACGCCGCCATGTCGTGTTTTTGTATCTTGACATACCGTAGTAACTCTGGCATGCTTACCTGGCAGTAGCCTGTCCGCCAGGCCAGTAGAACGCCCAGAAGGGGTCTCGGAAGGGGCCCTCACCCTCCTTGGCAGTCCAGAGCTCGCATTCCGGTGTGATGAGACGCAGCGCCAGCGAGGGAGTGAGGTGACGGCGGGAGGGGCGCGTGTGGGATAAGATCAGCTGACGGATGGATGGCATCGCCTGTTGGAAGAAATTGTTAGGTAAATTTTTTGCAGGAAGGGTGTAAGGAGGATTATTCCTAGCCCCCTCCCATGTCCAGCGCACTGCGATACGCTTTTTAAAAAAATATTTATCTTTTTGCGGCACTCGACTTTGAAACCTTTGGTCCTTGGTCGTCCGACATGAAAACAATGGTCAAGGAACTTTAAAAAAAAGTGGTAGACATGATCCACAAACCAATATCTATGCATGTAGTTTGTCAAATTTTCTGTAAAATATGTCGTTTCAAAGGTGCACGAGATTTGCATTGCCTAGAGAGGTACACCGACGGTCCATCTAATCTTTATGATTTTAAATTTGTATGGAAATCTTAAATCCCGTGTAACTTTAAAACGATCTCGGGAGATTTACTCCCTTTAAAATTATTTCTTTCTGTTTCGGAAAGAAAGGCGTGAGAACTTTCCGGTTCATTGCATTGGACTGCGAGTTCTCGGACAGCTGCTATTTCTGTTGATTCTCGAGAATTTGTGCGTTATTTTTAGAACCGACCTTGAGTAATCGCTTTCGCGGCGTTATGTCCCGGTTGCAATGTGCTCTCGCGCACGACGGCTCTGGGTGTGCCTTGACCATGAACCAGGATTTGCAGAGCAGGTAATTGCAGTGGAGCGACTGTCATCTGACATCCGTGACCCTGCTATCAGGGGAACCCGACCAGATTGGATCATGGTTACATATTCACTTGTCTGAATGTTCAGGTTTCATCACGATGTTTTCTCTCACCGTAAGAGTATCGGTTAGTATTCAACTAATGCACTAACCTCAGAAAAGAATCATAGATACATGGTCGCAGCGAGACCCAAACCCGGTACCTCTCGCTTACGAGTCGGATACCCTAACCGCTCGGCCACCGACGCTCCCATCGCACCTTTTCGTTATGGTTCGGAATGAAGGGCGTGCGAATTTTCCGGTTCATTGCATTGCACTGTGATTTCTCGGACAAAAACTATTTCTGTTCATTCTCGCAAGCGAAAATTTGTTTGTTATTTTTAGAGCCAACCCAGAGTGAATACGTTATGTACGTTCGGGTTGCGATGTCGTACGTTTTTGACGCAAAAGCAGGATCCTGCTAGCTAGTCTCCGTAGCCTGGAAAATGGGCAGCAGCGTTTTGGTCACTACGATCTCCAACCCGCCTGCCAACCGTGGAGATTTTGACAATAACCTCCTGTCTCCTGGGAGAGGCCCTAAGTCCTGCAGCGGACTGTTATGGGCCGTGAAGATGATGATGATAAAATGGGGTTCTTCAAAAGTCATACGCCGACACCGCATCCGTTTCCCTTAGGCTGCAGATGTCCTGGATGACGGTGGCCAAGTTCCATCATATTCATATTTCTTTATTAGTATTGTTCATACATTGTCCATAACTCAGTATCTAGGTATACATTATGTCCTAAATAACAATGCACATATATTGAGTATTTCCATCAATAATTAATAGTATCATAGTCAATAGAATTCATAACAGAAATGAAATTGTCACCAGGGAAATTAATTGAGTATCAATAGTTAAATTAACATGTCACATTATAAAATAAATAAAATGTCAAATTAAAAATTATATTATTATCTATTAAAATTAGAATAAATCAATACATATATTTTAGTTCACTTGTCAAGGAACTCACTTACAGAATAATATGCTTTTTGGATAAGCATAGCTTTTAATTGTTTAATTGTTTTTGGGCCGTACGTCCGTGTGCCTCCCTTGGCAATAAAAAGAGACTTTTTAGGAAACTTTTTTCGTAGGAGGAAAAAGTAATTAGTTTAGACGTCTATAATTCTGTTGGTCTGTGGTTTATTCTAAGGAAACTGAACAAAATTAGAATTTTAGCGATTCTGTTATTTACAGAAATAATAATGTAAATGGTGGGTCACTACGGACTGATTCGGCGAAAATCAATTTTCCGTAAGGATAAAATATAAATACGAAATAATATTGAGTTCTACTAGGTAGGTAAATAAGATCCAGCAGAAAACCAGCGCTGCATCGTTCTGCAGCAGCCAATGCTGAGTCGGGGTCCTTTTTGCTTTGGAATCGCTTTATGCAGGTTTTAAATAGATATAAGTTAAAACATTTAGAAGTGTTCAATTTAAGTATTATGAGTACTGTGATGTCTAAATAAATAATGTCTATGTCTAAATCACCTTAAAAGCACAGGGCCTTAATCGTGCTAAAATTGAACGATTTTACCATTTGAATGGAACGGTTTTGGTTTTGGTAAATATGTTGTAAAAAATGTATAGCCCGTTTTTTTAAATCGAAACGAGATAAAAAAATAATGGCAACATTTACCGGATTCTCTTCAAGCCTGCCGCAGTCACCTTATTTTTAAATATAAATACTATAGACCCAATATTAGTGGATTATATTGGTCTATGAAAATGTGTGAGAAGATGTGGGTAAGTGCGAAAATAAAGAAATAAATAAGAAATGTTTGGTTTGTTGACTTTGTTTTTCGGTATTGTATTATTTTTAATATGAAATAAACGCTTAGAAACTTTAAAAAAAAAAAAGGAAATGTAAGTTTTTCCGTATGTATTTTCGCTAACTCCTAAACCACGCAACGGATTTTAATGCGGTTTTCTCCATCCGTTAGAGAATTTCTCCCGGAAAGTTTATGGTGTATGTCTATTACTGTAAAGAAACGTCAAAAAACCCGTGCGTGCTAGTGTCTGGATGGCAGCCCCTGTAATGGTCTTCAGCTACAACATATTCTTTCAAATCAAATCAATTCAAATACGTTTATTCAGTTTAGGTTTTCACAAACACTTTGGAACGTCCTACAATATCAAATGGATGCTAATCACAACGGCACCATCGAGCGGACAATGGTTTCTTGGCCAGGATGTAGGGCCACATAAAAAAGAAACAAAAAATAGACTCCGCGGCCAAAGATTTTATTCTTTGTCCGCGACGGATGAAAGCGGCGCCCGCCGGCCACTTGTCACTGTGACATTGACAGATATGTAATGTCATTCAATATGTCACCTAGCGCATCGATGATGCCGCTCGCCTGCAGTGATTAACCAATACAATATCTCTGAAAATCTGACTATTTACTTTTGTGTAGGAAAATTTCTTTACAATTAACCCATTTGTTTGCTGATCGGAGACTGTTTGTAAATGATAAAAAAATATTTTGATAAAATCTGTGTGTGTTGCAAATATTCCACTAATCATCTGAGTGATGCGCATATTCTGATGCGCAAAAGGCTTTTATCTCGTCTCTACGTCTGTGACGATTTGTTGGTTGAGTCGTAAATGGAATGATTTTAATTCAATATCATTTTTTTTTATATATTATATTATTTACAAAATATACAGACTCATCTAACTTAAAGCTAAACTAAAACAAAAAAAAAATTTTTAAATGTCAGTCGATAAATAGCCCGCCTCTGACAGTACCTGGGGCAAAGGTGGCCAACACGCTCGCGGCATTGCCACGTTGAATTTTTTATTGCATAGTTAGGTACATGGTCAGACGGTCCATTTGATGAAAAGTGGTCATCATCGACCAGGACAATAGCAACCTAAGGGGTGCCTGCCTTTGAGATGGATTACCCTTGCTAATCCGTAGGTTAGCTAGGGTGCCTTAAGCGCACTCCACATGTGGACAGTTCCGCGGGAACACGAGAATGTAGAGGGAGTATTCGCCTACATTCGTGTAGTCCCGTGCATGTTTGACATGTGTCGCCTATTTCATAGACTAAGTAGAGATAGGTTGTTGCCGTCTCGATTCGATCGATTTTATATTTATATTCCTAGCGCTTTTTCCCGTAACAGGTTCGGGGTACACTTGACTATGATCCAGGATATTAGTAGATCAAGTAATTACAGTAGAGCAGCTGCAATCACCTCTGTGACCCTGTTTACAGCAGATTAGCGATATTACACCGATGAATCGATATAATGTCGTCGCGTTTTGACACCCACCACATCCCTAATAGGCGAGAATGTAGAGGGTCGACCAAGTCCTGGCAAAAGTTTCGCCGAAAGTTTCGGCGGACATGTGGAGTACGCTTTATGTTGCACATATCCTGGACAACGGTAGCCGCTTTCGAGCAGGTGGACCGTCCACCCGTGTGCCTCCCTAGGCAAAAAAAGGTTTCTGTAGACATGCCTTTTGAAAAACCACAAGTTATAGGTAATTTAAAGAAAAGGCTTTGGTAGGGAGCTTATTCCACACGTCATGTCGGTCTTTACACACATAAGTATACGATACCCACTGAAATATTTCCGTCCCTAGATATAGTCCCGCCATTAGAAGGAGGTATACGAAAAAGACCGAAAAAATAAATAAATAAAGAAGGTAGATTAGAAAATTATTTAGTAACAAATTCGATTTAGCGTGTGGATACACATTAGTAGTACGGGATATTATACACAAACAATGGAACAATGTTGTTTGTCATACATAAACATATGCCAAATTTCATGGCCTACTGAATTAGGGTACTACTATATAAGAGGAATATCTAATGGCAATATCTTAATTATGGTTCTTAATTACTGAAATAGAATATTGTTTGTCGTATTGTTTGCCAATAGTTTCGTTGTGATTTATTTATTTATTCGTATGGCAAAAATACAATATTCGTCGTGATTGAAAACAAACATTCACGTATTTTTGCATCAACTATTTCAAACTTTTATTAATAACTGGACTAGCCAGGCATTGGACCGCCATCTCACCTGGTGGTAAGTGACCACCTGTCTAGAAACCGCCTATTCATTCTAGCCTTGAAGGCGTCTAGATTATAATGATTAGTAGGCTTATTACTCTGTTGGCAACAATTCTCTGATTTCAATGATTGAAATGGTTACTTTCGCGATTCCGTATCATCGATTTCATGGGTTCAGTTGCTAACAAAAGTTACATTACAATAAACTATAACTATTAAGTCGATCATATTTAATCGCAAAAGTAACAGTTTTAATTATTGAAATCAGGACCTGTTGGCAACAGAGTTACGTAATTAGCTTACAGGGAACGGGATAACACTCGCAGGCAACTAACTAATAAAAACCATGTTATTTTGAATTTATAAAACTTCCAAAGAAGTCTTTACCCCGCCGACCGTGACATTATTCTGGATCATTGGAATCGGGAACAGGAAAACGCCAATTCGTATAACAATTTCAACGAACCTGCTCCCGCTCCGCGAATAGAACTTTGGTGGCAATGAATTCGTTGAACGGTCGATTTCGCCCGAACTTTAAACAATAATGGCTCTCGAGGTAAACTTATTTATAAACATATTTTAGAGTTTGTTGATAGAGTTTTCCTTTTAAAGCGAATAACATTTTAAATATGAAAGTCTGCGATATCCTGTTTTTTAGGAAACACATAGAGGTCATCGTCATCTTGTGCACTCGCGCACGAGGGCCCGGGTCCGCCTTGACCATGATCCAGGATCAGGCAGATCAGATAATTACAGTGAAGCGACTGCCATTTGACCTCCGTGACCTTGCTACCAAGGGGAACCTGCCAAGCTTGGATCATGATGATCAACACACACTGAGGTAATTTTGACTGACTTCACGGGTTGTGCGTGTCAAATGGCAGTCTATCAGGTAGGTAGGACTTTGTCAAGCCTGAGGAGTCCGCCTGGGCGAGTACCACCGCATCTATTTTTGCCGCCAAGCAACAATGCTTGCATATTGAAGGATAAGGTAGCTAGCGCAATCACAAGCATGAGGCATTTCATCTAAGTCCTCACAGTGACAATGAACCTGCGGTTCTCCATTTTTGTTGCCTGCAACCTGCATGAATCGTAGATGTTATGGGCGACAGATACCGCTAACCATCAGGTGGGCTATCTGTTCGTTTGTCATATCGCAGAATAAAAAATATGTATGGACTCTATTCGATCTTTTACGCGTGATTGAGAACCGGCTGTAGTAGCCAGCCCAGCTCTTTCCAGAAATATATTCTTAGGACGTTCAACTTCACAGGCTTCTCGAAGCGTCTCATCTGCTTCAAAAAATCCGTAGATAATAAATTATTTAACATGTGGATACACATCAGTAGCACGGGATATTTTATACGCAAACGCAAAGGTGGTAATTTGTCTATCATACATAAACAATTGCCCGCAAAGGTCGATCGGTGTGGATTTTAATCACACAATTCCACAAATAATATATTATCTATCACGGTGTGCCCATCGGCTCCCAAGACTATTTCAACCCATCTCAGGGTCCCAGAGAAAGACATCGGACAACTACGCTTAGCAAACGGTAAAATCAGGAGTAACTTCGACTAGCCTCAAAGTTCGAATCGGTCACCCATCCAGTTCCCGGACTGCATGCGTTGATTCAATTTCGTTATCGGTCTCGTAAGCCATGTAATATTCCACTGATACGCGCAACCGTTTGCACCATTCATCAAATGACAGCGTCACTGGCAAGCCTCCCACGTCATTCGAGTGTATTTTTAAAGTCTCGTGATGATGTGGGTGTGTCTGATATATCTTATATCACATGATTGTTGCTATAAATACGTTATGGTGTATAAGTGTATCGTGTATTGTGTACACTTATACGGTGTTCGATTAGAATAGCATACAAGCGGCTCTGGAGCTCGATTCTGGTACGGAAATTGCCTCAGTTTGAGTATAATTACACTACAATTGCATCGTATGTCAAATGTGTCATTTTGTACCATTTCGTATTGTTGTTTTGTATGTTGAGCTGCAACTTTACCTGAGGTCGAACTTTTAAGCAATTAATATTCTGGTTGTATTATGCCTTCCATTCTGTCAACGAAAATGTGGCAAAGGTTTGTTCGAACAATGATTCAACTTTAATGTTACTCTGGTCGAGCTCATCTAAAAACTCAATTTTTGACAGCAGGCTGAGTTAGAGTTCTCTATGCTAATTACGTATCGGATTTGTTACTTCGGCAATTATGTATGATCGATTTTATAGTTTCAGATTATTCAGATATTATTCTAGATTTATATAAAGTAATAGGTACTTATGTGGATTGTATCGTATACCGTAAGGTGGAACATGGAGATCTCTTACATATGTAACCAGCTTTGTAACCCATGTTGACGATTAAATAAACAAATTGAAATTGAAATTGAAATCAGTTTATTGCAATGGAACTTTGTTAGCAACTGACCCCATAAAATCGATAATACGTAATCGCAAAAGTAACAAATTCAATAATTAAAATCGGAGATTTGTTAGCAACAGAGTCACGTAATTAGCCTACTGGTGTAGTGGCAGCATGCTTGCGGGATCGGTAACAAAAGTTAAGCAACGCACGCAGAGTCCGGGATGGGTGACAGTTTTGTACTTTGATGCTAGTCTAACAGGCACCGCTAGGTGTGCCTCATAGAAAACAATGATTGATTTCTATGGTGTGCCTTTTTGGTAGGGCCTTGTGGCCTTTGTGGGCCGGTATTTTTAAGCTATTGCATAGCTTTTATCGTGGGCTTTGAGCGCCGTTCAAGCCGCGCATCGTCTAACGTCGTTTCAGTTCGGCAGACTTCGGCACGGTGTTTGTGTGCGTGCGACTAGACGTATGCGTGTAGACTAGCTGCTAACTGCTCATAACTGATTCTATCTCTTTTAGACACAATGCTAAGTGAGACAGCGTGCTTTTTGGATGAAGATGAAAAAAAATACTGCATAAATAAAATAAATAAATAATTATAATTGCATAAATTGATAAAAAATGCTATGCAATAGCTTTACCGCGGCAGTCCCCGAGTGCCACACGTATTTTTTTGTTTCAGCTTCACTCTCGATACTTTTCTACTCGTCACAACAGTTTGCAGTGACGAATAGACAATACAACCACGACGCAGTAAAAAATTACTCAGAAGCCTCTTTATACAAATAAAGAAACATCAAAATGTAGGTCACGTTAACAAAACACGTGCTAAAAACATAATGTATTTATGCTACTCCAGTTTATGATGCTAAAATGATGACCTACTGATGCTAAAATGATTTGTAAATGATTTACGAGGTGTAACGCTGTCATTTCTCGCGTCCTCATAAAGCTATCGTGTCGTTACACTTATTAGCGATGCGCAATAGATGCGAATCACACCTATTGATCGACACTAACTACGCATTTACAGTTTGAAGCAGTGTTGTGAGAGACTCCAGTCCTGAAGAACAATGATATGTGACATATTGTTAAACTGTGACATATTTTCTGTGATAATTTAAATACATGTCATTGTCCAAAATAAAAATGTGGGACGCTTCACGATTTTGCGTGTCATCCTTGCCCAGGGGCCTTGAGGGACTTAAGTTATCTTTAAAGACTCAGTTCCTTTTAAGGTCTTGAGTCCGAGTCCAGTGAGTCTTTTAAAGGAAGACTTGAGTTTTGACTAAAAGAACTCATGACTGAGTCTTTTCAAAAGAATTCGGGACTGAGTCTTCCGAGTCCTCGCGAATGGGCCGCGCATATTTTATACCATAAACTTTGTCTAGCTCTAGCTCTAGCTCATGACTCGGTTCAACTCAAATAACTTAAAGTAGTCAAAAGACTCGAAGGACTCAATAGACTCAAAAGACCCAAAACGCTCAGAAGACTCAAGACTCAAAGGATTCAAAATACTCAAAGGACTCAAAATACTCAAAGGACTCAAAATACTCAAACGACTCGTCGATTAGTACTGCAAAATGACTAAAGTCTTGGTTTGAAGACTGAAAGACAAGTCTTTTCCAACACTAGTTTGAAGAGGAAAAAACCGCTCCAGTATTCGCAGTGAAAATCTGGAGAAGTATGCCCCTATCGGTAAATCTAAGCATTGTTTGGTTAGGGTTATCGCCTCGGAGGCGAATGGCCTTGTCTAATACGGTTATCGATTTGCTGTTACATGGGCAGCGACCTTTTTTTCTGCGATATGACGAATTTCGTGAATTGAGTGCAGCAGGACATGTACATAATATGATTGTCCTCTATCTGGGTCATGTCCACGATCTGTCTCCATGAAAGAATATAAAAAAATTAGCACCTTGGCGTTAATGACCCGTTGTGCACTTGCACGCGAGGTTCCGGGGTCCGCCTTGACCATGATCCAGGACTTGGCAGATCAGGTAATTACAGTGGAGCGACTGCCATCTGACCTCCGTTGCTCTGTTAACAGAGGAATCTGACCAGATTGAATAATTATTACACATTTAGACTCCTGAATGTGTAGGTTTTATCACGATGTTTTCCCTTACCGTAAGAGCATCGGTTAGTGTTTAACCAATGTAAATAAACTCAGGAAAGAGTAATTGGTAAGTGGCGGTAATGGGGTTCGAACCCGCTACCTCTCGCTTACGAAAGTTGGACTACTTTACTAATTATTAAGCCACCGACGTTCTAATTTTAATAATTAAACCATACTGGATTCGCCTGAATGTACCTGATATTGTTGAATACAGAATGAAACTTGTGCCTGAAGCTGAGATATCCCTGGAGCAGGTTTCAAACAAACGAAGATATAGGTTTGTGCGTGCAAAAAGAAAACTCCATTAAATGTAGTGCTGTGCAACGGTTCCAAAACGTTCCCCTTATCATGTCGAAGAGCATCGGAATCCTGGGAAAGCCAAAAGGCCTTACCCATTATATTTTTTTTATCTTACTTTGTCCATTATTTTATTTTGTGGTGTGGTTTTTCTGTGCCACAAATGTTATTCTGTTCTATTATGGAGTCCCACTTGATAACATCCAACGCGGGGCTGTTCGTATGTTATTTTATTATTATTTTATTTCATTGTATTGTATTGTCGACGATCTCCTGCCCACAAGATGTTTGGATCCCTTAGGCCTTACATATGAGTTCTCCACCATATGTACTTAGGGGAATTATCCGACGAACTATTTAGTTCAGTGCCACCGTAGCTATCCGCACCCTCCGACGATGGGATCAATTTCATCCATAACGTCTACGCTATATGCCTTGCAACCAACTAACGTACGGATATCGCGAGAATTTTACCGCGCACGTGCAAGGTGTGGCACGATCTCCCTACTGATGTCGTTCCTTTCCAATACTTGTGGTTTTTTTTATTCTTTATTCTACGCAGTGATAAATGAGCAGTTAGCCTCCCTGATAGTTAGCGGTAACAGTAGCCCATCGAACGGAATATCTCGCTATGCTACCTATGTCAAAAAGAGAGTTATGGCCGATTGCATTTTAGGTGGCGCTTAAGTTAATTTATAACCTAACCGAAAGAAACATCGAAAAACACCTGACCAAGTATACTTGTGCTCAAATATTTCCTAAACTACTAAGAAACAAAGCTAAGAACCATCACGATCAAACTGGCCTTCATACAGAGAAAATTGCATCGAAAGATCGGTCTATCAGTTCGGGCGCTACGATGCCACAGACTGATAGACAGATACACAGACACACGTAAAACTTATAACACCCCTCTTTTTTAGTCGGGGGTTAAAATATTCCTAACTTGAATAAGCATTGCACCAACACCAACCTTATGTGAAAACTAAACTCACCAAGTCACTCTTAACTGAATGCCACCGATTTTATGACTCTTTAGGCGCCAACTTAAGAGTCTCTTAAGTTTAGTGAAACCGGGCATTAAAGTTTTTAGGCATAGTCTGCTCTCGTTAAGCCAGAGCCTACTAAACGGCCTTGATTGTGAGTCAGTGAGTCAAGCCAACCCATGCGTTGGCCTTGCCAAGGTCAATCGAGTCGCGTGCGAGCGAGGTCACAGCGATATCGCTATTGCCATAGCGATGCTGGTGATGCTCCTGCCGATTGTTGACCTCGGAATTTTAGCCAATTTCTGGCAAATATCGTTAGTTTTAAACTACCCACGCTAAAAGAGAAGTTTTATAAATTTGATGCGTTTATCTGTGTGTCTGTGGCATCGTAGACAATAACAATTTTGACAATAACACAAGAATAAGTAGTTTGGAAAGGATTTCAGTAAGAATGGGTAGACTTTGTCGGCGGTTTTCGATAGCAATTATATCGACTCATTTCTACAGTAGTCTCTCTATCTATCAGAGACGGTAATGGCAAGCAAGCGGGTACCTGATGGAAAATGGTCACCGCCGCCTGGACATCAGCAACACCAGGGGCGCTACCAATGCGCCCAAACCTCTTGAACGATCCCATATCATATTCCAAAGGAAACACTGTGTCTGGGAGCTCATTCCACATCCGAATCGTACGAGCGAGAAACGTTCTTTTGAATCTTGGCATGGACACCAACAGAGGTAGACCACGTCTTAGGGATTGCCGTAAATCGGAATCGGATATGGCTTTCGTTAAAATTCTACCTTACTTACGATTAAAACATTAAGCAGCAGGAGGTAGCAAGCAGTGATGGTCTACGGAACAAGGCCGTGGTCGATCACTTAAAATAAGTCTCAACGTCAGCTAAAAGGCAATGGAAAGGGTTACCTACTGTGCACGAACTTAGGAGATCTGCTGACGAGCCAAGGTCACCTTAATAGCCCTAGGGATTGTTAGGCTCAAGTAGTTTTTGCCACCTTTCTTTTTTTGGAGAAAAATAGTATTTTCCTTTTTCAATAGCAAAAATATACATATAGTACTTTTAGGAAATTTTGGTAAAAATACAGTACACATTTATTTATATTATTAGGTACTTTTTAATATTTCCATATATATTTTTGGTAGCTTTTGGCATTGACCAACAAGGGGGACAATGTAGTTTCTACCGACCTCTACAGGAACAAGGCGTGACGATTAATGTTTCCTTCTGAAACTCTCAATGCTACGATGAGGATGCGTCCCTATTACAATTTAATGTAAAAAAGTTTTGACAGTTGTATTATCGATCAAAATATAGTACTTTTCGTACTATAATGTTTTTCTATAATCTATAGCACAATTGTTTAAAATATAGTAGAGTTTGTCTAAGCTGACATGACGCGCCCCACTACTTAATTAGTTGATTTCGATCTGTGAGTGCAAATATTAAAAACGACACTTCATCTGCGTGGGAGCGTCGACTGCTCAATCGAACGACGCGTGCTCCTACGTTTGAGTCTCACCGGCAAATGAATGACCAATTACAACGGCATTTGTATATGTATTGCGTCCATATTTTAAATTTGCTTGTGTAGGTTAATGCGATAGTGGGACGCGTCATTTCAGCTTAGAAGAGCTCTACGATACTATGGCAACCCTAGGCTCAAGTGGCAGTAGACATGTACCCTCGTACTCAAAATTAAGGAATTAACGCAGACAGCTTTCTAGACACGATTTCGGGGGCAGCGGTGAGGACGACATTTTTATTTTTTAATGCGTATACATATATAGTACATCATCGCACCGCTCGCCACCGACAGGGAGTTCATCCTCACACCTTGGAGCCAAATTGGTCGCGAACTGTGCGGTCCCAAAAGGAACTTTCTCCCACGCACACTATGGTTGTGGAATGAACTACCTGGAGAGGTTTTCCCTGGAGAGTACAACATGGAGTTCTTCAAGAAAGGGGTTAGAAGGTTTTTACGGGGTCGGCAACGCGTGGGTGATGCCCCTGGTATTGCGAACGTCCATAGGCGGCGGTGGCTGCTTACCATCAGGCAGACCGTAAGCTTGTTTGCCACCCTGGTGGTATAAAAAGAAGAAAAAAAATAGTGCTTTTTTATGTTTATTTCCCTCTTTTTCTTGCAATGTAAATACCCTTTCACTTTGTCTGTTTTATGAATAAATAAATACTCATAAATTATTTATTGAAGTAGGCTCAATTAATCTCTTATCAAACGTCAAAAAACTACGGGTAAACAAATCGATCGTCCCTGGCCTCAAGTACCTACGGTTGTTTACTAAAACCACGATCGAATTGAAATTGGATCGTAATAGCAGCTTAATGGTAGTTTGACACGATTTTGGTATTTTGTTACTGTCGCTATTGCATCGATTGAATTGTAATTGGATCGGAATTGCACCTCAATTGTAGTTTGAAGCGTTTTTGGTATTCTGCTACAATTAAAACTGCCATTGACTGTTCTTTCGTAGGCGGTTAAAAACAGGAGTATTTAAGGATAAAGCCCTCCAGTTAAGATAAAGACCAAAGCCCAGCAGTTGACAAATACTAGCTTTTGTTTGCTACTCCGTCCGCGTGGAAAATGGTTTTAGGGCAATTTATGTTTTTCCCTAATGACCAATTTAAATGACCTCCCAAATGTTTAAAAGCTAGTACTACGGAGAGGTCAAGCTGTATCTCTGATTTACCCAACCGCATTAGATGAAACATGGCTATGATTTTAAGTTGGACCCCAAGCTACCAAACTGTGAAATCCCATCAAAATCCATTCGGCGCCATTTCCATAATTCTTATAGATTAGCTGGTCTATTAAGGTTCTAAATCGGGTGTTCCAGCATCCAAAATCAATTATACCCTATATGTTACCCAGGCTTAATAGCTACACACCAAGAAAACAACAAAGTTTCATTCAAATCCGTCCAGCAGTTCCGGTGATTAGCGTGTACAGATAGACAAACAGACACAAATTAAAAAAAAATCTCATTCTTTTACTATTTCTTCATCGCCCTAAATTATTTTTTTGTCAACATATTCGATGTACAGGCACACTTTCTTTACTGTTTTATTATATGTATGATCATGCCGTTGTATCATGTTGTATACCTGTTGAATCATTCGAGAGGAATTCAATACTACAATGACCCTAGATATCAGTGATCGATCCATTAGTTCCTTGGAATCCGCAATACATGCGTCAATATGTAACTATAACGTCTGTAAGTGATTCAAGTATGATTGATTATTTACTAAACTTATGTAGTTTTCCGACGCCATGTTTCCCGGAAAGATTTAATGCGAAGCCATACCGCTGCGTAGGACATACGCCTTACTTTCACAGGCTTCACTCGAGTCAACTATCTCAAAATAATAGTGACAGAAAGTCAAATAAACATGTTTTGACTCTGGTGTATGATATTAGTGTAAATAACAGGACACATGACTACTTTCATGTCAAATAAAATAAAATAAAAATTTATTTATTTAGTAGGACATTACATATCTCTTTCAATCGTCAAAAAGGAGGAGGTAGAAGTAAAAACACAGTAACATGTTGGCCACCCCATGGCCATTACATAATAATTATAACAGAAACTAAGTTTGACGCCAGAGGAAACTTCAACTTTGACGTAAACTTGAGAAATAATTTATCTTGAAGGAAAATAAACAAGTATGTACAGGATACGTAGAATTTATTGCAAATATAATACGCTAAGGTAATAATATTATGTGTCTGTATCCTTTTCCCCATCAGTGGCCCAGTGTTTAAGGTATCTATCTCGTAAGCGAGAGGTACCGGGTTCGAATCCCAGTGCGGACATGTACCAATGACTCTTTTCTGAGTTATTTACATTAGTTGAATATTAACTGATTCTCTTACGGTAAGGAAAAACATCGTGATGAAACCCGCACCCATAAGCAATTGAATGTGTAACTACGATTCAATCTGGTCCGGTTCTCCTGTAAGCGAGGTCACGAAGGTCAGATGGCAGTCGCTCCATTATAATTATGTAAGGCCATCCAGATACCTGCGAACTTTACCATGTCGTCGGTCCACCTTGCGGGAGGCCTTCCCACGCTGCTTCTTCCGGTACGTGGTAGCCACTCGAGAACTCTACTGCCCCATCGGTCATCTGTTCTTCGAGTTATGTGCCCCGCCCACTGCAGATCTCCTCATTTCTCGATCGCGCAACGAGACTCCGAGTATAGACCTTTCCATTGCCCTTTGCGTGACAGTAAGCTTTCATAAAAAGCCCATAGTAAACGGCCACGTCTCTGTTCTGTCATCACTGGCAACACACGTTACCGTATGTATGTTTATGACAAACAAACAGACACAGTGCTCGCCCGCGATGGCGGCGACTGGCACAGTGGGAGGTTGCCGTACGGCCTATCAACTGATAAAAACCGTATCAAATTCGTGTACGCGGCAATGTTTTGCATCTAAACTTACTAGTTTTACGCATTTGTAATCATGAATGGGTGAATCCAGACCGTTTATCCCATTCGTATTGACTTTTAGAATTTTAGAATTTGAGCGTCGGTGGCCTAGATAGAAAGTTAAGGGGTCGGACTCTCGTAAGCGAGAGGTACCCGGTTTGAACCCCATTGCCGCCAATTACCAATAACTCTTTTCTGAGTTTATGTGTACATTAGTTAAACACTAACCGATACTCTTACGGTGAGGGAAAACATTGTGATGAAACCGGCACATTAAGGCGCCTACATGTGTAACCATGATCGAATCTAGTCAGGTTGCCCTGTCAACAGGGCCACGGAGGTCAGATGGCAGTCGTTCCACTGTAATTAGCTGATCTGCCAAATCTTGGATCTTGGTCAAGGCGGACTACGGACCCTCGCGCGCGGGTACACAAGATGATTATTACAAATTTTATTTAGTTTCATTCACATTCCCCCATGTCTATCCGTAATCAAATTTGACCTATTCCCGTATAAATTTTGCATACTCATGTAATCTGTAATCTATAATCATGTAATCTCGAGCTGATATGATGATGGAGACGGAAGATGGCCATAGGAACTCCTATACTACGCATAGTAAACTAATTGAGTTTGGGCTCGTTGTCAATCTATTACAAATACTCTGACAGATCATAGAGAACGCGCGAACGATAAAAGCTGGCTTAAAAAAAAATATTTGAGCTTGTTTTTACGTGAAATTAAAAGGATATCTGATCTGCGTTGTTGTGTATTAAAAAGGCCAGAGTCCACTGCGTATAGAAACCCGATCTCCCAATAATAAAAACCAGCCAACAAACAGATAAACAGACGCACCCGGCGACGGCGGCGCCTGATACCCAGTGGGAGTATCTTCCGATAAGAGTGTTATCATATTCCGCGAAGCCGCTTGTTTTGATGTCCCATATAGGGAAATAGCAAATTAGTCAATATAAATACAAGATAAATTGTGAAAAATATGATTATACTTTTATCATACATTTTTTTACCACGATATTTCGACACAGTTGCATGCAGTTGTATCGAGGTAGAAACAATACTAACAGTGGTAATAAACCTTATAATATGTGCGATGAAAGTGTAGTGAATGACGACGAAAGTCTTAAAACCTATTATATCATTATAGGTTGGCACCTGGTATGACTTAAAAAATAAGAATTTAATAAGAAAAAATCCCCATTTGATGTAGTGCCACAGTTTTTTACTCGTTTTCATCAGTCAAATGAGTAATGGATCGAAGTATTATTTTAACTGACACTAAAAATAGCCATTTTTTTGCCTTAAATTTGGGCCATACCATCTCAAAGAGTATTGGAATCCTCGGCGTCGATATATCGAACAAAGCCCAGTTTAGGGATCACTTGGAGGATAAAGCCAAGCTGCCTTTAAAAAAGCTTGGGGTGCTTAATAAAGCCAAACAGTGCTTCACACGGGGCATCGCTTTTTGCTGTACAAAGCACAGGTTCGTCCCCACATGGAGTACTGCTCCCACTTATGGGCTGGTGCACCCCAATACCAACTCCTTGCATTTAATTCCATCCAACGCCGGGCTATTTGTATTGATCCTTTTATTCTTGGCAGTGAATGCTTTTCTGTGGGTCGGGTGTTGCTTTTATGTTCTTTCGTTAGCATCGACGCCAAAAGAGTTTTATGATAATTTTAACGTTTGTTACTTAGATGGGGTTTTCTTTAAAATAATTACATAAGTGTGGTTTTAAAACAATGGTCAAGAAACTTTCAGTAAAACTGGTTGGCGTGTCGGGCGACGTGGCAGGTGCTTATTTTGCCCAAGGTTAACTCTGGCGGTTCAGCGGGGCAATGCAGTCAGCGTTCTCGGAACGATGGCCCGGGGTAACATAGGCGCATTCGATGACAGGTATTTCTTAATTGAAATTTTATTGTAAACTAGCTTCTGCCCGCGACGTCGTCTGCGTGGAAAGCGTTTTTAGGGCAGTTTATCTATTTCTTGACATACACACAGACTAGAAATTTAAAATTTCTTATTCTGTTACTATTCCTTCATCGCCCTAAATTATTTCTTGTAATGATTCTAAAAGCAAGAAACACGCTTCTACTACTATTTTACAAGTGGATACGGATTGTAAATACTTTTTGATCTTAATAAACAAAGTTTGTGTGGCTTATTTAAACGTTACAAAGTTATCTCCAATGAATACTGGTTCGGTAATATCGCTGAAGGTCTAATAAGATTATTACTGTAAGCAAACTGCTCATGAGCAGTAAATCACGATCTGGAATGATTTCCCTTCCAAAGTCTTAGCTTTGCACTGTAACATGTGAGGTTCTTCAAAAGGCGTCTACAGACACCTCAAAGGCCGGCACCGCATCTGCTCCCCTTGGGTTGCAGATGTCCTGGACGACGGTGGCCACTTTCCATCAGGTTTCCCTAGGGAGACATAGGTACCTAGGTACTTAATAAAAAAACGGAATCAAACCGTTATTACCTAATTAAACCTATTATTCTATAAGAAATTTATGGCTGTAACTCCAAAATAGCTTAGACTACCGAAGTCTAACTGAAAACCAGCGTCACGGGAACAGTCGTGGCATATGCTGAGTATCTGTTTTCCGTCGAATTATGTCTTCTTTTGCTTTCTTTTTTGAATATCTTTGAATGTTGTGCCGTGTGTCGGAGTGGAATAACCGGTTTTTACTCAACCTCTTACCTACTTACTTACAAAACCATCTAATCTTCCTTTCCCTGTCGTCCCTCAGACACCTGCCAATAAATAATAAAAAAATAATCTTGCCGTTAACGTTCCGGTTGCGCTCTCGAACACGAAAGCCTGAGGTCCGGCTTGACCATGATCCAGGATTTGGCGATCAGGTAATAACTAGCTACTACCATCTGACCTCCGTAACCCTGCTGGCAGACACCTGCCAATAACAACTCGCAATTACACAACCATTGCAATCATTGCGCAGCTATCATTATTGCGCAATATTGAACATACATTCGCCGATGGAAAGACAAACACAAATATTGTGTTACCAACCAACTTACTGTGTATTACGATCGGGTAACGGCGCCTGTGATATAGATAAGAGTGAAAAGAAACTATTTACTGATAAACACCAACATGTTGAATCATGAAACTCGTTATCTGCTTAAAGAGCACGCTTCTACACGCGCTACACAACCAAAAACTGTGCTAAAGATAATATTATTTACTGTAGCGTTGAGCGCATTGTAGGCGCCAAGCCAAGGTCAATGACACGGCTGGAACAGGTGTTCGCGCGACATAGCTTGCGCCGCAAGCGAGACTTTGTTTCTTTCTCCCAATATTAGGATGAAAGAGATAGCAGTGTCTATGTCGCATCTTATCGTGCGCGGATGATGAGATGTCGGCGGTAATACACATCGGTTCGGATTCGTAGAGCGTCGCTTCTGGCTGTGAATTCTCTACTATCTGAACTTCGGGGAATGACTTGATGAACTATTTAGTTTAGTGCTACCGTCTTTTCGCACCCTTCGACGATGTAGTGGTATGGTGGTAGTTATTGGAGGGGTTGGTGCTATATATTTCTATTATTCTACTTCATCATCAGAATCAGAATCAGAATCAGAATCAGAGAATTTTATTGTTAAGACTGTGCTAACAAATAAATGTTTACATGTTTACATCAGTTACCCTTTCGGGTGTACAATAATTATAAAAAATTACAAAATAACAATGATTAAATTCTAAAAGCTAAAACAGTCATAGCCCATAACAGTCCACTGCAGGAATAAAGGCCTGTCCCACGAAAGGGGAGGTTATTGCCATAATCCCCATGCTTGGTCAGCGGGTTGGATATTGCAGTGTTATAAATTATAACAATCAAAAACGCTGCTGGCCTTTTTCCAGCCAGCGGAGACTAGATCTTTTGTCTCGTAAAATTTATTCTACTTACTATAAGTTAATTTATCTTAGATATAAAAATTAAAACAATGCGTTGGCCGAGAATCGAACTCGGATCAACTGCTTGGAAGGCAACTATGCTGACCATTACACCACCAACGCATGTAACATTTACCACAGAAAACAACTGTTAGTTTTACGGAGAACTGCTTCACAATGTTTATACAATTGGTTTCTAGTAATAGACAAAATAACAGAAGGTAACTTTATATTATTTATATTGGCCGTGTGAATAAAACCAACCCCTAACACCCCTAAGATTTGGAACGACCTGCCTCCATCTATACGGGGGCTAGTCAGAGTCACTAAAAGTACGTTTATGAAACATAGTAAATCTTGGCTGCTGTTGAAGCAGGCTCTGGTGTGTGGGGTGTGACGCTGCGCAGTGAGGTGGCTGGCTATGTGCTTTGGTGGCTGTGTGCTTTTTATTTGTGTTTCTTGTTTATTCCCTTCTTCAACTTCGTGTGTGTGTAAGTAGATATTGTATATTTTGAAGGGAGTGGCAGAATAGCAGGAGGTGGGACTTGTGTCACGCTCGCCTGAGCCATAAGCCCATTTATCATCGGGCACATTTTAAATTTGTTTTTTTGTTTGTTATGTATTTATGTATATGGTTTTTATTTTAAAATTCTGAAATGTTTTATTTTATATCGTTTTTTGTAAGATGGTAAATTAACTATTATTTATTTATTTTACACTTGGGGGTGTCGTACAAGGCGACTAATGTCTTCGAGGCAAAAGTGCTGGAGTCTCCGTAGGCTGGAAAATGAGCACCAACGTTTTTCATTGTTATGTTTCTAAAACTGCGATCTCCAACCCGCCTGCCAAGCGTGGAGCTTATGGCAATAACCTCCCCTCTCATGGGAGAGTCTCTAAGTCCTGCAGTGGACAGTAAGGGCTGTGATGATGAACTTTATTATGGCTAGTTGGTCATTGGCACGTTCTGCTAACCTAAATAGGTAATAGTGCTAACTAGCCTAGCGGTATTTTATGGACGGGCCAGATGAGTCGTGCGATGTAACGAAAGTGCCAGCCTATCAAATGAAAGAAAAAGCACCGCATCCATAACATATATATCATAAAGTGAGCGCCGGGGATTATATAGAGATGAAGAGGTTGGCAGACAGGAGAGAAGAGTGGCGATTGCTCCACCGACTAGAGTTATACTCTTAAATATATGATGATAATGAACATCTACGATTCATGTATTTAGGTTGCAGGCAATAAAATGTAGAACCGCAAGTGCGTTGTCACTGTGAGGACTAAGATGAAATGCCCATGCCTGTAATTGCACTGGTTACCTTCAAAGCGGAACACAACAATGCAAGCACATTGTTGTTTGGCGCCAGAACTAGATAAGGCGGTGGTACTCACCCAGGCGGACTCTTCAGACACCTGACAAACTTCGAAAAGCCAACTCACGCGTCAATACCAAACATGCACATTGGCTATCCTTTATTTCTACACGGATAAAACAAAGAATACCACAACAGAGTCAAGACCATGGACTTATAGTATATGTTATGTGTGTTGTTGAAAAAATTGCGTCGGCTAAGTGGACGTCGACTGGTCGGCTACCCAGATATCGCTGGATGTATGAAGTACCTACTGATAAACCTTCACCGCTCATCAAAGGTCGTCTAGGCTTATCAAAGGTTAGCTGGAAGAAATCCCGTTGTGGGATAAGCTCGCCTTTGAATTATAAACTGTATTTTTATTTCCTGTAATGTTATAAATTGATGCAATAAAGAGATTACATACATACATACATACATACGTTCATAAGTGTGTGTAAAAACCTAATTAGAATAAATGTTTTTGAATTTGAATTTGAATTTTTGGCAGGAGATGGCGCAGGACTGGAAGAGGTGGCGATCTCTGTAGTCGGAGGCCGAGATCCACTTTGGTTCGCTGAGCCAGCGCAGCAAGTTAGTACTATAAGTCCATAGTCAATAGATACTTAGATGGTGTCGACTGTTGATATCCTACTATCATTGATAGATGTCTCCCGTCCGTATACTGTTTCATATTTTATTTTACTTCTAAGAATTCGCACGGACGTCAATACCAACTGTTTTACTACTTATTTGTTTTGTGTCAGCAAACAGCAATACCTACTACCTATAGAGATTTCGTTTGGATACAATTGTATTGTATTGTATGTATTGTAATTACACTTCCCCAACGGGACACATTTTCAAACAGACTAATATATACTGCTCTCAAAGTGTAAATTTAAAACGTTATAATTTGCTCTAGTTTAAACTCCTCGGAGGTTATGCAAATATGTTTAGGCTTTTCGTTAAATTAACTGTCTAGGCATATTTACATAACCTTCTAAGAGTTTGAGTAAAGTCTAGTTATGGAACTCTGTTTGAAAATTATACAGAACAAATAAGTTCCCCCAGTTTTTTTTCATCGGACAACGAGTCCACGAGGGACTTCCCGTGAAAAGTTGACAAATGAAGCTATTTTTTTTTATTGCTAAAGGTCGATCTTACCGTGTGCCTGACCTGATGGAAAGTCGCCACCGTCAACCAGAACAGATGATCCTCGAAAAATACATCTTGGAGTCTTGAAGATTCTTGAATAATGGCCATGAGGTTTCCGGCACCCTTCAACTGACGGGTGGCCATAAAGTCATAAAGGCGACTGTTTCGAGGCTAACCAGCCATCGGAAGACGCGATCCAGGCGAGCGCTTCATCCTTATGTCGTGGATATTCCAGTTATCCGCACGAGCCGCTTTGGCTCGACCTTTATAATGTGCACGGCTAAGGAGTGGAACGCGTTGCCTGCGAGTGTGTTTTCAATATAATCTGGATGCCTTCAAGGCTGGAGTGAATAGGCTGTTCCAAGACGGGCATGCTCCATCTTCGGCCGTATTGTCACTTACCAACAGGTGAGATGGCAGTCAAATGCCTGTCTTGTACAATATTAAAAAAAAAAGACTAGACAAGTATCGTCGACCTCATAAAAAACTTCAACCTCATCGTCATTTTCCATCAGCTAAAAGCATGAGATAACAACTTCAGACCTAAAAACTAATCTTTTGAACTACGCAACGGACTAGTGTAGTTTAAATAAACTTCATTTTCTGTGGATTTCTATTTTGGTTTTAAACACACGAAACTAAAAAAAGTATATTTTGATTACACAAATAATCGATCACTCAACAGCTTAAAATAATACGTACTTACATACTTTACTGTTTTCGCCGTGATAAGGTATTTAGCAGTGTAGAGACGCTGTTTCCATCCAACGATTCCATGGCAACGGGAATTTTCCTATCTTACGTTAGAGATGTGCTATAATAAATTGTCTCTGAACAGCTGATTTTGTTATGTACCTGCTTATAAGTAATGCATGTGGTGTGGGTGTATTTGTAATACTTACAATTTTGTCATTTACACTTCACATCAAGAGCCCATAATCACAAATAGTCCACTGCTGGACTTTAGCCTCCTTCACACTAGTGGCGGGTATTGCTACATTCTCCACTCCACACCATAACGTGCTGTCCTAATTGGCAACGGTCGTGCGACCATGGTCGCAGGACTGCTCCGAATTAGGACAGCGCCTGAAGGTTGGATATCGTAACTACTCCACCTATATGATTTCTCTGTTCGAGATTTGAATTTTTTATTTCCCGATTAAAAAAAAGAGGTGTGTTATAAGTTTGACGTGTAAATCTGTGTGTCTGTGTATCTGTGGCTCTGTATATTTGTGGAAGTGTGTCTCTGTCTGTGGCATCGCAGCTTCCGAACGAATGGGCCGATTTCGATGGAGTTTTCTTTATTTGAAATCTCTGGTTTAGCAATTTAGAAAATATTTGAGTATATGTACACTTTGTCGGGGCTTTTCCGACGTATTTCTGTCGGTTAACCTATTTCAAGGTTCATCGCTGCCCTATTTCACACTGCAAATCTATATTTAGCAAGTCCACACACTCTGACGTAGCAAGGTGAATGCCACATGTATGAACGAACTCGTTCCAACAAGCCCAGACACTGTTGATAACAGATAACGGTTAGTACAACTAGATTCGGGGTGTTTAACCACAAAATCTTACATCGTGTCTGTGTCTATTTATATAACTAAATTCGACGAAATTAACGAGACGAGACGAAAAATTATGTGGGTAGGTGTCTTCTCCTTTATGTTGGCTAGTCTTAGCGGTGACACTGTCGTGCCCCCAGATAATAGCAGTAATAAACGAGCAGACCGCCCACCTGATGGTAAGAGGTAGGTAACTGTCGATCAACGATTCATGCATCTAGGTTGGAGGCAACAAAAATGTAGTACCATATAAGCGTTGTCACTGTGAGGACTAAGATAAAATGCCTCGTGCCTGTAATTGCGCTGGCTACCTTATCCTTCAAACCGGACCAGAAGCATTGTTGCTTGGCGGCAGTAATCTCATACAGGCAGTCTCCTCAGGCTTGAGAGAGTGCTACCACATGATAATAGATATACTCGCGGCCTAAGAGTAGCAAGCCTGAGGAAAAA
This sequence comes from Blastobasis adustella, assembly GCA_907269095.1. Classification (NCBI taxonomy): domain Eukaryota; kingdom Metazoa; phylum Arthropoda; class Insecta; order Lepidoptera; family Blastobasidae; genus Blastobasis; species Blastobasis adustella. Next base: position 13,814,923 of record OU026137.1, read on the forward strand.
TAATCATTTTAATTCAACAATCGTTTCTTTCCTCGGACCAAAACTAGACCGGGCAGAAACGCCTGAACACTCGTTGGCGAGAGTTCAGGATGCAACAATCTGTCGATTTTGGCCCTCTAAATGTATTGGTTCGTGAAAGAATTAGGATTGTATGTATTTTGGTACAAAATTCCACTCAAAAATTTTACTGCGGTCCCTAACTGAGGAAAAAAGGTTTATCTTAATTTAGCGATCGTTTTAGCCCGCGGTCCAAAACCAGACCGTGCAGAAAAGCCTGAACCCTTGGTTGGCTTGAGCCCAAGAAACGGTGATAGAGCTCCATTCTTCAATATTGGTGTCAATAAACAAAAAAGTGTGTTTTACACTTTGATGCAATGGTATTTCCAATAATTAGGTAGGTGCAATTTAACGTTCGGAAATTTTTATTAATGATATAATTATCTCCATAGCAGCAAAAACTGGATGGAAAAGTAACGACCAATTATAGGCATTGATTCATAATCACCAGTTCTTAGGACTATTGTTGCTATTTGATAAAATTGAATGTTATGTAATAATATGTACCTAAGGTATATCAGCTGATTATTTGCTTAATCAGAATAGCTAGTATTCGCTTTCCTAGATAAGATAATAACCGGTATTATCACCTATTTGAAAATGCTTATCTGTGATTCGTTCAAGGGTTTATGATTTATCACCATTAATCATAACCTACTTTTACATGGTCTGAATAATTTATACTGATTATAATTTTATGACCGTATAAAGTCGTATATCGGGGCAGCAGCGTTTTCCATTGTTACGCCGGCGAGCATTTATGGCAATACCCTCCCCATTTGCGGGACAGGACCTTAGTCCTGCAGTGGACTGTTATGGGCTGTAATGATAATCATTATATGTACCCGTACTGTGGTAAAATTGTGTTGTCAATAAATATCCGCAGTTTAAGGATGTTGGTAGCCGAGTGGTTAACGTATCACTTTCCATCAGGTGAGTTGAGGTGAAATTCAAGCTTTTTGACAATAAAAAACAAAAAAGAAAAAAAAGTAAGGCGGGGCGCGGGTCCTCCTGGCCATTGCCATTTCCGCACTATGTGTTCTCTCTCTCCATACTATACTGAAAATTCTGTCGCAACAAATATGCTAAGCTATCATCATCATCATCAGCCTATACTGGTTCATTGCTGGCCATAGGCCTCCCCAAGGCACGCCACTTAGACCGGATTTAAATGGACATTTCATAATCATCAATAAAAAATAAATCATCTTGACATTAATGTCCCGGTTGTGCTCTCGAGAACGAGGGCCCGGGGTCCGCCTTGACCATGATCCAGGATTTGGCAGGTCAGGTAATTACAGTGGAGCGACTGCCATCTGACCTCCATGACCCTGCTACCATGGAAACCTGACCAGATTGGATCATGGTTACACATCCGGTCGCCTGAATGTGCAGGTTTCATCACGATGTTTTTCCCTCACCGTAAGAGCATCGGTTAGTATTCAACTAATGTACATAACTCAGAAAACAGTCATTGGTACATGGCCGGAGCGGGATTCGAACCCGGGACCTCTGGCTTACGAGTTGGATACTGTAACCGCTCGGCCACCGATGCTCTTTTTCATAATCATCAATAATTGAAGAATTTGACTCTTGTCGGTGGAGCAATCACCACTCTTTCACTTCACATATTATCGGGTTTGTCACCACTGTTAGTTTTGTTTTTACCCCGATATTTCGTTTTTACCCGATAATGTGTGTAGTGAAAGTGTAGTGAATAACCACGAAAGTCTTAAAACCTATATCGCCACTCTTCTCTGCCTGCTAACCTTTCACTTCTTTATCATCTTCTTCTTCTCTTCTTTGCCTCAGCTTGACTAGTAAAATAAAAAAACTAAAAGTAGGATTAAGAAGTCGAGGGGTTAGGTTTGGCTTGCATTGAATTCCTTGTGACTAGATCATATTCATATTATATTTATTCATAAATAGTAATATTAACTTGTCATTATTATAGGAATATCAATTAGATTATTGACTAGTAGCATATATTGGTAAATACATTATGTCATAGATATAATTTCATTGTCATAGATCAATTCGTACAGTTACATTCAATTACACAATACATTCGATTCGATAGATAGATGATACAATTTATTGACAATTAAAACAGATTATAACAATGATATAAATAACTACTGACTACTAATCATATGATTTTTTATTTTATTGTTCGATTACATAGGTATAAATATGTCAACGGTTTGCATTAAAAAAATAGTTTTGTAACTAAACCTTGACATCGCTTATTTCTTCCAAGTATCAACTCAATACTGTTCATTTTAAACTGTACTTGCAACGATGTAGATCGAGTTCCTTGACTATGTTTATTTTTGTATAAACTTTTATAAGCAACCACTCATTTAAAAGTGCACCTATAGGCGCAAGATTGTAGATCCGAGTTCCTTTGCTTTGTTTCTCTTTTTATTTATATTTCTTATGCACTGGGTTTTACAAGCAGCCTTCGTGCAATTGTTGCGAAAGTGTATACCGAGGGAGTCCCCTTTCCACTGGGTTTAACCCGAGTATTTTGAGCTGACGTTAACCATTTCAAGGCCAGCTGAGCATAGTTAATCTAGACAATAGAGTGTTACAATTCGGTCTTTGTGTAATAAATAGTATAGCCTCACGAGATGCCAATGGGCTCCCGTCACTGTTCAACCAGTCTCCGGGTCCCCGGCGTCAACCTTGCTTCGCCAACGGCATTAGGAGGAACACCTAACAAGTGGCGACCTCGTTACGGTGCTGAACGTACGACAAGCCTCAACGTACGAAACGGTCACGCATTGAGTTCCCGGACACTGAAAACAAACAAATCGCCCATAATGTGTCATATCACATTCAGAAGCGCGCTTCCTGCAAATGATAACTGGAAATACAAATAACAAAATAATAAACATGTTTGTATTGTAAATTCCCTTGATATTACCGATTTACCATACAAGGGGAATCCAGTTATAATGAATCAGAGTTCAAACTAAGCCGTAACAAAACAGAATTGATAAGGACAGCGACAATAACATTTATATATTTTTACGCAATACGTGCCGTAGAAGCAAGTGCTTTATATTAGTCATTAGTGAACTATTAAAGGTAGATGGGTAGGATATAGGTAATAAATGGCTACACAATGAAGATAAGAGATAATTTGTGACCCGCAATTGATTTCTGTTAAGCTGCAGAGCCTCGAGCATCGGCGTAGGGATTCCCGTCTGTCATTCTGCCTCATTCCGTCTGCCCTTTTCCGCCATCGGGAGATGCGATCCGGGTGAGCGCTTCATCCTTATGTCGTGGCTCTTTCAGCTATCCACACGAGCCGCTTCAACTTTGGACCGAATGGAACACGTTGCCTGCAAGTGTGTTCCCTGATCATTATTATTTCAACGAATTCAAGGCCAGAGTGAATAGGCTGTTCCTAGACAGGCAAGCTACCAACTTCGTCGAAATGACAATACGACTTAGGCTAGGCTGTATCACCGTGGATCCAATCATCCGATGTTTGCGCTCAGAATCCTTCAAGAGACACGCCTATGGAGCCGATCTTTACTCCCAGAATCCTTCAGGCCTGCCACGAAAGGAATCATCCCTTCATTTTTGCTTACTTATACATTCATGAATCTTCTCATCCATTGTCTTTGGTTTTGATCTAACCATTATTGTAGAATTCTTTGCGTTACTATTATCTACGACAATTTATGATATAAGTTCATGGTCAGAGTTGCAAAAAAAGGCGACCCATTTCAAACCTGATAGTTGTTATGTTTTTATGACAAACCGGTTCTACGTTGAGTTCTGCAGTCGTTTTACAGAAAGAGTTATGTGAAATGGTTTTTCAAATATGGCTGATACTACATTTTACTTAACTTTATTAAGCTTAAAGATACTTATTGTACATGTTAACCAAAAAATTCTACGCCAAGTAACGACGCCAAGTAATCTTTACAAGATTTCGTAAGCCAAGTCAATATCTCAGAATTACATTCTGCTACTTCTTCTCAATTTCGTTTGTTCTTGAGCATTTTCAAGAGCAAATATAGTGTATAAAGACGGACTTATTGTTTCACCACCAGAAACCAAACGTCTACAAGTTGAATGTTATTTCTCGTTTCATAGAAAATTAACAAAACAAGGACACAATGAACAAAACCACGTAATTCCCAGACAAGCAAAAATACATCTGTAGCGAACGAGATAGAATAAAACAAAAAACAGTCGCCAATGACGACTAAGCATTGCGTATACGCTTGCTGGCTGACCAATTTGATTTGATCCCTGTTTCGTATTAATTTCAACTAATTGATTAGTCGAAGAACTGGATTCAGGCACATTCAAGGTCTCTGTTATGCTGGTCGGTGGTGTGACGTCAAATAATAAAACGATTTGACCTGTTTTAATATGGTGACGTTCAGTTTCGCATATTTGTGTTGCGTTGCGTATTGTTTTCTATCGTGCACTGTCGTCAATGGACGATCTAATTTCAGATTAAATGTGTTTGTTTTCGTTACGTATGCAGTAGAAATTATGATATGAAATGCAAGCTATGTAGAGGGCTTTGCGTTTGGAAGCGACAAACTCTTCAGCCTTGTTTGGCCTCAGATCAAGAAATAAAGATGGCGTGTTGTCAACCGTGACATGAGGCTGCTGTAGATTAGTTGTCAATAGCAACCAATGGTTTGGTTGTTTATGTGTGCGTGTGTGTCCGTGTACGTACAGTTAGTTTTGCGTGCGTCAGTATGTTGTTTGCAGGATTAGTCCTGTCTTTATTTTTATTTGGTCTTAGGATTTGGCCCTCAAAAGTGATTTTGCTGTAGAACGTCCACGGCTGAACGTAGGGCTTCCACATCGACTTTTTTTATTAGCTCGTCCGTCCATCTCGTGAGAGACCGTCATTGCTATTGCCGGTACGTGGTTGCAAACTTTGTCGCCCAATCCAAGCGCGTACTCACAATCGCCCACGGTATTATGAGCTAAAATGGCTAAAAAATTATAAAAACAAAAATTTTTTGGCCCCATTGGCCCCATCGGCCATTGGTTCTACCATACCAGCCCATTGCCCCTATTTGGAGCCTATGTCGGCGATCTTCATCATCATAGCCCGTAACAGTCCACTGCAGGACTTAGGGCCTCTCCCACGAAAGGGGAGGTTATTGCCATAATCTCACGCTTGGCAGGCGGGTTGGAGATCGCAGTGTTTAAATATAAAAATGGAAAATGCTGCTGCCCATTTTCCAGACTACGGAGACTCTTGATCTTTTGCCTCGAAAACATTAGTCGCCTTGTACGACACCCATGAATGTAAGGGGTTGGTGCTATTCTACTCTGCCGGACACCACACGGCCTATCTTAGTTTCTACCTATTTTGAATATATAAAGGTTTTTAATCATTCTTCAGTCACGTGGAAAGAGTTAGGAGAGCTGGGCTCTAGAGTCAAAGTTCGTGGACTTGATACTTCCTTTTCCTTCCTTCTATATGTATATTGATGGAACTATTTGATAGTCTTCAAAATTGGCAAACGTATCAACGTTGCAAATAATTTAGTTCGTCTGTCATGCAAATATGGTATGTACGGCAAAGACAGTATTCCCAACTGTAAATGTAACTTGTATTGTGTCGTGGTGTGATATATGTAATAAATTTCTATTCTTTCTTTCTTACATGAAATAACGCGTATAAACATATGCAATACCAAGGTTAATCTACTCTCCAGTTACATGTCCGTAATTATGCTCGGTGTTACGATCCGTTCTTATCTCAAACTGCATGCGTCCGAGAAATTCTTTCACAATCTACGCAGCACTTTAATTGATTACCAACCTTTGGTACAATACGACACGAAATAACACTGTATTGACTTGGTGGACATAATTATGCGTTGCATTTTCTATGCCGATGACGCAAACTCGAATGAGATTCATAAACACAATATTTGTTGCATTCACGGTTTTAGATATCCTAGACTATAGGACATCATCTTTGCGTTAATGTTCTGGTTGCGTTCTCGCGCATGAGGGCCAGGGGTCTGCCTTCACTGTGATCCAAGATTTGGCAGATCAGACAATCTGTAATTGTATTCGAGGTGGAGCGACTACAATCTGATCTCCGTGACCCTGCTACCAGAAGAACCTGACCAGATTGGATCATGGTTACACATTCAGTCGCCTGAATAGGCAGGTTTCATCACGATGTTTTCCCTCACTTTAAGGACATCGGTCAGGTCTAATACAATTATTATTATTTACCTACAACTAAATCTAAATAAATAAAACTAGGAACAGCTTATTAAAAAAGAGTTGCTCGTGGTGACAGATGGAACAACATTAATTTATTATCAGACAAACATTTTAACATATACGTAGTAGTCTGTGTTATCAGGCTACAAATACCACATACATACCACTTAGGGCGAGAACAGATAATATATTTCCAATCTGTTTCTTACTTCTTCAGTTTACGAGTTCTCCCACGGAAGAGGAGGTTACTGCCATAATCTCCACGCTCGGCAGGCGGGTTGGAGATCGTAGTGTTGTAAATATAACAGTGGAAAACGCTGCTGCCCATTTTAGTCTATAGAAACTCTAAAGTCTCGAAAACATTAGTCGCCTTGTACGACACCCACGAGTGTAAGGGGTTGGTGCTATTCTACTCTGCCGGATACCAACCTGTGCACCTAATGCATAGTTTCAAGTCTATTCCATCCTATCATTCAAGTGCTGTTGCTTAGAACCACATGTTTTTGCACGAATGCGATGTGCGTGGTGAACGACCTTCGCTCCACATTATAATGTTAGCAACTGGCGCTCAGACAAAGGCATGACTCAAATGGCGCAAGACTTCTCTCATTAGCTAATTCAATAACACTAAGCTTCTTTGAATCAGTTGTTTGCGCTATAAATAGTGCCAACGACGTAAAACCACAGGTGACATACTTGTAAACATTTTTGTTCATCTATTCATCAGACTAGAAAATACTGTTATCTATTTTACTATCGATGCTCTTGCCTCTGTGAGGGAAAATATCGTGAGGAAACGTGCACATTTAGACGACTGTGATGTATCGACTGTAACCATGATCTGTGCACGGGGTCACGGAGGTCAGACGGCAGTCGCTCTACTGTAATTGATCTGCCAAATCCTGAATCATGGCCCCTTACAAAACATTTTTTCGCACTGTTTTGTAACTATGTAGTCTTTGATAGTTTTTAAATTAAATTAAAAATCATTTAGTTCAGACTCATAGTAGCCCATAAAATAAATACACTATTACATTGATTTACAAAATTAGGTACTAGGTATATCAAATTCCATACAAATTACAATGTCCATACAATTAAAAATGTCAAGTAAACGAAATAAATTGAATAATTATTTTATTATTAATCATTATTATTATTTTGAAATCATTATCTTGACATACTTATACTGTAATTGACTTGTAATTAACAATGATCAATAAAACATGAATGAATGAATAAATGAATAAGGTTTTATAATAAAATAAACATTTGAATACTCTACTTTTTTACTTTTAAATAACAAGGGTAGGCAAATTCGTACTTAAATGATCCAGGCGGCATCATCAAAGTGAAAATTTCTGTCAAGGTCGACTTTCTAGGTAGGACAATAATCTTCAAGGAGAAAGTAAATGCAATTGATTTCGGTAGCCTGTAATCATGATAGCCGCCATTCTGGCCTTTCCAATCAAGGATAGAGCACATGCAATATTGTGAAATCAAGCGGAGGAAATACGAAAGTCTAGCGCAAGACTTCGTATTTCAGCCGTTTGGTGTGGAAACGTTGGGACCGTGGGGCCCAGGTACGAGAAAGTTCATTATAGAACTTTCAAAAAAATTAAATGACACCACTGGTGACCGGAAAGCTGGCTCGTTCCTCGGACAACGGATTAGCATCGCTATTCAACGAGGCAACGCAGCCAGCTTTCTGGGCACCATTCAGGGGGGCAGCGGTGTGGACGACTTTTTTAATTTTTAGTATATATTTTATGTGTTAATGAATAGGTATATGTAGTGGTAGGTATATGTATATAGATATATTTGTATTGTAACTGTAAATATTTTACGTCAATAAATGTCATGTGTTATTCTACATATATATTGTGAAAGAAAATTGTCTTTGTAAGGAATCTATACTTCCACTTCCACGAGATTCTTAAATGTTGCCTGGAAGAAATAAAGGTTGCCTGGAAGAAACAAAGGTTGTCTGGAAGAAATAAAAGTTGTCTGGAAGAAATCGCTTATAGCGACAACGCTGACTTTGCTCATATGTATTTCTTATGTAAGTGATTGATATTTATTTTATTTTATTTATTAACATGAATCAACAGCTTTCTCTTATCACAAATGTATACTTAGTCTATTATTCCGTACATAAGCCAATTACTGATTCCCACTTTGTTTCCTTAACATATAATTATAAACTATATCGGTAATGTACATGCACATGTTTGTTTTTATCTAAACTTTAAATAGGAGGTAGAAATCAATTTAACTCGTAGCAAATCTCCCTGCACGGAGAAGTAGTTGTGAACGTAAGGTATGAGTGTGTTTTTGTTTAGTGTTGTGTTTTATGAGCAATAAAGTGTTTGTCTTTTTATTTACTTTCTACATACGTACAAAAATTACATAGGTATATCACCCCCGTATCCCATTGACAGAAAGAGAGATAGAAAACATTTATTGCACGTAGACACCACGACACGATGATTAGGTAAAAAAAAAAACAAAGAACTAATTATGAATACACAATTATTATACAGAGTCACAAGTTACGACCCTGACACACCTCCTACTAACTCTGAATAACCTTGACAGTTTTTAGAGTCTAAAACATAAAATCCTTCTGAGTTTCGTCTTAAAACATCGAGAGACCAACAAAATGGGCCGGCTTACGCAATAAATGAGGTATAAGGATAATCAACTGATTAACAACACTTGCAATGTCGATAATAACTTAGAAATACATATGCAAAGAGTTGGACATTGGAAAGCATGACTGGCTGAAACAGAGGGCGATTGCCCGGAACCAACTGCGCAGTATGAACTAAATGTTAGAGAAACGTTGGAAAGCAATTTAGTATAGAGTTGTGCAATTTTATGCTGATACTGGGTCGGCACACGTGGCCCTAAATGATAGCGCGTTAAGAGGAAGCTCCAATCAAAACGTTGCATAGTTTATGTCCATTTTATTTTCACTCTTGGACTCTTTTCTTAGAATAGAGGGAGGCAAACGAGAAAGCCGGGAATCAAGTCTAATTATTATTGGTGTATTGAATTGTAATTGGATTGCAAAAGCAGCTTAAGACGTTTTTGGTGTTATTACTGTTACTAATGGCTCGATGCTCAATGGCAGTTTTACGTGTGTTTTTATGTTGTACGGCAGACAAACAGTCAAGCGGGCCACCTGATGGTAAGTGGTCACCGCCGGCAATGGACACCAGTAACACCCGTTTTTGGTATTCTGCTACAATTAAATCTGCTGTTTAGCTGCTATTGCGATCCAATTACAATTCAATCGCGGCAAGTAAATTAGCGGTTTCGAGGCCCAAGTCGACAGTTGTGGGCTCCGGTTGTTTTAGAATGTAACTTTCGGGGATTGTTTTGAATATGAATGCGATTATTTATAATTTTTCTAATAGAGGCTGCGGAAGTGTCAAACTGCGGTGACTGCATTCCATCAGGCAGGCCTTAAGCTTGCTTACCACCTTACTGGTTTTTCAAGAAAGGGATGAATACGTTTTACGAGTTCAGTAACGCGTGGGTGATTACAATTTCAATTTCAATTTATTTATTTAATCGTCAACATGGGTTACAAAGTTAGTTACATATATTTTATAGATCTCCATGCTCCACCTTACGGTATACGATACAATACACATAGGTTACTACTACTTTATACAAAACTAGAATAAAATGAAATTCATCCCTTTAAAATATCTAATATTCATTCACTAAATTACTAAAAAGATGTCAAGATAAACCATTTTGCTTTTGATGTCAAATCAAATCAAATCAAATCATGTTTATTCAGTTTAGGCTTTTTACAAACGCTTATGAATGTCATAAGTTTAAACATTACAATAATTTTATTGTACATAAATAAAACAAAATGCTCAAGCGCCCTGGCACCACCACCACAGACCCCTGCTCATGGCCCATGCCCCTGGTATTGCAAACGGCCATAGGCTGCGGTGACTGCTTCATCAGACAGGCCGTAGGCCAGCTTGTTTGAAACCTTAGTGATATAAAAAACCTATAAAAGAAGGATCGCCTTAGTTTTATGACCCTTAGAATACACATCGCCTTGTGTAATCAATAGTCAAGAATAATCAGCCGCGCATTTTCCTTATAGAAGTGACATTGCGAATCAAATTGAGTTTTATCGTTTAAATAAATAAGATAGGGCGCAACGTGTGCCATTATCTATCACCGATAACTTGTGCCAGATAAGACAGAGCGGCAGATAAACAATACGTGTTAGATAAGATAACATAACACATACAAAATTATATTTAGAGCAACTGATTCACGGGAAATTCTTTTGCAATCGCCCTTTAAGTCGAAACTATAATAAGCGGTATGCGTAATATCCTTACTTGTATAATTAATTAGTAATACATGAATGTCACATTCGATTGTTGTCTTTTACCTTTATGAGTTTGTTGTTGATTACTTTAAACGATTCTTTCGTATGGTCGAAACAAATATGCAGAAACTAGAAAGTTGTCAAGTATGTGTAAGGTTCCTCTATTTACAGGGCCACGGAGGTCAGATGGCAGTCAACATCATCATCATCATCACAGCCCATAACGGTCCACTGCAGAACTTAGGACATCTTCCACGAAAGGGGAGGTAATCGCCATAATCTCCACGCTTGGCAAGCGGGTTGGAGATTATACAGCGTTATAAATATAACAATAGAAAACGCTACTGTCCATTTTCCAGCCTACAGAGAAGCTAGATCGTACGCCTCGAAGAGATTAGTCCCCTTGTACGACACTCATGTGTGATGTAAGGGGTTGACGCTATTCTACTCTGACACCCCACGGCCAAGATTTCAGCCGCATGGTCAAGGCGGACCCCGAGCCCTCCCGCTAGAGCAAAAGCGGCACATTAAAGCCAAGATCATTTCTTTTTTATGTCTTTAATCTGAAGAAGGCGCAAGAACATGCAACATAACTATAACGTGGGGTTCTTCAAAAGGCATGTCTATATGAGTGCAGATGTCTTGGACAACGGTGGCCCCTTTCCACTAGGTGGACCGCCCGCCCGTGCCTCCATAGACAATAAAAAAAAATCACACAGACAGGTAACAAGTAACGACCTGTTTCATAATAATTTCGGGTACCACTATCTTTACCATAAAAATTGTACGCAATACCTTATCTATCTGTCTAACCGGAACACAAACAGATTTTCATCACGCAATATCATTGCCATGTAAACTATCTTATCTGAAGAACTTCTGTTTTAGTAGTATAGAAGTACACCCGTGCCGCGTGATTCAGCCATTCTATTACGTAGAAACATAGAGTGTGGATCAAGGCTGGGAGCGTTGGGTTGATAAGAAATACTGCCTTACTAAATGTCTTACTTACTAATTAAAGATTTGTTTCGCAGATAATTATTTTTACAATTTACAAGGCAGGCGTTTGACCACCATCTCACGGGATAGTAAGTAACCATCAGGTACTCATGAAAGAATATTGCCGGTCTAGTAGCTAACTTTCCAATAGTAAGTGTTAAGTATAGTAATAATAAACATTGATGATATTCTATGTAAATTATTAGTAATAAATAAATTGCAAAAACATTAGAAATAAAGAAATAGGGAACGTAACAATGGATAATGACAATTGGAAAATTTAACTAAATCTATTGGAAAGCCAATCGAATGATAATTGAATTTTGAACTAAAAGTATAAAAAGAGAAAGTAATAAACCAGATGCACTAAAACTACAAAAAGACGGCAACAGTAAGTTAGTAACAATGCATCCGAAGACAGCCTATTTACTCTAATCTTATTTGTTCGGGGAACACACTAGCAGGCAAAGCGTTCCATTTTTTTGAAGTTATACGGCAGGTGAACAGGCAAGCGGGCCACTACATGGATTCCCTAGCCGTAAAAATAAGGCGTAGATATAATAAAGCGCTTTTGTCATAATTATTATTGGCAACTTTATGCTAGACATAACTTAATTACAGACCAAGATAGATAGATAGATAGATAGATAGATGTATCCGGGACTTTTCCGCTGACGAACTCGCGCCTATTCTGCGTGGATGTGATTCTCCTAGATAGCCTATTGTTCTTGCCATCCTAACTTTTCCAGGAAACGTAGCAATCCTTTCAGTTTTACAAACATCTCCGGAAGGGTTGTCTGAGATGCTCAAGCCAGTATGATACCACCCCCTCGCATATTTGCAGGATGTGTGGAGCTGTCTCTGCTACTTAATTACCTAGTGTTTCCCCTAATTTCTGGCATTGATCTTTGCCTTTGTTTTACGCTGTCTCCGCGTTTTGAGGGGGGAAGTTGGAATAACTTTCTATCCTACTCCTACCTGTTACTTCTTAATTTTTCATACCACTATAGTGGCAAACAAACCTACGGCCTTATGGTGGAATGCAGTCACCGCAGCCTATGGACGTTTGCAATATCAGGGACATCACCCACGCATTGCCGACCGCGTTACAACCTTTTCATCCCTTTTTTGAAGAACCAGAAGAAAGCAGTCACCGCAGCCTATAGACGTTTGCAATAATTCAATTTGTTGCGCGTTCCAAGACAGTATTAGCTTGTCCTCGGGCGCGCCTAAGTGTTAAAACTCAGGACATGTGCGTGGTTGCCGCTGTAGATCCTGGCTGCACAGGAGTTGCAGCGGTGGTAATGAGTGGTGGGGCAAAGACCGTTTAGTCGTTTTAATAACTTAATTACCTCGGAATCGAAAGATATGTAGGTAGGTATAAAGATACAGGCACTTAGCAACAAGCGATCAGCATAATATTCAAACTAGCCTTAACCTTATAAGCAGTTTCCGCATATCAACCCATAATTATTTTTGCCTGTATGGTTTTTACTTTTTACTTTAGCTTGTTTACCAACAAAACCAAAGGTTTCCTTAACCTCAGAAACCCAATTTGTTTAAGGAAAAACCGAAGATCGATACTTTAGCTGCATGAATTAAGATCTCGACTCGTTGACGTCAATAAAAAAAATGTTTAAAAAAATCCGTCACTGGGTGCTAATCGGCTCCCGAGATTGTCCAACCCTCTTCAGATAGGGTTGCCGAATGTACTATAGTATACTATTATACTATATTTTCGGTCAAAATACTATACACTGTTAGAAAAATATATAATAGCCAAAACTACAATATTTTAGTAAAACAGCGGGCGGCAATACTTTCGTCTGGTATAATAAGAGTAATTTGGTTAAAATCTACACTTTTTACTACAAGATAGTACCTATCTACCTACTGTCATGTGCGGTAAAATAAGACCTATCCTTTCGATTCAATTTTGATGCAATTTTTTTGACACCCCAAGTGAAAATCTCCTATATTTTTCTTGAAATTTTTTGCAACCCTGGTCTCAGGGTCTGGAAGACCTTGGTCACCCTCGCTTCGCCAACGGTATTAGGAGGACACCTAACGAGCTACACCTCGTTGCTGTGCAGAAATTCGACAAGCCCCAAAATACAAAACGGTCACCCATCCATTGCCATTGCTTAACTTTGGTTATCTCGCAAGCACGCTGCCACAAAAGCAGGGTTTGCCATTGACGTCAATGACTGAGTGAAAGGTTCCATTGACCGGCGCAGGCGCAGCCTTACGCAACGTCATTGACACGGATGCCGCCAGCGTGATAGTAGTTGCACTATACTGTAATCGGTACACTAGGATGTTGTGTTGAGTGATTATGTTATGTTATTTTTAGTGTTATAATAATGTGAACACACATGTTTCACACGTGGATTTGTATCAAGAAATTTTTTTGGTGTAAATTTCTTTGTATCAAAACATAAGGTGGAAAACAAACTTACGGCCTACCTGATGGTAAGCAGTCACCGCAGCCTATTGGCTACATAAACAATATAATTCGGTGGCCGAGTGGTTACGGTGTCTGAATCGTAAGAGAGATGTGTGTTCGAATCCTACTGCGGCCATGTATCAATGACTCTTTTCTGAGTTATGTACATTAATTGAATACTAACCGATGTTCTTACGGTCAGGAAAAACATCGTGATAAAACCTGCATTTTCAGGCGACTGAATGTGTAACCATGATCCATTCTGGTCAGATTCCCCTTGTAGCAGGTTCACGGAGGTCAGATGGCAGTCGCCCCACTGTAATTACCTGATCTGTTAAATCCTGGATCATGGTCAAGGCGGACCCCGGGCCCTCGTGCGCGACAGCACAACTGGGACATTAACGCTAAGTTGATTTTTTAAAATAATACTGTTTGGCTAGATGCAATGTTAGCCACATCAGACTCACACGAGTGAAAAATATGTCATGAGCCTTTCCGAATGCAGGGGTCTTGTTTACGCGGGGGGCTCGTGTCGAATATAACGGTTTTCAATTTTATTTTTGCATTTAAAATTCAATGTCTTTCTAGATTGGCAACACCGAAAGCGAACGGTTCAAAATTAGAAAAAAATCAACGTTATGCCGAAAATCAAATATGAAACCCGTTCGATTCGAGGCGAGTGATTCAAAAGTCACAATTTTTGTTCCCATCAAGTTGTCTCTATTACCTCCTTGTTATATGTAAACTTTTTCGTAAAAACTTTGTTCATAGACCACTCTATTTTTCTTTTACGTTGGTAATGTACGTACATATCGTTCCGCTGGGGACCCTGATACTGGTTGAACAGACTCGGGGGCCGTCTTAAAATGATATGCTAAACTATGACTAGCTTTCTAACAGACCAGCTTTTTGTCTTTAGCTTGTCTGGGCGTCAAAATCCTAAATTGCTTTGTTAACAAGAAGATGAATAGTTCGAACATTTCACGTCTCCACGTTTTCCCCAAGAGTAGCTGTGCAGCCATATGATAATAAAAATGGCATTGGTGAAAGATACAGGATGAAATCGGAATGGTGAATCGTTTAGTTTTAATTTTGTTTGTCGTCATTTATTTCACTTTACTTTTTGCTCCTAACATTCAAATAATCGTGATTTATTTTAGAATTTTGTATTTATAATTATGCTGTACCACGTACCGGAAGACGCTGCGTGGGTAGGCCTCCCACAAGGTGGACCGACGACTTGGTAAAGCTCGCAGGTACTAGCGGGATGCGGAAAGCACAGGAGCAGCCTTTGTGGAGATCTCTGGGGAAGGCCCACGCCCAGCAGCGGGCGTCTTTCGGCTGTTAGGATGATTATGATGGTGAATTCTGTTGTGTGAGAGTCAAGTACGCTGGTACGGACACGTAATGCGCAGAGATAATGACCACATGACAAGACAGGTGATGGCCATAGAGAAGAGACTAAGGGGTAGAGTACGCCCACCAACTACTTCTACTTAATTAGGTATGTATACAATAAAGAATATAATAATCATCATCATCATCACAGCCCGTAAAAGTCCACTGCAGGACTTTGGGCCTCTCCCACGAAAGGGGAGGTTATTGCCAAAGAATATAATAGCAATTGCCAAAGACTTGAAAATATTAGACCTTGAAACAGAGATAACCCAAAATCGCCAACTTGGCGTAATAGTATCAGGAGTTCTGATCCCAAATAGGAAAGAAGCCTGAAAATTGATTGAATAATGTTGCAGGTGGATGCTGGATGCGGAGCTGAGGAGAGTACCAGAAATGCAAATGACTATACACGCAAATGACCGTATTTTAAATACGCAATATACCAGGAAAGGAACTTTGTCCGACGCACACTAAGGTTGGAATGAACTACCTGGAGAGGTTTTCCCTGGAGAGTACAACATTGTGTTCATCAAGACAGTTCATAATTTTCACCCTGTACTTTTGTCACAAGGCTAGTACAACAGTGCCACAATGCTGTAACGGAGACATTTAGTCATTATTCTGTATGCTGAAATTACCTAACACCATCTAAACGTGCAATTATTGAGCACAACCAGTTCACAAGAACAGTCTTATTTGATAGTGTTAACTGATTGGTTTCTGCGAACGGCCGCTAACGATGAAAATTACCTGCAGGATGGAGATTTTTTGGGTCAGGAAAACGATTACAGTTTCAGCAGATAATGTTGCCAAAGCAGTATTAAACTGTGCCGATCTATCAAGTATGTTACGTTACCCATATTCCAAGGAACTCACGTGGAAGTCGTGAAATTGAAATTACATTACACGCTTAAAATGTGGTACAAAATAAGTGGCAGTAATATAAACGGTTAACACATTTCCCTACACAATAGCATGCAAATATAAAATAAAATAGTTACTTTAGATCTTGTTAGTTTGCATTTTGTGGGCCAATAGCGGCACCTGGCTTTCGAAAGAAAATGTTATCGAAATCTGTCTATTCCTTCCCAGATACGTGTGTATAGCAAGGGGCTAAAAATAAAAATAGCACAGGTACCACCCATACAGCTACAACCTGAACCTCCTGCTGATCATGAATGCGCAAACGCTTACAATAGTGGTAATACCCGCCTTTCATATCCGTCTCGACTACCTCGACTATTCGCAATGCCCGGTACCGTGTTCATTGACGTAGGGGCTTGCACCATGCCTCGCATTGCGTTAGTTAGATCCGTAATGTAGTTTAATTTAGTAAGATGGGGTTTTAGTAGGGAGAATTGGCGGAGCCGGATGGTTATATTGGCCGGTTAAAGCTATTTGCCAAATTCATGAACTTTGAAAGTAACTAAGGAATGAAATTTCTCCGTGCTTATGGAGACACAACGCTAAACTAACCTAACCGAATTAAAACCTAATACAAACTAATCATATTGTTTGCGGTTATTTGGAGGTTAGCGTTGGGACAATGTATGGAAGAGTTTCGTAAACTCGGGGCAATTTCGTTCGTTAAATAGGCAAATTTTAAATTCAATTCTTTAAAGGTCCACATCAGAGGCATGACTAAATAGTCTATCCAAAAGCTCTTCGAGAAGCAAACCTATCCACGCAACCAATTATGTGTGTTCCCTGATCATTACAACCTAGACGTCTTCAAGGCGTTAATAGGCTGTTCCTAGTCCTTCTCTGACTACATTTAAAAGGAAATTAAAAGAGCATTATTTATTTATTTATTTATTAAATCTTCATGCACAAAATAGTACATTATCTCTCTCTTTCTAATATACAATTATAGTACGTATTTATTTATTGTATTCATTATTATTTATAGTATTTGTGTAGTATTTAGTTTACTTGTGTGCACTTCCTATGCCTAAATGATGACTTACGGTTTCTTTGACTCCAAGGTTTGCTGGTAGAAAACTCAACTGTTGAGTTAAGCTCGCCTTTGTACTTAAGTTACCTTCTGGTAATTTGTATTTATTATTTTGTGTACAATAAAGAATAAAGAGAATAAAGAGAGGCATGCTCCATCTTCTGCCGCATCGTCACTTACCACCAGGTGAGATGGCGGCCAAATGCCTGGCTAGTTTAATAAAAAAGTGTTCTGTGCCGTGTGCTACAGAATAAACAGTGGAAACTAGTTAACTGACAGCCCACTTTAAGCATTGAAGCTGAAATCCGACTCAAACGCTAGGTTTCTGGGGTTGCCTATACTTAAGGTAAGTGAAACCAAAGGTATTTCGGTTAAACAAAACCCACCTGCATGGGGCATGGGTAAAAACATGAAATGTGGGACAATAAAAATGCGGGGAAAACCTGAAGCTGTTAGGTTGATAAACATTCATTGTTCCTATATGGCTATCCGTTTATAATGAGGAAAACTGTCAACAGACCGTAAGTTAGACATTGTGGAGACCATGAGTCAGAAAGCATAGTCAGATAAGTCATTTTGTTTGTATACAAACTGTATTCGACCCACTGTCAACATGGACTGGTTAAAGTGTAACACTACATTGAATCATGTTCAATTTATAAGTACGTAATTGTCTTTGTTGTGTAGGTAATTCCATCGATTTGATCTGTTGACTTTGGAGACAAGTTAAAAACAAAGTAATCTTCATCTTTTCCTTGTATCCATTGAAGACTTGTTTGTTTGTTGTAAACAAACTGATAACTAATATTATTGCGCTGTTTTACGCCTGTATCTTTATCGTTTATGAGCTTCTGTGTATTGAATAATTAAACAATAAGCAAACATTATTTTTTAATCAGACTAGCCAGGCATTTGACCTCCATCTTACATGGTAATGAATGATGATTTAAAATAGTGTTGTGTTCCTGCCGGTGAGTAAGGTCGTCGATAGTATCATCATCAGCCTAATGGTATTTTCCATAGATACCATCACAATTACTTGACAATTTCGTAATATCACAATAAGTAAGATTTGGACATCGTACGTCAAACAGGAGCCGAAACTCAACATATTCTACATGCACTGTCTTCGGCATATTTTAGGAATGACTTCGTGGGATAAATTCAGCAATAAGGAAGTCCTGAAGTCTGCAGAGCTGCCCAGCATAACGGCACTCTTGAAAGGAGACGGCTGTGTTGGCTAGGGCATGTGCCTGGATGGAACCTTCCCGTTTACCACGACAAACTGTGCTAGGAGAGGCTGCAAATGCTAAACAGTCAGATGGACGCATCAAACTTCGATATAAGGACAGCGTCAAGCGTGACATGCATTTAATATTTATTAAAGTAGTTGGAAGATCCTTGCTGTCGACCGCCCTGTTTGACGGAAGACAATGCCTGGTATAAAGATCTAGCCGACAAACGCGCGAAACGACACCAACGCGCTGACAATCCTTTACCATCCAGGAAGTCTCTTGTCTGTTCACAGTGCGACTGTTATCTGTAGACATGCCTTTTGAAGATACCCTATTATAGTGCAATAGAAAGACTTCGGGAGAGAAGGCTAATGATAATGATCTCAATATCAATCGAGCATTCACACACACCGTGTGTAAATTGATAACTGTCACCCGTTCCATACCCACCTAATACCAATCTCACATTCGACACACCGTACACGTGAATCAAAATCGAAACGACCTAGACAAAACCTTTCCATTCACCCATTAAAGCTTCCCTGAAACAAAACCCAATATTGACTGAACGACCTTATTAATATTCTATGGAATTATTCCAGCAAGCGAGACGTTTCGGCGAAAAGCGGCCTGCGAGCTTTACCAGTTGGCCAGTTAGAACCTTGGTACTTTAATCTTACTAAGAACAATCGAGTTTTCCACTGTGCCAGTTAGAACCTTGGCACTTTAGCCTTTACTGGGAAAGATCGAGTTTTCCACTGTGCCAGTTAGAACCTTGGCTCTTTAGTCTTCGGGGAAGAAGATCGATATTATATGTCAGGGGTCGTATAATCTTTGATGCTGGTGACTAATGTCGCCTCTGGGGGTAGAGGGTATTGTTACGATGTGGTTTAGTGGATTAGGGATTCATACCGGTGAACCAATATGCCTAATAGTGCTTCAATTAATTTAAATAATATAAGGCGTAAATGGCCGCGTGGTGTCAGGCAGAGTAGAATAGCAGTAACCCTTTACACTCGTGGGTGTCGTATAAGGTGATTAATGTTTTCGAGGCAAAAGATTTAGAGTCTCCGTAGGCTGGAAAATGGGCAGCAGCATTTTCCATTCTTATATTTATAAAACTGCGATCTCCAACCCGCCTGCCAAGCGTGAAGATTATGAGAGGCCCTAAGTCCGACAGTGGAATGTTATGGGCTGTGATGATGGAGGCGTAAATACAAACGAAACAATCGTGATGAAAGTTGCGCGAATCTTCAAAGAAAAAAGATTCAGCTAACTAACGGTCTTCGTAGAGCGTTACCTCAATGTCATTAATAACAAAAAATTGTCTTGGCGTTAATGTCCCGATTGTGCTCTCGCATGCGAGGGCCCGGGGTACGTCTTGACCATGATCCAGGATTTGGCAGATCAAGTAATTTCAGTGGACCGACTGCCGTCTTACCTCCGTGACACTGTTAGGGGAACCTGACCATATTGGTTCATGGATACACATTCAGTCGCCTGAATGTGCAGCTTTTATCACAAACCTTCGGGTTATGTCCTGGACATTACCGCCATCATAATATTTTTTATTTTTTTATAATAATCAACCAACATACCCTGTACAATCTAAATATAGATCCTGCTACACATTAACTGCAAACTTATCAGCATTTTGTTCGAGTTCCTATTAAACAAAATACGATTAGGTATTCCCATTTGTTATTACATATATTGACATGACCTCTTCCCAGTAAAATGGAGATATGCGATTTGGGATTTAACACAAACAAAGTTAACTCAAACAAACATAAACAGTATTAAGAATACGTTTTACAATACGTCATGCGGTTAGAGACAAGGAAATAATTTAGACGTATAGAATTCCCAATAGGCATTTATGGGTAGAGACATCAATAATAACAATTGTTCAAGTTCTTGAGACCACATTTCCATAGGAAAAACTAGTCTACCTATAAAAAATAATCATCTTGGTGTTAATGACCCGGTTGAACTCTCGCGCACGAGGGCTCGGAGTCCACCTTGACCATGATCCAGGATTTGGCAGATCAGGTAATTATAATGGAGCGATTGATATCTGACCTCCGTGACCTACCAGGGGAATCTGACCAGGTTGGATCATAGTAACACATTCAGTCGCATGAATCATCATCACAGCCCATAACAGTCCACTGCAGGACTTAGGGCCTCTCCCACGAAAGGGGAGGTTATCGCCATAATCTCCACGCTTGGCAGGCGGGTTGGAGATCGCAGTGTTTAAATATAATAATGGAAAATGCTGCTGCCCATTTTCCAGACTACGGAGACTCTTGATCTTTTGCCTCGAAAACATTAGTCGCCTTGTACGACACCCATGAATGTAAGGGGTTGGTGCTATTCTACTCTGCCGGACACCACACGGCCTGTCGCATGAATGTGCAGGTTTAATCCCGACATTATCCCTCGCCGTAAGAGCATCGGTTAGTATTCAACTAAATAAATGTAAATATTCGTGGACAAATTCACACAGCGCCATCTAGCCCCAAACTAAGCAAAGCTTGTACTACGGGTACTAGATTACTGATATATTACTTAAATACTTTTTTAAATACATACTTATTATACATAGACACCCAGACCCGTAACAGAAATTAAAATTCAACATTTCAATTTCCGCCCGGCCGGGAATCGAACCCGGGACCTCTTGCGTGGCAGACCGGCATGTTGACCACTGAGCCACTCAGGTCGTCTAATGAACATCACTCAGAAAAGAGTCTTATAGCCGTTCCTTTTGGCACATCATATGCAACTTTAAAAAAGAAACAAAATACACATTGTGACTCCAGATGTAAGTAGGCTCCTCCTAAATCTCTATGTCCAATTTCTTTGGTTGGATCCCAGTACGTTCGCGCGATGCCACTGTGAGAGTAGTAATTTTATTAGTATTTCTTTTTATTGTAGAATTTTTAATGAAGGCAAAATGGTTCCCTAGAACAAAAGCCGGCGTATAGAAATCCGGCTTCCCCGACAACAAACGATAACACATAATTGGAAAAGATATAAGATACCGGTAACACGCGAACAACATTACGCACAATGATTCACTTTCATTTTATCGTATCAACCTTTCTACTTAGTCAGAATCGGCCGCTATCAGATCGACATACAGACAACCTTATAAGGTTTCGATACGATAATCATACGATTATTGCGATTACTAAGAATCGTAAAACTGTAGTAGCAATTAATATGGGGCAGATCAATAATTATAAAACTACTCACAACCCTTACAAAAAACATACATCATCTTTCTTTTTGCTGTAGGCCTGCTGGAAGAAATATCTTTTTAGAAATAAGTAGTGCCTTTTGTGTCATGTATATTTTTGCCATGTCTCTGTTACCATTTTTGTGTGCAATAAACTATTAAATAAATAAATAAATAAATCACCATCATCATCCTAGCGCTTACCCCGGCTTCTGCCAGGGTCCGTTTTCCGACTCATTCTTCTCCACTTCGCCCGGGCCCCGGCATCCCTGCGTCGAAGGCCGTTGGCTCTCGCATTCGACTCAGCGATGTCAATCCATCCATTCTTTGGTTGCCCACGGGGCCTCTTTCCTGATATCGGCAGGGTCTGATACCAAGCACCTATTTCCCACTAACTCGCGTGCGTTAGTGTGAAAACACTCGTGGTAATTTGCTAGTGATAGCAAAGACAAGCATTAAAAGGCATACTCGTAGAAAGCATTAGAAGGCGGTTGCTCGTTTCGAACGGTTTTCAATTTTGATTTTCGGGATCAAAAATTCGATATTTTGAAGCACGATGCTGATTTTCTAAAATTTTTAGCGGTACTCTTTCGGTGTTGTCAATGTAATTTAAAAAAAAATTTTTTTTCAAAATTGGAAGCCGTTCGAATCGAGGCGAGCGATTCAAAAATAGGGCTCTGGTCGTCAAGGATATGGAAGGTTATCATAATATCCTGGTTCAGCAGTGCGTGTCCTGAAGCTGATATCATACATCAAGATGCTGATTATAATAAGTAAGTACCTAATCAAATTTTAAAAAGTCAGCGACAGCGAAACACGTGTAAGAAAGAATTAAGACATCAAAGTGCAAACAGCGTTTCTTTGTACCTAGATACGATAAACTTAATACCTACCAACAATAGTAGTTTTTACAGATAGTTGGTAGGTATTATATCAACAATTCAAAGTAAATTAAACAGATAAGGCAATACATGACTTGTGCGTGGTGTATTTATCAATTTTACGTGGGTGTTATGTCAGTACTTTGTATTTATTTACATTATTTTATTCGTTAGTAACGAAACTCGTTACTTTGGAAACAATATTTTTAGTGTAAAATAAAATGAAAAACCGCCTTCGACGCTTTAACCGCTTTTTAAACATTTAAGCAAAAAGCTAACAGACAAGGTGACCGGAGAGCTGGCTCGTTCCTCGGACAGAGGATAAGCATTGGTATCCAACGAGGCAACGCAGCTAGCTTTCTGGGCACCATTCCGGGGGACAGCGGTGTGGATGAATTTTTAATGTGTCCTGGGTTAGGTATATCATGGAATTTACGTCTAGGTCCAGATCTAGGTCCCCTTCCAACTATCACATTCAGTCTTGCTTTATACGCCTATATCCAAGACCTTGTAGGCGAGCGACAATATTCTCTAGATTACGAATAATTTTGTAATATAACTAACGATACTAATCAATCAATCAATTCATTTTATTCAACATAGGTATCAAAAATACACTTATTGAACGTTAATACAATGTCCATACTTAACAGTAATTACATAAACAATTAATAAAAATAAAAATAAAAACCTATACTTAAGGTACCGAATGAATGTTTCTCATCATCATCACCATCATCACTAGGACATGGAGAATAAAAGAACACATGCAACGACACTGGATTAATACCCCAATGAGCGTTATGTTTTAGGGTAGGGTAAATGAACTAATTATTGGCAACCTAAATCCTACGAGTTTCACCATCGTTACAAATTAATTAATTAATAATTATAACCAGGTGTTCGTTATATTAGATAACGGGTATATTAGAACGGTATAAAAATATACTTATAACACCTAATATTAATACATAATATTTCCTGCTACTAATATATTGCCATTTCACGTAACACAAGATAACCATAATATTATTCTAATTACCTTTTGATATTAATATTCGATTGTTGTGTTATTCTCTTATATTATAGGAATATAACGGATTCGCGCACCTTTAATTATAATAGAATCATAAGTACCTAAATATGTAGATACTGCATATATCTTAGAGAATATCATAGCGTCCTGGGAGTTAAAATAGTATTTAGTAGAAACGATTTAGTAGTTATCTCTGGCGCTGATTAAACCAAACAAAATATACAAATATACTTATTTTAAAAACGGGGAAATATACACTGCTCAAAAATAACCCTCAGAATATTGGATTAACGACCGAAAACAGGCATGTCTAAACAAGCAAAATAAGAAAACAGGATTGGACGAAGAAACCCTCCAGTAAATACCCCAGTCTATAATCTTTAGTGTAATTTTTTTACAACGTACGCATTGTATACAACATACATGACCACCTGCCACAGAATTCCCATAAAGAACATGTCAAGACAGGACAAATCATGAAGGAAGGGGAACTATCTTCCCCGTACGTACTGACTGACCGACCAATGTTAATAATCTTGTTGGCAATAATCAGACAACAACGAGGTCGTATAAACAGTAAAACAATTAGTTGTAGGAATTAAGATAATACGAAAGGAACGTGTTTGCGCTTATTGGTATTTGATGTGTCACTGTTACTTGCTATTCCGTTGGATTATAACGATGATAGCAGTTTTTTAATCGTAAAGATTTAGCAACTATTACAATGCTCTAGACTTGGCAACCTTCATTTTCCTTATTTCTGTAATAGCAGTTTATTGCTTTTTTTAATTATGGGGGGTGATAAAAGTGTGAAAATGCTTTAACAAATACATTGAAGACAAGTCAAGTCAGTACAAAACCATAAACGAATACTATGATTCTAACAGGTATTTAAAACGAGTTTTTCGGTCAATAATCAATCGTTAGAATAAACAGTAAAATAACTAGCGAACGCATTAACGAAATACAAAACAAACGTGTTGTTATTTGTTGAGTCACTATTAGTTGCTATTCCGTTGGATAGAACTGTAACGTAATATAATGCAATTATTATAAGCTTTAGGCTAGACTGTAATTTTTATTCATGCAATAGGAATTTATTGTATTTTTAATTATGGGGTATAAACGTTTAAAATGTTCAACTTAATTACATTAGATCCCACCAATCTTAGATTAACTGTAATTAGATAAATCTAATTATTAAGTATTAATTATTGCATTATACCTACTTTTACCACAAAGCACACCACAACACAATAACAATTAAATGTTGTGTAAAAAAATAAGTGGGTTTAACAATAATAAAACCAATGCAACTGATGTGTAAAAACATGTTTTGTTATGATGACTTACAATAAAACCCAGAAACGTTAATATCAATATTCGAATAAATGACAACCGATCCAAAAATCCGGTATAGTGTTCGTCGTTGATAAACCAGAATTCAATATATGAGTATGTACTATGTATTTGTTTTGTTTATATTTACTGTCATTCAGCAAGGACCATTATGATCATAGCTCGGGATAAAATAGTTAAATTAATAAAGTAACAAAGTTTCTATAATATATAGAATAAGCACCTGTATCTGCTTCTTCCTCTTCGTATCCTAAGGTATACTGGTAGAAAACCTTTTAAATTCTTCTTTATTATCTCCTATTTAATTAAGAATAAAATTCTTCTTCTAAATTTACAGCGTAAATTACGTGACTTATAAAATTCTAAATTTTGTAATCCTCGATCTACTTATAGAAATATTCCTTCTATCAAAACCATCTTCATAATCCGTGTCCTATTTCTGACCTTGTCTTAATTCAGCTCATCATACTCTTCTCGTGAGTAAAATATTCTTTGTCATACACGTGTTCAATTTGAGCCTTGTTTATAAAACTAACAGCTGATAATGGAGCACGCCTCGGAGTGTGATTAATACGCATGAGCGTGTAAAACCAAGGTCGATGACTTTTCGGACCACAAACCCACTGTGTGGAACGAAGGAACGTGGAAGCAGACTGTTAGATTGAACTTGCATTATGACTGAACGAGCTGAAATGCTGGTCCCTATTTGTTCCTATGTGATTCGTAAAAGGGTAGAAAAAAAAAATTGCCTATAATTGCCTGGACATGTAATAATAATCATCTTGGCGTAAATGTCCCGGTTGTGCTCTCGAGAACGAGGGCCCGGGGTCCGCCATGACCATGATCCAGGGTTTGGCAGGTCAGTAAATTACAGTGGAGCGACTACCATCTGACCTCCATGACCCTGCTACCAGGGGAACCTGACCAGATTGGATCATGGTTCCACATCCAGTCGCCTGAATGTGGAGGTTTCATTACGATGTTTTCCCTCACCGTAAGAGCATCGGTTAGTATTCAACTAATGTACATTACTCAGAAAACAGTCATTGGTACATGGCCGGAGCGGGATTCGAATCCGGGACCTCTGGCTTACGAGTCGGATACTGTAACCGCTCGGCCACCGAGGCTCTAAAGGGTAGAAAATAATGTTGGTATTTATGTTGGTAGGTACTGTAAGTTGAAATTTGAAAGAAACACGGCTCTGGCTGTATAAGAATTGTTAATAGGTATTCAAAACGTTATCGTGTGGTTGGACCTCCGTTGAGCAGGAAACAAACATCAGGTTTCTTTGTAAGGAATTATCACATTGATAACCTAGTAATAGTAAGTTATATGCGTAAAAGTTTCTTTGAAATGCAAACTTACTTAGTGGAGTTTACAAACAAGACCGTCCCACAATAATGTATGAAGGTAATTTCCCCAACTGAAGAAGAGCTAAGGTAATTTACTAAGGAAGTTTTCGTTTCATAAAATTGGTAGGTATATGATTTGAATTGTTATCAACTTATTTTTTTTTATTGTGGGAGATAGGTCAATATTAAAATATACCTAAGATTTAAAAAAATATTCTGTTTTTAGAATAGGCAACTAACCTTGAATTGCCTGTACATGGAAATTAGACTTTACTAGCAAACGTAGCGAAAGAATCTGTCAATGAACTCTCATAAATAGGTCAACCCACCGTAGAAATGAGTCAGGCTAAAACCTTGTCATCGATCTATTAGGTAATCTCAATCTCCTAGCAATGAGTGTAATGTACCCAGCACGTGCTGTCAACACGAATGATGATGACGACGAAATGACATGTGATTGTTGATGTCAGTTGACAACGGCTGACCTTTGTTTTCATTTTGCTCTGCCTTAAGACAGGCCCGTATGCCCTAAGGGTAGGCAAAGACTATCGAGTGCCAAAGCTACAGTCCTGACACACCTCTTTTACCTCTTCCATATAAATTTCTCTTCTCACACATTTACGTCGGTCGAGGGTACTCCTGACCTGCCCTTTTTGGAGAAGGTCAATTATTTGATCAGTCAGTACCTAGATGCCTTAACTGCTTGTCTGCCTACTCTGCCTTAAATAAGATTCAAAGGGTTGGATAACCACTTTCTCACTCTCTTTTACTATTTCAAATTCAAAAGTAGCGAAACAATATGCCACTTGCCGATAAAGTGGATGAACTATAAGAAATAGGTCATCCCATAGTGGAAATCAGTCAGATGAACAAAACTGTCATCGACCTATTAGGTAATCTCAATCTCATAGCAATGAGTGTAATGTACCCAGCACGTGCTGTCATCGCGAATGACGATGACGACGAAATGCCATGTGATTATTGATGTTAGTTGACAACACCTGACGTTTGTTTACATTGGAGTGTGATTGAAAGGGTTTTAACCCCTGACGAAAAAGAGGGGTATTATAAGTTCGACGTGATACGTAGATATATCTGTGTGTCTGTCTGTAGCATCGTAGCTCCTGAACGAATGGATCGATGTGGATTCAGTTTTCTCTATGTGAAAATCAGTTAGCTAATCGATATAGATTTTAGCTTTATTTTATTAAAATCGATGTCGGTTTGGTATTATACATATGAGAAGGCGGACAAATAATATTAAAATAAATATCTATTCTAATATTGTATTACATTTTATATGTGTTACCTCATTGCTCCTGCTCAGAGTCGAGAAGGAAACTTGAGGATAAGAATTTACCCTATAATGACATCTAGTTGCACATGAAAAGCAAAGACGCGATTCAAAATAAATGTGTATCTACATATAAGAAATCCGCCCATTCACAATCTTTAACGTGTAATTTACCCATTTCATTCTCAGATTCGAAGGCCAAGCAAGACTGTAGCGTGAAAATCTGTGTACGCAAAACCCAATTTAGAAATTCCTGCTACAGACCTTCCTTATCATAACTACACTGAACAAACCCAGCGGCCGGCCGCCGAGCGAGCGCGGGATTTCCAACGTCGCGGATAATACGTTGAACGCACACTATCGAACGATTGCACCAATCGAGACTCAAACCAATGCTGACCTCTGATTGTAAACCGGTTCCCCCGCAGATGTCTGCTCAGCCAGGTGCAGCGGGGGGCGAGGAAGACCGCACTCCACTGGCAGACAATCACGAGCACGTCGCGACCTGCCGCCGCTCGGCCGTGTAGCAGTTCAGAGAAATACCCCGCACACACGCGTCCGCTATCAACTATATCGCACGTGCCGACAGACGCACACACGCAGCGCAAGCAACACAGACGAATATTTCCCCACGGATTTCCGAGGAACGCCCGTCGGCACCGGCCAAGCGCCACGCACACACTGGCACATTGACGCGTGCGCGGGGCGGCTATAAAAGGCTGACGCCGCGTCACTAGATCCACATACCTTCACCAAACTCCAAAGCGACACCACGCCAGTTGGAAGCGCAAAGTTGTGAAATCATTGTGACATAAGTTACGTGCCCTTGATTTGAAGAGCCTATTTGGATTGCCTGAGGATCTGCCTGTGCCAGTGATATTGTGAAAGCCACCGAGCCCCGTCGTGTCGTTTACACCGGTGTTCAGTGCCATTGTGAAAATTTCGCCTAACGCGGAAAAAGTGCCGAAGATTTGTGAAAATTACGCCGAGCTGAAAAGCATCAGAGTGTCAAACATGTGCAACGAAATGGTGTCAATCAAAACCGAGAGCTTCAGTGGGATGGCGGCTAAAAGGTGAATATTTGTAACTTTTATAGCGGAATAACATAACTGATACAGCCAGTCAATACACTTTTAAAGTTTACTTGCTTACGAGCCAAGTCATTATTATAAGATATAGAAAAAAATAAGTTAATTACTAATTACACAATTGAATTAAAAGTTACAAACAGGGACATCTAAAATTTCCACTTTTGAAATATTTTAAAGTTTCCATTTAATTAAAAATAATTACACCTTTCGAAGTTCTTGGAAGACTTGGGTCATTTACCTTAAAATATTAGAATTTGAAACATTTAGAATCTCTTTAGCAACTCTACGTTAATTTCACAACCTACGTCACAATCCTCGGTAGTATAGTGGTTAGTATCCCCGCCTGTCACGCGGGAGACCAGGGTTCGATTCCCTGCCGGGGAGTAGCACCTTTTTTTTTAACTTTTTACTAATTTTTTTCTCTTTTGTTACAGCCCCATCAGCCAGTGCATTAAAACTGTGCTAAGGCGAGCTTGCGTTGAAAAACGGCTGACTGTTGGCCTCCTGCCGGCCATACAGTACCTGTCGAACAACTGCAACGGCGCCCTGTTTTGCCTGACGGCAGAAGCATTGCCTGGAGACAGCGCAACACACATGCAAGAAGTCCTGCTGCAGGCTTTCTGCGTTGAAAATGACATCTACGTTATAAAGGTAATTATCGATTTTTTTTAAACGACTTATAATTGTCCAAGCATATTTACTTAAAAATACTTATATATAGTGAATTTCGAACAAACAGCCCACTGATGGAAAACGGAAACTGTCATCCTGTTATGACCTGATTACCTACATTTCCTATAAATTATAGACTACAGCAACATAGTCGTTGGCAAATAGATGAGATTTTAAAACATGACTAATTTTCAATTTTGTATTAAAAATCTTCATCGATCTGTACCAAACTAAATTAAATGCAATGTACTATAACCTTCTTTCTTTTTGTCAACAGGTGGATTCTGAAGAGAAAATGAGAAAGCTGGTCGGCTGCCGCACACCGATGGACTTTAGCTGCGTGTTGGTCCACTATCCATATGCTGATCCATTTAGCGACAGTCAAGAAATTGACCTATCAACTCTCACGGAGTCAGAGAAGGACCTCGTCGACCACTGTGAGGCCAACTGGGGTTACTGCCAGATGCAAGTCATCAAGTTGCCCGAGAAGTGAATGCTTCAGAAAAACGTTCATTGAGGAAAAAAAAAAAGTTTTTGACCACTATAGGTCACCGCTGGTCGGTAATTAGTTTTCGCTTCGGCGTAACGCCATCTAGTGTTCTATTATTGAACTTTGTCGTTGTAAGGCCGTTTGAAGTGAAAACGTGTGAATTTGTTGAGGAGATAAATTTGATTTTTATGATGATTATAATTAGAAAGTAATTTTTCAGAAAAAACTGTGCTGCGTTTAAACTATGACGTTCTTTAAGGCATTTACGCCTATTTGCCAATTTTTGGGTAATTTTTTGGATTTGTATAGACTAAAATCAAGTCTTCAAAAATGTGAAAACTCAATTTTAAAGTAATTTTAAGATGAAATCTTTGGCTGCCATTTTGGCTTTTTTAATTAAAACTTAAGGTTATACCTATACTTACATGTTCATTGTGTAAATTACGAATTGTCACAGTATTGTAAAATGTAGATATTTATTGTAAAGGAAATGCATGCTCTACCTATAAGTAGGTCATTGAATTAAAAAAAATTAAAATTAAAATAGAGAGTAGAAAAGTAACTTTGCTGAAGAGAACGTCGTGAAAATTGTTTTATACTTTTGATAAAACTGTTTTGTTTTATATTCTATCTTATACCTAGTTATTTAATTTACTTAATAATTACAACAAAAAAAAAGAACAATAAAAATGGTTTTCAAAAGGATTTCATTTTTTTATTTATTTGTAAATCCCCCAAGAAAAGTATAGTTTGTATGATTTGCTTAAAAGAGCAACTAATTATTAGTTGCTCATATACCTAGGTAGGTTAAAGTAACGTTAATATCAATCAAATCAAATACGTTTATTCAGTTTAGGTTTTCACAAACAAAACTTATGACACACAAAAGCAATCACATCTTTAACCCAGAAACACTTCCAGTGTTGTGAAAATTCAGTTAAAATCAATGCCTATTGTCAATGTCGAGCCAAATGCTATATGGATATTAGTGGCCCGCCACAAAATAACTAACAGATTATCTCAGAACGATTGTTGTAAAAAATTTTGAAGGATTCTAATTTCTAATCCGCAGAGTAGTCTGCTGAATCTGTTAGTTATTTTATAACAAGGGAACGTTGTAGTTCAATTAAAAATGTGTCTACAAAAACACAATAATAATAATATACTGTTAAATAAAACGCCACTATGTCGCCACCGAATCTAAACTATTACACAGTGTCGCTAAGCGGCGCTATAGATTGTAATACATACAACATACAATGCATCTTAATTGACACATTGTGAGGATATTCGTCATCACGAGGGACGCCCTATTTATCTACAAGTGTACAAACCTACCTAAACGTTTGTCACAGTACTCGTAACATCAACTGTTTAGGACAACGCCATCTAGTGGCGAATAGCCAAAGATAAATGTTGCCTAATTATTACACAGATGTCGCTAAGAATGCGCATAATGTTGCGAATTAAATCTTCATTACGGTAACACTAATAAATAAAACAAAATAAAATCCTGTCCAATCTATGAGGTCTGAAAATTACAGATAGACATTTCCAGTGGGTACGTTCGAGAATAATAGTAGTTTATGCAACTGTCATATAATACCTAATTATATGCAGTTGCATACACTACTTTATCTACACTCATATTTTTATGTTAAAATTACGTACCTAAAATTTTCTCAACTTTGCTGGAAGTAAGCTGCGAGTCAATTCTTTTGTATTTACGCGTCAAGGATATCAAGCGGCGGGAAATTCACTTCACTCCTTTCACATTTATTTATTAATTTGCTTCAAACAATAAAAAAACAATCACATACACAAATTACAACAATTTGCAAAAAATATACCGTTTAGCGGGAAAATAATTACACACACATATAAACAAAAAATTTTAATTTTTGAAGACATTTAGGTATTTAGCCTACATTTCGCCGTGTCCCGGTGCCCGACAATAATTAAAAAAAGAAAAGTGTTGCATAATGATTAAAAAGTTATTTTACCTGTAGTTTGTTTTTAGCTGTAATGAAAATAGTATGGGAAATGCTGTAACGAAAAGTAATTTTTTTAAATTTTATAGATTGGCGTGAAAAAAGTATATCCTTAAACAACTGTTTTCGAATATGTAATTGGAACATTACGCTATGAGTGTAGATAAAAACTATTACTTGTCAGTTCGGTTAGATAGAAGCAAGAATAGCAATTTAACCCCCTTTTTTGGTGCTGGGACAGTCATCTCCAGCTTTGTGTTTGATGGTGCCAGCGGTTGGACCAAGTTCTGGCTATGCATAAGATGCTGAACACACCTTGGGAATATCCGTCTTTCGATTAAATTACCCTAACAAAACAATATTTGTATTGTACAATTTATAGTACAATGCCGCGACTAGCGACCTCTATCGGTATGCAGGAGTTGTTAGACGTTGTAGGCAAACATAATTTGTTGTACGCCAAAGCGTCACGTACTAAGTACAACGTGTTAGTAGTAACCCTTGAAAATAAACGAGGGCGCCACTTTCCCAGAACCGAGGTTAAAGATGGTCTGATGTAGTTTGTTAGTAATTTTACATTTTCGTTTGATTCCGTTAATTCAAATCTATGACGAGCCGCTGATACTATTATTGTTCGGTTATACTATTACGGAGCTATACTACTAAGAGGCTAGAGCTATTTCAGTGGTCAACTGTATTTGACTTAAAAAATGTTACACCACTCTAATTTGGTAGACGCTATTGCCAATAGCCAACGCAGATGACGTAGTGTAGAATTATTTAAGTAGTATATCAGTAATCTAGCACCCATAGCACAAGCTTTACTTAGTTTGGGGCTAGATGGCGCTGTGTGAATCTGTCCACGATTATTTATTTATTTTACTTTATTTAATGTCCAAATTCAGTTATCAACTGAGTTAGACAGCCCCGCAGGTAGAGACAATGAAATACTTATCAAACTGGGTCTACTTACTATATAAATAAATAAATAAATAAAAGCATACAAGAAACAATGAGAAAGTGACAATGCTATCGTTACTTCATTACCTGTGACATAAACAACAACTACGAAACTACATTTAACCGTAAGTTATCTTTTTAAATTGTACCTGCTTCCGGCGTAGCTCTTATAATTAATTGGTTTATTCAAATTAAGAACCCTAGGCGGCTTTCACGAAGACTCAGAGTTGGCATAAATTTTTATTTTACAAAGCTTTTTTCCTTCACGTCCTTTCAATATTCAAATCTTGGTCTTCCTCTTCCTCTCTTTCCCTCAACTTTGCCTTCGATTATAACTGTCAAAAAGTTGTCATGTAAATGTCCTAGGAGTGAAGGAAAAAGTGAGCGCCGGGGATTATAAAGAGATAAGAGGTTGGCAGATAAGAGAGAAGAGTGGCGATTGCTCCACCAACAAGAGTCATACTCTTAAATATATGATGATGAAGCTTTTTGCCACTGCTGGGCCCTATTTTTTAAATCGCTAGCTTCGAACTGTTTTAAATTTAGATTTTCGGCATGAAAATTTGGATATTTTAATGCATGATGCTAATTTTCCCTATCTTTGAACCGTACTCTTTCGGTATTGACAACGTGATTTAAAAATAGGATTTTTCATATCGGAAATCGTAATTGAAAACCGTTCGCATCGATACAAGCGCTTGCCTTCTAATGCCTGTCTTTTCTCTCTCTAGCTACTTACCACGAATGTGAAAGAGACAGGTAGCGTACGCGAGCGCGAACAGCGTCAGTAGCCGGGCGGTTGAGTATCCAACTCGTAAGCGAGAGGTACCGGGTTCCAATGACTCTTTTCTGAGTTATGTTCATTAGTTGAATACTAACCGATACTCTTACGGTGAGGGAAAACATCGTGATAAAACCTGCAAATTCAGGCGACTGAATTTGTAACAATGATCCAATCTGGTTAGGTTCCTCTGGTAACAGGGTCACGGAGGTCTGATGGTAGTCGCTCCACTGTAATTACCTGTTCGCTAAATCCTGGATCATGGTCAAGGCGGACCCCGGGCCCTCGTTCTCGAGAGCACAACCGGGACATTAACGCCGAGATGATTATTTTTTTATAGCGTACGTTAGAGCTCAAGTGGATGCGAGTGATTCAAAAATAGTACATATCCACTACTTCTTATGGACGTTCGTTTGTTGGGAGTAATCTCCGAAACTACTGAAGCGATTATGAAAATTCTTTCACCAATAGAAAGCTACTTTTCGAGTGCTAGAGACTAAATTCCGGAAAAATAATATAACTGTTTTGCATTACAACAAAACAGATATTATGTGTATGAGAAACACACAGCGTTGAATGAAGAAGCTATCTAACAGACTTTGCTTTTTTCCATAATAAATGATGCACACTTACCAATTCACCCGCTTATTACCTCCTTGGCATTTCTTCCAGCAGTGTGCGCGTGTACGAACTCCATAAACGCGCGCTCAGACTTGTCATAACCATAGAGAAAAAAATTTATATACAGAAGCAGAGAGTACATTTAGAGTTTAAATATGAGACAAAATGTCACACATCTCTATAACACACATACTAATGCAAATGCAGGGACGGAACAAGGCAGCCCATCATGAGTTATATTTTGCTACGACTTTCTACTCGTAACGAACACAAACAAATCTGACTTGTTGTTCGCTCCAGATGACTATGCAATATTTTTAAGCTTGTCCTTATATATTTTAATATTGACATTATAATAAAAGGAAGGTGTCTAGTGAATCAAAGCCATGCCCTGATACCTACCACCGTCTTTTCGATCTCTCGATCCTACATACCGTGAATCGGCAGTGCTTGCTTTAGCAAAAAGGAGGGTTATGATTTTGACCGGTATTAATGTTTATTTGTTGCCTCATAACTTCTAAACTAAGTAGGTACCTACCTACTTACTTATAGTTAAAAGCGTCTTCATTGTTCACAGGTTGGCCTATGTGACTTCACAAATTTAATATGATGCCCTCTAGAGGACATAGTCATGAAAAAAAAAAAAAAATGAAAAGGATAGATACATTAATATATTAAACAAGCAGCATATTCTTTATTTTCAGTAAAAATTCATATAATGCTGGGGCAGCAGGACAGAAGGGACTTGCATCTAATTATTATCTTGTTCTTTAAAATGTTTACAACGCAGCACTTCCAATTTGCAACCCAGACATAACCATGTCTGGTCTTTAGGAAACCTAGAAAAACAAATATTTATGTAAATAAACGTAAATACGCGATTAATCCGTTGTTTCATATAATGTCTGAACATTTAAAATGTCATCTAGGTACATTTTTGGTATGGAACCCTGATACATATAAAGTTGTGGACCGCTATTCACAAGATTTGAGTAATAAAATACTATACAATAAATACTAAGTCCGACCCTGTTAGCATCAAAATATTTTCGTACCTATTTAGACACCGAAATATTGCTCAATTTGCCAATAATTTTAAATCTATCTCTAATGGCATGTTGTTTTAAGGTAAAGCATTTCAATTAATGCAAATTCACACTATTTCGATGCATATTTTTGTCACAATTTCTAAAATTTATTTCGTATCGCCTCGACCACGAATGTTTACTTACCGGTGAAAGGATAATCCAGGTGTATTTCCATACTTTGCGCTTTCACATAAATGTGCACTAAATTACACACAAAATTACAATCTTTTAAATGGTTTAATTTAAATTTTATTAGGAAATTATAAAATTTACACCGATGTTTCAAAAAAAACGTCAGGTCGATAGGCCCTCGAGCAATATGTCGAACGTTCAAAACATTGCGCACGTCATTTTCCGTGAACTTATTCCAAGGGATGAATAAACGGGATAGCAAGATTCATAATCATTGTAGAGCGAGCGAATAGGGAATATTTGTGATTTGTGTTTAGTCTGGTATGTCTGTGGTCATAACATGTTTACTTCATAGAAGTCTTCATGGTCCACCAGCAAGAACCTTGCTGCAACGCTGTGTGTTTCTCATACACATAATATCTGTTTTGTTGTAATGCAAAACAGTTATATTATGTTTCTTCGAAACACACAGCGTTGAATGAAGACCTGTTTGGTTACTGCTGGTGAAAGAGGATTGCAGACGCTATGTGATCTGATAAATGAAATAATATGTAATTTAAATGCTTAGTTTAATCTGGAACATATTCAATGAAATACTATAATGTCTTGAAAATGGATAAATTTCTTTGAAATGTTATCCCTCCAATTATCAAAATAATCTTAAAGCAAATTTAACTTTAAATAATTCAACTTCTAAGAAATTAAAATCTTAAAGAGATCAACAACAACCTTCTCACATTAAGATTGAAAAATTATTCTTATATTAATATAAAATAATAGGAAACAACAACAATACAAGCTATATAAAATAGCTATCTAATGATATCTAAAATATTAATTCAACATGATAGTTTAAATCAAGCTAAGACTTTAGTCTATAAATTTTAAAATCAGGTTGGTTAGAATAGAGATTAAATCTGAACAAAACTGTCGCTTAACAGGTCCTCCTGAGCAGAAACTGTTTTCCTGACAACCTGACGGCAGTAAAATTTTTGGAATGTTAGAGCACTTTTCCAGTTTCCTCTACTTAATATTTCATCTAAGGGCCTATTCTCTAGCCAACTCTTTGATGCTACAGCTGCTCGAATACTACCAGGTGGTGCCTCAATGTTAGTCTCTCTAAAGATAGATTTTATCCATCCTGAAATAATTGTTTTTGTTGCCGGCTTAAGTATGCCAGTTACTGATATGAAAAGACTAGTTAAATCAGGACTCACTCCTCGTCTATTATGTGCAGATTGTAAGAGAAGTCGAATATGTCTAACCGGACAAAACTTAGGATCTGGATGAACCTTGAGTAACCACCCGGACTGCCTGTAATTTCCTGTATCTGTCTTTGACCCAAATTTGGGCCAGAGTGTTATAGTTTCATCCTCCTGAACTATGTTGTCTGCAGAGATATCTAAGAGTGTAAGATCATGCAGACGTCTTCCCGAGGCTAGAAGTAAAATCAAAGCTGTTCTTCTTGATATATCAAAAAGTGTATTAGAGCATGTTGATTCTCTTAACCAATCAAATAACAGTTTTGTGTCCCACACAGGTGCCTTATTGGATTGTGGTTTACTTAGGGAAATCGCTTTTAAGATCTGCTGCACAAAAAAGTTTTTAGATATAGGTTCATCTGATGTGGCACAATAGGTGGAAATGGCCGACTTGTGTAAGAGAATTGTGCTGTAGGCTAGATTATGTTTTAGATATAAATTAGCTAGAAATCTAGCTACATCCTTGCCCTCAGGATGTTTCTGATTAATGTGATGTGAACTACACCATGATATCCATCTTTGAATTGGAGCCTTGTATGTGGTTAATGTGGATTTTCTCCAACTTGCTTTTAATAGTTTCCTTTCCTCTAAGCTCCACTGGGTAACTTGGTCTGCCCACCCCCAATTCTCCAAGCCAGGAGATGTAACTTGTCCACTTGTGGGGGATTTCTCCCGGTTGTGAGATCTATGAGGTTCTCTCTGAGATTCTCTATGGGTACCGGCTGCTCCAGAGCTCGAGCCCTCAGGTCGGGCAACCAGGCGCACTGAGTCCAGTGCGGCGCAATCAGTATATAAGTTCCCTCTGCAGTGTTCATGTGACTGAGCACTCTGGGTATCAGATTTGGCGGCGGGAATACCCATGCTAGCCGAAAATTCCACCTTCGACTGAATGCATCGCAATATCTTGACGAGCCATCTTTTGAGTCCCAAGTGACGTAATCTCGCACAACGGCCGAGCTTTCGGACGCAAAAAGGTCCACGTCTGGGACGCCCCATTTTCGAAACAAGGCCTCCGAGGCCTGGGGCAACAGATGCCATTCCGGCAGTGGTCTGTTCCTTGATAGGCGGTCGGCTATGCCGTTGTACCTCCCCGGAAGGTAAACCGCTGTCAGAGTGATGTTCAGCCGATCTGTCAACTCCATCAGTCTTACAGTCAGATTCAGGAGAGCCAGGGAACGAGTGCCGCCCTCGTTTCTTAAGTATGCTATCAATGTTCTGTTGTCGGACTGAACCAAAATGTGCGCACTCTGTAGGCTTGTCTCCTGTTCGCTTATAGCTCCGTACACGGCGAACATCTCTTTCAGATTGCAATGCCATCGTCGCTGATGTGGCTTCCAGGTCCCTGACAGATAAAGATTGTTTAGGTGAGCTCCCCACCCCGCGTCCGCTGCGTCGGTGGTAAGAAAGTGGGTTACCTGACTCTTTTTGAGGCTTACTGCGCTGTGATCTATGGCATCTTCCCACCACCTTAGATCTTGGTCGACTAGAGGTGGCAGTGACCTCCTCTCTCTGGGTCTGCCTTGTCTGAACGACTTCAGAAATATCTGGGTTTGGCGACAATGTAGGCGCCCCCTTGGGGTAGTTAAATTGGCAAAATTTAAAAGGCCTAATATACTCTGAACTTGCTTCAGGGTGCCCTCTCCTTTCTGCAATATGTTTGCGATTATCTGTTTTACCCTTACTACCTTGTCTACCGGTAGCGCTTTTACGTTGGTAGCCGTGTTCCAGAGAAGACCCAGGTATTCCAGCTCCTGGACTGGTTTCAATATTGATTTTTGAAAGTTCACCTGCCAGCCGAGGTTCAACAACAGATCCACTGTCTCCGAGACATGGTTTTCCAGTATTTCCCTGTCTTGGTGGGCTATCAGAAAATCGTCGAGATACACCACCATGCGTATACCTCGAGCACGTAGCCTCTCTGCCACCCAATTGGTGACCGCTGCAAATGTCCGGGGGGCTGAAGACAGGCCAAAGGGTAAACAGGTCAATTGCAATATCTCTTGGTTGTAAATAACTCTTAGAAATCGCCGTTGTGATGGTTTGATTGGGATATGGAAATAGGCCTGATGTAAGTCTATCTTTGAGAGCCAATCCTCCCTTTGTAGAAACTCTCCTACATCCGACTGGCTTATCAATTGAAAATGTCTTACTTTCACATGTTGATTCAAACCCCTTAGGTCGAATATAGGTCTCTGGCTGCCATCTGCTTTCTTCACTAGAAACATCTTTGAATGGAAGCCAGGATTTAGAATAGGAGGTCTCTCTAAGATCCTCTGTTCTATTAATTTTCCTATTATATTTGTCATTTCTAAAGATTGTTTTGTCGAAAAACAATTTATTATTTTCTGAGTGGGAAATTGCATAGGGGGCTTGGTTTTGAAGGGTATGTGACTTCCCGTTATTACTTTCAGTATAAATGGATTTGCTTCCTGTTGTCTCCAAGCCTGCACATTTTTCCCTAAGCAGCCACTCTGAAAATTCTTTTTCTCGGCGTAGTCATTTTTGTTCTGATCCGCGATCAGCGCTGAACTTATTATCTCTGTCTCTATTCTTGTTGCGAAAGGAATTATTTTTCTTATAACCTGTCTTAGATTTCTTAAAAGATTTAAAATTTTTGGTTACAAAACCTGGGACCTTTCTGTAGGTCTTTGTACGACGATCACGGTTTTGAGTAGAAGTATTATTCTTATTTTTCAAGTACTCTGGAGCGTTTAACCAGGTCTGGGTACCACCCAGAGATTGGATCAGAGGTGAAAGCGCCTCTCGACTAAATAAATATTCTGAACTTGGAGGTATATTTATTAAAGAGGCTCTTAAATTTTGGTTACTTATTTCTTTCAAAATTCTGTCCCGTCTTATTTCAATACATTCACTTCTTCTGCCACATATTATCTGCATTGACTTATCAAAACATTTCTGTATCTCTGAATTTGGTCCAAACAGACACATAACCTTTTCAAATAGGGTACTGGGATTCAAATCTTGTGGGTTGGCTGCTGCCCAGTTAACTAGGTCCTGAAGATCCTGCTTTAATAGCTCCTTTTGTTGTAGTCCTATGTTTGAGAAACCTGCCAAAACTCCCTCTGCGGAAGCTAAATAGTCCTTAGTTTTATTGAAGTGACAGAGTTCTTCATTTACTTTTAACTGCACAAATCCTGGTGTAGCTGAACTAGACCTTAGTGTACCTTTATAACGAATGCCCTTCCAAGACGGAGAGTCAAACTGTTGCAAGCGAGTAAGTTCCTCGAGCCTGTTTCTGTCCGCCTTTGCAACAACATCTTTGTCATCAAATTCTACACTGACATTACCTAGCTGTAATTCTTCAGAAGATTTAATTGGATTTACCAAAAAATCATTTGTCACTCTATTGTTATGGGAACCACTAGTTCCAGGAAGATTCTTATTTTGTGTCACATTTTGTATATAATGAGGTAACTGTGCTATATAATCGGAAATATAACTAACCTGTCTAATAAGACCGTCGATGCGCGGGTCAGACGACTGTGCGCGGCCTCGCGCCTGACGCTTTGAGCGTTTGTTCGGAGGTGGGGAAGCCAGACCCTCATCCCCCGAGGATGTAGAGCTTTCGCCATCCGCCTCATCATCGCTAGACGACGATGAGAGCGGCCCAGCAACCCTGGGCACCGCCAACCGGTCTCCCTCCGGAGCACCGGCAGCAGTGTTTTCTGTCTCACCTTCCGTATTTCGCGCACTCATTGCACTTTACCGATATAACACGGTAATACTAATTATTACACAATATTAACACCTATTTTAGAATGAAATATGTCGTAAAAAACTAGTTTTCACTAACAAAAAGATTTTGCGTGCATACACAGCAAAATCTGTAGACGCTATGAAGTAAAAATGTTATGACAAGTCTGAGCGCGCGTTTATGGAGTTCGTACACGCGCA
This sequence comes from Blastobasis adustella, assembly GCA_907269095.1. Taxonomy (NCBI): domain Eukaryota; kingdom Metazoa; phylum Arthropoda; class Insecta; order Lepidoptera; family Blastobasidae; genus Blastobasis; species Blastobasis adustella. Next base: position 13,855,781 of record OU026137.1, read on the forward strand.
CACTGCTGGAAGAAATGCCAAGGAGGTAATAAGCGGGTGAATTGGTAAGTGTGCATCATTTATTATGGAAAAAAGCAAAGTCTGTTAGATAGCTTCTTCATTCAACGCTGTGTGTTTCGAAGAAACATAATAGTGTGCTACGGGGTAGTTAAAAGGTTACGGAGATCCGAACTGGGCGCGGGTGAAAACCGCGCGGACTGCTAGTTACTACATTTTACTGTAATCCTAACTCAAAATAAGGTTGTGGAATGAACAACCTGGAGAGGTTTTCCCTGGAGAGTACAACATGGAGTTCTTCAAGAAAGGGGTGAAAAGGTTTTTACGAGGTCGGTCGCGTGGGTGATGCCCCTGGTATTGCAAACGTCCATAGGCTGCGGTGACTGCTTACCATCAGGCAGGCCGTAAGCTTGTTTGTCACCTTAGTGGTAAAACAAAAAAGGATTCGTGGGGTGTCAGCTGTGTGACATTTTTGTTATAACTTTGTTTACTCTCTGAAGAATTGTACACGCAAACTCACTACACCATACATTAACACAATACAATCACATCCACAGATCACATCATCACACACTGTGCTCCATGCAAACAATATTATTTATAATTGTCTTCGGGTGGGTAGATTAATGTCAAATTGTTGTTTAATTCTACTCCTACCCTCATTTGTTTACTAGCTTAAGTAATATAATAGAAGTCTGTAATTGGCCTATGATAATGATGTTTCGCTTAACATTTTTGTAACTACGCTGTTGACTTCAGATGTTACAAATAAAATAAAATAAATAAAGAAAATAAACTAAATAAAATAAATAAAGAAAAGAAAATAAATAAAATAAATAAAATAAAATAACCTAACGACAAAAACAGTCGGATAACCCCGAGTTTAGTTAATCTCAAATATTTTCTAAACTAACAAACCGACAAACTTAGAAAACTGACCAAAGCTAACCATCTCAATTAACCTGGCTTTCAAATAAAGAAACCGCATGCAAATCGGTCCATCCGTTCGGGAGCTACGTCGCTATAGGCAGACACACACCGCCCCAGAGCCACATACATATACTCTATTTTCCTCGGGAGTTAAAAGTAGTAAGTAAAGTAAGTAAGTAAAAACTCTTTATTGCACACAAAAATAAAAATACATAAAAAAAAAAAAATTTATAAACGCGCAAAGGCGGCCTTATCGCTTTAAGCGATTACTGTGAACGCCACTTGCTTGTACTAACACGAAGCGATATCGTCTACCTAATAGGTACTTTATAGTTTTAATATAGATTAATTTAATTACGTATGTATCTTGGTCGATCGATGGCACGAAATAGAATAGAAATGTACAGCGTACAACAGTGGCTACGCCGATTCAGTGAAATAAAAGGCTTTATATATTATTAATCCACATTTAAATGTTATATTTATTTGCTTGAGGCGTTTTACGTAGGTACTTTAGAAATACTATAATAACAATTTTATTATCCAAAGGAAAAGACGAATTATTAGACACAGTATCTACGCATTTTGAACTGTTGGAAAAAATTACTTTCATTAAAATAAATTTTGAAATTGGTGATTGAGCGCACGGACTTCAAAAAAAGTACGGACGCCATTCTACACTAAAGAGAAGAGAAGCGTGCAAGGTACGACAATTTCTTTACAATTTATTTTGTTGTAGGTACATAACGTACACACTCACACAGAAGGCCGGAAAATCCGCCGCCATATTGTTTGGTTTTTAGCGCGTTGTCATTCAGTGACAGTGTCAAAGGACGCACAAACATAAACGCTTTGTGTTTCGCTTCCATTTTACTTTACTATCGCGTTTGCGTTTACGTGAAAATTAGTATGAAGAAATGTATAGCGCCGTCTAGTGGTACGTAAATGAAGTTTTTTTCTTCATACTAATTTCGACGAAAACGCAAACGCGATAGTAAAGTAAAATCGAAGCGAAACTCACACTAAGCCCTCTGAACAGATAGACCGATTGGAATGCGGTCTTCTCTATTTTGAAGCTAGTTTAATTGAGATGGTTCTTAGATTTGTTTTATTAAAATAGGCTCTGTACTTTAGAAAATAAATTATAAAAGTAATCATCTTGGCGTTAATGTCCGGGTTCTACCCTCGAGAACGAGGGCCCGGGACCCGCCTTGACCATGTTCCAGGATTTGGCGATCAGGTAATTACAGTGGAGCGACTACCATCTGACCTCCGTGTCCCTCCTACCAGGGGAACCTGACCAGGTTGGATCATGGTTACAAATTCAGTTGACTGAATTTGACCATCTGACCACCATCTACCTCCGTGGTTCCTACCAGGGGAACCTGACCAGGTTGGATCATGGTTACAAATTCAGTTGCCTGAATTTGCAGGTTTCATCACGATGTTTTCCCTTACCGTAAGAGCATCGGTTGTATTCAAATATTGTACGTAACTCAGAAAAGAGTCATTGGTACATGACTGCAGTGGGATTCGAACCCGGTGCCTCTGGCTTACGAGTTAGATACCGAAACCACTCTGCCCATGACGCTCCTTTTCCTAAGTTAAAAAAGTATCAGTCCGTATTTTTTTCAGGTCCGTCATTGGGTATTAAAAATGTCATGGCACCCTCCGAATCTGGCAAGCAAATGCGTTCCTGACAGTAATTTGACAGCTTGCTCTTCATTAGGATTCGCGTATTTGAGCTTACTCGTCCAGCTGTACAGTGGGAGGTCACTCCAGACTAACAGGCTTAGAAGTGATGATTCCTCATCAGGTGGTGATGATGATTGCGATATGGAGAAGGTTGATGATGAGGAATATGATTTTATAATCGTCGGTGCAGGATCGGCTGGTTGCGTCGTTGCTAACAGGTTGACAGAAGTTAGTAAGTGGAAGGTGAGTAGAAACAGTGGGTAAGGTTAAAAGACACACATAAATACATATTAAAATAAGTTCTAAAATGAAAAATATTTTTTCATCACAAGCTTTTATCGAGCGGTATAGTACTCATCAAGACTGTTCAGAAGAGCCCAAACGCGATGGGGGTTTCTTGTTGCGGTCAGTAGTTCCTATGAGCATCTTCCGACCCCATCATCAGACCAACTTCATTGTACCATTTTAATGCATTGTCATCCAAGTTATATAGATGGACGAAACAGCTCAATTTAACACCGAAGTGGGTCAAAATAAGCTTGCAAAATTTGTCCCGAACGTGCTTACTTACGTAGAACATTGCAAGTAAAATAAAGGTTTTAAAAACTCGTGGACGAATTCACGCAGCGCCATCTAACTCCAAACTAAGCAAAGCATGTACTGTGAGTGCTAGATATAACTGATATTCTAATATTGGGTTACCTATGAAATTGGCGTTTTTTTTTCATTTTCCATATATGCTCCAATATATTTAAAATATCAAAATTAATTACGACAAAATAAATAAATAAATAAATAATTACGGCAATATGCGATTGTCGAAGGTATTTGAGAAAATATTTTTAGGCTATAATAAACATTTCAATGTCATTATTAATGGAAATATATGTCTAAAAAAAATTTCGAATTTAAGATGTCACAGACCACAGTGGCCACTTTCCGGTGCACCGTCTGACTGTGTAACACCACCAACAGTTTTCCTTCCCAGGTGCTACTCCTAGAAGCTGGTGGCGAACAGCCTGACGTGACGATAGTGCCGGGCGTCTCCGGAGCCCTGATCGGCTCCAGCATAGACTGGGGGTACGCCACGCAGCCCGAGAACGGGAGCTGCTTGGCACGACCTGGGGGAAGCTGTGGTTGGCCTAGGTCTGCAATTTTTATAATTTGTTCTGCAGCACTAGAGAGGTAGATTAATACTAACCGATGCTCTTACGGTGAGGGAAAACATCAGAAGCAGCACATTCTCGTGACTGAATGTGTAACCATGATCCAATCTATCAGGTGGTAGGACTCTGTCAAGCCTGAGGAGTACGCCTGGGTGAGTACTACTGCCTTATCTATTTCCTCTGCCAAGCAACAATGCTTTCATTGTTGTGTTACAGTTTGTGGATTAGATAGCTAGCGAAATTACAGACGTGAGGCATTTCATCTTAGTCCTCATAGTGACAACGCACCAAATGTATGAATTGTAGATGTTTTGGGTGATGGTTACCACTTACCATCAAGTGGGCTGTCTGCTCGTTTGTCACTGAGTAGCATAAAAAAACTGGTCAAATTGCCCCGTTAACAGGATCACGGAGATCAGATGACAGTTGCTCCACTGTAATTACCTGATCTGCCAAATCCTGGATCATGGTCAAGGCGGACTGCTGATTGATTGATGAATTACTTTGTGATTCCAGAGGGAAGACTATGGGTGGATCCAGCTCAATCAATTCCATGTTATACATCAGAGGTCATAAACTTGACTTCGATCACTGGGCTGCGCTGGGGAACGACGGATGGAGTTTTGACGAGGTAGAGCGTAATTATTATATGTATACATCAGGTTTTACAATAATAGCATAGGTACCTAAAATATTGTATGAGGAGCACGAGAACGACTTTCCTGTTGATTCAATTTGTGTTAAAAAATATGCTAAATGTCGGCTGGCCGAGAGGTCATTGACACTTGGGTGTAATCAGCTGATGAACTTGGCACAAGTAAATGTTGTGTAGAAGTGACTTTTTTCATTCATTTGGAATCTAGCGGATATGGTTTTATACATAGGATATACCGATTACCTCATAATTTTTACACAATTATTGTAAGAAACCTAGAACCCTAGAACAGACACTAAAAGGAGGCATGATAATCATAATAATGATGGAGTTGTTATGGTACAGATACAGTGCAGACAGCCCACCTGATGGTAAGTGGTTATGGTCGTCCATAACATCTACTATGGTAAATCTACAAAAAAAATTATCACTTAATTGATTTAAAAACTTATTATAAATATTTTATAGGTAAGTAGCCCTGTTAGCACACTGTAATGAGACCCCTGCAAAAAAGCGAAGTATATTTTGCAACTTGATACGGTAATAAAATAGGACACATTTTAAATGCCTTACATTTTAGGCTAGGTAGGTATCGAATTAAAAAAACCGAATTTTTAACTTAAGGTAATAAAGTCATTTGGAACATAAGATATTGTGACTTCGCTAGAAAACCAGTTATGAAACATAAACTGCTACTATTAATACTTAACTTTCTTTAAGTAACTTCAAAAGTACCATTTACACCAACTCTTTTCAGGTGTTACCCTACTTCAAGAAATCGGAGGACAACTTGAATATTGAAGTTCTGAATCACCAGTACCATTCGACAGGAGGAGAGCAGTCAGTTTCATTCTACCCTCACGACGATGGAGCTTCCAAACTGATTGTGGATGCTTTTACAGAGATTGGGGTGCCTACAACAGATTTTAACGGACCAAACCAAATGGGTGTAGCCGTTGCTCAAACTACGTCAGCACGCGGTGAGAGAGTTTCGACAAACAATGCCTTTATTGACCCTATACTAGGTAAAAGAAAAAATTTAACAATCAAAACAGACTCTGAAGTCAATAAAATACTATTCGATGAGAATAAAAGAGCATACGGTGTTACTTATAAAATAAATGGGGTAGTAACAACAGCTAAAGCCAAGAAAGAAGTCATTTTAAGCGCAGGAGCTATAGATTCGCCGAAACTTTTAATGCTTTCAGGCATAGGTCCTAGAAAGCATTTGGAATCGTTAAATATAGATGTCATCAAAGATCTGCCAGTAGGAGAGAATCTACAGGACCATGTGACTTTTAACGGGATATGCATATCACTGTCAGAGAAAACTTCCAACATGGTTGCCGACGAAGATATTCTACAAGACGTACGCGATTACAAAGACTTCAATCCTAAAAGAGGTCCTCTGTCCAGTGACGGTCCTGTGACGACAATGGCGTTTGTGAAGACAGAACCGAACCTCACAGCACCTGACATACAATATGACACAGGGAACCTGTTCTGGAGAGAATTCGTCAACGATCCCGTCAATTATGACAACGTAAAGATACTACCCACTGCGTACTACGATGGCTTGCTAATACGAGTGATGCCATTAGAAAGAGGTAGTCTAGGCAGACTGATTTTAAATGCTAGCAATCCGGAGGGACCTTCAGTTATTTTCGCGAATTATTTCGACCGTGAGGAAGAGATACAAACTCTTCTGCGTGGTATAAGATATCTTCTAAAAATAGAAGACACTACTGCATTTAATTCAAGCGGAGCTCACTTCGTTAAGACTCCACTGCCTGCCTGCAAGCAATACGATTGGGGAACCGATGATTATTTCATTTGCCTGATGAGGTCTTATACTGGTAGCGCTTATCATGCAGTTGGGACCTGCAAAATGGGTCCAAATACAGATAAAACAGCTGTAGTAGATCCCAAGTTGAAGGTCTATGGGACGTTAGGATTGAGAGTGGTAGACGCCTCAATCATGCCAGATATAACGAGAGGGAATACTAATGCGCCCAGTATATTGATTGGTGAGATGGGAGCTGATTTTGTTAAAAGAGATTGGGTTCATAAATAAAACTATTTTTGGCTCAACTATTGTTAGATTCGTAAAATATACACATATAAAAGAAACATTTGAAGGTCTTCACATGGCCTTCACCTTTCCGAGGTACATTTTTGGACAACGACACTATAATAGGAGCACGCTAAGTACGAATCGACTGACAGTTGTAAAAATTATAAAATGTGGAAATGGCATTAATCTGGGGATAATCTGTCCTTGTCAGTCCTTGTCAGTCCTTCTTGTAAACATTCAGATATTTGGCTTGAACTTGTACTTTAAGTTTGACTAAATTATTAATCATGCTGATAATTATCACTCTCTTTTCCTTTTTTAATTATTTTGCCTATTATTTAATAATATTTTTCATAACTCATGAAAATAAACAATCCTACAGAAATCATATTGTTTGTTATGACTTTTTATGAATGACGTTCTATTACTTTTAAAATACTTGTCATAAGTTGAGATTTTTTTTTAATAAGTGATTCGGACTTAGCGTGGTCTTATTACATAAGGGTAGCAGCTGTACTTCGTTTGCGGGGATTATGTAGACGTCACAGGCCATCATGGCCTCATCTGTGTGAAAAGTGTCGGGAAATTATCTAGGCATCGTGTTATAAATAATATAATCCGCCGACCTTTAATTTCAGCAACCTTTTAATTCAAAAATAGAGTTAATAGATTTTTACGGGGTCCGCATCGCGTAGGTGAAGCCCCTGGTATTGCAAACGTCCATAGGCTGCGGTGACTGTTTACTATCAGGCAGGCCTTAAGCTTGTTACCTTAGTGATATAAAAAAAAATAAAAAATAGGGTCCCTGGTCCAAGGGGTTTGGCTCGCCATACAACGTGGCAATGCTTTAATGGCCCGGTGCCCCGTCCCTCGGGGTGGCCTCTTTGAATAGGGGTTTTCTTTATCTAATGTTATGTTTCTTGATTATTATTATTATTGGTTATTTTAATAATAAACTTACAAGCAATGTTGTGTATCCTGCGGAAATCACGTTTGTTGCATGAAGAATTTAAATAGGTATAACCTATCATGCAACAAACGCATTCCTAATTTCAGTTTATTATTGTATTATACATATAATAATATGTCATTAAGTATATAATATCAAGCATTTCCTCCGGATTATTGTAATCATTCGGAAATACACAGATCTAGCGTAATCAGTAGACATGTTAATTATGTCTTAATTATTATAAGGAAAATATGATTGTAATTTTGTGCTTACTTTTTTAAAGTAACAATAACAATAATATTTGTCATTTACATTATAAACACAAAAAAATATTTATATCCCACAACGTTTTAACTTGAGATTCTTTTTTATTTATTTATTTATTTTATTTTATTTGTTTACTAACAGATCACAGCACCATAACATTTATCATAAAAATACATTATAAAATAAGCATGTGCTAATTGAGATCTGCAAATTAAAAATAATACAAAAAAGTTAAAAAGTTAAGATTTTTAATCTTAACGTTGCCCCGCTCCATTTTATTAGAGCTGTGCTATAGTTTGTCGTAGCGGAATATGACATGTACGTGGTAATTTCACTTCTCCCACCACTGCCTCCGTGGCGCAATCGGCTAGCGCGTTCGGCTGTTAACCGAAAGGTTGGTGGTTCGAGCCCACCCGGGGGCGCTTTTTGCCTTTTTTTTTTCTTTTTTTTAAATTTCTTTTTGTTCAGTTTTTCTGCTTTATTTTTGTTTCCTTTCACAATGTTATAGCTACTTTATACTTATATTATTAAATCGATCAATAATGTCTTAAAATAATAAATAATTAATCCACCTTTGTGTTGAAATTTCATCAATCCAAATCAAAATTCTTTGCTTGCAATGTTAACTTTTCCTTTGTAATATTTTCAAGTTCGTTAATTAATTATCAAATCTTCGAATACTTAAATCATAGTTAACACTTAACATCACTCAATATCTCCCTGCCATTAGTTTTCATTCAATTAACTACATTCATGTTTCATCTATATTGGTGCCAACTTACGATTAGCTTGTGGCAAAAAAACAAACTAATTTTTCTTAATACCAAAGAACATTAATATTAACGTAAGCACTACTGGGGGCGCTGCTATTGGTCGAACACTTCTGTTGTCGGTATGTTTAACAAAATACGGCACTTTGTAAGTAACGCCACGTAGAGCCCATAACATTACATAACAATATGATGACAGTGTCTTACACATGTGTTAACACAAAATAAACATAATAGAATCGCAAATGTTAACACTACTAAGTGACGCTTAATTTTAGCACACTCTGTAGTGGGGATATAGCTCAGTGGTAGAGCATTCGACTGCAGATCGAGAGGTCCCCGGTTCAAACCCGGGTGTCCCCTGGCTTGTTTTTTTTAATTTCATGTTAGATTGTTTAATTACTAATGTAGTTAATAATTGAATTAACTCACACTACATACATACTCATCAAACCCGCATACTGTATGGTAAGAGATTACCTACAATCACGTAATCTTGTATGAGTGTCCTCCTAGTGCTCTAAATACAAATTAAGTCTGAACGTATTTTCAATGTTACAAAGTTTTTAACTTTTTTTTTAATTGTAAGTACTAATTTTAGATATTTTGAAACAATATTCTTAGGTGCTTATTTTAACGAAAATCTGCCATATCACAGATGTAGATATTCGTTAGGTAATGAATGAATTTTATTGGTTAATATTGAAAATAAGATCAAATTTCGCTTAAACTTACTACAAAAATGTGGAGCTAACTGCGCTCGCTCATAATTAACTATAATTATAACCACGCAATATTTTTACGTAACTAAAATGTACATATTGTCTATTCACCTATAGAAAGCTACAAAATCGGGGAATAAATTATGCTTAAATTTTTCCCGAAATTCAATGTGGTTCCCACGAGAACGGGTAGGGAGCGTTGTAACGGTTTTTTTTCTATCTTAGGTATAAAAATCAATGAATGAGCGACCTTGAGGAGGCTGCTTGCAAGGTTTAGGCGTTTCGGCCGGCCTGTTTTGGCCCGCAGGCCGAAACCCCTAATCAATAAAAAATCTTGTTTTTCGTCAGGTGTTTGGGAACACAGTTAAAATTGTTATAAAAAAATGCATTTTCCCCTAAAACCATTTTTAACTGCGGGTCCAAACGCCGGAGGAAAAATATTATTATCGATATAAAAAACCAGGTCGGGCCGCGTAAGGCTCAGGGATACGTGGGAAATAGGTGGCTGAATCTGCCGGTATCCGGAAAGAGGCCTCGTGGGCGACTCAAGAAGCGATGGATTGCCATCACTGAGTCGAATGCGAGAGCCAACGGCTTCCGACGAGAGGATGCCGAAGACCGGGCGAAGTGGAGAAGATTGAGTAGGAAAGCGGACCCTGGCAGAGGCCGGGATCAGCGCTAGGACGATGATGAATACCAGGCCGGGCCGAAACGCCTGAGCATTTTTTGGTTCTTAAAAGTTGGGTGTAGTGAGTGACGTGAATATTCATCAACAACTATAGCTTTGATTATAGTTAAGGTAGTTAGTTGCTATAGGTATGATTATGGAGGAGGCTTTTACCGCACTAGGCGGTCCTTATATCGAGACAAAAGAAAAATATTAGAAAATAAAGAAACAATCACAAGAACAATAATAATTATAGAACAAATTAACAATGTAAAGTCCTAATATAACATTAATAAATCTATTAATAAGCACTAATAAAAAAATAAAAAAATAATCTACAATTAAAATATTTACTAATGACATACTAAATTAAATAAACAATTTAATCTAGATTTATTAAAAAGTAAATAAATAAATATACTTACATAAAATATAATATTTACTTAAAAAATACTTAATAACATACGTAATAAACTGATATATTCGTAACACTCAAATCTGTAATACGTAAATTAAGAAAATGTTTATGCGATGCATGATGTAAGGAATCAAAAAAAAGCTTTTTTTTTTTTTTTTTTTTTTTATGTATGATTGATTATACAGACAGGAGGCAGCACATTCACCTTCCCACCACCAGTATAAAATGAGAGAGCGTTAACGCGGATGTGCGTACGAATCGGATACAGTACAACAGGGTAGGATGTTGTTGGGTATGGTTTGTGGGTTGCAGAAGTGACGCAGAACTCGCTACAGCTGTAATAAGTGCAGACGTCCGGTGCTCAAAAATAACGTGCAGTAACTGCTGTTAAAAACTAATTAAGTACCAATGAGTTTTTAAAAACGGTTATTAATTCATCAGTTTAATAAGGTGTAATTACCTACGTCCAAAAACGTAGAAAAATAACATACATTTTAATTTAGAAAAATAAAAATTAGGAATATTATTTTTGGCAGTTATGACTTTGTTGACTAATAAATATCTTTTTCCGAACTACATTTACATTTTTTATTTCCATTTCTATACTTAAAGTGTTTAAATACACCTAAAATAATACACAATCATTACCATAGGTGAATATTTTAAAGCGCCTACTGTTGACAGACGAATGTTATGCGTACGTCAGTGTAGCGTAACAAAATTACAGGTCAGTGGGCCTTCTGCACAAATATTCCGGTTCTGCAAGTAAAAAATGATTGCATGGAAAAAGAGAAAAGAAACAGTGCATTTCGATCAAAAAAGCTTATAGTTTGTCCTTCTAAATTTCGAGTTGCCTCTGCGTGCAGTCGTGGCCGAGTGGTTAAGGCGTCTGACTCGAAATCAGATTCCCTCTGGGAGCGTAGGTTCGAATCCTACCGGCTGCGAATTTTTTTTTATTTTCGCTTGCTATTTGTCAGTAACTTTTATAATAATATCTGAAAAATATATTTAATATTATAAATAAATAAATTATTCAATTTTTTATTTCTGATACTTATGGCTGTTTTCATTAAACTTAGTAATCGCTTAAGTTTTTACCCAATCAGCAATAGCCAAATTAAGATAAGACAGAACTTAATCGATTCCTAAGTTTAGTGAAAATGGCAATAAAGCTCAATTGCATTAAGGCGACTCTTTATGTTGGCGCATTGTTATTATACGTTAATAATGGCGATGACACATTGCATTGCATTATAACAATATAGAGGGCACCACCAAGTCAATGTGGTCAAAGCTTCCCGGACGCTTGCGCGCGAGAGCAAACCGGTACAAGAAGACACCATCATAACACAAAAGGTCGTTGTAGTTTATCTACTGCCCGCTAGGGGCGCTGTGCGTTAAGCACGTACCAAAATCTTTGGCACGCGCAGATGAAAATAGAAACGAAAATGAATTAACAAAAGTTAACAAATCTCAAGGACAGGCTTTTCGATATCCTTTTATTTTATCATTTTTAGGGTTTCGTAGATCCACCATAAACCATGCAATTTATTTTTGCGTTTTAAAATCATGTAAGTATGTAGATATCTAGTGAACGTGGTGTATGCGAAAGGCATAAACAAGACGTCTTCGACGATTGGCGGCTCCTGGGAACGAGGGCTGGGTAATGATGTGAGCGGCCATGTTTTAAGGGGGTTCAATTTTCGTACGAAATATATATTCATTTTTTTAAATTTGTTTGAGTGTAAATGTGTTCAATGATGCGCATAATGGGTTTCTAGTCCGCCTTGACCATGATCCAAGATTTGGCAGATCAGATATTTAGAGTAGAGCGACTGCCATCTGACCTCTGTGACCCTGCTACCAGGGGAACCTGACCAGATTGGCCTATGGTTTTTTTTTTTTAATTTTGTTTTATAAATACTCAAAGCCCCATTTAAATATTAAAAAAAATGTATACTTTTTTTATTATAAATTGTTTTTAGTCGCCTGAATGTGCAGATTTGATCACGATGTTTTCCACCGTAAGAGCATCGGTTAGCATTCAATTAATGTACATAACTCAGAAAAGAGTCTTTGGTATATGGCCGCAGTGGGATTAAAACCCGGCATCTCTCACTTACGAGTCGGATACCTTAACTCATCAGCAGCATCCTAGCCGGTTACGGCCACAGCGACTGTTTTAAAGATATTTACGCATATAAAAAAAAAAAAAACAAATATTCAAAATTAATAATATTGTAACATAAAAAATTAAAATTAATTATTATTAGATCGGCCATCGACGCTCCTAGGTTGATTGATTATATGATTAATTATTTATAATGAAAAAGTCCAAGAAAACTCCAAACGTTGTAGCTCCTCAGTTCCAGGATACACCGCTTACCATCTCTAAGAGCATACATATCCTAGGTGTCGACATCTACAGTGACGTCCGCAGTCATTTTGAAGAAAAGTCAAGCTCGCATCTAAAAAGCTGGGTGTGCTTAACAGATCAAAGCAATACTTCACGCCGGGGCAACGGCTTCTCCTATATAAGGCTCAAGTCAGACCCCACATGGAGTATTGGGAGTTGGAACATGGGAGTTTGGGCGGGAGCACCGGCATATCAGCTTGGTCCTTGTGACTCGATCCAAAAGCGCGCTGTGAGAACGGTATTTGTTCTGAAGAACTGTTTGACATGATGCCTACAGCTACATTCTATGATCGCACCGCTCGCCACCGACAGAAAGTTCATCCTCACACCTTGGAGCCAAATTGGTCGCGAACTGTGCGGTTCCAAAGGAACTTTCTCCCACGCACACTAAGGTTGTGGAATAAACTACCTGGAGAAGTAAAAAAGAAAGGGGTCGGCAACGCGTGGGTGATGCTCCTGGTATTGCAAACGTCCATAGGCTGCAGTGACTGCTTACCATCAGGCAGGCCGCGAGCTTGTTTGCCACCTTAGTGATACAAAAAAAAAGAAAAAAATGTTAAACAGGAAACTAACCACAAATCGCAGCTAGATGTCGCTGTTTTGTGATTCCATTATTTTTCTTTTTCATTGCTTTGTTTTATATGATTAACATGTAGAAATACATTTCACGCTCATTTGGATACATGTACTAACAGCCAGTTGCACAAACATTAAGTTTAAAAATTAAATATTAAGAAGGTCAAACCCTTAAAAGAATGTAAAAATAAGGTTTGATTAAGTTTAGTGTATCCTAATGAAATGGAATCGTTCAAGAGACAATTTTCCACTAATATAATTTTAAGTAGATAAGTGTGATATATTAATTTTGCTAAAAATTTTACTAAAAATAAAGAATAAATAAGAGGTATATTAGAGGTCTCTTTAGAGGCGGTCAACGTATTGGTAGAGCCCCTAGTGTTGCTGATGTCCATGGGCGGAGGTGACCACTTTCCATCAGGTGGCCCGCTGGATTGTTTACAATGTCTACCAGTCATATACCTATTTGCTTCATGTCGAGCCCATGATATGTGACACAGGCTAGACACGACGCATTGCAATGCAGTGTTCGTAGATTTGTTTTCCCTAGAATGGGTGGCAGTACAGTCTATCGTGGGTGTTCCCACCCCATAACTCATTCCTAGAGTTCTTGCTCCCCTGAACACGGGTTTAGGCCCTTTTCCCTGAAATATTGTTGAATTGGACGATGGCTAGGCCCCGCTTTATACTCGTGAACGGGTGCAGCTTTGGTGGACTGGCTTACTCTTTGGGTGACTGGTTTTCAAAGTATTATATACATATATATTATGTCTGGGGCGGTCCAGCTCTGCTTGGCATTGTCGGGCACTGACCGGCTCTGTCTAGTATTGTCGGACACGGTCTGGCCGTGGTCGGCGTGGGATGGATGTACTCCGGTCCTGGAGTAGCCAACATATCACTGTCGGTTTCCTTCCTGCTTTCCTACTCCCTCCTCTTTGACAAAATTTACGATTGAAAGAGATATTCAATGTACTACTCAATAAAGATTTTTTTGTATTTGTTTGTTTTCTATATAATGCTCTTATGATCACCTTTCAATGAATCCTACAATATACCTACATTCTAAGTCTGGTACTTTTTTACCGGGACATAGGTACCCTATCTCTATAAATAAAACTACCTATAACCTTTACAGTTTACATCAGTCGGTTTTTACTAGTAAATATTTACCTTTTAATATTGTGTCAGATCGAACCTTGACTAGTCATGACGTGATATTTGCATAATAAAATAAAAGAATTATATATTTTTGCCAGATGATTTGTTTCCAATAACCAATTGAACATATAATTAATACTTACATAACATGGTAGACTAGAGCGAAAACAGGCAAAAGACATTCGTTTTACGTACGTCACGTGGTTTACAAACATTTTCTCTGATAATCGTCTTTAATTAAATCTGACCCGACTTCTCCGACCATAATGCTCGGAGCATTCGTATTGCCTCGTGGCACTATAGGCATAATTGACGAATCCACCACTCTCAGACCTTCGACTCCACGAACTCTCAACCGGGAATCCACAACCGCCCCACGATCCCAACCTGGCCCCATCTTGCACGTCCCAACAGGGTGGTAAGGCGAGGATGTATACGTCCTCATTAGACACTCAAAGTAACCATCAGTCCCCCATACGTACTGCGTGCAGCCTGGCAACGGCGTCTTGTCGATGAAACCTCCGACCCTGTTGAAAGCATCTGTGTCTTCTATTCTTAAAAGGAATCTGATGCCTTTCAGGATCGGTAATATATCTTCAGGGTCGTCGAAGTAATTCGCGTAGATAAGAGGAGGGCCGTTAGGATCGGACACGTTCAAAAGCAATCTGCCTCTGCTTTTCGGGACCAGGTTCTCTATTCTAGGGACGATGGCGTTGTAGAAAGCTGAAGGCCATATCCACAAACCAGCTCCGACTGGATCTCTGACTATTTCGTCCAAAAAGGCGCTGTTCGCTTGGTACTGGATGTCTGGAGCTGGCAAGTTGGGGTCTGTCTTCAAGAATGCAATGGTATTTACTGGCCCATTCCCAGAAATCGGATTGCTATGCGGGTATTGCTCAAAATACTGCTGCACCTGGTTTACGGTTTCTTTTTCGCTGACTAAAGTGGAAGTTGTATTTGGGAAGCCGAGTATTATGCCGTTGAATGTAACGTGGTCGTGCAAGTTCTCCCCTACAGGTAGATCTTTCACCACGGGTATGTTCAGCTCCTTCAAATGCTGCCTGGGTCCTATTCCAGAAAGGATAAGCAGTTTGGGAGAATTGATTGGCCCTCCGCTTACCACGACTTCCTTTCTCGCGTACACAGTATGTTTCTTCCCTTCCCTTATGTAGACGACTCCATACGCTTTATTATTTTCAACTAGGACCTTAACTGCTTCAGAATCTGGTCTGACTACTAGATTATTTCTGTTGTAGCGGATCGGTTGAATGTACGCAGCGTTGGTGGAGACCCTGGCTCCGTTCTTGACAAAGGATTGGGCCTGGTTAGTTCCTATTTGGGACGCTCCGTTGAAGTCCGTGTAAGGTAGACCAGCCTGATGGTAAGCGTCGGTCAGGGCCCAAGCGAGATGGTCAATGTAGGGGAACCTTTCGACGTACTGGGGGCCTTCATCGCTGTGGTATTTACGGTCGAGCTGCAACTGGGCGATCTCGAGGTTGTGTTCGGCCTTTTTGAAGTATGGAAGAACCTGAGGGGGTAGAAGAAGATATAGTTTACACTAATAGATGCAGTGTAGTGATCAACGTTGATGATATGTGGCAAGGATTGTACCTGAGCGAAGTCGTGATGAATCGCTAGATAAAAGCTAGTACAGCAATTGACTTAAAACTTCAAACATATATAAAGCTCACGCCTCTGTCTCACAGGTGGGTTAGGCAGAGACTATGGACCGCCATTTTGTTCTCTCCTCCCTAGCCTCGCATATAATATCCGCAACTCTTTTCATACATCTCTTTATTCTTGCCACTTTGGACCCTGCTTTTTTTAATACTACTTTATTACTTTATTTACTACATATTACTTTATTAAATATTTAATAAAAAATTATATTATAATAATTAAATACTTTAATGGGTCGTCCTCTTAAGGTCTGGTTTTCCAAATACCGTTAATAATGTTTGTAGTTCCGCTGATAAGAGGAGCCTTTATCTACCCGCTTCAAGTTAATTTCTACACACAAAGGCCTGTAATGTTTCTGCCACAGAGCAGAAAAAAAATTTACAGCAACATTCTAATCTTCTTGATTTCTACGTACCTTATCGTAAGACCATTCCTTGTTCCCCAAAGCGGCCCAGGTGTCGTAGTCGAATCTATTACCTCTGATGTAGGACATAGAGTTTATCGAAGATGATCCACCCAATACTCGCCCTCTGCAGGGAAAACAAATAAGAACAAATGTTTTAAACTATCGTGGTTATTATCTCACATTTTAAAGGTATGTTCCGGGTTTCCTACCGCGTACCTTTGTTTACGAGTAGCCAGATATTTCGACGCCGTTGCATGCATCATGGTCACGGGACGACTAGAGAGCTGCGAGTGCCGACCTTCGGCCGCTTTTATTATTTTGCTAACCGCGCCGGTATTTCAATGGTCCGTAGGCTATGGTAACAAGCTTTGCTACATCGCAGGAATGGTGCCTCCTTAGTGATGAACCGAGTTATCATCATCAGCTCAGCTCATTGATTACCTTGAGGAACACCAGCTGATCGTCGGTATTGGTTTCGTAATTTCATTCAGCTGGTGACCTTCTTGTATACCTAACTCAACGGTGAACAGAGGCTGTCGAGAGCAATTGGCAGCCTGGATATCCAAGGCCGTAATATGGCACTACTGTCAAAACTCTCGAAGTACTGTCTCCTCGAGGGGCTGTACTTTGGGTATTCATTATCATATCAAGGGTTCTTGAGTGGAGACCGCGACTCGGCAAGCGTGGTGTGGGACGCCATCTGGCCAGGTGGAGTGACCATTTACGTGGTCGTGGAGTGCGGCTACGGGTGGATGCTGGATGCGGCAAGCCGCGGACAGGGTGCATTGGCGCTCATTGGGGGAGGCCTATGTCCAGCAGTGGACTAGTATAGGCTGATGATGAT
Source organism: Blastobasis adustella (assembly GCA_907269095.1). Classification (NCBI taxonomy): domain Eukaryota; kingdom Metazoa; phylum Arthropoda; class Insecta; order Lepidoptera; family Blastobasidae; genus Blastobasis; species Blastobasis adustella. The sequence goes on from OU026137.1 coordinate 13,873,174, forward strand.
GATGATGAAGTAAGAATGCCAACTAACCTTGGCCAATCGCATTGCTGTCTCGGATAGGCGAGACAGCTCTTCCCATTCGGCTGGGTTTTGTACGCCCAGTCTAAGTTGGATCCCATCAGTGAGGCAGCCAGGCTCGGAGCGAGGGTCACGTCTGGCTGTTCGGGCCCCGCTTCTAACAGTAAGACCTGCAAGAATATGAGTGTTAGTATTTGAATTCTAGAATTCCTTACCATTTCAACATGGCTTTGTTGGAGATTGTAAGGAGGACCAACGTATTCCGCTGGGTCTTCCGCCTTGACACTGGTTGAACAGCCTCGAGGGCCAATTGGCACCCCATGACGTTGTGTTTGCTTAGTTGGAGACTCAGCAAATGTACCTGTTTTTATTAAACAAAAATTTCGGCCTGCCTCAATTGAAGCAATTATTACAATGTCAGGTTTTATTTATTCCTATACAATGCTAGTCGTGTTTAGCCTATATTAGGTTTTTTATTTATTATCTATATTCGTTTTTTAATATCACCCTCTCAGACAGAAAAACTCTCCAAAATATTTTTTGGGCTTTCTTACCTCTCGGTACCAAGTCCCAACTGTTTTTCAGGAATATCTTCAATGTACAGACAGGGCTACTTTATAGTTTTATAATAGTATATTAGATAATTATAAATATAGATGCCACCAACCTTCCAATCCTCGACTTCTGTTAGTCTGTTTGCCACAACAGCGCCAGCCGCTCCCGCGCCCACAACAATGAAGTCATAATGCTCATCAGCTCCCTCTTCCCAGCCTTGGAACTCCCCTTTCTCCCTCAACTCTTCCTGGTATCTCCTGTCGGCGGAGTCTCCGAAGTTGCTGACTAGGAATGCAAGGTAGAAGACCCCGAAAGGTGAACATGCTAACAGGTCGGAATGGGCTGGGCAGGTAGCAGAGAGGTGGACTGGTTGCCACAGCATTTCGGACCTGTGTTCAATAATAATATTAATAAAAACAAATTCTCTTCACAATTGCTAAATATTGGGCCTTTATCTATGAAATTGGAGTTTTTGAATCAAATATTGTAAATTACAACAAACTTGTCACAATTATTACTTGATTTGGAAAATAGAGTATATTTAGATGCCGATATGTCTCTAAAATGAAATTAAAAATATTTATGTAAGTTTTTATAACGGTTTGAAAATGCCCCTATTCAGTTGTCGTCAATTTTGCCTTTTTAAACTGGTGTAATTTTATGAAGACTTTAAAAGAGTTAGCTTAATGTTGTCTGATTATACCTACAAAGTTTCATGGTATGCCATTTCCAAAATTTGAAAATTAGAGTTTCCGTCATTTTCGCCATTGAAAACGATAATTTCATAGGAAAAGACCTAATATTATTATCTAACACATACAATACAACCATTTCAAATAATAAGAATGTGAGAGAACTGACGTCTGTAGTAGATTTGACAATAAAACCTGTAGCACAGATCGCCAGGCCTTCGCTAATAATATATTACGCGAAGAACAAAAATACAAGAAGCAAAATATAAAAGGAAATAAAAAAAGAGTTGTACAAATACTTCAAACCCCGACTGCTATTAAAAATCTGAAAGTTAGAATCAAGCCGAATGGTCTTAGGAAATAAATGTAAAGTGCGAACGCTAGTTTAATTTTAACTTGAAAGCAGGCGGGCCCCTTTTTCATATAATTAGGTGGACACGGATACTTAATATTTATGGAAATTATTAAAATGGGGGTCCTATTTAAGTCTAAATTAAACTGACGTTTGCACTTTATATTTTTCAGATGTTTAATAGCAGTCAGGGTTTTTAGTTTTTGTAATATATTTTTATTTTCCGATTTTTATATTAATAATGAAAAAAGTGAGAATGGTTGCTAACTAACTTTATATCGTCATAGATCCTAAACGGTTATTCGAAATGAATAACGGTAACAGAAACCTAAAGATGATTTTTCAATACCTATTTAACGATACCCCACATGACATAGCTTCTCCACTTAATTTTTTTTATTTTACACAAACTGGCGGCTAGGAGTGGCCATATTGAATTTTGATCAATATTAAGACAAATCGATGTAAGAACCATCAAAATCGGCATACGCGTTTGGTCTCTAGAGTGCCACAAAGGGACAAACATACATACATAGATAGACTGTTAAACACATTACCCTTTGCGTCAAGTAGTGGGGTAAAAATAACAAAAACATGACTTGCGGCTGAGCGTGTGTGTGCGTGTGCGTGTGTGGATGTGGGTGTGGGTGTGGGTGTGGGTGTGTCTATTTACGATCGTGATTATTTTATTAAGTAATAAAAGTAATAAACAACAGTAACTATCTAAATAGATATAATACATAAATAAACATAAAAGTACATACACATCGAACTAATAAACGTAAAAACAATGTAACGTAAGCTTCCGTTTACCTATTGGTGAAGATTTATTGGCTTCTAAATGTTTTATATTACTGCTTTTATGCAAATTGTAAGCTGTTGATCTTCCAATAAAATAAAATAGATAAATATAAAGCGCAATAAAAGTAATTTAAAAATTCTTACAACTAGTGCCAAACCGTTATTCTTTTAAACTCGCTATGATAGACTAAATTAAATATCCACCGATAAGCCAGCAGCACCTGGTAATTAGTTGATAAGAATAATTTGGGTAATTAAACAATTCCTACAGCTGTAAACAGTTTGGTGTTGGTAAACGACATTTTAAATTTGTAATCCTTAACCCATAGTCTAAAACACCACCCATATCTAAATCTATTACATAAATATACATAAATTCTATACATTAATATTTTTTAATTTAGTTAGATAATAAAATATTTATAACTATAAGGTTTTAGTTCAGTCAATTTTATATGTATTAGTGTATATATTTGGTATTTTAGATATAGGTATTAGTGTATTTTTTTATTATAACTGTAAATAATTTATGCGTACCTTAATAAAATTATCTATACAAAGTATAAAACAAAGTCGCTTCCCGCCGTCAGCTTTGTATAACTAAAATCGGTTTAAAGGGTTAGGAAAACATTTTGGTGCTACGTAGACTTTGTCGGGTGTTTTCCGACGTTTTTCTGACGGTTATATAAATTTGTTCATATTTGTTTATATTCGTTTTACACGTTTCAGGTGGGCTGTCTGCTTGTTTGTCACTGCGTCTGCGTCACATCTTTATATAAAAATAAATCATAGGCAAGCTGACATCTGGTTTTCTAATGTGGCAATGAATTATGAATATAATTATAGGTATTAAATTTCAATTCCAATTCAATTCATTTCCAAATCAAATCAATTCAAAATTATTTATTGTAGTACATTACATATCTCTTTCAATCGTCAAAGAGGAGGGGGTAGGAAAATAGAAAGGAAACACACAGTGACATGTTGGCCGTCCTAGATACGGAGCACATCCACCCCACGCCGACAGCGGCCGGACCGGGCCCGACTATAATATATAAACTACTATAATATACATATAAAAGATGTGTTAATCTCTCTATCATCATAATAAAGAGAATCTGGCTCAGGGTCCCCAGCGGAAAATCATGGTCAACTTCTCGCCTCCTTGGTAGTGGTATTAGGATGCGCGCCTAACAAGGGGCGAGCTCTTTGTGGTGCTGAAGTTCGACTAGCATTATCATCAAAATACGAAACGGTCACCCATCCAAGGGCTTGCATTGCTTAACCTTTGTTATCAGTCTCGCAAGCACGCTGGAGAATGAATCTACATAATTATGTAAGTAGGCAGGGATAAACTTATCTAACCCGGTGAGCAAAACTGGAACTAAATATCGCCAATTGAAATATAATTTTATGGCAATACAAATTTCTACAACAGCGACGACATTGGGTCAGATAAGTTTGTAGCAGTATAATATTATAGGTATGTATTTTTATGCTCTAAGACGAATTTTAATTTCTGTTACGGGTCTGGGTGTGCTATGTTTATTTAGTATATAAGGCGTTTAAAAGTATTTAAGTTTTATATTAGCACCCATCAAGCTTTGCTTAGTTTGGGACTAGATGGCGCTGTGTGAATTTGTCCACAATTATTTATTGTATTTAGAATATTTATTCTTACGTCGGCCATAAGCATGGATGCTGATTACTTGTACAGCGTCTGCTGCTGAGGTGTTCAGGATGACTCCATCTCTTGGTGTTCAGGATGTCTAGCAGGCCAGAGACAGTCTTCACACCATGATGTGAAGGTCTGAGGATTTGCGGCTGTGGAGATAGAGCAATCTATGACTTTATTTATAATCTATAGTCTAGGGTTTCTAAAACTTATGGCTCCACGTACCCCTGTCAAAAGTTTTACTTCATCAGTGGCGACTCGTAAGCGAGTCTATTAAACTTCTATTAGTTCTATAAAACGTCAAATCTATAATTCAAGCACGTATGTAATAAAATACCAAAAGAAATTAAATCTGAAGATAAATACACGATATTTTAAAATTAATTAAGAACATTTCTTATAGATAAATGCTTTCATGTTTTTTGAAAATGAATTCAGTTCATGAATTTTTTGAAAGTAAGTAATTTGATGATCTCAATTTAAACATAGATTATGATATTGTTAATATTAGGTTTTTAAGTATATGTAGGTGTTTTAAATTGTTAATTTAGTTATGCAAAACTATATATCTTAGGCCCATAAAATAAAGTTGTTATTTTGTCTCTGTACAAAAACATAACTTGCAGTGCCCTAGCAGGGTTCTTGTGTGAAACTAAAAAACATTGTAACATATGTAACAACCACAAGAAAGAAATAAACTTTATGATTATGATTATGAAAGAATCCGGATTCGAAGACCAATAACTCTTTCTAAGTTATAGATGTTAGTTGGACACCAACCGAACGGGACATTAACGCCAAAATTATTTTGGTACAGAGCAAGAGCATACCACTTCATGAAAATTATCCTTTGCGCTATAGCACCATTCACGGCATTTGGTGCATCTTTAGTCAAAGTCAGTTTGCTAAGGGAGAATTAGCTGTCCGTTATGCCCAAAGGACTTTACACCTAAGGTATTATTTATTTAACATATAAAAATTTAATTCATGAATGCTATAAAAACCGTTTAACAACTGCACAGTAGTGCAAAGGAATATGATTCTTAATGCGCTGATTACATTTAACTAAATTCAGAAGCAAAAAGCGTGAGAACTCATCAAAGTGGAATGTATTGTTCATAAAATAAGGTCCATTTTTGAATCACGAATTTATGAAAATCGGAGCGACGCTTGACGTAATATAGATGATACGAAAATTGATCTTATTTTATGAGCTATACATTCCACTTTGATTTGCTCTCACGGTTTTTGTTTCAGAATTTAGTTACTGAATTCAGTCAAATGTAATCAGCGCATAAGGTGGTCTGGTCATGCACTTCTGCTTCAGCATTGTAAAGGGTCTTTCAAATAGAGCGGGTCGATGTTAATAGTCTGTGGCGGCCATTTGGTTATGGCGGCATCTGTCAAATCTATTTTTTCTTATTCAGTCACTGATGCCAAATAACCATGGCAAGTTACACGGTTGAGCAGCATGTGCAAATGATAAAACTTTATTATCAAAATGAGTGTTCGTTAGTGCAAACGTTGCGCGCATTGCGCTCATTTTACGGCAGACGCGGTGGCCCTTCAAAGTCTACTCTCCAACGATTGGTGACCAAATTTGAGACGACCGGTTCGGTGAACAACCAACCAACACCTTTACGTCAAAGGAACGCCAGATCGGCCGAGAACATCGCCGCTGTTCGTGAGAGTGTTCAGGAGACTCCGAGGCAGTCGATTTCTCGCCGTGCACAAGAACTCAGCCTTTCGCAGACTTCAACTTGGAGAATTTTGCGTTGGGACTTGGGCCTGCATCCGTACAAGATCCAACTGACCCAAGAGCTCAAAGTTAATGACCATAGACAACGCCGTGTGTTCGCTGAATGGGCATCAGAACGCTTGGAAGAGGACCACGATTTTAGCCGAAAAATAATCTTTACCGACGAGGCACATTATTGGATGAATGGTTTTGTTAATAAGCAAAATTGCCGTATATGGGATGACCACAACCCACATGAGGTTCACCAGGTAGCAATGCATCCACAAAAAGTTACTGTTTGGTGCGGATTTTGGTCTGGCGGCGTCATTGGTCCGTACTTCTTCGAAAACGACGTTGGCGAGGCCATCACCGTCAACGGCGAGCGCTACAGATCAATGATAAACAATTTCTTTTGGCTTGAATTGAACAATATGGACGTGAACGATATGTGGTTCCAGCAAGATGGCGCTACTTGCCACACAGCGAACGACACAATAGAGATTCTGCATGAACGGTTTGAGGGTAGGGTTATCTCTCGCAGAGGTGACGTGAATTGGCCCCCAAGATCGTGTGATTTGACTCCGCTGGACTTTTTCTTGTGGGGTTTTCTGAAGTCGCAGGTCTATGCCAATAAGCCACAATCGACCGTTGCCCTGAAAACCAACATAACGCAGGCCATCGCTCAGATTCAGCCGGATCTATGCAGCAGAGTCATTAAAAATTGGACCTCTCGGATTCGTGCCACCATACGAAGCCGCGGCGGACATTTGAACGATGTCATATTCCATCCGTAATGGCATAAATGGGCCTTTCAAATAAAAAATAAATTTCGTTAATATCTTGCACACATCTTGTTTTATTCAATTTTAACATCGACCCGTCCTTGTTGAAAGACCCGTTATTTACACCAATTTAAAAAATATAATCCGTTTCGTCCTTTGCAAAATCACCAATCACACTACGCTTCGCCTCTCAAGTGACATTATTTCTTTACAATAGGCCACGCCTACTTTACCTCCGACGGCGCCGCGGCGGTTCATTGCGTTGACATTTTCAAGATTTTTTCTTTTTATACCACTAAGGTGGCAAACAAGTTATATTATTTCCCTCCTTTAGGCCTAAAGTGCGCAGGCGCCGCCCGGCATCGAATTTGGTTGCATCTACCAACCCAAACTCTAATTCGGACCCCGTATTGAGCTTACTACTAACAGGGTTATGGAGGTCAGATGGTAGTCCCTCCACCGTAATTACCTGATCTGCCAAATTCTGGATCATGGTCAAGGCGGACCCCGGGCCCGCGTGCGCCAGGGGACCACCGGGACATTAAATTTTTTATTTTATTGAGCTCACTACCTAATGAAGCGGATAAAGGGTACCCTGGCGTAAATACTCGTACCCGACCCCGAAAACAGGGAGGGCTTTTTCCAGAGCTACGATGCCACAGCCAGACACACACCTCCACACATACACAGAGCCACAGATACATACGCCAAACTCATTACAGCCCTCTTTTCTAGTCGGGGCTTTTTTATACGGCAGACAAAGAGGCAAGCCGGCCACCTGATAAAAAGTGGTCACAGCCGCCTAACCGTTACCAATGCGTTCGCCGCCTCTGAAGAGACCACTAATATAGCTCTTGAACGATCCCATGTCATAGTCCAAAGGAAACACTGTGACTGGGAGCTCATTCTACATCCGAATCGTACGAGCGAGAAACGTTCTTTCGTACCTTCTTGTGATAAAGAAAATAAATCATAAGCAACTTTACTGACCTTCCACCTCTGATACCCTTGCCGATTCGGGTGTTCCCACTCCTCTTGACTCCACCCTTGTCTCTCATCACCATGATCAGCTTTATCACCTTCATCACCTTTCTCCCTAAGCTCTTCACTGGACACACGGCGGGGTTGGGCCAGTATGGTCAGGAAGTAGGCGAGGTACACGCAAGAAGGCAGGTGTGGCTGGGCCTTGCAGACAGACAACACTACCCCGCCAAGATCTTCCTGCCCGGGCATTGTTGGACTGTAATACAGAAATAATAACGTGGTAATAAAATTCGAGGAATGTACAATCGGCTGCAAAAAAATTGGACTCTTTTGGGATAAAATTATGAACATTGCGGTTAGGTATGCAATGATTGTTCTATCGGGAAATACTACTTTTCTGTTTTATATTGGAAATACATCGAATTTTGGGGATCTATGGAATTTTAGGACATAATTTCAATGCCAGAAAAAATCACCAAGATAGAATACATAGTACACAGAGAGAAACAAATTCATAAATTTACATTCAACATGGAAAGGATCTTGCACTGCTCAAGGAATCGGAGCCGACTCAGCATATTGCTGCTAGTCCGTGAAACTAACAACACTGATATTCTGTCAGCACCAGAGTTGCACAACTAAATAAAAATGCTTAATATTTAATATGTGTCGTGCGACCGCCGAAACTCACCAAAACAATATATGAAATGTAAGTTAAATATATAAAAACACAGAATTATGGAAACGAGTTTGAGTACCATACGTGCTTATAGAGATTAGTAGTAGCTTTTTTTTGTGTGAAAGAGTAACGAACATCCATAATTACAAACATTTCACATTTAATATTATTTTGTGTGTGCATCGGCGACTTAAATGATTGGCCTTCTTCGGTAGGCCTTTAAATAATGGACGTCAGAAAGCCCGACAAAATCAAAACCATGGTGATAAACCCGATCTGAATTTGGCCTTCTCTTCAGGAGCTACCATGCCATATACAAACACAATACGCACGTCAAACTTCTGAAAGTGGAGTTCTTCAAGAAAGGGGTGAAAGGCTTAGGTAGCACGTGAGTGGGAATAGAGCTTCAGGGGCCCTATTTTTGAACCGCACGCAACCACGCGAGCGCACGCGTGCGCCCGCGCTACCTGTCTCTTTCACATTCGTGGTAAGTTGCTAGAGAGAGAAACGACAGGCATTAAAAGGCGAGCGATCGCGAGGATGCGTGCGGTTCAAAAATAGGACCTTATTTTTTAAACCGCTTCGTCTCGTTTCGAAAGGTTTTTAATGTTGATTTTCGGCTTCAAAATTCCGGTATTTTTATGCATGACGCTGATTTACCCTATTTTTGAACGGTACTATTTCGGTGTTGCCAATGTGATTGAAAAAATATTAAATTCTTCATGGCGAAATTCAAAATTAAAAACCGTTCGAATCGAGGCGAGCGACTCGAAAATAGGGCCCCTGGTATTGCAAACGTGTAGAGGCTGCGGTAACTACTTACCATCAGGCAGGCCGTCGTCGGCAAGGTCATCTGCCACCTATAATAAAAAAAAAATTAATTACACCTGTCTTTTTCACACTATGTTTTCAACCACATATTTTGAAACTAAGTTCCACTCCTCTTTTTGTACCGAAGGTTAAAAAATAACCCAAATACGTGTTCTACTTACCCGTTACGCTAGGTAAACTGCGTAACAATATAGTGTATTATCGATTTCAACTATCAAGATCGCGTGCAAGCATCAACATTACATATTTGCAGTGTAATAGCAATGTTTTTAGCAAAGAATTCAAGGACCCATTAAAATTTTAGTGGAATTAATTTCAATTATTGAACCTTAAATCCGTAGCAGGATGGTGGTGCCCTCTATTGGGTGTACAAAACAGAAATGCGAATATATTCTCCATGATAGCATGATTTTGATTTTCATGGGTTCTCGCATTGACTTAAGAAACCTAGTAAGTAGACCTAGAATGCAGAAATAATTGGATGTATTTATTTATTGCCTAGGATGATGGGAAGTGGCGACCGTTGTCCAGGACATCCACGATCCGGTTTTTTTTTTCTGTGGCCGTGCCTTCCGGCTGTTTTGACTAGTCGGTCGGTCTCAGCATGGCCAAGGAAATGCGCTCGATTGTGCCGCGCCGCCTAGCATTTTAAAATGTTAATAGATTTTTATTGTATGTTACCTATGTAGGTATGACGTTCATAAGTGTTTGTAAAAACCTAATTTGAATAAATGTTTTTGAATTTGAATTTGAATTTGAATCTGAGGGGAGCGAATGTGGAAAATAAATGAATATAAATATGCTTGGACAATTCACACATTGGTGTCCGGCAGAGTTGAATAGAACGAACCCCTTACACTCGTGGGTGTCGTACAAGGCGACCAATGTTTTCGAGGCAAAAGATCTAGAGTCTCCGTCTAGAAAATGGACAGCAGCGTTTTCCATTGTTATATTTATAACACTGCGATCTCCAACCCGCCTGCTAAGAATAGAGGATTATGGCAATAACCTCCCCTTTCATGGGAGAGGCCCTAAGTCTTGCTGTGGATTGTTTTGGGCTGTGATGATGATGATGATTCACACAGAGCCATCTAGCCCCAAAGTAAGCAAACAAATCATGAGCAATAGAAGTACGGAATTGCCTCAATTCTTCAGACATACACGAGGTACCTCTATCGCTGTGTATGTGAGTTTCGTGCCAAATGTATGAAGCAAATCCTTCAACAATTGATTACCGTGGCGGACGTCATATCCTTACAGGCATACGCGAAAGGAAATCGTCAATTTTCGCCTATAATATTGCCCTCCCGAGACTGAAGTGCAGTAATAGCAAAAATTACGTTTCGAGAAAACAGCGTTTAAAGATTCAAATAAATTAAAACAATAAAATAAGCTAAATAATTTAAAACTGTAAATGATAACTGAAAGGTTACAGATTGAATTATATGGTTATTTGTAATTTTATATAAAAAAATATAGTAATTATGGATACTTATAGTAGTTACAGTGGTTTAACTGGCAATCATAGTTTTATCTACGCAATATTTTTGATGATATCTTGATAAAAAACATTTAATATAAGAGTCAGAGAGAAATGTAAATTCACGTATGTATTTAACGCAAAATTGCTTAAATGACCATTACTGCATTTTAGGCTCAGGGCGGCAGAATTGTTAAAATGTACCTGTATTGTGTATTGATCGTTGGATAAAGGTTCTTAAAAAACGATATTTAACCTTTCGGAAGGTGCAATCATTTCTATTGATTGTATTAATTGTCCTCTGGTGTTTATGAAACGTTGTTTTGTTCTGTCACAAACTGGGCACGATGAACTCATTGCTTTTACGTAATTGATTGAATAAGGTAAGTTTTTCATCCCGATCCAGCTATTCCAGAGGCCATATTTTTGAACCCCTCGCATCCACGCAAGCATTCGCCTTCTAATGCCTGTCTTTTCTATCACTAGCAACTTACCACGAGTGTGGAAGAGACAGGTAGCACAAGCGGTTTAAAAATAGGGTGACAAAGAGATTCGTTTAGTTCTTTGGGTTTATTGTGATTGAGATATTAACATACTCTTAATAGTGTATCAGAAACAATGTTTTCCTTTGCAGGCTGGTAAATAATATCATATTTAAAACAAGACCATTCGAGAAGCCGACGTTCAACCTTTTTTTTTTAACCCCCGACGAAAAAAGAGAGGTGTTGTAAGTTTGACGTGTGTATCTGTGCATCTGTGGCTTTGTGTGTCTGTCTGTGGCATCGTAGCTCCTGAACGGATGGACCGTTTTGGATGCGGTTTTTTCTATTTTCGGGTTCCCTTGGTATGGTATGGAGGCCACAGATAGTAGTCGCTGCGCTGTAATTACCTGTACTACCAAATCCTGGATCATAGTTAAGCCGGACCCCGGGCCCTCGTGCGCAAGAGCACAACCGATTTAGCAGATCAGGTTACAATGGAGCGACTGCCACCCAACCTCCGTGACCCTGTTAACAACCTGACCAAAATTGATCATGCTTACACGTTCAGTCGCCTGAATGTGCAGGTTTCATTTATGTTTTCCCTCACCGTAAGAGCATCGGTTGGTGTTCAACTAATGTTAATAACTCAGAAAAGGGTCACTGGTACATGGACGCCATGCTTTGAACCCGATACCTCTCGCTTACGAGTCGGACCTCTTAACCAATACGTTACCGACGCCCCTAAATGATACCTATCGTTTTAAATAAATAAAGTGTTTATTCATCTAAAAACAACCTTATCCAATTATATCTAAAATCCCTCACACAATAATGGAAGCAGGGAATAATCACTCTGGTATTACTTAATATTGGTAATTTATTTAGGTTTCAATATCTCGCGAACACACACGGTATCGTTAGCATAATAAGAAGCCTGTATTGTAGTGTCTGACTGAAGGTTAATTTGTGGCCGAAACCGAAGCCGAAGCCGAAGCCTTGAAAGCTCTAAGAAATTGGCTACAAGCTACAATCAATTATAATTATATAAATTATTTTAGATTTAAATTTATTTATTTCTCTCTTAAAGTTCTTACAAATGATAATATTCTTATTATAGATTACATTAGGTCAATAAAAGGGATCGTCAAGTTATAAAATTAGAATTATTGCTTTCATACAAGAATGCAATTTCAAATAATTAATAAATTAAAATAATATAATAAACAATGTCAAAATAGAAAATTAATACATAAAATTACATGTCAAAATATTTTACATTATCGACTCATGCAAATTTACAAAATAACAGTACCAGTAAGGTAGGTAATTTATGCAAATAGTCAAACATAATGGTAGAAAAAAATAATTAAATGTCCGTTATTGGATACAAAATACAAAAAATGACAATAAATGAAAATAAAACTCATATTGAATAGCATAGCATTAAAAATTCTGTGGCCGTGGGGACCAGACGCACATTCTTTAATCTAAGCGCCTGGTCGAAATTACGAATCACCAGAAAGCTATCCTCTTCTTGGGTCAGCGCCTTGCTATCCAGCGGGGCAACGCGGCCAGCCTTCTGGGTACCTTTTCAAATTCGGGGGACCAGGGTAAACATTTTTATCTCTAGTTTTCCCTCTAGGTATTTTTTTGCTTGGGTAAGGCTTTTTTAATATTGTAATAATTGTATTTATCTCCACAAAGGCCGGTCCTGTGCTTTTCGCATCCAGCTGGTACCCACGATCTTTGTCAAAAATATTTTAAGGTTTTGAAATTATGTGAATAGTAACTTTTATTTCGACGTTTCGACGTTTGCTAGGAACCTACGGCGACACCTTTGGCTTCGGCCGGGTTTGGGGCCGAAGCAGATGGTTTCGCCGAAAGTGGTTTTTTGGCCGAAAGTGACCGAAACCGAAGCCAAAGCTGCGGCCGGACTCTACTGTTGTTTCAGGTGTAAAGTTATTTTTGCCTTATCGTAGAAGGTATCATAAGTATAGCTTCTTGCTAGTTACTAGTGAATTTATCTTTATGTCATTACTTAATTGTGACAGAGTACCTATGGATAGTGCAGGATACTGTGAAAATATACTTTTACAAAACTTCCTTCAACGGCGTCGTAAGTACCTACTACATACTTATCAATTGTTTCATGTTGTTAATATGTCTAAGCCATAGTCTTTTGAAAGTAGGATTAAAACACACATTGGTGTAGGTACTAGACGCCCCAGGGGGCCCTATTATTGGTACCGCTTGCATCCACGATCACGAAAAGACTGGCATAGAAGGCGAGTGTTCGTGTGAATGCGGTTCAGAAATAGGGCCCATGGACTCTTATTTTTGAACTGGTCTCCACGAGTCGAACGGTTTCAAATTATTATTATCGGCATGAATAATACGAAATTTTCTTGGACGATGGTGATTTTCAGTGTTTTTGACCCGTCTAATGTGATTGAAAATATATCGAATTTTTTATGTCGAAAATCAAAATTTAAAAGACCTCTGCTTGGCAGACCGGCACCAAGTGAACCATTCAGGTCGTGATAAAATAGAATTCGACTGCCATTAGAAAAGCTGTAGATTTTCTGGTTTCAAGAATAATTAAGGCCTTTCGCTGGGGACCCTGGGCACAAAATAAAAAAACGGTCCTCGCTAGAACTGACTGAGCAGTCTCGGGAGCCGATTGACTCCTCGTGTTTTACTAAGAACAACTCTAGGAATAGTAAATGTGTCATTTTCAATATAAAAGCACACGTCATCAAGAAAGTTATAATTGAATAGACAAGAAAAACGGTTCACAAGCAGAAAAATTCTACGGAAACCAGAACAGTTGCAAAATTAGATATCGTTCGAAAGCGAATTTGGAATAATATAATTTTTTAAGAGCAAATAAGAATATAATTTAAAATATTAAAAAAATTACTTGAGTTGTGCCATAGTTTATTACTATTTTATTTGTAACTTTGTTGTCATGTTTGTAGTGCATTAGTATTAAGTACCTACCTACTGTAACGCTACAAATGTATATTGAAATAAATAAATAAATAAATAATTCTTAAAATATTATAAACTAGTGGACCCGGCGCGACTTCGTTCGCGTACACCTTTACCCCTACCTCCCCTTTTTTTCTTGCTTATAAACCGTCCTTTTGAATCACTCTATCTATTGTTGAAAACAGCATTAAAACCCGTTGCTTAGTTTAAAAGATCTAAGCGTACATAGATACATAGGGAGAGATTGCGGGAAGCGACTTGTTTTAAATATTCATATTCATATTCATATTTCTTTATTAGTATTGATCATACATATACTATGTATTGTTACTCCATCACAAAAGCAACTGAACGGATTTTAATGATACTTGGCAGTGGACTTAGAGCCCAGAATAGCCCACAGGCATAGCATTTATCCAGAATTTTTATATGGCTCCGTAATGGAACGTCATACACGAATTTTTTTTTTTTTTTTTTTTTTTTTTATATTTTACAAGGCAAGCATTTGACCGCCATCTCACCTGTTGGTAAGTGACGATGCGGTCGAAGATGGAGCATGCCCGTCTTGGAACAGCCTATTCACTCCAGCCTTGAAGGCATCCAGATTATATTGATCAGGAAACACACTTGCAGGCAACGCGTTCCACTCCTTAGCCGTACGCATTATAAAGGTCGAGCCAAAGCGGCTCGTGCGGATAGCTGGAACATCCACGACATAAGGATGAAGCGCTCGCCCGGATCGCGTCTCTCGATGGCGGAAAGGGGCCGGCGGAATGAGGTCGTGCAGCTGCTTCGCACACTCTCCGAAACGTAACCTGTAGAAGACCGACAGACGCGCAACCCTACGCCGATGTTCGAGGCTCTGCAGCCTAGCCTCAACCAACTCCGGGTCACAAATTATCTTCTTAGCACGTTTTTCAACCGAATCCAAAGCCGCTAGTTGATATTTGGCTGATCCATCCCAGAGGTGGCAGCAGTACTCCATGCAGGATCGGACTTGTGCTTGATATAACTGAAGCAACTGCTTTGATGTAAAGTACCGCCTAACCTTCGAGAGGACACCAAGCTTTTTTGCTGCAGTCTTAGCCTTGGATTCGATGTACGGACCGAAGTTGAGATTTGCAGATAGCTCAACGCCAAGAAGCTGTAGGTTGTCGGTAATTTCCACAGGAACATCCCGAAAAGTTGGAGTTAAATGGAATGGACTCCTTTTGGCGGAAAACAAACACGCCTGTGTTTTGGTTGCGTTGAACGCCACCAGATTGGCATCACCCCAATCAGAGACTGCCTCGAGAGCTTTGTCCAAACGATCAACCATAGCCTCTCGACAAGACCGAATTTACGCTGACGAAGCACCTTATCTCTATCATCACTACATATAATAAAACAAAGTCCTACACCGCGTCTGGCTGTCTGTCACATACATAAAGCTCACGCCTCTGTCCCACAGGTGGGGTAGGCAGAGATTATGGACCGCCACTTTTTTCTGTCCTTTTATTTTTTTGGTCTGTCCTGAAACAACTCCCTAGCCTAGCATATATCCACAACTCTTGTTTTCACCATCAGTTAAATAATCTCTTCCGGAAGCTTTATGTTTATAATATATTATGTATATCATAGAAAACCCGTGCGAAGCCGGGATAGCTAACATTCTATATTTCTAATTTCAGATTCAGAAACAGTAGTACACATGACTACTAGAATCTAATTTCAAATCGTAACACACAGTCACCCACTCTTTCCGAAGCCCAAGATGGCTACATTATCCCAACAATGGCAGCCACCGAATCTGGCAGAGCTGTGTCCTGACCAAACCTCAATCACTGCGTGCAGTTACTTCGGTTACTACTTCCTGAATTTCCTCCTGAATCTTTACAACGAGCGAGACAGAAAAGAGCCAGTGTTTGGAGATTGTGAAGAAGAAGATGGGATCAGTGAAGGATATATCGAGGAATACGATTTTATTGTTGTGGGCGCGGGGACGGCTGGTTGCGTGCTGGCTAACAGATTGTCTGAGGTCCATAATTGGAAGGTCAGTTAATGAAATAATCATCTTGGCATCGATATCCCGGTTGTGTTCTGCGCGCGAGGCCCCAGGATGATCCAGATAGATAGATACACTCTTTATTGCACACAAAATTACAAAAAAGCAAATTTAACAGGTTTTTTCAAACATTGTGGGCGAAGGATCCAGGATGCTGATCTGCTAATTACAGTGGAACGTCTACCATCTGACCTCCGTGACCCTGTCAATAGAGGAACCTGACCAAATAGGATCATGGTTACACATCTAAGAGTTTTTTGAATTTTACAGTGTCGAATCAGCGTGGCAAGCATGGAGATTATGGCAATGTGGAGGAGCTCAAGTCCAGCAGTGCACTGCTATGGGCTGTTGATCATACATACCTACCTGGATTAAACCACCTTTGAAAATGAGTCACTTCCAAGATTGACACCAACATCTTCCAAAGCATTAACAACTTAAAGGCGAATGACACCTGTCCTGTTCATATATTTATCTAGGTTTTACGTAACAGAAATGTCGAACCGCTTACTTGATTCATAAGGGTTTAAGGGTTTTATGGGGTTACTATTTAGTACGCGATTAATACTCCTGATATTGCTTACCATCAAACGGGTCATATGGTTAATTGCCAGCTTACATTGAAACCGGAACACATCAACGAGAAACCTTCTAGTTTTGACAAAAAGTCGGGTTTTTATACCACTAAGGTGGCAAACAAGCGTACGGCTTGACTGACGGTAAACAGTCACCGCAGCCTATTGATGTTTGCAATACAAGGAATATCAGAAAAGCGTGTTGCCGTTCCCGTAAGACTATTATCACACCGTCACTACACATATGATCGGGTTTGTTATCACGGTTAGTATTGTTCACCTCGATATTTCGACGCAGTTGCATGCGGCACCAGTCAACTCGTGACCATGACCATGATTGATGAATGTTCAAAGCGTCGTTCAAACCCTCAGATCCTACTCCTAGAGGCTGGCCCGGAGCAACCTGAGATCACGCTGACTCCTGGCCTCAGTACCGTCCTGGGGGGGTCCAGCATCGACTGGGGATACAAGCCTGAGGCTGACGGGAAAGTGTGCTTGGAGCGGCGAGATGGGAAGTGCTCCTGGCCCAGGTTGGTTTGCTTCTAGATTCTATAGGTTCTTTTTATATTGCGTAGGAGGCACCAATAGGTACGCTGTCAGACGACTAGGGTACTATAGAAATTAATTTTTCACTTCGTCCCCAGAGGAAAGATGATGGGTGGATCCAGTTCTATCAACACCATGGTGTATGCGAAAGGCAATAAACAAGACTTCGACGATTGGGCGGCTGCTGGGAACGAGGGCTGGGGCTACGATGATGTAAGTGGCTATGTTTTATTGATATTGGTAGACATAGACATTGAACATTTTTTTTATACTACACAGTGACAAACGAGTCGACAGCCCACCTGATGGTAAGCGGTGACTGCCGCCCATAACATTTACGTAGGCAACAAAAATGCAAAACCGCAGGTCCGCAGGATGCGACTAAGATGAAATGCCTTTTGCCTGTAATTGCGCTGTCTACCTTATTCTCCAAATCGGAACACAACACACAATAATTTCATTGAGAGTAAATCCAAGATTCACTTTGGATCGCTGAACCAGCCAAGTAAGTAAGCAAGTAAAAAAAGCTAAGGACCATGTTGGCTAAACTGGTATTCCAATAAAAAAACTGCGAGGTAATCAGTCCATCCGATTGAGGGCTACGGTGCCACAGACAGACACACAAATCTACAGATATTATTTTATTATGATTTATTTATTGATTAAAACGATAGTAACAGTAAAAACACAGGTTTAAACACGTCAAACTAATAACATCTGAAGTAGTACTAAATCTACACTAGGTAGGTCATAAAAATTCATTTACTAATCAATCGCGCCTTATTTCACAGGTGCTACCATACTTCAGGAAGTTTGAAAACAATCTCAACATCGAGGCTTTGGACACGAAATACCACGGCACCAAAGGCCCTCAATACATATCTCGATTCCCTTACGTTGACGCACCTTCCATAGCCCTCACCACAGCCTTCCACGAACTCGGTCTCCCATTGGTGGATTTCAACGGGATTCCTCCACAAATAGGGACATCGCAAGCGCAAGCCTTCAGCAAATCAGGAGTGAGAGTGTCCGCTAACACAGCCTATATCGAACCAATCAGGCACGTCAGAAAGAATCTGGTCATAAAAACTATGTCCCAAGCAAATAGGGTCCTGATTGATGAAGCTAATACGGCATACGGCGTCAGATATGTTAGAAACGGCAAGACATACACAGCTATAGCAAAGAAAGAAGTAATAGTGAGTGGTGGAGCAGTAAATTCACCGCAACTACTGATGCTGTCTGGAATAGGACCTAGGAAGCATTTAGAGGAAGTGGGCCTCCCGTTGGTGGCAGATTTACCCGTAGGCCAGGAAGTGCAAGACCACGTTACTTTCACGGGTATAATAATAGCATTCGATAATAGGACATCAACTGTAGTACCTCGAAAGCAAATGCTAAAGGAAATAGAAGATTATAAGCACTCTGAAATCAAATCTGGGCCTATGTCGTCTACTGGCCCGTATAATTCTGTATCTTTCTTCAGCACTACAGGATCCGATATCCCTGATATTCAAATACAAACTGCTAGTATAATATGGAGGGAGTACATTAAAGAGCCAGTACTTTTCATGGAAACAGAGATCTTCCCTTCAGTGTACTATGACGCCGTCATACCGAGACTCCAGAACATATACGCAAACAGCAAAGGACAAATTCTCCTGAACGCTACAAACCCTTACGATGCTCCAGTGATGTATGGCAACTATTTCTCTGATGAAACCGATATGCTGCCAATTAAAAGAGGGATGAGAGTGCTGCTGCGTCTCGAGGATACTGATACTTTCAAATCTGGTCGGGCTAGATACATTAAAGTACCGTTGGAGGCTTGTAAACATACTATTTGGGGAACAGATGACTATGTGGAATGCATGTGTAAGCATTATACCTTCGCATTGAACCATCAGGCTGGTACTTGCAAAATGGGGAGGAAGTCTGACAAGGCTACTGTAGACTCCAGGTTGAGGGTGTATGGAGTTTCTAGGTTGCGGGTTATAGATGCCTCTATTATGCCTCGCCTGGTGCGTGGTAATACGAATGCCGCGACCCTCATGATTGCGGAGAAGGGCTCCGACCTGATTAAGGAAGATTGGAAGAAATATATTTAAATAATTGAGTGATTAAGTTACGGACACTGCGGTAGGACAGGATGGCTAAGAAAGAAACCGTTGATGAAACAAAATAAACATTTTAATAAAATTTTCTTTTCGTGACATTTGTGTACCTAGATATTATAATTTTGTTGTGATATCCCACATAATGTATTATTTAGAATACCAAAGTGAAGTAAGTGGACAAAGTGGAGAAGAAGGAGCAGGAAAGCGACCCTAGAAAAGCCCATTATCTATGCCCTGCTTATTTGTTCGTGGATATTGAAAGCTTATGGCCACTTTGTCTGATTTTATTATAACTGTAAAAACCTTATAAAATACATAATGTACTGTCAAAGTTAAACATAAGCATTATTACTAGGAGGCATTCACTCAAGATCTGTTAAATTTTTATCATCTGAGTCACTCTTCATGTAGTCAAAGGAAGGCTTCTCGGCCTTGTCACCGGCTCCGCAAGGGCCTCCCATAGAGCTAAGCATCTCTTCGATATCGTAGTTGTTGCCGCCGCCGTTTTCATCCTCGTCATCCTCATCTCGCCATTTGTTGAAATCTATATAAATAAATAAATAATAAATAAATTATTTATTCAAATAAAATTAATCATAAATTACAAGTTAATTAAAAATTACAACATACCTACTTATAGTAAATGGGTACAAATAAAATCAAGGCTACATATTTACAACTCTTGCACAAATAATAATAGGTACTTAATTCTAGTTATTGATAGTTTGGACACCTAAACTAAGTAAATGATTTACTTGTATCTTAGGCATCCAGGTTAGTAGGTCTAAATATATAGGTTAATTCTTACATGTATTTTGTGAAACAATGAAGTGTTTAAATTGTATGTATAGGTACAGTAGGATGAGATTTAAGTACTCTGCCATAACCTCTTTTTATCTTGACCTGCATTAGCTAATATTTGAAATTTCTCGTATTGTCTTTTTAATTTCTTTAGTAAATTGTTACAAAAATTTCTATATCTGTGATAGGTAGTTATTAGGATTGGATTGTTAGGGTCTTTGTTTAATTTTTTATGTAGACTGTCACGATTTCTTATGCATCTTAACAGGCCAGGGGTTAACCATGGCTTAATTAATTTCTTGCGTTGAGGTAAAACAGTAGTCGTCGTGTTCTTTTCTATAATATTTTGCAATGCCGTAATAAAATACTGCGTTGCTTTGTTAGCGTCGTTCGTGCTATAAATGCAAGTAGTATCTAGATTTTGTAGGTCACTTGCTATTGCTGCATTATTTTGTTTCCTACTAAATGACACCGCATAAGACCTACTGACCCTCTTTTGTACACTTAGTAACACTGTACTGTGATCTGTAAGAGTGCTGTTTATTATTAAACTTTTTAATGGAAGGGTATTTTTGGCCAGTACATGGTCTAGGCAGTTTGGTCCTCTAGTAGGATAGAGATGGGTATGGATAAAGCCATGGTATGCCATCTGGGTAAGGTATTCAGGCGAATTTCTGTCAAGATTTCCAGTTTTTATGTCAATATTTATGTCACCTACAACAAACACATTCTTAAAGGACGACAGGGTAGATAGTATTGTACCTAGCGATCGTAAGAAGTTGTCAATATTTCTGTATGACGGTGAGCGATATATAGCCACAATAACGATATCATTACCGATTTTAGCTATTAGGCAATTCGCGTCAGCTATGTCGGGTTCCTCGACCGTAACATTAGTACAGTCCGCTTTAATGAAAAGTGCTACACCGTCATTTTGTAGTACGTTGCTAGATTCACTGACATAGGAGTTATAACCGTCTAACTGAGGGATAGTGTGAGCCGAGGATAACCAGCATTCCGTTAGGACTATAATATCTACATCTAAATTAATATTACGATGCAGAGCCAACATTCCATCGAAATTACAGTTTAAACTTCGTATATTCTGTACTAAAATATTTAAGTTATGTCCACTTTTATTTATTATTGATGAACACTTATCCGGGTCACATTGAATAGATTCGTACTTAAATGCCGAATCAATATCGTCTACTATGGTTTTTGTAGCATTACCCATTTTTAATTTAGTGCTATAACACCCGAGTAGTGCGGCGCTCTAGGCGCCCTCATAATCGATGAAGCTGACATACCTTACCTCAGCGCTCTTCTTTGCGGGGCACGATACATCGCCGGTTTTATGGCTGGCTGGTTTTTTATATCGTGCGCATGTGGCGCACTTTGCTGGTTCTGTTGTTTTGGGACACTCCTTTATTGCATGTCCTGAATCCCCACAGTGTCCACAGATGGGGGTCGTGTCTCGGCAGTGTTTTGCAGAGTGACCATACTGATGGCAGTTGTAACACCGAGTCAGCAGGGTGTAGTCGCGCACAGGGCAAGATGACCAGTTTATAAAAACACGTCCTTGTTCAATGATCATCCTTCTTAGTTCTCCTGTGAGTTCTATAATAAAATTACACGTTGAGGCGTCCTTCCTACCGGATTTATGGCTCAATTTTATTGAGCTGTAGAACTTATCCTTGTCGAAACTAGGGTGCTTGTCCATAATATTCTGTTCGAAGATGCACTGGAACACCTCTTTTTCGGTCATATTTGTAGGAATATTAAGGACGATTATTCTTGGCCGCTTTTTGGATGTCTCTTCCAGCTTAAGACCTGAAGAAATCAAATTCTGCGATTTTTTTAGCTTGTCAAGGTCCTCTTTACGGTCTGTGCTAATAATTACACCCCCATTTTTAGTTTTTCTCAACCCTCTTACGTGTAATTTTAGTTCTTCAGGTTTTACAAGGTCCTGTACTAACTTTTTGGTCTCATCACTGGTTTTATTTGTGTCCGCTGGGTATATAGCAATGCTACTGGTAGTAGAGGGGCGTATCGCTGCATTATTGCTAGTTCTCACTATATCGGCAAAGGAGGGATTCGATGGTGATTTTTGTGCTGACACAAAGCTTTGTTTGAGGTCTGATATTAAATCATTTGTGAGTTCTTGCCTACTCAGATTTTTTATTAATGAAAGTCCTGACATATATTTCTGCTTGATGGATTGGTACTGAACCGCTAGCTGGGACACTCCACCCATAATACTTCTACTAATGCTGCTGATTTTTAGTTTTTGCTCCGAGTTCAGCTTACCTTCACTCGATATTACACATATATCGTTAAGGCAGTGTTCAATGGATGAAAGCCAGCCGGATATCTCAGCAGTCGAGGCAACTTCGCAGGCCGGGGTAGAATTCGCGGCTGGGGGCTTCGAAGGCGTAGGGGCTGACTCTGCATGATGTCGTTCTGGAGGAGGACTACGTAACATCTTCATATTTCTATTTCCAAATGGACTATCCATTTTTATTTAATTATATATGTTTGTCTCTTGCATATTCTACACACATTAACTCAAATCTATCTTCAGATAGTAAGGTTTCTTCTTATCTTTAGTTAGTGAAGGCCAGTAGGGAGCATCTTTCTTTTCTTTGCGAAGCACCATTTCTATACACCGGCCTTTGTGAACATAAGCGCTGGTTTCAGGGACTACAGCTTCATACAAAGGTATGGTAACCTCGTGAACTTTATTATCGGGCACATTGACACCTTTGAAATACGCAGAGTCTTTTTCTATTTTGATATTTGGGTCTTTGGACTCCACACTAAATGTGAGGAAGATATCTTCTTTTCTTTGGGCCCACAAAACCGCAGGAGGAACCGGAGCTTCACCAGACATTTTGATTGTATCTAAAACTAATTGATCAAACAGTCTTTCCTGGCACGTTTTTACAAAATAATTACAATGATCCAAAATGCATGACATTCTATCTATTCACTAACTCGCGCCGAATTGCTACTTTTCCTTGATTGACATTATACAATTTCAATGAGATGAACCAGGTGGTACCTAAGCTCACTCACACATTGCCAGAGAAAATGTGTTATATAGCCAAAGTTCAATATACCTACCATTATAAATTAAGCTTACGATCAAAACACTACAATAACTCAGCTGTCTATCAAAACTAATACGAAAATACGCATAAAATCGGCTTAATACTTAAATGACAACAGTTAAGTGCTAGTGGTTTGACGACCTGAGTGGTTCAGTGGTCAACATGCCGGTCTGCCACGCAAGAGGTCCCGGGATCGATACCCGGCCGGGCAGAAATTGAAACGATGAATTTTAATTTCTGTTACGGGTCTGGGTGTTCTATGTATAATAAGTATGTATTTAAAAGTATTGAAGTAGTTTAGCACAATCTTTGCTTAGTGTGGGGCTAGATGGCGCTGTGTGATTTTGTCCACGAATATTTATTTATTTAGATATCTTGATGCTTGGGAAACTGTCAGGAGGATGTAAGGCCAACCGATTTTTTTATTTTTATAACCCACACAAGAGGATAGGTAGGTAGGTATTATCGCTACAAAAAGTAGAAAGTTCGGGTCGATAAAAAAAATTGGTTTTGGTGTCAGTTTCTCCACGGGCAGACCTACGGTTTGTGGGTCTTCTGATCTAAAACTCTACTATCGCTACAAAGTAGCAATTTCTTGTACTGGATGATCTAGGATAAACTATGGTATCCTCACAATCTATAATGTAGCATTGAAGAGTTTCGGAGATAGCGGGTCTCCCAGCACTCCCTCATCATTACCACAGCCGCACTCCCTCATCATCACAACAGTCCACTGCAGAATTTAGGGCCTCTCCCACGAAGGGGAAGTTATTGCCATAATCTCCACGCTTGACACGTGGGTTGGAGATCGCAGTGTATCTAGAATCTATGATTGGGGACGGCTAAATGTAGTCCAATTTAACCCTACTAAGACACAAGTATGCGCGTTCACCGCCAAGAAAACTCCATTCGTTGTAGCTCCTCAGCTCCAGGATACAGCGCTTACCATCTCTAAGAGCATACATATCCTAGGCGGTGACATCTCCAGTGACGTCCAGTTTAGCAGTCATTTGGAAGAAAAGTCAAGCTCGCATCTAAAAAGCTGGGTGTGCTTAACAGATCAAAGCTACTTCACGCCGGGGCAACGGCTTCGCCTATATAACGCTTAAGTCAGACCCCATTTGGAGTATTACTCCCATCTATGGGCGGGAGCACCGGCGTATCAGCTTGGTCCTTGTCACTCGATCCAAAAGCGCGCTGTGAGAATTGTCGATGATACCATGCTCACAAGTGTTATTGAGCCGCTGAGTCAGCGGAGGGATTTCGCCTCCCTTTGTGTATTCTACCACTTGTACAACAATGTTTGTTCTGAAGAACTGTTTGACATGATGCATACAACTACATTCTATCATCGCACCGCTCGCCACCGACAAGGAGTTCATCCTCACACCTTGGAGCCAAATTGGTCGCGAACTGCACGATACCAAAGGAACTTTTTTCCACGCACACTAAGGTTGTGGAATGAACTACCTGGAGAGGTTTTCCCTGGAGAGTACAACGTGGAGTTCTTCAAGAAAGGGGTAAAAGGGTTTTTACAGGGTCGGCAACGTGTGGGTGATGCCCTTGGTATTGCAAACGTCCATAGGCTGCGGTGACTGCTTACCATCAGGCAGGCCATAAGCTTGTTTGCCACCTTAGAGGTATAAAAAAAAAAGATTTCGGGGTTCGAACCCCCTCAACCCCCTCCCCTCCTCGCAACGCTCATGCCACCAAGTCAGGTGGCGGTCAAATGCCTGGCTAGATCATACATACACATACATACATAAAGCTCGCGCCTGTGTCCCACAGGTGGGGTAGGCTGGGGTCCGAAGTGGTAAGAATAAAAGGAGATGTATGAAAAGAGTTGTAGATATATGCGAGGCTAGGGAGTTGTATCAGGACAGAGCAAAGTGGCGGTCCATAGTCTCTGTCTACCCCACGTGTGGCTAGATCAATTATTTAAAAAAAATAGTACGAGACGTTTTGGCTGGAGCCGAACAATCGTCAGTTGCAACTGAGGGTTGGTCGGCTCCAGCCAAATCGGAGAGTCTGTTACTAGTATATCACAGCACGGCGAGCCTTTGTTTCCTTCTTTTAATACTGAGGTGAAGGAGATAGCAGTATCTATGTCGCGCTGTTTCTCGCCTGTCGCACGCTAGAGTAGAGGAAAGTAACCAAATATGGAATACCATTTTGTTTTTTTAATATAAAAAATTAACTATATGAGAAGACATAATGACATAACACTCAGTGATTGTCTTATGATTTTTATAATTAATTATAGTATCAAAAATCTAGTTTAAGCAAAAAATGAAAAAGGTAGTCAAATATGGAATAGGTACCCCAAATATGGACAATGAGAAAAAGGTACAACAAATTCATTAAAATATGATTAAATAATGTTTTGTAATAGTTACAAAACTATTACACTTGTGCTAGATCTGCTGGTAAGTATGTAAAAATAAAAACCATTAAATAAAGCATTACCTATTTAATGGAGTGGAAATAGTTTTAGAAGTGGAAGTAATTGAAACAGAAATGATGATTGCGGCAAATGGTAATCAACATACAAAAAATATACCTTTGGTGCCTTTGGTATGAGGAGGCCCATAATAAGTATCCCATTTTTTGGTTTTTCGGAAATATCTCGAAAACAGTGCGTCCTACGGGACGGCTGGCTGTGGCTGTGGCTGTACTCAAAATACCTTTTTCTTAAGGATTTCTATGGAAAATATTGTATTAATATACCTACACGTATTTTTGTGATACAATAAATAATGTTGGTTAGTATAGTAGTAGCCTCAATAAGCATTTCTGTTGCATTTAGTTCCACCACCGCAAACTTTTTTTTCGGTTAATTTTACTCCACGAATTTATTGTCATTACAGTGGCATGAGCACGACTCGTGATGACTCTAGAGAATATTCGTAAAAAATATAGGTAAAATTCACATCAACCGGCAAGTCCCGTATGGTCTAGTGGCTAGGATACCTGGCTTTCACCCAGGAGGCTCGGGTTCGATTCCCGGTACGGGAAAATCTTTTTGGTTTTTTTTTTTAATATTTTTAATTATTGTCGATACAGCTGATAAGGAAATGATACCTACCGTATATAATTATTTGTTATCATTAATTTGAGTTAGCTACTCTTCGCCCGCACTAACAACGCGCAACGGTGCTAAGCCCTCCTATGCCATATCTATGGTAAAGGTTTTGTAATGTGCTTTTTGGCTACAATTTTATGGCTACAAATTACGTATTTTAGTGTATTGTCGTCGTTTTAATTTTTAATGAGTAGCTAACAAATATGCACTTACTCGTAAAAAAATATAAACTGTAACCTTACGAAAAAATGTAATTAATAATGTTTTTGTTTAAATAAACTTCTTATAAACTGTAGCCTAACAATTACATATCTAAATAAAAAATTCAAAAAGTTTGTCAGAAGTGGGATTCGAACCCACGCCCTCAGAGAGGACCAGAACAACTCACACCTGTTTGACAGGCAAGGTTCAACCTTGAGTCTGGCGCCTTAGACCGCTCGGCCATCCTGACAGTTGTCAGCAGCGGTGAAATTAGTGTATACTTAGTACAAGAATTATTTATATCATCAAGATTCTAAAAAAAAAAAATAAGTGAAGAGATTGTTTAAACAATTAAGGAATGTTTATAATTCTGTTTTTTTAATATTACATTTTTTGTGTTCAATATTTATTAGTAACTTATTAAACAAAACTATAATGAAAAGGCTAACCAATATACTAAACATCTACACAATTATCCCCTAGTAAAAACAAGTGAATATGGTAAGGGAAAACATCGTGATGAAACTGCACATTCGACGGCGACTGAATGTGTAACCATGATCCAATCTGGTCAGGTTCCCCTGGTAGCAAGGTCACGGACGTTAGATGGCGGTCGCTCCACTGTAATTATAAGATCTGCATAATCCTGGATCATGGTCAAGGCGCATCCTGGGCCTACAAAGCTTGAAAACCACGAGGAGCGTAAATGACAGCGCCATCTAGTGCATTTTGTGTAAACTACATTAGGTATCGTGAAGGTGCAGTTTTATGACATTAATGCCGCTACTCAATACTAGATGGCAGCACTAACTATAAAAAAAACCAATGAATGTAGATTGTTTATAGTTTGTTTGTAGCACAGCGCACAGGGAGAAATCTATCCTCTAAATGAAGTGATCATTAAAATACCCTCAGATTTGATTCCGATACTTCCCGCCCTTTCCTTAAGACATTGTTCCACTTGATGGTCTTGTTCTTGATAAATCTCTCTCGCTTCTTCCATTAACCTTATGATTTGTTTCTTCCTGAGATATTGATCTTTATTCTTTACAAATATGACAATGCTGAGAAGACTGCTTGATCATGAGAGTTTGTGGATCCACCGACTTGATTTAAAAATATTTAAGTTTCAAGTATGGATGTATGGCTAAAGTACCAGTCTTCATTTGCCATAAATATTACAAAGTAAACTACTGTAGGAGTAGTGCAGGTATTTTTAAGTCCTAAAAATGTCAAGGTAGGGACGTAGTGTGACACAGTAGTGAAAAATCAATTTATTACAAATTAAAGCAATGTAATTGCGACTACCTAGTACTTATGCATGTTATTTTCCATACAATAACCACTATTCTAGCACATTAAAATAAGTACTTAAGTAAAACATTTAGTTTGGTTAGCACCAAATTCTTAAATGTTACGTTAAACTTTTTTGTATGTAAATACATTTAAACATTTGGTGCAAGCAGCCCTTAATAAATAAGTTTTAAACATAAAATTAAATAAGCTTAACATTACAACATATCAGGGAAAGAATCATTTCATTCTAACACTTGGCAATCGTCATCATCAACAACTCCACCATTCAATGCATCATTTAAAATGCCATTTTTATTTTTCTTCAATTCACTGTTTATGAAAGACCTCCGTTCTTCTCTCATTCTGAATTGGGCAGTTATATCCGCAGAATTTCGCTCTACTAACCCTTTGCTAAAACTGTAAATCACTGTTGTCGTGTCACTTTCAATAAAGGCCAAGTTTATAGTGGGTCCTGTCTCAACTGTGCACAGGTTTTCTTGCAACTTATTAATCAACTCCATACTAATGTTATCACTGGTGAGTATTGGCACGTAGATGTTTAACTTTTCGTTCTTATTGGGCCTTGCTACTATGTACAAAGTGTCTATATCCTTGTTGTAGCAATATTCGGTGTCATACATCAGCTTCTCATCGACTAAATGGATATAGAGGTGAAAAGCAAGGGATATTTTCGTGTCAGAGTTGCAGCCGAGAGACCTCATATCTTCCTTGATTTTAGCTTCAACATCCATAGCTACGTATTTTCAATGTTATAGGAGAATACTGAGTCGTATACAAACGACCACAAAACAAAACAAACAATCCTAACCTCAAAAATTTTACGCGCGACAAGATTTTTTTATTAATGTGGCGTAAAAAAGAACTAACTTGCCGCAATTGTGAAAATAGAACCATGCCGTTTGAAAAAAAGACACTAGCGCAGTCCTTCATGTTCTCGATCCATGTTTCTTTCGTTACGTCAACTGTCAGTTAAATGTCAGTCAACTATAACCCGAATAGTAAGGCAAAGGTACAATATTTATACAGCCACCTTCATATTACAAATTATTTTAAAATGAATGGGTACTTCTATTATAAAGCCTTAACCACCAGCTCACCCTACATCGAGTAAACTGGGGTCTTACCAAGAACTTAAAAAACCATTCCAGTTTCGCTTAGTTCTGTTGGGAAAGAGACCAGCTTATGTTTAGGTCCTGCTATAATAGTCCCTTTCCTTAACTGAAAAAAGTTCACTTTCGGAAACCAGCACCATCTTTTAGAATGTTGTGAAGTACGTTATTCTGAATAAAATACAGCTGGGAGACAATCTCTAAACTGCTTGGTTCTCCAGCTATGACGTCATTCACATGGCCGCCGCCGCGTTGTAAAATTTGCATTTAAAACGATCAAACGACGCAGAATAAAGAGTACTACAATATTATTCTTACACGCAACCGTTTTTTTCTTTAACAACTTAACCAATAACTTTAGAGCAAAATAATGTACTCAGAAAATAAAGGTACATTGTAAAGCTATATAAAGCTATTTTTACAACCCCAATTGGTTAATAAAAAAGCGAGATATTGTAACTTTTCCCTAGCAACGGGCACCACTTGAAGCGCCATACGATTGTTTTAATATGTGTAAATTGCGTGAATTAATGACTTTAAATAAAAAAAGTAATGGGTTTAAGTAATGTGTATGTACAATAAACGCATTATTATGTTATATATAACAATCAACGTATTAAGCGCGCTCCACATGTGGACAGTTCCGCGGGAACACGAGAATGTGGAGGCAGTATTCGCCTACATTCGTGTAGTCCCGTGCATGTTTGGCATGTCTCGCCTATTTCATAGACTAAGTAGAAATAGTTTGTTGTCGTCTCGATTCGATCGATTTTATATTTATATTCCCAGCGCCTTTTCGAGTAACGCTTTAAGCGTATACTGTAATTACTTGATCTACTAATATCCTGGATCATGGTCAAGGATACCCCGAACCTGTTACTCGAAAAAGCGCTGGGAATATAAATATAAAATCGATCGAATTGAGACGACAACCAACTATCTCTACTTAGTCTATGAAATAGGCGAGACTTGCCAAACATGCACGGGACTACACGAATGTAGGCGAATACTGCCTCCACATTCTCGTGTTCCCGCGGAACTGTCCACATGTGGAGCGCGCTTTACATTAAATTAAGTATAGTTCGGATTTATCCTTGCGTGCGCAAGAAGTGTTGAGTTTAGTTCGTATTTCACGCACCGACTTTTGTGCACCGCTCTTTGCACTTGCAAGACAGTTCTTTGCAATTGACGCTAGCATCAGGTAGTGTTTTCCATAACCGTTGTCATTATTTTGCCATCCCTAACTGCATGGATCCAGAACTTTGTGGTCTTTATTCAGACTGTGGGTCCAAATTTGGGCGTGGTATGCCGCTTCTTTTACATATTGGAGTGCGTCTTGCGTTGGAAGAATTTTAAAATATTTTGTTACTTAAGCAAATAAGCCGTTCTAAACAATCGGTGAAAAATGAATACGAAGAGTAGTAGTAGCCTGTTCAGAAATGGCCTAGGTATTCACTCAGGCTTTGAAAGTCGAAATTGTAACGATCGGAAAGTACATTTTTATTTATTTATTTATTTTATCATCTATGTATAGCAACAAAAAAAGCAAAGTGTTTTATTCCTTAACACTTTACAAGAAAGGTTCAGTCAAAGCGGTTCATGTGAATGGCTAATACCTATATAGACACAAGTAGGTAACTATGTCAAGGTATGTATAATCTATCACGACCATCCTCCTTCTCCGTTGGTATTCCTCATATCTGAGGATCGTGAGCTCTCTCCCCCATAATCCTGGCACGGACAAAGGCACGCCATTTTCCCCTGTCCTCAGCACAGTGCAGAGCATTGTGGAATGTAGTATGTAATGTGGTGCGGATCTGATCTCTAGGTCTACGACAATACTTAGGTTGAAAGTCCGTCAGTCACCCACTTCGGAGACCCTACGCAGATGTTAGTCGACGATCCCTTAAGCTACCTAACACTGGCTGTTTGAAGGGACTTTGGCTCCCTGTGTGTTCTACCGGCTGTACAATGGGAAATATTCTGATAAACTTTTTGATCTGTTCTCATTCTCACTACGAAGACACTTTGCTGGTGTCCACGCGTAGGTGCGGAGGCAGGTGGGCAACGTATTGGGTATATTCCTGGTTTTGTTAATGTCCATTTTCGGTGGTGACCACTTTCCATCATCGCCTGGAGATAAGCTTACAAGTATAGCGCTGTCTCGTACTAAGCTTGCTTGTTTGTCTGTTTGTTAAAACCTACGTCTCTACGGTATGTAAATTAGGTACCTAAATTTTCATATGGGAGAAAATCAAACAAGTTATTGACTTTTTAAAATTTATTTTATGTTTAATAAAAGTTACATCTCAGGTTAGGTAGGTAAATAATAGAACAAAACAAAATTGTATACATTACATTGACAGGCATAGGTACCTATTGACTTACAGAAGAGAGATATCGATCATAACTCAGTTGTACCAGATAATTCATTCAACTTAAATTGGTTGATACTCAATGTGCTAAATAAGTAAAAACTTCATAATTTATTACACCTGTAGCTACCTACCTATAGTTAAGTTTAAGAAATAAATAAGTAAAGTTAATAAAAAAATAAAATAAGGTTAAGTACAAAATATCTTCAGTCGAAATTATTATATTACAAAATGTATAAAAGTAGGTAATTCTATCTTAATCTACTTAGTAAATTTATAATACATCGCCTAAACTTTTAAAGGATGTGGCCACATGCCTATAAAATATATTGGTACTTACATTACTAACCTATGAATACAATAATTCTGATGGAATCGAGTAAAGAGCTTAGCATACAATTTACAAGATTTCATCATTTTCATTAAAATAAATAGCAAAGATTGTTACAAATTGACTCAGACATTACTAAAATTTGCATTTCATGTACCTAGTCTATTTTATTCATGTGTATTTTACATTTTGATTGTCCTCACTTTGTTCATTTATTCACTATTTGAACACATTGTCTCAGCACAATACTTGGTGGGCACTTATAAGATGTCTTTACTCGTCTTTATGCATTTACCCCGGAAACATATCTCTGTTTCATGCGATACTTCGGTTGACATGGATGTGCTCATGACGTTCAATGGATCCATGAAACTAGATTCCGTCGTTGTTGTGGTTTCTGGCTTCATAATCTTTTCTAGTTTTAGTTCTTTCTTACTTTCTGTAATCTTTTTCGGTTTCTCGGTTGTCACTTTCTTGATTTCAAACTCGGTGACCACAGACTCGGCTGATTCAGAGAACGGTTGTATCGTTATTTCGTCTGGTATGAATGTTGTTTCTGTTGTCGCTAGTTTCGGTGGTGTCTTTTCTGTTGTAATGTCTATAATGACCTTTTCTGTTGTTTTAGGTGTCTCTACAGCTTTTTCTGTCTCCTTCTTGCTTCCTTCTTCATCATCCTCGTTCTTATTGCCACCGAAGAGATAATCCATTAAGCTGAAAGCGTCCGATCTGTCAAGGATCGACGTGGTCTGTACCGATGCCTCTGTTGGAGTGTTTTGATACATTACATCCATAATAGTTGGGTCTGGAGCTCCAGTTCCTAAGTCCATATCGCCAGGGCTCGCATCAGTTTGCATTTCGGTTTCATAATTCTCTGTAGTCACTTCAGCTTTTAGTGGGTCATTTACTTTAGTGTCTTCTTTTGATACGTTATCACCAAAACCGAGTATGTCTTTCATCGTTTGGAAGGCAGGCTTGTAAGTAGTGGCTTTAGTTATCTCATACTTTCCGCTTTTGTCTGCCACCGTTTTTGAGAGAGTAATAATGTTCCTGTTGACAGAGTTGGGGTAGTACTGGGACTCAGCCGTCTCGATGGATTCGGTTACCGGGCGTACCTTTACCTTCTTCCAGAAGCCACGTCTTCTGCCCTTGGGTTCCTCGGTCTGCAATAGAACGATGTCAAATTGAATGATAATAAAAAATGAAAATCCATTCAGTTGCCTGAATGTGCAGGTTTCATCACAATGTTTTCCCTCATATAGTAATCGACAACAATGTCTTATTTAATGCGTGAAGGAAAAGCTAACAGTGAAATGGGTATATTATTGTCAACTTAAAGACTAGAAAAGACTATCTTGAGATAAATTTCGGGCGATTGCCCGAATGATTATTCGGACAAATACCTAGTGTAGTATTTGAATTTTCATAACCGAGTTTATACAGACTATCAGTTGAATGCTTTAATACAAACAACAGATGTCTTAAATAAGTCATAATTTGATTTCTGTGATGCAAACACTATGTATTTTATCATTGTGTTTATATACATTTATTGTGTTTAAATTAATAATTATTATGTCCATCATAAGGTGCTAACTCCGAGATTGTACAACCAGTCTCAGGGTCCCTCAGTAAAAGAAATATCGAGTGGCAAGCTAGTTTAATTGTATATGTACCAATAAATCATGGGCTAGTCAGCCGCTGAACAAAGGTTTCATCTTCTCGACTATTGAATTTTCGAATATACCTATGATGTGACAATTTAAAAGAATAATGCCTTACCTCAGCGGCCTCCTCGGTGACAGGGTCTAGGGTGGTAGCTTTGGACGTCTCCGCGAGTGTAGTCCTTTGCGTGTAGTCTTCGGAAGAGATTATTCTTTCCGGGGGAATCTCTCCAATTTCACCTCCCTTATGCTTCATCACATTGGTCGTATATTCATCCTCGTCCTGCTCTTCCAAACTCTTCATTACTTGCTCCAGCATAAATTCGAAATTGGACATTGAATCACCCGCCTCAGTCTTTGTATTCTTACTCTGTTCCACAAGGGCTTCTAGCGTGGGCGGTATATCTGGAATCTTCTTCTTCGATCTATTATTAGATGGTGGTGTAACAGATATCAGTACATCTTCGTATTCGTTCCTCGCGGTTATTATTTCGGATTCGTTGTCACCTTCAGTTTCTGTATGGTAACCAGTCGTTGGTTTTGTATCATCTACGATATCGTTAGGGTTGTACGGCTTGAACGAGTCACCTGAGATTTTGGGAGACCATTGCTCTGGTTCAGGTTCCACGTATTTTGGCCTGTTGATGGAGTAGTGGGATTCTTGATCATCACTTTCTTCGGTTTCTGGTTTCTTATTAAACCTTTCGGAGAGTTTTGGCCTGTTACTGTGTCTGGTGTAATGAGTACTTCTAGAGACTGGGGCTTCGGTTTGAACTTCGGCCTTTTCTGTAGTCTTTTCTGTTGGTCTTCGCCCTCTAAACCTATTTTTCAGTTCATAGGTTCTCCTGGTACTTGAAGCTTCCGTAGACGTTGTTGAAGGTTGATATGCAGGTCTTCTTCGTCGAAATACGCCACGTTTGGTGCTCGTTTCTGTAGACGGCAATGAGCCTTCAGTACTAGTTTCGGGTTTATATACAGGATGCCTATGATCCTGAGATTCTGGCCGAGCGTGAACCTGTTTGGTCTTTAAATCCTCTCCAATTTCTTCTATCCTCATAGTCGTCCTACGCCTATCAAAAGCTGGCCTGTAAGTAACCGGTTGTGAGGGGCGCCTCCTATCCGTTTTGGTCTTTGATGATTCTGTAGAAGATGCTTGATGATACTGCCTTATAACTCCTGGCCGCACCCGGACTCTGTTATACGAAGGTGTGGTTTGTACCACATTCTGCTCCTGTTCTACCTCTACACTTTCCGGTTTATTTGTTTTAGCAAGATCAAGATCTGTAATTGTAGTTGCTTCTTCTTGTTTAGCAGTCGAGAATTCGGTATTGGGGTGTGTTTGGATATTTTGTTCTGTGATAATACTGGTGGGTTCCGTAGGCTCAGGTGACTTAGGTTCTTCGGTTCTTTGTAAAGGTGTAGTAGCTTTCCCGGTAGGCTCCACACCTTGGTCATCGTGGAAAGTTTCATCGAAAGATGATGCGTCGAATGGGGCGAAACTACTTCTAGATTGTTGATAACTATATTCATCCTCAGCAGGCACCTTAGGGACGTATAACGAATCAGTTTGGGAGTCCTGTTTTGTGGGCTCAGGGATTGCGTCTTCTCTGCTTGCCGTACTTGGGACAAGATGGCTGATTAAGACTTTGTCATTGGTATCAGCATTTTCAGTGTCTAAATATTCAGGAGTCTCGACGTGCTGTGTAGAGGAAAGTTTAGGCGCAGGTTCAGTTATAGCTTCAATGTCTACAGTGCTGGTCCTCTCCATCAGCGTCACTGGGTAGTTTTGATGGAGTATGTCTCTCTGATATGCCAAATCATCTTCTTTTCCCTGATTCCTGCTGGGTCTGGCGCGTACTTCGTCGCTGTCAGACGGCTTGTAGTGGACGCGACCGCGGGTCCTGCTTCTAGTATACTTGGTGGTGCTCTCGTTAGAGTCGACTGGTTTGCGGGTGGCTCTTTCCGTTGTGATCTTATTAGGTTCGTATCTAGAGCGAGCGGGGAGAGGGGCTCGAGTGGGCAGAGGTCTTCGTTCTCTCAGGGGCTTCCGTGTGGCTGGTCTTGAAGTTGATTCGTGGCTTGAATCCGACCGCGGTGTTGTGGTGTACCTTGGACGGCCCTTGCCTCTGAGTAGGGCTCTTCTCGTAGTTGGGGGAGTCGTAGTTGAGGTTGTGGTAGTACTAGGCTCAGAGCTCGGTTGGTAGTACGACGAATTAGTGTCGAGCGAGTATTCTGTCCCTATGATCGGCTGCTGGTCTTTAAGAAGAGCTTCTTCAGCGTTCGTCAACTGTTCCTGTGACTGAAAGTCGTATTCGGATGAAGGTTTAGTACTACTAACAGTCTGAGCGTAATTAGTATTAGCGTTGCTCACCGACGGACTGTAGTTAGACGTGACTTCGGGCTTGCTTGTGTGTTCATTAGCGTTGACTCTGTTTTGGAACCTCGAGTTATGGATCTCTGTTTCGTAATGAATTTCTGGCGAGTAATTTTGGTAGAGAGGTGTCGATTTCTGGGGTTGTCTACTGGGATTCGGCGTTTTGCTTGCAGGCAGGGCGAGCTCCGTTGGTGGTGGTGTTATTTCTGGATTTGGCTCTTCGAAGAAAGTCTGGTAATCTAACGGGGAACTTAATCCTGAGAAAGCCTGGTTGATGGAGTAAGGATTGTGAGTCTGCAGGAGTTCGCTTGGATACGTCGAAATCCTGCCCGGAGTGGTGCTAATGACTGGCTTGGGAGTCGATAAGTTTTCCGGCAACTTCGCTCTATTGAGTTGTAACGGAACTGGTGCAGGGGCTTGGGGCTCAAACCTGACGTTACTGGGGTTGTAGCTACCCGCATTGTTTTGTGAGTACAAGCCAGTGTTCTGTGAGTACAAGCCTGGTCTGGGAGGAGTGACTTGGGGTGGTTGCGATGGTCTGAGCGTGCTCACGGTCTGCGGCTCCAAGGAATAGTAGTTCTGTTGCAAGGAAGGTGGATTCGTTCTTGGAGATGATGTAGTGTAGTAGTTAAATGTCGGTTTCTGTGTTTCCGGCCTTTGGTTGCTTTGGTAAGTCTCTGGGACGGTGGAATACGGAGGAATTGTTGGTTTGGTAGGCGGCGGCGTAATTGGCGGCAAAGTGTCCTTGACTTGGTTGATCTGCGAGTTTATAACGACCGAGCCGACGTGGGGTGACGGGAAGGGGATCTTCGCAAATCCTTGGGGCGTATTGTAGCTCAGCGGGGCGACGAAGAAAGGAAGCTGTTTCAGTTTCTTGTCACTGTGCTCGATATTGGATAAGTAAGGCAGTTCGAACTTCACGAAGTTCTCCGGTGGGTTCAGACTCGAAGGGCCTATGAATACGTTTGGAGCCGTTTGTGGGTTCACAGCGTCTAGGACCGCTACAGTGGCGGCGTTCTTCAAAGTCGACAGTACATCTCCTACTTTAACTGGACTGCTTTTCCTCGCATCTCTTGTCATGAATATAGCTAGAGGCGGCTGATGCGGCTTAAGTTTCCTAGGCTTCGGAGTTGTCAGCGTTGTGGGGAATGGAGACGATAGGGTCGAAAACTTTGGCGCCTGGTCGAACTGTTTGTACACGTTGTAGTTGCTGTAGAAGTCCTGATCGGTATCGAAGTTCTCTATCGGTCTCACCGCCGGTCTTGAGAAGTCGCCTTGATAGATGTGCTTTACGTTGGCATCCTCTTGAGAGCTGCCGCTCAAAACTTGTGTAGTCAACGGACTTCTGAAGTTGAATTCTCCACGGTTAAGCGACTCTAAAGGTACGTACAGAAGTTGAACTTCCTCCCGCTGACTTTTGGCTTTACCGGGCGGGGGCACCATTTCCGTTTTAGGTACTTTCTCGAACGATTCAAACTTCAGCTTCTGGAGAGACTGAGGCTTCTTCGGTGCACCGGTGATACCTTCGACTTGGTATCCATCCACGTATTTCGGACCTTCGTTCTTGGGTGGCTGAGGAATCGGCTGGCTGAGGAACGGTTTAGCTTGGGTTGATATGGTGGGCAGATTGGCATTGGGGAAACTCTCGAACTTGATTGGGTTCGCCACGGGTCTCTGCTTCAAGATCTGCTGGGCGTTGTCGAAGGGAAACTGCTGGGAGAGTGAAGGCGAGAGGAATCCTTGCGTTAAAGGTAAATTCGGTTGTGAAAGCCCGAATCTGATGGTCTGTCCGAAACCCGAATCACTTAGATAGTTCTGCGGAGCCGATGGTACCGCTGGCACAGATTGCAGGTACATCCTATTCGACGGTGCATTGTAGAAGTTTCTCGGCGGGAAATCGTTAAAACCCTGTCGGATAGGTCCGTGGAAGACTGGTTCGGAGAGTATCCTTGGTTCAGCGACGGCTTGTCTTTTGATCGGTGTGGGTCCATGGGGTTCTTTTACTGGGCCGGGTAGGGGTACCCAGTCGCTGAGGTCGGAGGTGTAGGAGCTGATCTGCCGCGACCACCTGGAGAGATCTTTGGCCGACGCCGCAGCCAGCAGCGTCAACAGCCACAGCGAGCGGATCATCTGTGGAAGAGAGGAGGAGGTGGTGAGTGAATGTGGTCAGGCGTTTTTAGCTTTAAAACTGTAATATCTTTCAATTGGCGCCGCCTATTACATACTCCGCTCGAATACGAAATACGAGTTCTATTAAAATTAGGTCGTAATATTACCAAGACGATAAAAACTCGTACAAAACTCGTACGTCTACTATGTAAAATGTCATAGGAATAGTACTGTGGTTATATTCGAATCATAAAAATAAATAAGTATACTTATTAAAATATTTGGAACTTAACCTTATCAAATTCGCGAAACTCGGTCGAATTCGCGTTATAATATAATTACGTATAGAATGGGATGGAACCTTGTCCTTACGTCTACTTGTTTTGCTTCTGAGTAGTATTCTTATAAAGTTGCAAAGCAAAATCTATCTCACGTGCCTAAAATAGAAGCGTCAGCCGTTGTTCTACATGCTGCTAAATCAAAAGATCTGATACAATACTCCACTTTAAGCTAGAGTTCTCACCATGAGAACCTCTATTCAGCGATATTCACACCTTTTACGCAATTTGGAGCTTCTATTATAAGCAGAATACAAACATACGTAATACACGTAACTGTTAATTAGTTTCTCGCTATTTTGGAGTGCAGTGAAATGTGTATTTAGTTACGAATTGGTGGTTGTGTAATATCGTAATGAATGTCCACTCAGAACGCAGGTAGGTACCTAATTCCAGTGGTTCGTCTGTATGCTGATGTGTGTGTGATAGCTCATCCTTAACGTTAACTAGTGTACCGGCGCGACTTCGTTCGCGTGTCGTTCTTCCCCTAACGTATACCTATTTTACCCCTACCTACCTTTTCTTCTTGCTTATAAACCTTCCTCTTGAATCGGTCTATCTATTGTTGAAAACAGCAAAAATCAGTTGCGTAGTTTAAAAGATCTAAGCGTACATAGATACAGACGGTGTTAAGCGATTTTGTTTAATATGTACTATATTGTAATATATAAAAAAAAACATCTTGGATCGGCCTTGACCATGATGTGCCATGATCCAGGATTACGGTGGAGTAACTGCCATCTGATCTCCGTGAACTCCGGGGAACCTGGATCATGCTTATTTAGTCGCCTGAATGTGCAGGTTTCATCACGACGATTCTCCTCAACGTAAGAGCGTCGGTTAGTGTTCACCTAATTATACACAACACAGAAAAGAGTAATTAGTACATGGCGGCACTGGGGTTCGAACCTACTATCTAGCTACGTACCGTAGTCACACCGCAAGCGTCACTCTTGCAGCTCATCTGCGATGTCACCAACCTAGCCACTACGGCATAGATGAATGCCTACGATGTTTGATTATTATCAGACTGGCCGTATTATTCGCTATAGCTAACACGGCAACTGACGATTTATACTACACAGATGGCAAACAAGCTGACTGTCTGCCTGATGGTAAGCAGTCACCGCAGCCTATGGACGTTTGTAATACGTCCATAGGCTGCGACATCACCCACGCCTTGCCGAAAAAACTTTATCACCCCTTTCTTGAAGGGGTGAAATTAGTCGGCTCCAGCCAAATGGGAGCGTTTGGAACTAGTACAAGGTTTCAACCATCGTACTGCCTCTTAGACCGTTCCTGCCTTAGCAAAACCCTTGACGTAACCATCCACGTACGCGTGAATTTGCGACAGTTCCACAGTCGTGTGAAGATTCACATCACATGCGTGTATTTGCATGGTTGTCGCGTTGTATAGGCTGTTATGCCGTGACATGTATTACATGCCATGTAATAGCTTCACTCTACTCTAGATACCTAGTTGGGAGTGTTATGTCAGGATGGGCACGTTTTATTATGTCATGGAAGGTTAGATTGAACTCATTTTTTAACGCTTGACAAAAAAAGAGGGGTGATGTAAGTTTGACGTGGGTATCTGTGGCTCAGTGCATGTGTGGAGGTGTGTGTCTGCTGTGTCATCGTAGCTTCCGAACGGATAGACCGATTTCGATGCGGTTTAGTAGTCGGTTAAGAAAATATTTGAGGTTTTCCGAAGGTTATGTTACGGAAGATCTAAGTAGATCCAGTGTTCAGGCGTTTCGGCCCTGTCTGGTTTTGGCCCGCGGGCCGAAACGCCTGATTGATTAAAAATATTGTTTTTCCTTACGCGTTCGCGCCCGCAGATTAAAATTATATAGGAATATTTCTCCCTGATTATCCTAAAACCACTTGACTGAGAAAATATAATAATTTTAATGCATTAGTCTTTTCGGCCTGCGTACTTTTTTAATTGGAGCCAGTCTAGCCACAACACTTGCCGGTAGGGAAATACCCTTTTTCACCAATACATCCTGCCAATTTTGGCGGCTACCACATTAATATCTGCCAAACTAGAAATAAATAAAACATTATCTTGCCATTCATGTCCCAGTTATGCTCTCGCGCACGAGGTCCCGGGGTCCGCCTTGACCATGATCCCGGCCTTGGCTGATCAGATTACAGCGGAAAAACTGCCATCTAACTTCCGTGACCCTGCTATCAGGGGAATCTGACCAGATTGGATCTTGGTTACACATTCAGTCGCCTGAATGTGCAGGTTTCATCAGGATGTTTTCCCTCACCGTAAGAGCATCGGTTAGCATTCAACTAATGTACATAACTCAGAAAAGAGTCATTATACATGGCCACAGTGGGACCCGAACCCGGTATCTCTCGCTTACGACTCGGATATACCACTCGGTCACCGCGAAACCATATTCTCCTCTATTGGCCACCGACCGAACCCAAGCTCGTATGAAATAGTTAGGATTGTGTTAGAAAAAAAAACTAGTCGCATTCCGCGGGCATACACGCGCCGCTAAGCATCTCGGCCGTTGCGTGCATCGGAACATTGCCCCCTACGAATGCGCGATCCGTTTTACGTAATTTCGCTGAACGGATCGGAACTGGTATGTTTTGGAAATGACCGGTCGCTGAGGCGTTGCGTCGCCGTGGCGAAATCGGCGACTTCGTAAATGCGTAACTACTAAAAATTTGCACTATTAAATCATCACGACCTTAAAATACCTTACATATTTCTGCCGTCAAGCAACAATGCTTGCATTGTTGTGTTCCGGTTTGAAGGATAAGGTAGCCAGCGCCATTACAGGCATGAGGCATTCAACTTAGTCCTTACAGTGACAACGCACCTGCGGTTCTGTATTTTTGTATGATCGTAGATGTTATGGGCGACAGTTACCGCTTACCATCAGGTGGGCTGTCTGCTCGTTTGTTAAATAGGCAAATATTGCTAGGCCCGTCCACTGCCAAAGTCTCGGTTCCCGAGCACCAGATTCTAGAGACTTTATTTACCCATACACTACACATATATGACATATTAAGGAGATATGGCATAATTTTAGAATACCTAACTAATATTAAGATAATACCAATTACGACCTGAGAGGCTCAGTGGTTAACATGCCGCCACGCAAGAGGTCCCGGGTTCGATTCCCGGCCGGGCAGAAATTGAAATGATGAATTTTAATTTCTGTTACGGGTCTGGGTGTTCTATGTATAATAAGTATGTATTTAAAAAAAAAAGTATTTTATATCAGTAATCTAGTACCCATAGCACGAGCTTTGCTTAGTTTGGGGCTAGATGGCGCTGTGTGAATTTGTCCACGATTATTTATTTATTTATTTATTTTTAGCCATTTCTGTACCACTTGCGTGGCAGACCGGCATGTTGACCACTGAGCCACTCAGCATGAATCATGAATCATGAGCACTCAGATGAATTTAATAAGTAGTAGCATGTTCATGTTTTTAATTATAATTTTGATTTGTAATTTATTTATTGTACGTCCGAAATGGATATGCTGTTCGAACTATTACTGTGAATAAGAGCTACATACCTGTAAATACACAGTACAACAATAAAGAGTTCCTGATTTCAGGCTTGACAAACTCTTACCACCTCATACATTTTCTGCCAGAGCCACGTTTAAGGTTGTTGGTACAGTCAACTGCAGAGTGAAATGTCATCGTTAGCATACATTTAAAGTATGCTAACGGTCCGTTCACTTTGCAGCTGTCTGTACGAGGAACGAGTCCGCATAGTTCGCAGAATCGACGGAAAGGTTGTGAGTGGCGACTGCGAGCTGGCAATCGAAGCGTAGCGTACAGTCATCTGCATATCGTTCTACAAAAACCAATGTAAGATGAGCTAGCGTCTCTAAAGACGCGCATAACAACATTAGCTCCTTTTATACTGGTTTAGGTAGCTCGACATGCTGTCTTCCCTGGACGCACGACCTTAAAAAGGTTGTAGGGAACGGTTGGATGCAAGAGGCACAGTGTCAAAGGTGAGGGACGGCTTGCGTTTGAGGGATCCGGGGCCTTACTGGCTAACTCTGATTTACTACGAGTTAGCCACTGGAACAGTCGGTGGTTCCCATATGAACGAGGGAGGAGATAAAGAAACTAGAAGCACCTAGGTA
The DNA here is from genome assembly GCA_907269095.1 of Blastobasis adustella. Lineage (NCBI taxonomy): Eukaryota > Metazoa > Arthropoda > Insecta > Lepidoptera > Blastobasidae > Blastobasis > Blastobasis adustella. Next base: position 13,915,463 of record OU026137.1, read on the forward strand.
TAAGTAAGATTAAAATATCACTGACTAACTTATCAACTTGTCTAAGCGCATCCGGGAACAGTTGAACAACATCCGATACTCTTACGGTGAGAGAAAACATCGTGAAATGAATGTGTAACCATGATCCAATCTGGTCAGGTTCCCCTGTTAAGAGGGCCACGGAAATCAGATGGCAGTCGCTCCACTGTCATTACCTGCCAAATCCTGCATCATGGTCAAGGCGGTCCCTGGGCCCTCGTGCGCGAGAGCGCAACCGGGACATTAACGTCAAGATTATGTAGATATTTTAATTTATTTACATTGTCCACCCATCTTCGATGTCTTTTCACCACAGCTTTTCTTTCTCCCATTACTTTACTTTGGCACGCGACATTACCCCATGACTACACCATAATGACAGCCATCAATCATTTCACCGTACTTTAACGATGATGACGATACCAATACCATTGCTGTTGGTATTTATTGAGGCATCGTACAGCACAGTGTCGCGGTTTCTAACTTCGAGATACATAGCGTGCATCTTACCAACTGTAATGCTGACAGTTTTCCGGTTCCTGGTATTTATCTCTTTAGGAGAAAGTGGTTTTCGAGTGCTAATAGCAATTGTTTTCAGACTCCTCTAAACCAAGGTTATAAATGGATTGGATCATAAATGGGAGTGCTATAGAGATACGCTATAGCCAGTGGCCTACGTAGATGACGTAGTGTAGAGTTATCTTATTTTAAATTCAGTTGCCAATTGAGTTAGACAACAGCCCTGCTGGTGCACACAGCACAATTCCGCCATCGCACCATCCGCCATCGCACCATCCGCCGCGGGCTGAGTACTCAACCCCATTACGTAGACCCTCTGTTGGTGTCCACACGAAGATTCGAAAGAACGTTTCTGGCTCGCACGATTCGGATTTGCAATGAGCTTCCAGCCACAGTGTTTCCTTTGGACTATGGACTATGACATGGGTACGTTCAAGAGGTATATTCTCAATATTAGAAGTAGGTAGGTATACAAATCGACTTCTCGAATTCGATAATGTAATTAGCTGTAATATTCTAATGAAAGTAACAAAACAACCATGAAGAGACACAAATATAATTATTTCATTTATTAACCGACTTCAAAAAAAGAAAAGCTTTTTACGTCTACGTCAGATTCTTTGATTTTTTTTGTAGGCAATTAGTTACTATTTTTAAACAAAATAATGATACACAGATGCAGAATAGGTACAAACTTGAAAACTAAAACAACGCTTTCCAAATTGCATCAATCACTGAAACCACTATCGCAATACCTAGGGCTTCGAAACCGGTCCTAGGAATGTACCTAGGCCGCGTCTAGATTACTTCGAAAGTGAACCCTATTACTTAGGTATTAGTTCGAGTCAAGTCTAGACCTTAGCTATCAATTTGCATCAATCTCTGCACGTGACCTAGATTACGACACGGTAAAGGTAAACAAACATTGAATAGAATGATTTGTTAGCTAATTCAGTTGTAGCAGAGAACATTAATATAATTCTGGCAAAAATGTGATCACAAACATAGAAACTTACTCCAGTGTTAAGAAACGTTACTATGAGGTCTCACAGTATCATCGGTGGCCGAGGGTATCCGACTCGTAAGCGAGAGGTACTGGGGTCGAATCCCGCTGCGGCCATGTAACAATGACTCTTTTCTGAATAATGTACTTACATTAGTTGAATACTAACCGATGCTCTTACGGTGTGGGAAAACATCGTGATGAAACCTAGACATTTAGGCGATTGAATGTTCAACCATGATCCAATCTGGTCAGTTTTCCCTGGTAGCAGGGTCATGGAAGTCAGATGGCAATCGCCCCACTGTAATTACCTGATCTGGCAAAGCTTGGATCAAGGCGGACCCCGCACCCTCACGAGCGAGAGCACTACCGGGACATTAATGCCTCTAGAATCCAGAATTTGCTAGATCAGATAAAAAAAACAACTCAGAAAAGAGTCATTGGTAGTCAGAATCGGACCCAAGTAGGTGCCGAGGCGAGAGTAGAAATCACAACTTTTAAATATGAATACATCCAGGCTTTTCTACTACCACAGCCGTCAAATGACGGACCGGCAGACATACAGTTGTTGGTAGTGAAAGTGCATAAAGTCTCGGCTAGAAAGCTCCTAAATGCACAAAACCAAAAGGGTCTATCTACTTAAGACTGAAAATGTAATTGATTTCGGTTTAGTGCTAACAGAAGCGAGTTTATTGGGAGTTTATCTACCGTTTTATGGGTGGTTTTATGGAGAATCTAGTTTGTGAAGCGAAAGTTGATGCTAGTGATATTAAATAAATAAATAAGACATTATATTGGGGCGCCAGTCAATATGTCACTGCAATATGAAAAAGTATAGGACCCGAGAAGCCATGCAATGTCATGGCGCAGACAATTAATTAGGAGAGCCGACCCCAGTTAACTTAACTTAACAGTAGTTGAATGCTAACCAATGCTCTTATGGTGAGGGAAAACATCGTGATGAAACCTGCACGTTTGGGCGACTGAAGGTGTAAACATGATTTAATTTGGTCTGGTTCTCCTGGTAGCAGGGTCAGGGAAGTCAGATGGCAGTCGATCCACTGTAATTACCTGATCTGACAAATCCTGGATCATGATCAATGCCGACCCCGGGCCCTCGTGCGCGTCACAACAGAGACATTATCGCCAATATTTTTTTTTGTTTAATTAAGAAGAAGAATTAGTCCGTCGCTGTGTGTTTCCTTCCTACTTTTATATCCCACGATTTGTGGATGTCAGCAAGTGCGCGCATTAATATTCAAAAATGTATTAAAGATACCGTTTTTTTATGTTATACGGCAGAAAAACGGGCAAACGGGCCACCTGATAAAAAGTGGTCACCGTTGCCTATGGACATCAGCAACACCAAAGGAGTTACCAATGCGTCGCCCGCCTTTGAAGCGACCTCCGACCGAATATACCTCTTGAACGATCCCATGTCATAGGAAACACTGTTTTCCAAAGGAAACACTGTTGCTGGGAGCTCGTTCCACAGCGAGAAACGCACAGTTAATGAAAGTCAGAACGACCCATATTAGCAATGAGTTGGTAGAAGCGTCAAACTCCACTGTGGATTTAGATCTTAGCCCTGCTGACTTATCATGCGCGTCCCTATACCGGCATAGATGCTCTAACTAGATACTACGCAAGCCGCCAGCTATCAGTACAGCCGCAAAACCGCTCACAACATAACTTGGCGCCAAAAATACGGCGTCTCTGTTATTGTTTTTGTTGGGAGTCGTCATAGTTCTTAGCTGTCAAATTAAGTTCCATTTCCAGCCGCGAGCCCAAGTTCCGCGTACCCTGCGCAGACGCAGCTAGTAAACAATCGTTCCACCTGTAACAGGACGCGGCGCATCCGTCGCCGGACACGCGACAGTCGGGTTACGAAACTAAACAAGTGAGAAAACTGTGTAAACAACAGCGTCGCTAGGGAGTAGGCGTGTGGTAATGTCTTCTGGTTGATAACCTATAAGTATATGGAGGAGCAGGACCAGGATACATAGACATAGACATAGAAAAATCTTTATTTGGCCCAAATACACATCCAAAAGATAAAAAATTACATAGCTCATAAAGACACGAAGCGTCGGTGGTCTATTGGTTAAGGGGTCCGACTCGTACCCCGAGGTACAGGGTTCGAGACAGTGCAGTGATGTACATTAGTTGAACATTAACCGATGCTCTTGCGGTGAGGAAAAACATCGTGATGAAACCTGCATATTCAGGCGACTGAATGTGTAACCATGATAAAATCTGGTCAGGTTCAACTGGTAATAAGGTTAAGGGTTGTTAACGCCACTGTAATTCACTGATCTGCTAAATCCTGGATCATGGTCAAGGCGGACCCCGGGCCCTCGCGCGGGAGCACAACCGGGACATTAATGCCAAGATGTTTTTTTTTTCACAGTTGTCAGCCCTATGACCCTAGGCCACCGACACACAGGTTGACATCTGTTAATGGTTGATAGTAATTAGCTCTATAATGACTAAAGTACAAAACAAAGTAATTAAATACAAAATAGTCCTTACGTGCCTTATAATTAATGTAATTAAAAACTTTCTTCACGTGTCTACTTTGGCCTCTCTATGAGTACAAAACAATTTTCCATATACGTGTAATAGTTTCTTACTAGTAATATTAATCTTTATATTAAAGTAAGTAGTATTTACAACATTTAATGACAATTTCAAACACGTATTTGGCACTTTCAACTGCTTGAGTTTAACTACAAATGAAAATTATTAAATAATTCGCATAAAAGATGTAGTTTCTAATGTTTGTAATAGTGTTTTAGTAATTATTAAACTACTGACTATGGATTAGTCAGCGAATAAACTTACAGTGTGTTTTCATAAGCGTATAGCTTTCTAAGTTGTATAGTAATTTTCTGAATAGACTCTACTGTTCTAGAGCAGCTGTTTATAAAATAATTAGAACTACCTAACAGACAGAAAAAGTCGTATAACCCCCAACCAAGCTGACTTACACCCAAATATTTTCTAAACAAAGCTAAGACCCATCTTAATTTAACTGGCTTTGAAATAGAGAAAAGTTTCCAAATCCATCCGTTCGGAAGCTACGATGCCACAGACACACAAAGCCACAGATACTTAGATACACACGTCATACTTCTAACACCTCTCTTTTTTCGTCGGGTGTTAAAAAGGCCGCAAAAGTAGGCTTTATTGTTCGCTGACTATTTTAGACTTGATTATCATATAAAAGTACCTCGTTTGCCTCTTTCACATCTTATATAATCTTGCTGGTTGGAAAAACAGAAATAGGTATTTCATAATCACAGCCCATAATAGTAAACAGCAGGACTTAGGGCCACTCTCACGAAAAAGAAGGTTGGCTTGCTTGGCAGGCGGTGTTATAAAAATAACAATGGAAACGCTGCTGCCCATTTTCCAGCCTACAGAGACTCTATCTTTTGCCTCAAAATCATTAGTCGCCTTGTACGACACCCACGAGTGTAAGGGGTTGGTGCTTTTCTACTCTGCCGGACACCACACGGCGATTATTGGAGGTATTTATTTTGTTAGTAATAATGCAATGTAAACAAAACCTCAAGCAAATCTTAATAAAACTCATTAACCACCTGTCTAACTAGCAGAAACTATTAGAAACTATTCACAAAGATAATTCCCTCCAGCTCTACCTATATCTAGATCATAATTTAGCCACGATCTAGAATCTAGATATAAAATCTAGGCTATACAGCCGGTAGTCACGTTTGAACCAATGGGAAAGTCTCGTGGAGTCCTTGACTAGGTGAACAGGTTTAATATTCTATTGGGAAGGATGTGGTTTGAAGAACTAGTTGTAATTATTTGCTATAACCCTAAGTGCTATACCGCAGCCTTTCAAACAGTTGAAAGTCAATTGCATTAAATATAATCTTGGTCACCAGTAATTATCTTGGCGTTAATGTCCCGGTTGTGGTCTCGCGCACGAGAGCCCGGGGTCTGCCTTGACCATGATCCAGGATTTGGCAGATCAGTAGGCTACTTACGTAACTCCAAAGTTGACAACAATTCCCTGATTTCATGAATCATGGATTCAATTGCTAACAAAGTTCCATTGCAATTAACTGAAGTTTTAGTTAAGAATACAGTGGAGCGACTGTCATCTGACGTCCGTGACCTTGTTGACAGGAGAACCTGACTAGATTGGATCATGGTTACACATTCAGTCGTCTGAATGTGCCTGTTTCATCACGATGTTTTCCGTCACTTAGAATTCAACTATTAGCCATCATACATCATCAATGATTTGTAAAGAATTCCCTCACAACGACTTAAGACGCTATTCTCCAGTGATAGAACATATATTTTTACTGTACTATTAACAATACTAATATCTGTTGTCTGAATGAAATAAATGGAAATTGAAATTATTGAATGATTTGAGATGGATTCATCACGATAGTCGGGTAGTTAGATACGTCATAATATGTTTTTGACTAAGTAATGCCGAAGTTTCAACCGATTTTTTTATACCACTAAGGTGGCAAACAAGCTTAAGGCCTGCCTGATGGTAAGCAGTCACCGCAGCCTAGAGACGTTTTCAATACCAGGGGCATCACCCACGCGTTGCCGACGTCGTAAAAAGCTTTTCACCCCTTTCTTGAATAACAGATTATGGTGAGATTACTAGCACAAAGTAAAAAACGGCCCGCCCTACTAACAATGTCATTGACATGATCCTAATAGAGTAACCGGCGTTATTGCATACCGGTTCACATTTAACTTAGAGTAATTTATAATATTTGACATTTGCAACAAGATTATGATAGCTTAAGGTTGTACGATTTCTAAATCAATTATTGGCAGACTTTGATATCGAGCCTTTTTCAAGGTGTTTAATGTACTACTGTGCAACTTTGGATGGAACGCGAATTGGATGTCTAATATGTAAAAAATATATAATAAAATAAATAAAAGAAAAATCAGATAATCATGCCATCTGGCAGTGAATTACGGTTTTACGATTTCGCTGTTTTTTTTTTTTTGTGGATTACCAACAGCTATATACAGGCCAATTACAGGTTCTCGCTATTAACAACAAAATACAAAAAAAAGGAAAGTAAAACTGCTCTGCAATAATATGATTCGAGAATACAAGATGAAATTATTGCGTACCCAAAAAGTTTACACATTAATTAAAAATATTATTTTACAAGCTATTATTTATCTTCACTTGTATGCTCTGGACGCTTACAAGCCTAATTTGACCTACTTCCCGGCGTTCAACAACGAGAAAGCAGGTCACCTGATGGTAAGTGATCACTGCTGCCTATGGGTGGGCAACATGGCTAGCACAGTGTGTTCTCGCGCGCGATAAGCGAGAAAAGGCGCGACATAGATACTGCTATCTGTTTCATCTTAGTATTGAGAGATGGAAACCAACTCTCTCTCGCGGCGCGAGCTGTGTCGCGGGCACACTTGTTCTAGCCGTGCTAGGGTGTCGCGAAAGCAATACCGACCTATGAGAAAGGTGTAAACCAAAGAGATTGATATACCAGGGAAGTAAACTTCTATACATAGTATAAAACAAAGTCGTTTCCTGCCGTCTGTCCCTCTGCATGTATGTATGTACGCTTAGATCATTTAAAATTTCAACGGATTTCAATGCGTTTTTCACACAACGCGCTTTTTTATGCTACTCAGTGACAAGCGAGCAGACAGCCCACCTGACGGTAAGTGGTAACTAGTGATTAATTTTACTAAAAACTTGCCTTGAACCTCGTTTCAACCGAGAACCTCACAGCCCACAAACAAGTACCTGTAATAAAAAAGCACAGTATTAGCTGTTGTTTAATTAAATTATGCAATGGACGGGTATCGAACCCACGCACCACCCACTGAACCGTACCGTTGTAACTGCAATTAAAACATAATTGGTGCAAGCCGATAAATTAGACGTGTAGGTCAGCTGTAACATGCGAATTAGGTAAGAAAGTAATTCATTATGGAGGAATGCGTCGCTCATTAGTGCTAAAGACGATACAGTTGACTAATTACTGGTTTTGCGGTAAAATCTACAATTCGAGGCTACATTTTTAATATTCATATTCATAAATTACATGTTAGTGTTAATTATATAAATAAGTACATAATACATATTACATCCTGCAACTACCTGGAGAGGTTTTCCCTAGAGTTCTTCAAAAAAGGGATGAAAAGGGTTTTGAGCGGTCGGCAACGCGTGGGTGATGCCGCTGTGCTGATTACCATCAGGCAGGCCGTAAGTTTGCTTGCTACCTTAGTAGTTTTTTTTATGTTATAAGGCAGCAAACAGACAAGCGGGCCACCTGATGGGAAGTGGTCACCGCCGTCTATGGACATCAGCAACACCAGGGGCGCTACCTTGTCCGCCTCCAAAGAGACCCTCAATATACCTGTTGAACGATCCCGTGTCTTATTAGTCCAAAGGAAAGACTGTGGCTGGGAGCTCATTCCACATCCGAATCGTACGAGTGAGAACCCATACGCAGCCCGCGGTGGGTGGTGCAATAAACGAAATAAAATAAATAAAAATATTCTTTATTTTCTCTTTACAACTGCCAAATATTATTAACACACATAACCAACTTTAAAAATATACATAACATGTGAGAGAACTGACGTCTGTACTAGATTTGACAATCAAACCTGTAGCACAGATCGCCAGGTCTTCCCCTAGATACTATCCGGTATAGAATACCAGTTTACCAGTAGGTATGTAAAACAGTATAATATATTAGTATTAAAAAGCAAAAAAAAGTTCGCAAAAGAAGTAAAATAATAATAAAAAAAATTATGACTTGCGGCTGAGTGCGTGGGTGCGTGTGTGTGCGTGTGTGTGTGTGTAAAGTGTGTGGTGTGTATGGTGTGTGGGCGTATGGGTGTAAATTTATGATGGTGGTTTTAGCAATAATTCCGTGGGTACGTAGTCTAAAGTTTGCAGCCAAGTTTTTACTATATATTTGCATTTGTTATTGTGCAGTTCATGAATATGTAATACGGTATTTATTTTATTGTAAATAAAATCACCCAAGAATCCATAAAATCGATGGGAAAATTCTGTAGAGTATTTTGAATCTCTACTGCAAACCTCATAACGTTTTTAATATAAGAATGATTTTTCATAATCGTGTGCAATATAAAAAGCTGTCTGACAGTTAATACATTACTTGTCTTGTATACCTCTGTTGTAGGGTGTCTATATGGTAGGAAGTATGATACTTTCAGTATCATCCTCTGAGCTCTCTCTAGTTTTATAAGATTATTTTATGACGGAATCAAAGAGTTCCTCACAACACTCCGCATTGTACAGCCGGTACAACACACACACACAAGAACCCAAAGTCCCTTCGGTCAGCCAGATACAATTATGAACAGACTTTTCCTACACAGGCATGCTCATTCTTCGGCCGCGTCGTCACTTACCACCAGGTGAGATAGCGGTAAAATGCCCGACTGTTTGGTGTACCATAAACAGCTGTGGTAATGTTATAATAGCGTCGAAATGGTTATGAAAACTGTTAAAGCATTGAATGTACCATTTACTCTTTAAAGCCAAACAACTAAACCTCTTAAAGTTAGTCGTAAATATTTCCATTGAACCTTTATGGACAATTTATCGTTCCAACTACTAAAACTTTATTATAATTCAACAGCTTTATTTGAACATATTACACTCGGTTCGAGCGTCGGTGTGTATCCGACTTGTAAGCGAGAGGTAGCGGGTTTGAATCCCACTGCGGCCATGTACCAATGACTCTTTTCTGAGTTATGTACTTTAGTTGAATGCTAACCGATGCTTTTATGGTGAGGGAAAACATCGTGATGAAACCTACACATTCAGGCGACTGAATGTATACACCCGTATTCACAAATAATACTTGTCTGAGCAAAGTGTCTTTACTACGCGAATGTGTAACCATGATCCAATCTGTATAAAAGATGACTAAACCAGAAAATTACGACCCTCGAAATTGACCTACTGAGAGATGACAAACCCAGAAAATGATTTGGATAGAACATGACGTTCCTCTAAATGTATAAATTTTTGATTTTTGAAGTGTAGAGGCTGCTTCAGAGTGAATAGACCCTCCCAGCAGTCAGATCCTCCTAGCAGTCAGATCCTAGGGGTCAGTTTTAATTGAAATTGTGCGCGGCAACGCGGCTTCGATAATGGGCACTTTTGAGCGTGGTGCTACTTGGGGAGGGCTGTTCGAGTAGTCATTGTCGTTATGTGACGATGTCTAATGACTTATGCGGATTGTTTTGGTTGTGTTGCTGGTTTTTCTTGTCCCATTTCTTGTCCAATATATTTTGCATGTAAATAAAGATTATACTTATTAGTTTTAGATTTATGATTGAAATTGTTGTCCCAAAAAAAATTTTTTGTTAAAATAAATCAAAATGATTTAGCAAATTTTATTAAGAGATATGAATACCTAAACAATATATTTCAGTGTAAGAAGCAAGATAATTTTTGTACCTATGAATCGTGAATGATTTCTCTATGAAAGACACAGTTTTTGGAAAGCGTGCAAGTGGTTACCATTATTTTCTCAATGGAAAGTGACTTTAATGAGCGTTGTGCTGTGGCTGGCAATAGGTACAATAGATATACTCAATTTGGCACAGGTTCGTTTATGATACTCAGTAGCAAACGAGCAGACAGCCCACCTGATGGTAAGCGGTGACTGTCGCCCATAACATCTACAATTCATACACATAGGACTGTTTTTTTTAATTCACACAGCGCCATCTAGCCTCGAAGTAAGCAAACCCTGTGTATGGGTGTATAATAACTATACTTTTTTAGGATACATACTACACCCAGACCAGTTACAGAAATTAAAATTCATCATTTCAATTTCTGCTCGGCCGGGAATCGAACCCGGGACCTCTGTATGACAGACAGGCATGTTAACTCAGGTCGTCTATCGCACATAAGAAGAATCGGTCAAATGTAGAATCAGTCAAATATATAATCGGTCAAATGCAGAATTGGTCAATTGTAGAATCAGTCAAATATAGAATGGGTCAAATGTAGAATCAGTCAGATAAAGAATCGGTCAAATGTAGAATCAGTCAAATATAGAATCAGTCAAATATATAATCGGTCAAATGCAGAATCGGTCAAATGTAGAATCAGTCAAATATAGAATCGGTCAAATGTAGAATCGGTCAATTGCAGAATCAGTCAAGTATATAATCGGTCAAATGCAGAATCGGGCAAATATATAATTGGTCAAATGCAGAATCAATCAAATGCAGAATTAGTCAAATGCAGAATCGGTTAAAAATAGACTACTTATGATGTCACATGTAGACTAAACGAAATAGCAGTACTAGTAACATTGTAGTAATTGTAACACAATCTCAACAACAAACAATTTACATCAGGTTTTCTGAAGCAACGTCAGGACGTTAACCTTTAGACGTCGTGCTATGATGGACGACGTCTTTTGTCGTGGTCGTTTGTTTACAGGGTGTCACGAAAGGGGGGTCAAGTCGAGAGGTGTTTGTTACTCATGATTGTGGCTTGGAACTTCATTTACCTTACAACGTTATCCTTCAAACTGGAACGAACGAAGAAATGGAAGGCAGTGGTTCTTGTATGGACACTTCAGGCTTGATATCTTGTAAATCTTGTAATCAGTAACTGATGTAACCCATTTAAGATGAATAACCCAACTAACAGAAAAAGTCGGAAAGCTCCTGACAAACATATTACACTGAAATATTTATAAAACTACTGTATCGCTTTTAATTTAACAAAGCTTAAAACCACATCGATTAAACTGGCTTTCGAATAAAAGGAACCGCATCGACATCGGTCCAGCATAGCAATTACAAGTATGAAAAGGCGCGACATAGATACCGCTATTTCTTTCAACTTAGTACTGAGAGAAGGAAACAAAGGCTCTCTCGCGGCGCGAGCTATGTCGCGGACAAACTTGTGCTAGCCGTGTAGGCGTTAGAGAGATAAGGTGTCACAGACACACACACTTGTACACAGATACACACATAAAACTTATAACATCCTTTTCGTGTCTGGGGTCAAACAATAGCCAAAACCTATTAATGGTGTCAACTTTGTGCCACCCTGTACACTGTACGCCTGCTCAGTATGCACGGTGCATCGGCTGCGTTTGAGTGTTGAAACAATGGGTGTAAAAGCAGGTATTGCAACGTCTGGACCAGTTATTTTTTATGTATGTATGAGTGCAGTGGAGATGTGAGATTAGAGAGTGGTAGAAGCAGGCATTTGATCGCAATCTCACCTGGTGGTAAGTGACGACGCGGCCGGAGATGGAGCATGCCTGTCTAGGAACAGCCTATTCACTCTAGCCTTGAAGGTGTCCAGATAATGATGATCTTTATACGATTAACAGTGGGGAATTTACAGCCAGATGGCATGATTATTATTAAATTATAATTAAATTAGTAAATAATTTATTAAATAATAATCTTTATTATTGTTCGTTTTGCAGACACGCACTGTGAGATCGCATGTTAAAGCAACTTTACTTAGTAAATTAGTATTGTTTGTCAATACGATGGAACATTTCCAAGCATGGAGGTTGTGGCAAACGCCTCCACTGTTGTGAGGGAGGCTTAAGTGGCGACCTGAGTGGTTAAGTTGGTTTACATGCCGGTTTGCCACGCAGAGCTCCCGGGCTCGATTCCCGGCCGGGCAGAAATTGATGTGATTAATTTTAATTTCCGTTACGGGTCTGGGCGTTGTTTATGTAATAAGTACGTATTTAAAAATATATTTAAGCTGTTTATCAGTTTTCTGGAACCCATAACACAAACTTTGCTTACTTTGAGGCGAGATGGCGTTGTGTGAATTTGTCCAAGCACATTTATTTTATTTTAGTTATTTATCCAGAAGGGCCTATCCTACACAATTTTACCAAAATAGACTTTCCAAATAGGCGAATTATTTTTATAGACACGCCCATAACAAGTGCAATAAGGAAGTCCATAAGATACCTGTTTCTCGTATGATACCATAATCGGTGCCATGATACCACGTATGGGCGGACCGCTCTTTTACTGAGAAAATGCTGCCAAGAGTGTGTTGGTAGCGAAAGTTTAAGGTTCTGTTGGGGGGTTTTTGGTGAATGAATAATTTTGTTTTTTTTGTTTTACGGTTTTAAGGATAATGCAATTACAGGCATGATGAGTCTTAGTTTTGCATTTTTGTTGTTAGCAACCATCAAAATCATGCAAAATCGTAGAAATTATGGGCGACAGTTAGGTACCGCTTACACTCTGTCTGCTCATTTGCCACAGCGAAGTATAAAAAAAAATTACATACGTCGATAATTTTTTATTGAGTTTCTAAAATAAGTAAGTGGGGGAGATTTTTTCCGTGCAAAAGGCATTCTAACGCTTCCCGGCCTTTACATTCTGGAATGCTGCAAATATGTGGAAAAAAATAATTGGAAAACTTACTCACTCTTGCACAAAAGCACGGTAGAAATACACGTAACAGAGACTTGCAGACTGACAAAATACTAAAAACTTATGAACTATATGGGTATCAAAATCTATAATGTTATTCTAAACAGTATGGAACATGTACCCACACTTGACTTATTTGTTACACGCAATTTAAAAATTTTAACTCGTCGAACTGTCACGCTACAACCAGGAAAAATTACTGGACAAAATTGGATAGCTAAACCTCTCTTAACAGCAATAATTGTGACAGAATACGATTATTATTATTGTGAATATGATAATTAAATAATTAGATATAATTATATCCATTTAACTTTGACATGTTAAATAACTAGCACCAAAGAATTCAAGTGTAACCGAACATTGTTGTAATTCATAATAATTTTATGACATTCAAACTGCAACATCTGTTTACAATCTAAAATATTGACATATAAAATAATTTATCAATAAAATTTGAAATAGCAATTGAAGCATAAATATAAGACCAAAATGACCAAAGTACCAATTTTAAATAAGAGACTTTCCCGAGCATCCCAAGCTTTATAATTTTGAGAAGGAACAACACATAACGTCCATAAGCTGCGGTCACTGTTTACCATCAGGCGGGCCGTAAGCTTGTTTGCCACGTTAGTGGTATAAAAAGAAACCGTCACCTACCGGCGGAACCCTAAAATGCGAGTGAAAATAAAACAGGAAGAGTGACCCGACCGGGAATCAAACTGGTTACCGTCTACCGACAGTGAAACTATAGCAGCTGCCGCTCGGGCAAAAAAGCCAATAAAGAAACAAACCTACTTCTGGGAATAAATAGTTTTGACTAGATTAGGCTGGCTTACTAAACTTACGGGGAAATTTAATTATGCTTACCAAGTTTTCTAAACATTTTTACTCAATTTAGAAGTTAGTAAACACGCTTTTAAGGTTTTATCGCAGGATATATTGCGGCATAGCTCGCTTTCTCGGAATGGAACGTCGGCCGAATGGTTAAGATATCCGCCTCGTAAGGTACCGGGTTCGAATCCCACTGCGAAGATGTGACACAAATGACTTTTGTCTGAGTTATGTACGTTAGTCGAATACTAACCGATGCTCTTACGATGAGGGTTCCTGCACATTTAGGCGACTGAATGCTAACCATGATCCAATTTGATCAGGTTCCCCTGAAAGCAGGGTCGCAGAGCTCAGCTGGCTGTCGCTCCACTGTAATTTTGTGACCTACCAAATCCTGGAACACCGGGCCCCGGCCCCTGGTAATCAAGACATTAGCGCCAAGATGTTTTTTTTATCACGTTTCCCGATATGGTAGGATGACAGATTTATCCCACTATTCACAAAAATACTTGTCTAAGAACTGATTTACTAAGCTTTCTCACAGTTTAGCAAATACTTTCAGGTAACTGATTTTGGCAAAAGATGCACCAAATCCAGATATTTTATTTGTCGAGATTCTGTACATTCGAATTTATCGAGATTAAGTTCACCGAAGTTATGTGATTTACATTGCATATCGGACTCTGTAAGTGAGTCTGCTGTAGCTGCAAAGAAAAATTTCCTTCAAAGTCAAAGTCAAAGTCAAAGGCATTTATTTGTGTCACAGGTTGGCATACAGATTCATCATTATATTATAATGTTTGTGAGTATCTATGTGTTAACCCCAATTGTAGGCATACAAATATTATATTTATACAAATAAAATCATAGTGGCAAATTCCCATTACATTTTCTTATAAAAAATCAGTCATTTCAGTGGTAATGTAGTAATGCTCAGTATTATACTTACTCAATCTGAAGAACCGAGTATTCGCTGTCCAAGGCTATCGAGACAAGATGCCTCACCAACGGCGCGTACACTTTCGATCGTTTCTCGGAAACAGACGCGTCGAGTGAAACTTAAATATTCTATGTTGGCCACCTACTATTGCTTCTTGGGTATGGTTTGGCTCTTGGTGCAATGGAGGAAGAGTGGCAATGGAATGTGTCGATTTTGTGTTCCTCGGACTGGAGATTCTTGGTCTTCGAAGAAGGAGTTCTCGATTTTCAAATAAATAGCCTTCTTATAAAAAAAAAACCAATCGCTTCGAGTCGAAAGGTTTTCAATTTTGATTGTAGGCATAAAAAATTAAATATTTTGAAGCATGACGTTTGTTTTCTCTATTTTTGAACCGTTCACTAACGCTTCTAAACCACAGAACCGATTTTAATGAAATAAACCTAACAACCATCTCGATGAAACTACCTATAACACAAACAAAACTGCATCGAAATCGGTCCATCCGTTCCGGAACTACGTTGCCACAGCCAGACACACCTATACACAGATCCATTGATACACATGTCAAACATATTCACACTACTCTTTAAAAAAATCCAAGCTCCTCGTTCAAAAGACCCATTGGTACAAATCCCTGGTACCCAACTCTCCAGCATCCGCTAACAACTTTGTCACGGCCTCTACCAAACGACAGTGAAGAGCTAAATGTAACCAAATGCGATGCGTCGCCATAGCAATGGCCATCCGCTCTTGCCGGAAAGAAAGTGGTTTAAGCTCGCCTCGCTAAATATAGCGTAGTCTGTGGGTCTGTCAGCCACCAGGTCTATACGTATAGCCAATGTAGATGAGCACAACGGATGCTGGGCTTTCTCAAAGTGTTGCGCACCCCTGCTCTATTTCTGAGAAGAGTACGAAGACAAAAAAAAATGTACTTAAAAATGTAGTTAAGAATAGAATGGGGTTTGCTGATGGGATTCTTCCCAATCCCAACAACAAAGAAAGTGGATACAGAGGCATAGAAGGAGCCTACTTACAACTGGAGTCACAATATATATTTTGACGTTTGAAAAAGATATTGTATGTGCTAATCAATAAAGAAATTTTGAGTTTGAGTTTTGTTTCTTTTTTAATGGTTCATACTACGATGCATACAAATTACTTTATGATGTTTCGATAATCTTTTGTTTGTGTGTTAGTTGGCAAATTAAAAAAATAAATAAATACGACTTGTACTGCCATACGAATAAATAAATGGTGCATTATATATCCAAGAGCTATAAGTGCAACGTGGCTATAAGTTGTCAAATACCCCTCCATAACCGGCTTTTGTCAAATTTGGTGGTCTTGGTCATCTTGACAATGATAAAAAAAAAAAAAAAAACTTCATGAACTGGCTTTTTGTGTAAGATTGAGTTATTTGTATAGATTTGTGATAAATTAGCAGTGTAAATTATCTATGGGTCGAGGCTCCATCTATGCGCTATGTCCAATATCTTTGCCCAACTCCATAAATTGTCTTTACGCCATATTATGTTTACCAAATAAGATAAGTCATTCTGGACAGAATATACTTATATTAGGTAATACGATAAAGAAAGTAGGTATACCAGAACATTTCCAATATCCGTATTTTAACTGCAAGGTCTTACGAAATAAGCCCGCATTCTGCTTCGTAACACAAAATGAACCTACTTAAGTAGATGATAAAGTTCTAATTTTATTAGCGATCATGTAACGATATCCATTACACTGAATTATTCGTATTATGTATCTTTAAGTGACCATTTTATTAATGTACAGACGTGCTTATGCAATGTCATTCATATATTGAACAACATAACTGGGCTTTCTTGCCTCAGACAGGTTCCAAGTTACAAGTTTTTGGTAAAAGTGAAACTGACAAAAGCGAATTCCGCCAACAGCGTCGCTGGTGCAGCTTTAATTCTGGTTTTGCGCATAAGAAAAATGTAGTTCCCATTTTCGGCGGACAGGTTTCTGAGTTGAAAGATGAAATTTTCGAACAATAAAGTGAGAGTGGAGTTGTTAAGGTCAGAGGATGCATAATTTGTTATCTCACATATAAATCTTTTGGCTTTCTTCCTTGTTATCAGTGTATTTATGGTACAGACGAAGTCCCAATTCATGTAGATACAGATGGCCTACTTACCACTCACCACCAGTTTAATATGAGCTAGCAACAAACAATAGTTGGTATATCAGGATAATTTCTATGAAATGTCTTGTTGATGGTTTGACTTGAAAAAGAAAGTTACACTAAAATGTATACCACATTGAAACATGTTGCGTAGTTTAAAAGATCTAAGCGTACATAGATACATACATAGGGACAGACAGCGGCAAGCGACTTTGTTTTATACTATATATCTTCGATGTCATCGTGATATAATGTTTTTTTTTATTAAACTAGTCAGGCATTTGACCACCTGGTGGTAAATGTGTGCGGCCAAAGATGGAGCACTTCTGCCTAAGAAAACCTTATTCACTCATTCACTTGCCTAAGAATAGCCTATATTGTAATGATCACACTCGCAGATTCATTAGCAGACGTGTTCCATTCCTAAGCTATGTACGTCTTTGTCTTCCCCTTCTAATCCACCTCTTCCATTCACTCCTACCATTGAATATGTATTGTAAAAGTCATAAAACCCAACAACACGTATCGTAAAAGGCATATATGAACACAATTGTTCTCTATAACAATACTACGTGTTGAATCCGTCAATAATTGGAATTTTATTGAAAGTAACAGTGTTGGGACGCACCCACAGCATTGGAAGGTGAAAGTGTTAACTGCCTGTGACATTGAAAGGGCTATTGGAATCGCAGAATTCGTCTCGAGGTTTCGTTTTCTAAGTTTCACGGTGCCGGGTGAAATGTCAGTTTGAGGTTGCTCAAATTTATGTTCGAGATAGACGAACGACTTTAGGGCCTTGGTGGCCAAATGCTAGGGGTCCGAGTCGTAAGCAAGAGGTACCGGGTTGGAATGGCCACGGTGGTGCGGCCACGTACCAATGACTCTTTTCTGAGTTTATGTACATTAGTTGAACACTAACCGATGCTCTTACGGTGAGGCAAAACATCGTGATGAAGCCGGCACATTAAGGCGCCTACATGTGTAACCATGATCGAATCTGGCCAGGTTGCCCTGTCAACAGAGTTGCGGAGGTCAGGCAGCAGTCGCTCCACTGTTATTACCTGATCTGCCAAATCGTGGATCATGGTCAAGGCGGATCCCGGGTCCTCGCTCGACGGCACAACCGGGACATTAACGCTAAGACGAGAGTCCAATACATCGAAAGCGAACCACCACCGAGTCCATATTGACTCGGATCCGATTACTTGTTATGGACACTCGACGAACGATTCCAAAACGTGATCGACGAATCGATTTAATATCATCCGATCATAATAAAGGGTCTGTCACACTATGACGTGATTTAGGGGCCGTGGTGACTGATCTAGTTAGCCATAAATTGTATGGACTGTATGTATGTGTTGTATAGATTAGGCTTCGGATAACTATCGCTTGTGCAAGGTCTTCATGTGCACTTTATGGTTTTATAATTGGATGTCGTGTTCAGATCGGAGATACTGCTCGACCGGCTATTAATATTATTGTAGATGAACGGAGAGCCGACATTGAGAGAGTCAACCTCATTTAAAAATGGGGAAATGCCGTAAAAACGAGAAGGAGAAGAGGCAAGATACTTTCCATCATGCGGACCGTTGGACCGTTTGTTTCTCTAGGACATAAATAAAAGAATTCATCATCTGCATCGTAATATAAACCGATTGATATCCATTGAGGAGGAGACACTCTAGCAAGCCTGTGACTTTTAATCCCGGAAACATACGGAGTATTTGAAGCTCACAGAAAGAAAATACCACCCGAATTCACAAACGATACTTGCTGTGGTAGGTCCACTTTAGTAGGTATGCGTTCTCTAGCTTTAGTAGGTATGCGTTCTCATAGTGCTCGTCTGCTAAGTGAACGAACTGTATTCAATATGGCTCTATGACTGGTCCAATTTCGTACATTTTAACGGACGCATAGTGCTGATCGCCACTCAAGTATTGTCAGATGGAATGTGGAACCGAAAGTGTGCACGTTTTTGAGGGTGTATTCTTTTATGCTATACGGCAGACAAACAGGCCAACGGGCCACCTGATGGAAAGTGGACCGCGAGTGAATAATCCGCGGCCGCAACCATCAAGGAACCGCCATGTTTGCTTCGAATTTCGTTTTTAAATAATAAAACAGCCGACCGCAATAATTCGCAACTCCAATTTCTGTACAACGTGTCGTGCCGGTAAATATTAGAAACCAGGAAACTTCGCGAGACACGTTCAGCAATCGGCTGGAGGAATGTTTCGAATGCCTTCGCTATTAAAAATGCTAGATTAATGAGAATTTCTGTCGCTATAAAGACAGGGAAATGAGAAATGGATTCCATACCCTGCTGTAGTATGCTAGTGAGGCTTTTTAATGAATAAGGCTGAAGCAGAGAGGTCACAGAAGGTCGAACCACAGATCTAACAGTGGTCTTAGTTCGGCTTCGCGCGGGTTTTCTCGGTTTTTTGCTATGATAATATGCATACGAAACTTCTAGAAGAAATTATCTACATAATGTCGAAAACCGTTTAGAAATCGATTGCATGGTTTAGAAGATGTAAGCGGAGAAAAAGAACGAAGGCACCTACTCCTAGCTTACAAAAAGCTAACAAAAATCACAATTTTACCATTTTCAGTACGAATAAAGTGGTAGTTTAACTGCTTACAATGTTTCTTGTTACGTTTGAAGTGACAATGAGTAGTTTTTGTTCGAGTTAGAGTATTCCCATGGCTAGATCGTAATGCAATTCATAGATCTATGAAATTAATTAACTAGTCTTTTGAACCCTAGTGTTGGTTTGGATAGAGAGTGATTTAACTTTTATCAGGTGGTGGGACTCAGTCAAGCTTGAGGAGTCCGCCTGGGTGAGTACCACCGCCTGACTTATTTCAGCTGCCAAACAACAATGCTTGCATTGTTGTGTTCCGGTTTGGAGGATAAGGTAGCCAGCGCAATTACAAGCATGAGGCATTTCTTCTTAGTCCTCACAGTTACAACAACCTGCGTTTCTTCATTTTCGTTGCCAGCAACCTTAATGCATGTATCGTAGATGTTATGGGCGACAGTTACCGCTTACCATCAAGTGAGCTATCTGCTCGCTTGTCACTGAGAATTATAAAAGAACTTGTAGCATCCATGATTCATTTAGTTTATACCATTAGGTAAGAATCCAGCGTCGATCTTGGTCAACTTCGTATCACCAACGGTAGATATTATGAGGCACACCTACAAATGGCGAGCTCGGCGAGGTCTTCCACTGGGGACCGTGAGACTGGTTGAACAGCCTCGGAAATCGATTGCCACCCCTGGCGGTATACTTTTTTTGTAAGAAAAATATACACTCGCCGGCAGAAAAGTGGCCCAATGCTTATCGCAAATTTGTAAACAGAAAATAATAAAAAAACGAAACTCGTTTTCTTGAATCAATTTTACACTCATTTCTCTAAAATCTTATTAGAAACTTTAAATTCATTAATAAACGTGATATGCAAACAAATAAGTTTGCTATACTAATTTAAACAGAGAGTCGCCTTTTTAATACCGTCTCAAAGGAAAGTGATCACAAATTTCGCTTTGACCATGACCGTCACTCTATCGATCATTAATTTATTCAGTACAATAGCTACAACATCGGAACTAAGGCATTATTGTACAAAAATGACAATTTGAAACGCTAACCCCTTCACCACTAGCGACACCAATAAGTTGGTCCCAGAACCACGCGCAGAAAACCATAGTCTATGGAAATTCGATGTCACAGTAATTATGGTGCAACAAACTTATCTGGCCATGCGCCAGCGTCGCTGGTGTTGGAGTGGAAATGACATTTCCAAATGGCGACTTTAGTTCCAGCTTCGGCCACCGGGGCAGATAAGTTTGTGGTGTTATAAGTAAAGAAAGTAGATCGAATGATTTATTCAAAGGTTGAAAGGTGAAGGGGAAAGCTGACAAATCGCAGTTAATGCATAACGTTAGTCGACAGGCGATCTAATAATGCGTATCGTACGTGAAAAACTTATAATTACGCATTGTGTTTCATATCTTTGGAATACAATTGAATACGATTGCATTGCACGTAGTGTTTGTCTCGCACTGTATTTTGTGCCTTAGGTCTTTTGTACAGTCTAGATTAAATGTAAGTCATAGCTTTCTTCGGCCGTTTGGTGTCCGGCACAGTAGAATAGCGCCAACCCCTAGCACTCGTGGGTGTCGTATAAGGCGACTAATGTTTAGAGGCAAAAGATCTAGAGTCTCCGTAGAGTGGAAAATGGGCAGCTGCGTTTTCTTTTGTTATATTTATAACACTGCGATTTCTAAAATGGCTGCCAAGCATGGAGATTCTGCAAATATCCTCCCATTTCGTGGGAGAGGCCATAAATCCTTCAGTGGACTGGTTATATTGGTGGCTGTGATGATGATGACCATCTCTCTCTCTTTGTATTTTAAAGGCGTGATGACGAAGCGATGTGCATCCCGAGTGTGTTTGGTCATGACGTAAATATATTGGTAAATTATTTTAGGAACGGAGGAATTTATTGACGTTCTTGACAATCGCTTTTTTTCTTTATAAACGTTATTCTAAACAATATCGATTCCATATAACTGCTATTGATCACATTCTGTATTCCGCACAGTGTTTAGTTTTACACAAACGGGTTTTTTCCTTTCATCATCACCATCCTGGTGTTAAATCCCGGGTTTGCTCACGTGCGGCACGCGAGGGCCCGGGGTCCTGCTTGTCTATGATCCAGGATTCGGCAGATCAGGTACCTAATTACAGTGGAGCGACTGCCATCTGACCTCCGTGAGGCTGAACAGGAGAATCTGACCAGATTTGATCATGGTTACATATTCAGTTCCCTGAATGTGCAGGTTTCATCACGATGTTTTCCCCCACCGTAAGAGCATCGGTTAGTGTTCAACTAATGTACATAACTCAGAAAAGAGTCATTGGTACATAGCGGCACTGGGGTACGAACCTGGTACTTCGGGTTGGACCCTGTTACTATTAGGCCATTGATACTCTCAACTGCCTTCCATCACATCGGCTATTCCACACATTCGTTACATTTGAAACCTCACCTTACTTTTTGCCTGATTCGGTACAGACGAGGCTTTTATCGAAAGGGAAATTGACGTCAACTAAGAACTTTACCAGATCCAATAAGAACGAAATCAGGGTTGGTAGCAACTCTCCTGTCGTAAAAGTATTGTATACTGACAGTTGAAGCAGTGCGGAGTCTTTGACGACAAGACGAGTATTTTATTTTATACTAAATCACGACATACATTAAACCGAATGCCTTGTAACTACGTTATTACACTATAACATCATAATCGCTGTGAAAGCGCTGCCGAAACCACGGCCCATGGCGGCTCACGGACCGTGGCTACAGAAATTGATTAAATTATGCAGATTAGATAGGCGGGTAAGAAACCGGGTCGGAACGGGTGATGGGGTTCGTCTGATGAGACGAGTACGAATGGGGTATTGTCATCTTAAATTAGAGTTTTAACCCTTGTAGAAAAAAGAGGGGTGTTCTAAGTTTCATGTGTGTATCTGTGGCGGTGTCGGTCTGTCATCGTGGCTCTCGAAGGGATGGACCGATTGCGATGCGGTTTTCATTATTTGAATGTCAGTTTCATCGAGATGGTTGTTAGTATTGACGACCTGAGTAGCTCAATGGTCAACATGCCGGTCTGCCACGCAAGAGGTCCCGGGTTCGATTCCCGGCCGGGCAGAAATTGAAATGATGAATTTTAATTTCTACTACGGGTCTGGGTGTTCTATGTATAATAAGTATGTATTAAAAAAAGTATTTAAGTAATATATCAGTAATCTAGTACCCATAGCACAAGCTTTGCTTAGTTTGGGGCTAGATGGCGCTGTGTGAATTTGTCCACGATTATTTATTATTTATTATTTATTCATCATCAACATCACCGTCTTAGCGCTTATCTCTGCCAGGGTCCGCTTTCCTACTCATTCTTCTCCGCTTCGCCCGGTCTTCGGCATCCTCTCGTCGTAAACCGTTGGCTCTCGCATCCGACTCAGCTATGTCGACCCATCGCTTCTTGGGTCGCCCACGGGGCCTCTTTCCTGATACCGACAGGTTCAGGCACCTATTTCCCACGTATCCCTGAGGCTTACGCAACACGTGACCAAACTTCCTAAATCTTATCCGCGATATCCCTCACGCCAAGGCTGCCACGGATGTACTCGTTACGTATTCGATCAAGTCGCGTTGGTTTATAGTATTGTTTCATTAAAATAGGTTTAGTAGTTTAGAAAATATTTGAGTGCCTATGTATATGCAAACTCGGTCGGTCGTTTTTCGACTTTTTTCTGTTTTTTGGTCCCTTTTAGACTCTGCCGACTCTGTGTGGGATACGGGTGTGGTTGTGTATGTATGTTTTTTCATCATCACTATCATAATCTATCATACATCTGCCCTTATCCCAGAAGGTCGGATCGGCACAACGACACAATGCAAGCCCATTGACAAGAAAAAAAAGAAAACGAAGTCTCCAGTTAAGCCTGTTTTCTATGCTTATCGACTTTTAGTGAATGATATAATAGAACAAGATCAGTAGAATTCAGCGTTATCCTTAAGGTCAGCTACTAAGTATCAGCTGTAAATACGTTTGTCCATCCCGCGGCCTTCTCAAGCGTTCGGCGTGACCGCGCGGCTTGACCGCCGGTCAACGCCCTCACTTTCATTGTCACTGTCGGTTAGGTAGGGTTGCCCAAAACTTTAAGATGATGGTCTATTTTCTTTCATCAAATGGGAAAGTTTGTGATGATGGGGTGGTTGGATGGATGTAGACGTAAAAATGTAAATACGGAAAGAGTGGTGAAAATTTGAAAGAGGTAGTTATTGTGAGGTAGCTTTTATTCGTTACAAATTTAAGAAATCCGTTAAAAATATCCTTAAACATGGCAAATCTTCAAACGACTCTTGGATTTACTTATTGTTTCTGTTGATCTTTGGTTTTTTATTCCAGAGCAATGTTTTTGGTTTGTTTGTTTCTTCAATCAACGTTAAATGTTTATTTACTGTATTATCGATTTTAGTCATGATGTGTACACTTCTTTTGGGTTAGAATTTAGATTATGACCATTGCTGTTTCTATGTTAATCGTTAGCAATCCTAGTCTGTCTTTTGTACCAATGAATAAATAAATAACTCGTCTCTATTTAAATCTTTTTTGTACACATACAGTTACAATTTTTTTTACAAAAGTCGTCACAATGGCGAACTTATCACTTCACATACGAAAGCTAATTTTTTTCTCGAAGTTGGTTAAAAAACCGATGTAACATCCAGTTTGTGAAATTCTTCACTTATTTTATTACTAGTATTTCGTCTACCCTACCTCTAGCCACTTTCCAAGACCGAATTATGCGGTCATTATTATTGCAATAAAACCAATTTGAATATGATTTCCATGTGAAAGGTTGCCGCCTAGTGGTTCCGGTCGGGGGAGTTCTTATCATAATATTGTATTTAGTGTCATTTTTTATACAACAGGTGGCAAACAAGCGTTACGGGCTGTTTGAAGGTAACAGATACCGTAAATTTCTACTATGAACGAACTGGAAATTAAAAAGACATCTAAATTTTAATAGGAAAAGTGGTTAGCATAGACGTCTATTTGCGAAGCGACTTTCACATCTATTCATGCGGTTATAAGAAATGCAAAAAAATGCATACTGCCAAAAATAAACACAATAAATTCGGCTTTTGGTTGCCTTTGCCGTGTAGACCTCAGGAGTTTGGAGAGTAGAGGCAAAAGTTTTTATTATGCGTCGCCGCCGACGAGAGAGGGGGCATGACCAGGATCATTCCTAGTCCAAAGGGTTTCGCTCGCCAGGGTTAAGCTGCTCCCACCTTACCCCTATCCAATCTCTACCCTACATCTAACCTACCTCAGACTACCCCTACCCTATCCCTACCCAGCGTCACCCACACCACAGCCAATGCAAAGCAGGCGCCTTCCAGCACCGGAACAATCAAAAGACACCGTGTGTGGGAAGCGAAAGAAAGATACCGCCGCTTCCAAGGTACAATTCAGTTCCACATCAAGCAGTCTATCATCATATTCCATTAGTGTCTGCACTCGCAACGTAACCAATACTGCGTAACTAACGTAAACTGACTTACGCATAACGTAAACCCCATATCATTATTATCACTTCCTGTCAATGCAATCCACCACCGGCACAGTGCCAAGTGCGTGTGACCTACATCGCTAATACGTAATTGTCTATTCACATCACTTCAAAGGCGGTAATGTGGTCGTACCGACTCCGATAGTACACCGCCATATTGATCCAATCCTGTAGAATGACGTCACAGAATCGGTACCGCCTAACTCATTATCGGTCAGAGTGAACAAAATGAATGCAATTGGGGAGTATAGTAACGATCCATATAGCGTTTTTGAAAAAAAATGCACGAATACCGCGAACCCCATATCATTATCCCCACTTCCCGCCAATGCCATCCACTAACGGCACAGTGCCAAGTGCGTGTGACCTACATCGCTGACACGTAATTGTCTATTCACATCACTTTAAAGGTAACAGTCCTGGACTCAAGCCTCCTACACATTAGTGAAGGGTATGCCACCTTTGGCATGCGAGTCGTATACTTTGTCTCAGACCAATTTTACTATTATGTAAAAAAATAAAAAATATGCTTGGAGATATTCACACAACGCCATCTAGCCTCAAAGTAAGCAAAGCTTGTGTTATGGGTGTTAGAAAACTGATAAACTATTTATGTACTTTTTTTTTATTTAATTACATAGATCTACTTATTACACATACTACACCCAGACCCGTAACAGAAATTAAAATTCATCATTTCAATTTCTGTTCGGCCGGGAATCGAACCCGGGCACTCTGCGTGGCGACCGGCATGTTGACCAACTGAACCACGTCGTCATGGTACCCATGGTACCCATATCTAGTATACCAATCGTTAACTCATGCTATTCTCTCACCACTCCGCCGGACACCACACGGCCTGACGTAAATCTTGTACACGTAATTGTCTATTCATGCGGAGAAATGCGAATTTCGCTTGCAGCGTCCTAGATACTAGCGGGGAAACCGGGGCTTGGATTTCCATTAGCTGATTAATGGGTGAATGGTTGCTGGAGAGTGAGAAGAGCATCGGTGGCCGAGTGGTTAAGGTATCCGACTTGTAAGTGTAGGTACCGGGTTCGAATCATCATCACCGTCATCTACCAATGACTCTGGTAGGACTTCTGAGTTATGTATCTTACTTTAATTCTAATCGATGCTCTTACGGTGAGGGAAACATCGTGACTGTGAATGTGTAACCATGATCCAATTTGGTCTTTGGTCTGGTCCTCGTCAAAAGCGTCACGGAGGTCAAATAGCAGTCGCTCTACTATAATTACCTGATCTGCCAAATCCTAGATCATGGTCATGGGGGACCTCGGGCCAGGAATAATACGAACAAATTAAGAAGACATTCATTGGTACATGGCGGCGCTGGGGTTCTAACATGGTGCCTCGGGTTACGAGTCGGCCCCCTTAATCATTAGGTCACCGACGCTCCCATGAAGAATGTCAAGAGTTACCTATTGTTTGTGCTACTTACACACACGCTATACATTAGTGTAAATATAATAGCAAAACACATGGCATACCAGTAACATGTCAACATGTGTTATATTTTTTTATTTACAGTCGTTAAACCGAAGCAATCGGAAAGTAGGAAGAACACATCCCGGATAGGTAAAATCAGCTTGAAGCTCGTTCACAAAAAAATTGTCATTCACCTGTAGTGTCTCAAAGAGAGACACTGGAGTTGAAGTTTAATTAAAAATACTAATTACCAACATATCTTAAATTGAGTATCCAATTTTTTGCTTGTATCCTTAAGATTTTAACAGCTTTGTCGAATAATTAAAATATCCTTCAGCTCAAGGATTGCCAGGTTGAAGTGGCAGTGGGCAGGGCACAGAGCTCGAAGAACAGATGTCCGATGGAGCAGTAAAGTTCTCAAGTGGCGACCACGTACCGGAAGACGCAGCGTGAGTAGGCCTCCCACAAGGTGGACCGACGACTTGGTAAAGATCGCAGGTACCAGCTGGATGCGGGAGGCACAGGACCGGCCTTTATGATGATCTCTGGGGGAGGCCTATGCCCAGCAGTGGGCGTCTTTCGGCTGATATGATAACTTCAGTTCAGCTGTATTTGTGTCTTTAACCTGTGACCATTGCTGCATTGTCCATAACCTGGTTACGAGTTGTCATTTACCTGCTTACCACATAATTTTCTAGTACTAGTAACTATTTTCTTCCAAAATAGTTACTAGTACTTGCCTCCACGAGAAATCGATTAGTAGATCACAATTCTGACGATATTCTTACGAAAAACTTAGAAAAAGCAAACTTTTTGAAAGTTCATTTTAGTTCCACTCTTTGAGAACGATCCTTCACACATCGGGAAAACATCCAGCAGCGCATATCTCGCTACGACAAACAAAACTATACTTTCTAACAAAGAATACAAACGTATCTCATTGCCATTCAGTTAGCGATACAATTATGTTTCGATTACATGAACTGATATAACAATGGGCCGTGGCCTGACTTAATTCAATACCTGGCGTCGAATACTAAGTAGGCATTATTTTGGTTTGTTGTTGATGTTTTGTTACTAGATGGAGGTTCACGGAGAATAGAAGTTCACTCAATTAATCATTAGCCTATAAATAAACTAGACTACAATATTTTTAAGGTTGGCTGGAAGAAATCCCATTGTGGGATAAGCCCGCCTTTGCTTTGTAAAATTATTTTTGTAACTCCTGTATTTATTAAGCAATAAAGAGTTTCCATACATACATACATACTATATACTATAAGGAGCGCAAGGAGCGCCAGCGCACCCCGTATTGGCGCATACAGAATCCACCTGCACTTTATCAACGAGCACTTCTCGCTCTGGGGTAGGGTAGGGTGCGTAGGGGTAGGGTGAGTAGAGGTAGGGTAGGGTAGGATCACCTATCACATGCAGCATGCTCTCTTAAAGGTCTGTCTGGCGGTGGCCTGGGGACCTATCCCCTCAAATATGGTTGTATTTCGATGGATGTAGGACGATGACGGAGCGGGTGCTGCCTTGGTGGACTGAGGCTTACCCTTAGTTTAAAGTGGTTTTCTTATATATTCTTATAATATGGCTCTGTCTGATATTGTCGATGTGGTAACGATGCCCCATTTCTACGAATGAATACGGGTATTATATTACAAGCAACATATAATAGTTACCTATGTGCCTTTAATTATCTTTCTGGTGTGCCTATTTATCTAAATCAAATAACGAACTGCATAGTCTCGCCTGACAGGAAGACGATGCAGACGAAGATGGAGTAGAAACAAGTAATTCAGTCTGATTTTGAAGTAGAATTTACGCTATATTTATATACCGTTGAAATTACAAAATTGCCCTCATATTATACGATTAAGTAAAACACATGAGTGGCATAGTATGCATTATTCACGCTAGCACTGTATGAATAATTGCAGTTAAGTTAGGCCAATGGCCAAGTGGACTAAAGGGTCAGAAGTTTTCTAGATCTAGTTCTTTGCTGTTATACTAAGTTGCCGCCGACGGAATAATAGGAGCGTTATTTATAAGTTTGTCTTGCGTATCTATGGGTTCGATTCCCGGCCGGACAGAAATTAAAATGATGAATTTTAATTTCTGTTACGGGTCTGGGTGTTCTATGTATAATAAGTATATATTAAAAAAAAAGTATTTAAGTAGTCTATCAGTAATCTAGCACCCATAGCACAAGCTTTGCTTAGTTTGGGGCTAGATGGCGCTGTGTGAATCTGTCCACGATTATTTATTTATTTATTTATGGCTTTGTGTAAGTGTCTGTGGCATCGTAGTTCCTGAACGGATGGACAGAGAAACGGTTTTCTTTCTTTCTTTATTCTTTATTGTACACAAACATGCCATTATGATACAGTACGGTAAAAGAGATGTACAAAGGCGCGCTTAACTCATCAATTGAGAATCAATTGAATTCTATTAATTAATTAATTGCTAAAAAAAGCTTATTTAATCGAGATGGATATTAGCTTTGTTTCATTAAATTCGTTCCAGTAGTTTAGATAATATTTGAGTGTTTGTAAACTTGGGCGGGGATATCCGACTTTCAGATGGTAAGGTTAGGATTTTCGATGTGGGTTGCGTGTAGTAGGTATTGTTGTGTTTATAATAATATGGCCGGCCAATACAAATTTCGATAATGTAAGGATAGCCAGTTCTTGAAAATGGTCATGCCACGCTCTATTAGGATTTATCTGTGATCACGGACAGGACTATTGTAGCCTATGCCTAGACCTGATAGCGTCGGTGGCCGAGCGGTTACAGATCCGACTCGTAAGCCAGAGGTCCCGGGTTCGAATCCCGCTCCGGCCATGTTCAAGGACTGTTTTCTGAGTTATGTACATTAGTTGAATACTAACCGATGCTCTTACGGTGAGGGAAAACATCGTGATGAAACTTTCACATTCAGGCGACTGGATGTGTAACCATGATCCAATCTGGTCAGGTTTCCCTGGTAGAAGGGTCATGGAGGTCAGATGGCAGTCGCTCCACTGTAATTACCTGACCTGCCAAATCGTGGATCATGGTCAAGGACCCCGGGCCCTCGGTCTCGAGAGCACAACCGGGACATTAACGTCAAGATGATGATGACCTAGACCTGATATCGTGCTAACAGTTCGATCGAAACGCCGAGCAGTGCTCGTCGATGTCACCATCCCGCATGACGGAAACCTTGTGAAGGCCGAGAAGGACAAACTTTGACTTGGCTCACGAGGTGACCGCCATGTGGGATGTTGATTCGACGATAATTGTTCCAATAGTCGTTTCTGTGAGCGGTCTCATAGCGAAGAGCCTCGACCAACACCTTAAGAGTCTCTCGCTAGATGGTTGAGTCAAGGGCCAGATACAGAAGCCGGTACTCTTGGAGACGGCGCGTATTCTCCGGAGGTTCCTGTCTCTGCAGCCCTAACCACCGGTAGCTTGGGCCTCGACCCGGTGCTGGCGGTATTCTAGATTTAGGCTTTTTGTTTGTTTTTTATATTTGTGTTATAAAAAATACAATTTTATTGTTTTTGGTTTCTTATAGTAATAATATTTTTATTTAATAACTTAATAATTAACATAGAAACTTACCTTAAAACTGCAAACCTGACACCATAGAATCTCGTTCTTACCTAGAAACAAAAAATAAAAGACGTTATATTTAGCATACTAGGTCAGGTTGACTAGATTTCGCAAGCACTAACTTAATACCTTAGGTTATGACGAAACACTATTAAAACTGGTTTCAAACATCTCAGGAGGTACCTAAATGCGAGATACCATATAAGGGTTTGGTACCAAAGTGGTTTGGTACTGTCAAACCTTTCAAGGTCTAAAGTGCAAACGTAATTGTCTTTTAGATGAGCTTTTAGGGTTCCCTAGATAACTGAAAGTAACTCTGAAACCAAAAGACACTTTGAAATCTACTCTTGGCGTTAATGTTGGGCTACGTTGGGCTAGTGATCTAGGATTTGGCAAATCAGGTAATTACAGTATAGAGACGGCCATCTGACCTCTGTGACTCTCTTACCAGGGGAAACTGACTAGATTGGATCATGATAATTCAGTCTGTGTCCAAGTTACATCACGATGTTTTTCCTCACCGAGAGCATCGGGTAGTGTTTAATTAATGTACATAACTCAGAAAAACCTCATTGGTACATGGCTGCAGTAGGATTCGAATCCAGTACCTCTCGTTTACGAGTCGGATACCTTAACCACTCAGCCATCGACGCTCCAACTTCACAATATACAATTGTACCATAAATATATTTTTCTTAATATAATTATTATTATATACGGAACTCCCTCTTCTGAACACCGACTCACTTCACTACAAAAAGATGTGTAGGCGCATAGCCTTCATGGGTTTGTGAATGCAGGTAGTAGGCTCGCATGTGCTTGGTGTAGGTTCGATGCCTTGGCCATCGCATGTGGCTATTGTGTTATAATAATTCAGTAATTAATGGTGATTGTGATGGTATTTATTTGTAATTCAATACCAAATGAATGGACGACCTTGTTATGGTCGTAGGATGTAGGATGTTAGTACAAAGCTGAATGGTGTGGATTGGATAGCGAAGGTTCGAAAGGACGTTTCTTGTTCGTACGATTCGGATATGGAATAAGTTTCCAGCCACATTGTTTCCTTTGGACTATGACATGGGAGACCTCTAATATACCTCTTGAACGATCCCATGTCATAGTATAAAGGAAACACTTGGCTGGGAGCTCAGCTGTTTGTTCATCGTATAACATAACAAAAATGGTATGACTGTGACCCAGTGCTGCAACGTTTGCAGAGTCTAAGAAAAGAAAGAATGAAAAAATATTACACATAGACCAAGATACGCACGACAAAGAAGATACAATCCATGCAATTTAATGTTTCCCCCTAACAATATAAAATCACAGTCGTATTCTAGAAATTGAGACATATACTTATGACTACTTTTGGTGTGACTATAAATGTCATCATCACAGCCCATAACAGTCCACGTAAGGGGAGGTTATTGCCATAATCTCCACGCTTGGCAGGCGGGTTGGAGATCGTAGTGTTATAAATATAACAATGGAAAACGCTGCTGCCCATTTTCTAGCCTACGGAGGCAAACGATCTAGATCTAGTCGCCATTTACGACACCCACGAGTGTAAGGGGTTGATGCTATTCTTCTCTGCTGGACACCACACGGCCAATATACTTTAAATATACTAGGCTAGAAATATCGGGTCACTCTTTAACCAGATGTTTTAAAAATTCCATACAATATACAAAATATAAAAAAAAAACTGCGTAAATGTCCCGGTTGTGCTGTCGCTCACGAGAGCCCGGGGTCCGCCTTGACAATGATCAAGGATTTGACAGATCAGGTAATCACAGTGGAGCGACTGCCATCTGACTTCCATGACCCTCTGGCTACCACGGAAACCTGACCAGGTTGTATCATGGCCAATATACTATAAATATACTAGACTATTAACCTCGTAAATGTACTATAAAATACCTGATAACAATCGCGATTCGCGATAGTTCAAAACATTACGTTGAAACACATGTTTTGTTATTATTATTTATATTGCGTGAGAATACAGTGTAAGACAAAAAAAAGTAGGCCACGCATACGAAGTAGCTGGTTACTGCTCTCCATTAAAATATGGCGTCAGCAATGGTAGTCGGTACAATGCATAATAATACTCCTACAGTATTAGATGAAGGATAAACATTTCGCAATAACACCCACTTATGTTAATTCGTACGTACTTACTCGTACTTATTTGTATTTACTGGTCTTTGTGCAAAGCTTGAATTTTAAGCGAAGGCGCGAACAGCTTTGTGCTGTTCTACGTCCTTTTCCTTTGTTTGGGTATCACACTGTAAAGAGATATCCCGCAAAATTATTTATTTATTGAGAAGAAATTTATTTAATTTAGACAAAGATAATGAAATACAAATATTTCTTTTTTAAAAGCCTTAGTCTAACAAAATAAACATAATTCTAACTAAACTAAAGAGAATAAAATTTGGCCTTGGTCCTCCGAGTTCAGATAATTAGAAAATCCCGCAAAATTAGTTTTTTTTTTACAAACTTGGCATTTGACAGCTGTCTTCGCTTATGGTAAGACACGATGCGGCCGAAGAGCATGCTTATCTAGGAACAGCCTATTCACTCTAGCCTTGAAGGTGTCTAAATAATGATCAGGGAACACACTCGCTGGCAACGTGTTCCATTCCTTAGCCGTACACATTCTAAAGGTTTAACCAAAGCGGCTCGTGCGGATAGAGGAGAATTGACGCGCAGTAAATTTTTCTGTGCAGTTAGTGGTTTGTTTACGTCGCTGGAAAATTTGTTGGAGACAAATTTTATATTATTCTGATTATGTAAGCTACTACGCACTTAAGTTTCATCAGAATCCGTAAGGTACATTTAGTTTGAAAGTGTGATAAATATCCATTACTATTACTTTTTTATTTATTATGGTTTATTATTTACAACTTAAACATAATACATAAACAACCTAGAATGAAATGATAAAACTACCTATCAATAAAAACCATATAGGGAATTATCCATTAATATCCATTACTTCACTAACTTTGGTGTCGGTTATTATTGTTGAATTGCAGTGTACTAAAAATAGTATAAAAGCTTCGCTGCGGCCAAGCTTCTGTCGTGTAGAATTTGCTATACAAAAGACATCAACGAGCTCTCATGTTTATTTTAATTCAGTTTCGACCGATATTAATATAATAAAGAAAAAATATTTTATTGTCTGTTTATTTGTTTTTAATGGATATACTCAAAACCTACTCATCCGATTTTATAATTCAATCACATAGAAAAGCGAGTACCAAAGACAGTTTTTCCGGAAATTCGTCGATTTTGTGTTGAAAACACTCATCAGAAAACGCAGCAGTCCATTTTCTGGTTTCAGAGGTTTATAATAGTCATTTTAGCGTCAATATACCAGTTGTACTTTCATGTGCGAGGACATGATCCAGTATTTGGCAGATGGGGTAATTATCAGCAGAGCGACTGTCATCTGACCTCCGCGACCATGCAACCGCGGCACCTGACCAAGTTAGATCTATAATAATATACAAATTTTATGACATCTGTTTACGAATAAAGTTGGTGCTACGCTCTAGTCTGGTTGTAGCCATATGGCCAATACGTACTTAGTGAAATTTAATATTAGCCTGTTAATAGACAAATTGTTTTCATATTTGTTTTGATATGAAATCACCTTGTACTCGTTCAATAATAACTAATGATTAACATAATTAACATAGGTACAGCTTCCGACATCATTAAGACAGATAGGACATTGCTTGAGGACGTGTGGGAGTGATCTTATATGAAAATGTGTGCTAGCAAACATTAATTAGCAAGAAACGAAACATCAAGGATGCCGAAGACAAGAAAAAGTAGGAAGGGCAGAAAAACATTCACTGATCAGATCAGCAATGTTCTCTAAAATGCTGGGGTCCGAAGTGGCAAGAATAAAAGGAGATGTATGAAAAGAGTTGTGGTTAAATGTGAGGCTAGAGAATTGTGTCAGGGCAGAGCAAAGTGGCGGTCCATAGTCTCTGCCTACCCCACTTGTGGGACACAGGCGTGAGCTTTATGTGTTATGGAAGTAGGAAAGCGGACCCTGGGCCCGATTTGAGGCGGGCAATGCATTGGTAGCGTCCCTGGAGTTGCTGATGTCCATAGGCGGCTGTGACCACGCACCATCAGGTGGCTTGCTTGCCTGGTTGTCTGCCGTATTACATTAAAAAATTCAATAATTGGGATTGATGCCCGGGATGATGATGATATTGATGATAAACATTTTTTAATCATTTTATAAATATCTAGCGACCCGCCCCGGGTTCGTACGGGTAGCAACCTTAACAAATTATGCATGTAAACCTTCCTTATGAATCACTCTGTCTATTGGTGAAAACTGCATGAACATCCGTTCGGTAGTTTTTGAGTTTATCGCGAACAGACAGACAGACGCGGCATGGCACTTTGTTTTATAATATACTAGTGGATCCGGCGGACTTCGTTCGCGTACACCACTGTACCCCTACCTACACTTTTTTTCTTGCTTACAAACCATATTGAATTACTCTATCTATTGTTGAAAATCGCATTAAAATCCGTTGCATAGTTTAAAAGATCTAAGCGTACATAGATACATAGGGACAGACGGCGGGAACCGACTCTGTTTTATACTTTTTTATTTTATTTTTATACCACAAATGTGGCAAACAAGCTTACGGCCTACCTGATGGCAAAGATACAGATGTACAGATAGTGATAGTGACCTTATAGTAGCTTAATGTTAGAATGTGAAAGTATGTGTATTTCAATCAAGTAATTAATACTCAAGTAATTAGTGTTTCACGGCAGTAATGTTAATTATACTAATCAGCTTGAGTCCTAACAGTGACAACGTACCTGTGGTTCTGCATTTTGCATTTCGAATGACGGTCTAAGAGATAGAGTCTTTAAGCTTGCTTGTCACCTTAGTTGCATAATGTAGGACCCAGCGCGAAATAGTTCGCATACATCTAACTCTACCCCTAACTACCTTTTTTTCTTGCTTAAAAACCTTCCCCTTGAATCAATCTATATATTGTTGGTAACCTCTTTAAAATCCGTTGAGTAGTTTAAAAGATCTAAGCGTATATAGATACAAGCGTCTTTATTTATACTATGTATCGATATATGTACATATAATATAATTTAACTAAATGACATTTGCAATAAAAATTTGCAATAAAAACAAAGAAATAGCGGCCAGTCATTACACAACAGAGTATCAATAAAATCGAAAATGGATTCGCTCATGCGAGTTCGAATATGGAATAAATCGATTCTCGCAACGATTGCAAGCAAGCGACGCCCCAGTTGCGAAAAGTGGGAAATGGTCAATCTGATTGTACACAGGGCCGGAGCGAGGAGCTTAATCCCGGTGGGGGGTCTGAATCGAACCTGAAAATCCTGGCTGTATAGGGATAAACTGGTATTTTTGTGCTTATCTGTAAACAAACGGGCCACCTGATGGGAAGTGGTCACTGTTGCAAGTGGCCTACAGACATTAGCAACAAAGGATATCATCAATGCACCAGTACTTTAGGACATCTGTAACAAAAGAGTAGCGGATGCGGTGCCGGCCTTTGAAGTATGTACAAGAGCACAAGTGCTTTACCATCATATTCCCTAAACAATTACATTCCCAGTTATTATAAGGTTTTTATAGATTAATAAAATACTGATACATAATCAAGGGTGAGTTCTGGGGCGTATGGGACTACCAATGGCCCCATCTTACAGTCAATTTGATTTGGCTAACCATATACAAATACCCAATGTGCTACTGGAATGTTAAACTAGCCAGGCATTTGACCGCCACCTCGCCTGGTGGTAAGTGATGATGCGGCCGATGATGGAGCATACCTGTCTAGGAACAGCCTATTCACTCTAGCCTTGAAGGCGCCTAGATTATAAAGATCAGGGTTCAGACTCGCAGGCAACGCGTTACATTCATTACCGTACGTCTTATGCTTTTGTATTGTGCCTGCTAAAAGAAGGGAGAATTTACTGTCCTTTATGTCCTTTATAAATATGTCCCAGGGTATATTTTACATAATAAATAAAAATTTAATTCATGAGTGCTACAAAAGCCATTTAAAAACTGCTCAGTAGTCCAGAGAAATATGATTCTTAAGGAGGTCATGCACTTATGCTTTGCATACTATCTACACCCCTGAATCCGGCTCTGTCAAGTCCACTACTGGCCGCCCTATTGCTTTGTAGACCAAGAAAGAAAGGATGTGCGTCGGTTGTTACTAAAGAATTGAGCCGTCCGTCCGTCCGTCCGTCTGTCGGACAATAGAACTTAGAATTGATAGCATCGGTGCAACTAAGATGGATTCGGTGTTTGTACAACTTGTATTGTATTTACAAAGAGTGTAAGAAATTAAGTGGGCTAGTTCGAAGGGAATTGATAAGCCAAAACATTGATTCGATACGACGATCTGAGTGGTTCAGATGGTTAACATGCCACGCAGAGGTCCCGGATTTGATTCCCGGACGGGCAGAAATTGAAATGAAGATCCGAACCCAAATGGAAATGCAGTAAAAAGGCAGTCATTTTTAGTATTACTATAAATACAGATAATTTAATATTTAAAACAAGCCTTTCTCTAACAAAAAATCCTTAATTCAAACTAAACTAGAGATTTAAAAATTTACTCATGTTAAGCGCTGACCCAAGAAGAGACCAGCCTTCTGGTGATTCGTAATTTGACCACGCGCTTATTTATTTATTTATTTACAGTTTATATAAACTTATATAACTCCTTGTATAAGGAATGTGCGCCTGGTCCCCACGGCCCAAGAGATTCGACGCCAAATGGCGCAAATATGTACATAAATACCATTGTATACTTAATTACGTCTGTTACGTATGTAACGCCTGCTGTTACATGACAAATTAGATAATTAAGTCTTAAAAATAAAGTGAAATTTTAATTAATGGTGAAGAATCCACTTTAAATATGTTTTGTGGGTACTTAAAGTTGTTTATACGTTAATTGTTATATTACAAAATTGCGTGATTTTTGATGTTTCTATTTATAAATATGTTGTAACATAGTGATTAGTGCGTAATAGTGAACTGTTGGTATTAAATTAGATTTAGATGGAATTTAATTTGATAGAATCTAATTAACTTATTCGCGGTGAAGCATAATGTTACATACAATCTAAACATCAGATATTGGCTTCTATGGCTTTTCTTTTTAATCTGTAAGACCCTTCAAACTAATCATCTTGTCGTTAATATCCCGGTTGGTCTCTCTTGGCCATAAGCCAGGATTTGGCAGGTGAGGTTATTACCTGATCCGTCAAATCAACTCCAGTACAGTCACTGTATTCAGTGGGGCGACTGTTATTTGACCTCCGTGACCACGGGACCTCTCGCTTGCGAGTCAGAAACCTTAACCGCTAGGTAACATGGATACATTCAATGTTGCCGCGGGACCTTATTATTTCCCCGGGATAAAAAGTAGCCTATGCCACTCGGGAGTAATTCCTATTAGTGAAAGCATTATCAAAATCGGTTAAGCAGCTGTTAAGCACCAATATTTACTAACAACTAAAGCTGGTACAGTGACATAATATCCGAATTTTGGGCAAAAGATTCGTAAAGAAAAACAATGCGGCTTATTCAATGAGTTGCGTCAGACTTCGTAGTAGTTCGTGAGGAAAAAAAATAAGAATCAGTCGTGAGTGTCGAGAAAGCGGTGGCCGAGATTAGATACACTTGTAACTTGCTACTTAGTAACTACTTAGCTATTTGAGTAACAGCTTAAGTAGCGATCGTCTTCCGGGCGTGATTGTTGTTTACCCGACTGCGCGAAAGGAGGGTAATGTGTTTATTAACCTATGTGCATGTGTGTATGTTCGTTTGTGGCATTGTAGAGACCGAGACGCCGATTTTGATGGTTCTTGGGTCTATTTATTTCTCTCAATCAAAGATTGAGCCTCCATCTAAAGAGAATTTACACAGTCAATCTATCACAACTCACAGTTATGGAGGGCTATTTGACAACTTAAAGACGTCCCTTTTGGACACATTATCAACATCACAGTATCATCGTTACAGTCCACTGCAGGGTTTAGGGCCTCTCCCACGAAAGGGGAGGTTATTGCCATAATCTCCACGCTTGGCAGGCGGGTTGGAGATCGCAGTGTTACAAATATAACAATGGAAAACACTGCTGCCCATTTTCCAGCCTACGGAGACTCCGGATCTTTTGCTCGAAAATATTAGTCTTAGGACACATTATATGCACTATTAAAAAAAGAAACCAAATGGGGAGTAACAGCCGCCATATTGTAAAAAATAAAAAAAATCTATAATTCAACCCACTCTAAATTTCTATAAAATATCACACCGTAGGCAAGTAGGCAGGCACGTATACGAATATGGGTCCCGCCTGCTTTCAAATTTTAATTAAAACAATTTTTCAATATAATCCAACACTTTTAATTGTGGTAAAGAGCTAACGCTAGCAATATCCCTAACATAGTGTATTCAAAACTGGGGCAACTATCCGACTGGGGTAAGTATCCGGATTTTACCCTATAGGTAATCATCATTATCATCATATCAGCCAGAAGATGCCCACTGCTGGGCATAGGCCTCCCCCAGAGATCTCCACAAAGGCCGCTCCTGTGCTTTCCGCATCCAGCTAGTATCTGCGATCTTTACCAGGTCGTCGGTCCACCTTGTAGGAGGCCTGCCCACGCTGCTTCTTCCTACTTTACTGTCCCATCGGCCATCTATTCTTATGTGCCCTGCCCACTGCCATCAGTCTGGCAATCTGATGGCAGTGGGCATCAGTCTTAGAGCTATGTCGGTGACCTTGGTTCGCTTGCGGATCTCCTCATTTCTGATTCGATCGCGGAACGAGACTCCGAGCATATAGGAAATAACAGTGTTGAATCAGGACGTGCCTAATCTAACATTGTGAGATTGAGAAAATGAGTAGTTCTCCACCGAGTTAACATCAAAATTTGATACCATTCTAACACTTGTTTTAAGTATTACGGATTCGTTTATCAACATCAAACGTAACTGGAGATGTAGCGACATTGACTAGAGAACTGTATGCGCTATTACAGTGCTGTAAATCAAGTTGTGTGGTGACTGACAGGCTTCTAATAGAACAATATTTAGAGGCCATCCAGACGTAGATATACACGATTTTGGGAGCGTCGGTCACCTAAACTCGCGTACCCCGAGTTGGGTTGCCAAAAATGTTCAAGAACAAAATAGAATATTTCAAATTATGGTGTCAAAATAACAGTATCTAAAGGTATAGAAAATATACGCACCCCACCAAAAAAATATGAGAGTGGTCGTAGCTACATCACCTCATTTAAACTGATTTTCAATTAAGGAAATCCGCGTCGAAATCGGCCCACAGACAGACAAATAGATATGCTTGGACAATTTCACATAGCGCCATCTAGCCACAAAGTAAGCAAAGCTTGTGTTATGGGTGTTAGATAACTGATAAACAATTGATATACTTTTTTTTTAATTTATACTCCCCTCAGACCCAGAAATTAAAATTAGAACCCGGGACCTCTACGTGGCAGACCATGATAACCAACTGAACACTCAGATCGTCAAATGGCTAGATACATAAGTCATACTTATAGCCCCTGCCCCTGGTATTGCAAACGTCCATAGACTGCGGTGACTGCTTACCATCAGACTACCGTAAGCTTGTTTGCCAACTTAATGGTATAAAAAAGATGTATATTTGAACATATATCTAGACCGCAACAACATGCTCAAGGTTACCAACAAAACAGGTTTCAAGATAACAATATAAAACTAGACCAAAACTAGGCCAATTGTCATCTTGGAAAGTTACCACGGTCAGGATGCACCATCGCCAACAATAAGGCGTCTGTTTGATGGTTATCTGCAGAAGTGGCAATGGATGCCAAGCGAAGCTTTCGCCCAAACCTGTTTTGATGTCTAGGCAAGTGTAATGTGTGCATTGTACAATCAACAAAGCTAGTAAATGGGATATACGTGATCGCGGTATCAATCTTTGTATACTTTAAGGTTTTAGCGCTATCTTGTCGCATCTCTCTCGGAAGAATACTTTCATATCTGATGGCGAGTGACGATGCGGCGTAGGATGGACCATGCCTGTCTATTCACCGAAGGGTTCACTCTGGCCTGTCCAGGAAGGAGTCAGATTGTGCTGTTTGAGCCAATGCGTACACGCCCCATTAGGGGAGAAATGACATCGAAGGGATAAGGATATAGATAACTTGTAGAGAGTCAAGAGAGTGCGCGATGTGGAAAGAGCCTCCGGCAAGTACAGCGGGCACCTCCCGTGATTCGCTCCGTATACCGAGAGGTGGGCAAAAGCATGGGTTGGTGAAGGGTTTATTCGGGCCATTGGTATTTTATGCAGAAAAGTATAGCCGTGGGGACCATCTGCACATTCCTTATTCCGGGAGTTATCTAAGCGCCTTGTCGAAATTACGAATCACCAGAAGGCTGGCGTCTTCTTGAGTCAGCGCTTAAGCTTCGCTATGCAGCGTGGCAACGCGGCCAGCCTTCCGGGGATCGTTCCAAATTCGGGGGACATGGGTAAAATTTTTGATCTTTAGTTTTGTTAGAATTATGACTTTTTTTGTTAGGCATAGGCTAAAAGTTAGGCCTTTTTAAATGTTAAAATTTTTATTTTATTATCTTTGTCTTAATTAAATAGACATAAACAGTACCTTATTCTTTATTTTATTAGGAAAAATTATATAATTGATTTGGGATACACATATCTATGTCGTATTGGCAGATACTAGTGTTTTAAACAGTATAGACATGTCAGACGTGCGTGTTAGTATCACTTTGCGGTCTCGACCAAATCGCGTGTACGTCTGACACGGATTTGTTTCTCAACTTGTCGTGTCTATCGTCGATTGTTATTAAATTGTCTAAAGTCTATAAATTCTAGTTGATGTTTTATCGTGACTTCTACCTTTTACACTGTTGTATGTTTAACCTGCCAGCTTTATTAAAAACTACACTATTGTAACTACAATAATTTATCCATTTTATACAATACTTTCAATGATTATTATGAGCAAAATGTATTATAGTTTCACCTTGTGTGTGCAGTGACTATACAATAACAGAATTTCATTATCAACATGCCATACTACTGAACCGCTTTTAAAGAAACAAAGCTATCGTTTAACCAGCAAACCATCTAGGTTAAACTAGTTTTTAAATACAGAAATTGATACCACAGACATGAACACAGATAATAATAAAAAAAATTATCATCTTGGCGTTAATGTCCCGGTTGTGCTCTCGAGAACGAGGGGTCCACCTTGACCACGATCCAGGATTTGGCAGGTCAGGTAATTACAGTGGAGCGACTGCCATCTGACCTCCATGACCCTGCTACCAGGGGAACCTGACCTGATTAGATCATGGTTACACATCCAGTCGCCTGAATGTGCAGGTTTCATCACGATGTTTTCCCTCACCGTAAGAGCATCGGACGTAAGAGCACAGACATGTACACAGATACACGTGTCATATTATAAAAATAACAATGGAAAACGCTGCTGCCCATTTTCCAGTCTATGGAGACTAGATCTTTTGCCTCGAAAACATTAGTCGCCTTGTACGACACCCACGAGTGGAAGGGGTTGGTGCTATTCTACTCTGCCGGACACCACACGGCCATTTGTTGACATAATTTTCTAATATTTCAAGAAATGAAGTACCTATACTTCGGAAACTGTAGTTAGCCAAACCGTAACCGTGTGTGATACTATAGCTGGTTCTATAAAGCACACTGCGTTGTTTAGTAGCGCACCGTATTGAGAGAAACTGCGTCTTCCGCGCTCTAGATACCGCGCACGGCGGTACAGACAAATGGGTTGGTAACGTTAATGGGTTCGTGAAATAATAAATACCGGATCTTTAGAGCTGTTGCGGAGATCTTTTTTACGTTATTCGGCCGGTAAACAGGCGGGTTGCCTGGTGGAAAGTGGTTGCTACCGCCTATCATCGTCACAGCTCATAACTTAGGGCTTCGCCCGCGAGTGGGGAGGTTATTGACATAATAATTATTCTTGGCAGGCGGGTTGGAGATCGCAGTATTGTAGATACAAAAATGGAAAACGCTGCTGCTCATTTTCTAACCAATTGAGACACTAATCTTTTCCTCGAAATCATTAGTCGCCTTGTAAGATACCCACGACTGTAAGGAGTTGGTGCTATTCTACTCTGAAGGACACCACATCTATGGATATCAGCTACACCAGAGGCGTATCAATGCGTTGCCGCCTCTTTAGAGACCTCTAATATACCTCTTAATAGTTGGTTTAAAAAGAAAAAGAAAATTATCTGTTCTATTTCGTTATATTGTAACAAATATGGCTATTTAAATCATTACAACTACGTATAACTGTATGCTTATGTGTACCTAAACAAACAATACTTTTATCTATGACACTACAGTCTTACAACCATTGCTATGATCACTTACAAATTAGTTCTGATCGAGAGGTCAATGTCCGGTATTGCCAATCCATTTGGTACTTATAGTATAAAGAAATACATCCGAAACAGATTAGATAACAAGCCTATAAAAAGGCAAATAACTTAGACGAAAAGGAAAATGGAAAAGCTAATCCTAATAAAATTAACATAATAAAACATTAATATTTAAATATTTTTTTTATTTGGAGGCACATCGCCCACTGATTTTTAATAGAATGATATTTAATAGAATTAGGCAATTTGCATAACATTCTTGACATTGACCGGAAAGTTTACGAGCAGGTTGTAGGCGAAATTGGTTACGTAAAGCCAGTTCCGTTTCTGTATTCGCCTGATCTCGAGGTTCATTGGAGACAGCGTGTGAAATTCGTACTGGTGGAGATTTTGTCATTTTTAAATAATTTTTCACTAGTTTTTGACCGCTACTTCGCCCACGAGGAAATCGTGTTTTTAAATCTAGCATTTTAAATTATCTCTTTATTGTGTGAATGCTAGAACTACGGAGAGGTCAATCTGAAAAATGGCTTAGGTAGCCGTATAACCTTGATCCCGCTACCTTTTTCTATAATTTTTCTTAGTACTACGTACAGTCACATAGTACGTGAGTAAACCCCCTGGCTGCTGCGGTAACTGCTTACCATCTACCATCAGGCAGGTCGCAAGCATGTTCAAGTAGGTAAGTAATAGTGTTTTATTATCGTTTTTTATGTCATACAGGCAAGCAGGCCACCTGATGGAAAGCGGTTACGTAGAATAAAGTTCGTTGCCTGTCGAGTCTAGGTCGAGGTGACTCATGCCGCGGGACACTTCCTATTGTCTTATCAGAACGACACACACAGTCCGACAAATCCGTTTCACACCATACAACACGCAAATTCTCTCAAAGATTTGTATGGAAATCTTTCTACGTTTGTATGAGTATGTATTTATTTTATACCACTAAGGTGGCAAACAAGATTACGGCCTGCCTGATGGTAAGCAGTCACCGCAGCCAATGGCCGTTTGCAATACCAGGGGAACACCCACGCGTTG
The DNA here is from genome assembly GCA_907269095.1 of Blastobasis adustella. Taxonomy (NCBI): domain Eukaryota; kingdom Metazoa; phylum Arthropoda; class Insecta; order Lepidoptera; family Blastobasidae; genus Blastobasis; species Blastobasis adustella. Next base: position 13,959,167 of record OU026137.1, read on the forward strand.
CCGATCCCGTAAAAACCTTTTCACCCTTATCTTGAAGAACTCCATGTTGTACTCTCCAGGGAAAACCTCTCCAGGTTCATTACACATGTATGTATGTTATGCAGTTACTCTATATTATACTGTTTACATTTTTATTACTTTATGGACATGACTTTAATGACTTTTATTTATAATGGGTATTGAATTTTTTTTTTTTTTTTCTTTCTATATTTATATTGTTTTTAATTTTAATTTGACATTTTGTTTATTATTTAATTTGTATTTTTTGAGGATTATTTTATTGACTTTTATATAATTTATTTAGTCTTTATAGAAAATTTACAATTTGACATGTTTTAAAAAAAAAATTTTGTATTTCATATTTTATTGTTGCAATTGTAAAATGTAATATTTGTATGCTCCCTTGGGGCAAAAGTAGAGGACAACTCAATAATTATGACAACTTATGTATTACCTACTTTTACAAATAAATGAATTGAATTGAATTGACTATGTAATATAAGTATGTATGTATGTATGACTCCACATCCGGCACAGATATTTAGCGAGTACCGTATAATTGAGTTGCATCTCTTCTGATGACAACTTTCTTCGGCGAAAGTAGGGGTCAATGGCCGTTTGACAGACGGTGACGCAATCGCCGCGGGAGTGGGACCCCAGCTTTGGTAGCGCTGAAACAGCTGGAGGAATGCGCTGGAATATGGTAGACTATTCATGGCTAGATTTTAGAGTTGGTATAATTTTTTTTAATTTGGTCCCACATACATCCATATTTAAAAAAGCGGCCCTGGTCTAGTGGCATCATGCTCTCGACATCGATATAAAATGTTAAGCAAGCAATCTGGGAACCGGATGGGTGACCGTTTTCTTTCGTGACCGACTGTTTAGCACTTAGTTTAGTGCCTTCTAATACTGTTGGCGAAGCGAGGTTATAAGGTCTTTGGGGACCCTGAGACTGGTTGATCAGTCTTTATTATGTATTATTATTAGTAATAGTCTTGGCGTTAATATCCCGAATGCGCTCTCGCGCACGAAAGAACGGGATCGAACATGGTCCAGGATTTGACAAATTAGGTAATTACAGTGGAGCTGACTGACCATCTGACCTCCGTGACCTGTAAAACTGACTAGATTGGATCATGGTTACACATTCAGTCGCCTGAATGTGCAGGATTCGGTAAAAGTATCGGTTAGTATTCAACTAATGTACATATCTCAGAAAAGAGTAGATGGTGGTCAGTTGACCGCAGTGGGATTCGAACCCGGTACCTCTTCGCTTACAAGTCGGATACCGCAACTACTCGTCCACCGGTGCTTCTATAGGTATTATTATTATGACGTCGATTATTACTCCAAATTAATCGCAGGTTGCCAATATTTTTTTCTCGGATTGCGGATAAGGATACAAAATTATTTTGGATCATCCAATAGTTCCGTTTATTTAACAAAAATAACACGAATAGGTACTTAAAATGCAATACAAAACGTTTCCTCAACATTGAAGAAAGAAACCTGATTACCACACTTAACATTAAGGAAAAGATAAATTGATTGCTGCGGTTCAGGTTTTCACTGCCACTGGTGAAAGCTTGCAATAACAATAAATACAACAACAATAAAAACGAATCTAACAACTACAATAAACCTATTGTACCTAATATAATGTAAGAAAGTGTGTGGCGAAGCTTCCGAGTAAATTGTTGCTAATGATCTGCAGATACAATGATGGTAAATTACTATAATGATAACGATATGATCGTCATTAATCGTTAGCAATATGAAAGGTGAATCATTTCTGTAATGATTGTGGACGAAAGTTCGGAATGTGATATCGTTAAAAAGTGTAAAGTGTATTTATCGATTTGAAATTGGTAAGATTTAAGTATAATAACTGCAGGATTTTTACCAATGACTCTTTTCTGTATTCTTTACATTATTTGTACACTAACCGATGCTCTTACGGTGAGGGAAAACGTCGTGATGAAACCTACACATTCAGTCGACTGAATATGTAACCATAATCCAATCTGGTCTAGGTCCCCTGTTAACAGGGTCACACAAGAAGATCAGGTGGCAGTCGCTCTATGTAAATGCCAAATATAGATACGTTTATGTCTAAGTCCTGAATCATGGTCGAGGCGGATCTCGGTACCTAGATAATGTACATCTACTGGAACATTGAAGAGCTTCGTCTTCAAGCCATCGCTTCTTGCCTCGCCCAAATGGACTGCTATTACAAATGATGAGTATAACAAGAAAAAAAAACGAACACAACCACCTGGCGGCTCCAAGCCTATTGTGTAACCGTAAAATTATGCACAACAAAAAAGGTTGACCACAACTTTTCCTTTCGCGAACCGGCTCGCGGCTCGTGAAATATGAATTCTTTATAACGATGCTAATTCGGTTTCACTTTCGAGCGGCGCGCGCGCAGCCCTTGACATTGGTGAAAGGTGCGTGAGATGACGCTCTTTGGTTATAACCTGTGGTTGCAACCTGACTTTTTGTCTTTTGTTGCTCCTATTTCATTTTTAGGGTCCCGTATCAACCTTAAAAGAAATAAGTTATCAAATCAAAACTCATATTTTTCCATAAAAAGCTTTTATCGGTATCATCATCATCTTGGCGTTAATGTCCCGGTTAAGGTCGCGCACGAGGGCCCGGGGTCCGCCGTGACCATGATCCCAGATTTTGGCATATCAGGTTTTTACAGTGGAGTCGTATGAGTTTGCAGGTTAAAACGTGACGTTTTTACTTACCGTAAGAGCTTCGTACAGTTGAAGACTAATTCAACAATAATGTTCATAACTCAGAAAGAGTTATTATAGTACATGGTCTTAGTGCAATTCGAACACGGTACCTCTTGCTTACGAGTCCGAAAAAGTTATTTATTCAACCACCCGGAACTAAAGCTAACAAAAATCCGACCGCAAAGTGATCTGAATCTAATTAATCTCCAGCCAAACCGCAGCGAAGGTCATGCGCCCTTGAACTGTGGTGAAAGCGGTCAATTGCCATCGTGATGGCCATTACCAGCGATGGAGATTGACTTGTCAGTGGGTAATGGGGTACAGTGCCGACTTTTTAAATTAAATGACCATGATTTCATATTGTGTGATATTAATAATAGGAATATGAACATTTGTTGCTACAAGACACCATAACACGAGAAAAATAAACAAAGATAAAAATAATACAAAAGAAAGGAAAAAACATTGTCTTATGTAGGTAAGTAAGAGCCATCAATTAATTATCCTTCCTATCAATATTCCGATTGTGCTCTCGAGTGCCAGATCTCTGGATCCGCTTTGACGGTGATCCAGGATTTGCCAGTTTAGGTGATTACAGTGGAGCGACTGCCATCTGACCTCCGTGACCCTGAACAGGAGAACCTGACCAGATTGGATCATGGTTACATATTCAGTTGCCTGAATGTGCAGGTTTCATCACGATGTTTTCCCTCACCGTAAGAGCATCGGTTAGTATTAAACTAATGTACATAACTCAGAAAAGAGGTTTTTTAACAATATTTTCTCTCATCGTAAAATCATTGTTTATGGTTCACTTGTAGGTACATGACTGGGGAAAAGGTCAATGGTAATGGCGGCATTATTGCTCGAACTTGGTACCTCTCCGTGTGACTGGCTAGCCATAGGCGAAGCTTGGCGAGAAACTGTAAGCCCGGCTTACATTTGAGACTCTTTATTGCATCAATTTATTTAGAGAGACAACAAGACAACAAGACCAAGACATATTTAGATGTCATTTTGTATGAAATTAGCTTAGATAAATGAGATTAGGATTTTTTGGTGCAAGCCGCCCTAGAAGATAGAAATGCGAAAAACTCTTAAAATCTAACCAAAATGACACTCGAGATCAGTATGTTAATTACGTAACGCTGTTGCCAACAATTATCTGGTTTCAATGATTGAAATGGTTACTTTTGCGATTCCATATCATCGCTTTCATGGGTATCATTTGCTATTAAAGGTCCATTGCAATAAAATGAAATAGTAAAATTGATAATTCGTAATCGCTAAAGTAACAAATTCAATCATTGAAATCAGAGAATTGTTGACAACAAAGTTTTGTAATTAGCCTACAGATATTTACTAACCATTTGATCAACATGACTTCAGTAGTGTATGGTTAGTTTCACGTACCTATCATCATCACAGACCATATCAGTCCACTGCAGAACTTAGGGCCACTCCCACGAAAGGGGAGGTTATTGCCATAATCTCCACGCTGGGCAGGCGCGTTGGAATCGCAGTGTAATAAATATAACAATGGAAAACGCTGCTGCCAATTTTCTAGTCTATAGAGACTCTAGATCTTTTGCCTCGAAAATATTAGTCGCCTTGTACGACACTCATGAGTGTAAGGGGTTGGTGCTATTCTACTCTGCCGGACACCACACGGCTAAGTGCGTACCTATAGTTGGTTCCATTTATTGCGCAAATGTCCGACAACAAATATACGCAAGGTAAAAGTTAGAAAAGTGGTTACATAAACGCTAACAGTTGATCGTAAACCAAATGTTTGTCTTCAGAACGAATTGCAGTGTCAACAACTTGTGTTACTCATGTGTGAAGTTGCAAATTATAGGGTGTGGGTCGGAACAAACGTAGGAATGATTTGTCGTTTAGTTTACGTTTAGGCCTTTTTAATGAGAAGTTGTATATTACATGGCAGGTTAGTTTATTGTCTGGTTCCTTACAGTTTTTTGAGGTTAGGAAAATTGTGGTTTCGAAAATATTGTTTTTTTTTTCAATTTTTATTTACATTCTTTTTTAACGTAGTTTTAGTCATTGATTAATTTAAATGTAAAGTTTAAATATTAAGTGTATAGTATGCTTCAAACAAAATGGCATAAACAAATTATGCTTTCATAGTCAATTTTGTTTGACATTAATTTGGTGGAGGAAGTTAAATTATTTTAAAGCCAATCTCTATTATAATTAATTAATGATAATAAATTCTAGATCTCTGTTATTGCCAAGAGAGGCATATGGTCAGAATTAAATAAACTACCTCCTGATTGACTGGTAGATAAGGCTATTTTAGCTTTAAGTCCGCCATTGTACCATTTTGTGCATAGATTTAAAAAATATATATTCATATTATATTATTATTATATTATAGCAATAAAAAAGGGTAGGTAGGAGTAAAGTAGGACCTGCACGCGAACTAAGTCGCGTCGGGTCCACTGTAATATAATAATGTATTCTTTAGTTTTTACCATGGTTAAAGAGTAGCCCGATATTAAGAAAACTTTAGGTACTAATATTAACCTGTACTTATCATATTAAATTGTAGAGACCCACAACAATTGTGCTACCGTCTGTACATTCAGCCAATGATTCCTTTTCACCGGCGTCTTTGCGAGATTTCGAGCTTCGTATTTCATTGAGCTTTTCGAAAGCTAACTGCGAGAAGTAATTGGGAGCTTGCGATAGTTGTTTATTATTTATTGTTTAGCATTTGTTGGGGAAGCGAGGGTGACCATGTCTTTCGCTGGGGACCCGGAGACTGATTGAACAGTTTAGTTACGCTATGACGGTATTTCTTTTTAAGCATTTATCTTTTTATATTTACTAGTGGAGCCGGCGCGACTTCGTGTACACCTACTTTGCCCCATACTTGCACTTTTTATCTCACTCATAAACCTTCCTCTTGAATCACTCTATCTATTGTTGAAAACCGCATTAAAATCCGTAACGGAGTTTACAAGATCTAAACGTACATGTATACAATGGCGGGAAGCGACTTTTTTTTTTTTTTTTTTTTTTTTTATTAAAGTTCACCAACGACTATTTACAATATTGTATACATACTTATCTTGCCATATAGTAATAAGTCTAATTGTAACAACCACTTAAAGGTAAACATCACTTTCAAAAACTAACTACGCTTAAAAAATTAAAAAAAAAACTAAACCAAATGGATACAAACAAAACTTCTATTTAACATGTTTAAAAAAAGGATTGAAAAGGTTATAATTGTATCGCACATAGAAAAATCACTCAGTCAAACATTCGTGGGCCGATAGGAACCTGACAAGTGAATCATGGTGTAGGTCTATATTTTTACTCATTCTATTTATCAATTTACACATTCTAGGAATCGGAGAGTTTGTTCCTAGAACCGTTCTTCTTAATGGCGGGTTATACCATTGTGTATAGAAGTACGAGAAGTTGGTAGCAAATCAAGCGGCGAGGTGGTGTAGGAATAAAAATAAAAATAATCATCTTGGCGTTATTGTCCCGGTTGTGCTCTCGAGAACGAGGGCCCGGGGTCCGCCTTGACCATGATCCAGGATTTGGCAGGTCAGGTAATTACAGTGGAGCGACTGCCATCTGACCTCCATGACCCTGCTTCCAGGGGAACCTGACCAGATTTGATCATGGTTACACATCCAGTCGCCTGAATGTGCAGGTTTCATCACGATGTTTTCCCTCACCGTAAGAGCATCGGTTAGTATTCAACTAATGTACATAACTCAGAAAACAGTCATTGGTACATGGCCGGAGCGGGATTCGAACCCGGGACCTCTGGCTTACGAGTCGGATACTGTAACCGCTCGGCCACCGACGCTCTTGAGGTGGTGTAGGAATGTAGGTAGTTAAACCATGAGCAAACCTATTTCCCAACTGTATAACCAGTTGGACCATGAGCAAACATTTCGAAGTACTTTCTCGTAGTACAATCAATTCGCTTTAGGTTAGGCCATGGGTGACTTTCTACCCTGTAAAATCAGTTGGACAGGAGGTAAATTTTCTTTCCCGTTGTACAACCAGTTGGACCATGGGTCAGGAGCGCTAGTTCCAGACAAACTTGTTTTGGGGTCTCCATGGGGTCATTTGCAAGGTAACGTGAATAATTAACAAATTAAACCTGAATTAAACTTTTAATGATGTCGTAAGTGATGATAGAAATCGTTTACTATTGCCATGGTGATCGATAATTGCACTGCAGTTGGAAGTACTTTAATTTTTTTAAGCTAATCCGTCGACAAAAACGGAGCTGTATATATGTCCATGGTCACTGTTGTCTATGGACATTAGCAACACCAAGGATACAGTCAACCGCATATAGACCTACCCAAAACAGTACCTAGAAGATGAACTAGCATCTCTATGGATGCGCATAGCAATGTTAGCCCTTTTTATACTGGTTTTGTGACCAAAATGCTGCCCACCTCTGAAATCCCGGGACACCTGGTTCTGGTGGCAAATACGTAAATGCCAGGTCCCTGATAAAGCCTCCCCATGGAACATTGGAGATCTTACGGCAGGAATACTGTAAGGATTTTGGATAACGGATCGGCTCCGGTTTCACACAAGCAGCTAAATACTGGACTGGATGCTCACGAATAATGCAACTGAGAACTCTATAATTGTCTGTGTTTTATGTATCGAATTTTAAATTTTTTTCCCCTATGGTGGCAAGCTTAGCTTGATGGTTAACAGTCACCGCGGCCCACGCGTTGCCGACCCCGTAAAAACCTTCTCATCCCTTTCTTGAAGAACTCCATGTATTGCAAAATTATTGTGTCTAGTTAATGTTTCTTTCTTTCTTTCTATATGAAAGCTTTCTACGTCTATTTTGGAGCACAAGTACAGAAATAAATTTAACGAAACACACGTTCGGACTGGGAGTTTGTTTTACACCTTTTCATAATCATCATCATCATCATCATCATCTTAGCGTTTAACCCGGCTTATGCCAGGTTCCGCTGTCCTACTTTTCTTCCTCCACTTCGCCCGGTCTTCAGCATCCTCACGTCTTGGCTCTCGCGTCCGACTCGGCGATGTCAACCCATCGCTTCCTGGGTCTTCTGCGGGATCTTTTTCCTGATACCGACAGAGTTAGACTCATGGTTCTTAGTACTTAGTTCTGTTGCCCACGTATCTTGTGTACTTTTTACATATCTTTCTTTTCCGAAGATACAGGTATTTTCCTAGTTTGGGAATCAGGGATACAACGTAAGACACGGAATGTTATTTTAAATTATTTTAACTGTAGCTATGTATAAATATTTTTTTCTGTTTTATTTATGTTAAGGTATTATTTATCCCTCGCCTTTATTGTAGATTATTTAAACACCGTCACTGTTAAGGGTAGGACACTTTCTTTGATGGATGTGGAAGCTTATTACGGCTTTTTGATATATTATCGTGGTTTTATTCGACGTACCAGAAATTTGCTTAGAACTATCGATGTAAAAATAATCAACTCGTGGCGAATAATCAAATTTATCAATCTTGTTGCAAACACTAAAATTAAAAATTAAAATATTTGCTATATCATATTAATTTCTAACAAATATGGAACTAATAAAATTGTAAAAAGCTCACCTTATTATCTCGCGAACGCACTGAACAAAAAACTCTCGACCCTCCTTGCGGCAACAGTTTTTCTCAACAAAAAATCCAGGAGCGGCGTCCGAAAAAAAAATATTTTTTCCCAACAAAAACAAAAAAAAACCGAAAAAAAAAATCCTCAGCTACCTATCGTCGGCTGAATCACATTTTACGTCAAACAAAAATGGTTCATCCTTGCACTTGTTCTAGGTCCTGAGTTACTATAGTGTAGGATACTATAGTTGTGTTTAGGTACTATGGTTGTGTAGGGATCGGGCGCGTCGAGTGGCGGTCTCGGGCCGACTGGCGGACCGGCGCAGGCGCAGCGGAGAGAGTTCCACTGTTCATAGCTAGACTGGTACGTACTCAGGTCGACGTAGGATTTTTTTTTATTCTACTCAGTGACAAACAAGCAGACAGCCCACCTGATGGTAAGCGGTAACAGTCGCCTATAAAATCTACGACAACATCATCTGTGGGTATTGTATTCGGGTTTTGGCACATTTTTGGTCGTATTTCCGGAAATATGAGAAAGGCTATTGTGGGGATTATAAATGTCATTTATTAGGTGGAAAATGTTATGACCTATTGAGAAGATGAGTAAGTTAGAACATGACGTCCCGCGAAATTGGGTTAAACGGAAATGACATACTTCTGCAAAAGGTTATCTTTTAGTAAATAGTACGTACAAGTATTAGGATAAAAATTAGGACACGCTACGATTGGTTGATTACCAACTGTTTATTTTTTTAAATAGACTAGCCAGGCATTTGACCACCATCTCACCTGGTGGTAAGTGACGATGCAGCCGATGGTGGAGCATGTCTGTCTAGGAATAGTCCATATACACTCTAGCCTTGAAGGTGTTTAACAAGGGCCTAAGGGGGCCAAGGGGTCTAAGGGTTATTTAACATCATTTTAAGGATAAAGGTAAATATGAATTAATTTATTATGAATATGTGACATTTGTAATAATTCATGTGAATGAATGTGTAACCAGACAATGACCCAATCAATGGGCAAGTTCCCCTATTAACGGGTCAAGGAGGTCAGGTGGCAGTCGCTGCACTGTCATTACTTGATCTGACTAATCCTGGATTCAAGGCTCTCGCGCGCAAGAGCACAACTGGGGTATTGATACCAAGATTATTATTTTTATGTGACATGTATCGATAATATTTATGAAAATAAATTTAATTGAATAGAAAACAATTGAGAGACTTGCGATGTTGACATATATCTATAATGCCATCACAATACATATACATTTATCGTAGGTTAAGAAAAATACGTAACGAGTGTCGCTCTAGGAAACTAATGTTAGATAACCAGGGGGTCTAAAACGTCAACATCAGATTTATAATATATTGTCACAAACTTATCTGCACCATTGCTGTTCAAATGTCACCTTGTTCAAGTTTTGGTTCAAGTTTTGTGACACTATAATATGAATCATAATATAAAGCACTCAATGTGGCCTTTTTAAATCCTCTGGTAGGATCTTCGTAGACTAGGAAATGGGCAGTAGCGTTTTCTAATATTTATTTTAAACACTGCGATCTTCAACCCGCCAGCTAACCGTGGATATGTAAATCTCTTTACAAATGTGGAAGAGGCTCTAGCTAGTAACGGGCTAATGATGGATTTCAGGAATAGTTAATTTGCAATACAAATATATTTCGCAGAATCATGAACTTACCGTAGCCTTGTTACAAATATAATGTATCTGTGCTGGGTTCATTCGTTTTCGACAATTTATCAACGCGAAGCCCTTTTTATGTTAATTATTATTTTGTAACATTCAATTCAGAAACGGTGAATCATCTTTGGAAATAGTATTTGACTAATTACAATTCGTACAGGTTTCATTAATAAATGACAATATGGTAACGATTATATTTACATTCCAGAAGTTTTTTGACTAATTCAACTTATTGACATTACTATGTAGGTACTGGTAACAAAACAAAAAAGAAAAAAAAAGCATAATAGCTAATTACAATTCCTTCTATTATTTTATATTCCGAACTTTCTTTTCACCTGCACCCGATGCGGCCCTGTCTCACAGCAACGCTCTTTGCTTTATAGATTTTTTTGCTTCCTCAATTCGTTCCCTCTACCTTTTTTAGTAAACTCCTAAAAAAGGGTAAACAGACTCTCAAGAGTCATTTGATACAGATTAAATACTTTTTCGGATCAATGTTTTTTATGACTCTATCCTTGGATTTTGTGGGCCGTAGGCGGATGTCGATAGGGACCATAATATTAAAGCCTATAATAACCCTAAATAAGGAGCCTGGCGACATTTTCGTTCGTAATTTACGTAATTTATGGAAATTTGTGTGAGAGTTTATGGCAACACCTGCCATAGTTTGCATTGTTTATGACGAGGACGCAGATAAAATTACCATCTTCTCACTATCAATAGAGATCGTTGCAAAATTTTGATCTGAATTCTTTTAGAATCCGGATGCTGCGATTATGAAAGTTTGTGAAATGGTAGCTCATTGAATATCGTAATAAGATTAACATAGAGTTTCTGTATCGAAGAAGCTGGTCTAGTTTAGTGGCAACAGATTACCAGCGAAATGCAACCTTAGCTGTTGTAAGGCTGCATGCAATGTTGCGTGCAAAGCGCCATCGGGAGACGCGATCATCACGCTTCATCCTTATGTCGTAAATCTTTCAGCTATCCACACGAGCCACTTTATTTTATTTTTTATTTATTTATTTATTCATTTATTTCAGGCAACTGAGGCCCATATTTATAAATACACAAACAACATAAATACAAAATAAACTAATACAAAATACAGACAATGATAAAACCTATACCTACATACAAATTACAAATTACTTTGGTTCGATCCATACTATACATTAGTATCACGGAAATTACTACTAAGGAAGTTGAAAGGGGCATAAATAAGCTCAAACTTTCAGTTGGTCCCGATCATGTACCTGCATTTATAATTAAGGGCTGCAAAGATGTGCTCGTGGGTCCTATTTGCCATATCCTTAATTTATCGTTGTCCACAAGTGTTTACCCACAACGCTGGAAAACTAGCCGTGTCACGCCGATTCCTAAGTCTGGTGATGCATCCGATGTTACGAATTGCAGACCCATAGCGATTCAGTCGTCTTCGGCCAAGCTGTACGAGTGCATTCTCCATAAACGTATATCTTCGCAGATTAAACCATATTTGTGTGAGGCTCAGCATGGGTTTAGGTCAAATAGATCGGTTAATACCAATTTAGTGACATTGGTCAACATGATATCCGAAAATCTGGATCGGGGAGCTCAAGTTGATGTCCTTTACTTCGACTTCAAAAAGGCGTTTGACCGGGTGGATAATGATGTGTTGCTGGGTAAGCTCTGTGCTATTGGTTTATCACCACAGCTGCTGCAGCTTTTTGCCAGCTACATGTCTGATAGGCAGCAGTATGTTCGCCATGGTTGTTTCCTGTCGGACCCCTATCACACACGTTCAGGTGTAAGCCAGGGCTCTGTGCTGGGTCCGCTTTTATTTAATATGATGATCAATGACCTGACATCTGTTCTTAACTCAGCTGAGGGTCTGCTCTATGCAGATGACCTCAAACTCGTTCATGTCGTGGATACAGTGTCAGATTGTAATTCCTTGCAAAATGATATCGACGCGGTAATGAAATGGAGCGTTGAAAACAAACTTCTCTTCAACCCTGATAAGTGCTGTGTGATGTCATTCAGCAGATCTAAAAAAACTATAATTTCTCAGTACAAGCTTGGCAATGATGTGATTAGGCGCGTCACGTCGGTCAAGGATTTGGGCGTCATATTCGACTCAGCATTGAACTTCCACGGACAAATTAAAGACCTTGCAGTGGGGTGTTACAAACGGTTAGGTTTTGTTATCAGGAACGCCAGAGAATTCCGCGATCCCGCTGCAATCAAGCTAGTTTATACTGCCTTGGTTAGGTCAAAGCTGGAATCGTCATCGATAGTGTGGAACCCTTACCAGTGTACTTACGCCTTGCTTCTGGAGAAGATTCAGAAGGCGTTCCTTCGTTTTCTATACAAAAAAATGTATGGGTATTATCCTTTCTTGTACCCGACTAAATTTCTACAGGGGTTCCTAGGCTTTAATTCTCTAGAGGTAAGGCGTGATTACTACTTTTTGGTGATGGTTTGTCGTATTTTGCGTGGTGAGTCAGACTGTCTTGACTTGGTGTCTAGAGCGGTACGGCTATTTGTGCCTCCAGTTCCCAGGGTTCAACTCAGACCACGCCAGCCCTGCCTACTCGCTATTCCCGCGGCCCGAACCGTTTCGCACGCCAATTCACCCATTATTCGAGCCTTGGGTATGCTCAACGCGCTCCTGGCATCGGCACCCGAGTGTGACATATTTGCTTGGCGATGGATGGAAATGTGCAAGGAATGCCTGAAGTACTGTGAGAGGATTAATGAATGAAAATATTTTATAATAGAAACTGATAAATCTATAGCTTTCAGTGCATTGGTTATTACTGTAATACTGTAAAGTTGTTTTAAATAAATAAATAAATAAATAATACTAAGGCTTCCTTGGCTAAGGAATAGAACACGTTGCCTGCGAGTGTGTTCTCTGATCATTATAATCTGGATGCCTTCAAGGCTAGAGTGAATAGGTTATTTCCGCCATGTGAGATAGTGGTCAAATGCCTGGCTAGTCTAATAAAAAAATAAGCGAGACCGATAACTAAAGTTAAGCAACGAACGCAGAGGCCGGGATCTAGATGGGTGACCGTTTCGTACTTTGCTGGCTAGTAGGACTTTAGCACCGCCACGAGCTCGCCAGTCGTTGGGTGTGCAACCTAATGCTGTTGGCGAAGCGAGGTTGACTAAAGTCTTCCTCTAGGGTCTTATGGCGGCCACCTCTATCATGCCGCTTGACAAATGGCATGACAACTTGATGGTGTATGGGGTAAAGTTGGGAGTGTCCCCCGAGCGCGGTCCCTACAAACGTACTTCGATCATATTTTCAATATTACGCTGTCAAACCCAATGACATTTTATAGACGCGATCCAGATACCAATATCTATGCTTGCAGTTTGTCAGATTCTCATTAAAATATGTTATTTCAAAATTGCACGGGGCTTAAATGGAAATTTTAACAAAATCGGAAAATGACTTGGTACGAACATGACGTTCTCCTAAATTGAATTTTGAAGAAAATTACCTGCTTCGCCAAAAGGGTCTACACAATTTCATTGGCCTTGCGGTATATTGAAAATATGTCCAAACTACGTTCGTATGGAGCCCACTGGTGAGCGTTCGGGGGACACTATCTGTAATAGACGAGATAGAGCCAATTTTTTCATGCCACTTTTCAAGTGATCGCCATACCACCGGTTGACAATGACGTATCAAAGACATTCCTAAAAGTACTGCTAATTGCAGACGAAGCCTGAAAACTCAAACCGTGAACCAAGACTCTCAAAAGAGAGTACATGTGAAAAAGAGATGGCAAGATGACCTGTCCGGCGAAAGAGAGAGAGGCAAGGCGTGTCCACTTTCCTACTCTTACGTAACAACTGTACAGACACACCTTCCTTATTAACATGCAGAGTTAATGCTTTTGAGACGAAAGGTAAGTGTGTATTACTAGCTTTTATTTCACTTGCAATGTTTGTAACTGTGTATGGAGCGTCGGTGGCCGAGTGGTCAAGGTATCCGACAGGTAAGTGAGAGGTACTGGGTTCGAATCCCACTGCAGCAATGTACCAACACTTTTTTCTGAGTTATGTCATCATCATCTTGGCGTTATGTCCCGGGGGCGCCGCGCCCCCGCGTGGCACGCGAGGGCCCAGGGTCCCTTTTTCTCAATTAAGTACAATAGTTTAATGCTAATCTGGTTTTACGGTGAAGGAAAACATTGTAATGAAACCTGCACATTTAGGCGACTGAATGTACTGTAACCATGATCCAATTTGGTCAGGTTCCCCTGTTAACAGGGCTACCGAGGTTAGATGGCAGTCGCTCCACTGTTATAATGTAAAATAAAATAATCATCTTGGCGTTAATGTCCCGGCTGTGCTCTCGAGAACGAGGGCCCTTGGTCCGCCTCTTATTGTGTGCCGAATCTTGGATCATGGTCAAGGCTGTCCCCGGGCTTGTCTGTGGTATCGAAGCTCCCGAACGAATAACGATTATTTTTATTATAGGCGACCTGTGATACCCAGGTCTTTATATTCAAAGACAATCGATATCCAACCACAGAATAGACATCATTTCTATTAGGTAAGAAAAAAGAAAAAACAACCAACACCACCGTTTTTTATGTAATATAGCAGACAATCAAGCACGCGGGCCATCTGATGGAAAGTGGTCACTGCCGCTGTTGCTCTCGCTGCTATGGAGATCAGCAACGAGAGCAACAGCAGCAAGAGATTAGAGACCTCTAATACACTTCTTGAGTGATCCCATGTCATAGTCCAAAGGAAACACCGGCTTGGAGCTCATTCCACATCCGAATCGTACGAGCGAGAAACGTTATTTCGAACTATTGCGTGGTGACCAACAGAGGGTCTATGTAGTGGGGATGAGTACCCAGCCCACGGCGGATGGTGCGATAGCGGAATTGTGCTGTAGCCACCAGATCGAAAAGTTCCTCAGAACACTCCCCATTGTACAGCCGATAGAACATACGTTGGGAGCCAAAGTCTAAATCGATCCGACGATTCGAATCGTTGCGTTGACACCACTAGAAGCGATATTGAAGAAAGCGAAATTCTTTGACAGTATTGCAACATACTATTATGTGAAAGCCGGTAGACCGCAGGCAATCCTACCACATTATACAAGCCTACGCAAATATAAAGCTAATAAAATGCGAACTCTGTTCATAATCTGTCGGCTCGAATCCTACAAAATTCCGAAGGCATTCCGATCAATTGTAATAATCATAAAAATAGAAAGAAGTATACTTTCTCCTTAATACCTTTGATCTAAGGCCCTCCGCAAATATTACGAAATGGCCGCAGTAAGTCAATATAACATAATACGAGACGGTGACCCAAAAAGTGGCCAGCTCGCCACTTTCTTCGGCCGCTGGCTATGAAAGCGACACCTGTGCGCTAGAGAGGAGCTGTGGTGGAGACCGAAGCCGGAAATCAGGAACTGGTTTGAAATTTTTATTGGGTTGCGTAATTTTATGTGTGAAAATTACCTAGCAGTGCCCCAAGGTTATTTGACCCGGGGATGGGTGGCTTTGCGGCTGCTTTTAACCCCAAAAAAAGAGTTGTGGTTTAAGTTTGACATGTGTATATGTGTACCTGTATGTGGCATCGTAGCTCCCGATCGGATAGACCGATTTGGATGCGGTTTTCGTTATTTGCAAGCAGTTTAATCGAGTTTTTTTTTTTTTTTAATTTATTGGACTAGCCAAGTATTTGACCGCCATCTTGTTTGGTGGTAAGTGACGATGCGGCCGATGATGGAGCATGCCTGTCTAGGAACAGCCTATTCACTCTGGCCTTGAAGGCGTCTAAATTATTATGATCATGATGACTATGATGATGTTTCTTAGCATTGTTTAATTAAAATCGGTTTTGTAGTTTAGAAAATATTTGAGTTTTAGTAAACGAAAGTTATCAGACTATTTCTGTCGGTTAGTTGGCATTGACATATCAGTTCAAGATGAAGTGCCGCCATTTTTCCATTTCCAGTTTTAGTTTTGTCCATCGGATAAAAGGACCAAGAATACCGGGTTAGATAAGTAGGAAGCCGGGGCGGGTCACTAGTTAAAATTAAAACTAGTAACAGACGCTCCGATTTGGCTGGACCCGACCAACCGTCAGTGGCAGTCAATACTAATCCTTACGATGTACAAAATAAAGTCGCTTGTCGACGTCCGACCACGGCCCCCACGCCCAAAGGTGACTTTATTTTAGACTGCAATAAAGATTAGTATCAACTGCAACTGATGGTTGGTCGGCTCCAGTTAAAACGGAATGTCTGTTACTAGTTTAAAAACCGAAACCGAATCCCGACTCTAACCCGCTAATAGATTATATCCTTAAGTAATGAGATGTGGTAACCGCTTACTACAAATGCACAAAGCGCCGTCTATCCCCAAAGTAAGCAAAGCTTGTGTTATGAATGTTAGGTAACTGATAAACTACTTGTATACTGTTTTTTAAATATCAAATCAAATACGTTTATTCAGTTTAGGTTTTCACAAACACTTATGAACGTCATACAATACATATAATAAGCATGAATTCCAGACACCACGGCATCATCGAGCGGACAACGGTTTTTGGGCTAGTATGTTGGGCCATATACAAAAATTAAAAAAAAAAAACAATTAAAAAAATAATTTACTCTGCGGCCAAAGATTTTGTTCTTTGTCCGCGTCGGACACAAACGTCGTCCGCCTGCCACTTCTCACTGTGACATTGACAGACACGTACTGTCATTCATTATGTCACCTCGCCGCCGAGCGCGTCGACAATGCCGCTTGCCTGTAATATGATTAACCAATACAATTTAAAATCTGACTATTTACTCATGTAAATAGATACTGAATAATATGTAAATAGATACTGAATTTAGTGAGTCAAAAACAAACAATGACGTACCCTATGGTATATTACACATACTACACCCGGACCCATAACAGAAATTAAAATTTATCGTTATCAATTTCTATTTCTGCTCGGCCGAGCATCGAGCCCGGGACCTTTGCGTGAAACCGAAACCGAATCCCATCTCTAACCCGCTAATAGATTATATCCGTAAGTAATGAGATGTGGTAACCGCTACTACGGGGCGCAATTACGAATCATCAATGGATCGCTCGCTCACAATGCTTTATTGGGCTGGAGCTTTCTACAATAGCTCGCTTTGTTTTCAGCGAAATGAGCGAAGTGGTTTGTTAGATGTAATTAGGTGTTGATAGATGAGGCGAAGAGAGTGCAGCGCATGTATTAAGCGTACTCCACATGTCCGCCGAAACTTTCGGCGAAACTTTGGCCGGGACTTTGGTCGACCCTCTACATTCTCGCCTATTAGGGATGTGGTGGGTGTCAAAACGCGTCGACATTATATCGATTCATCGGTGTAATATCGCTAATCTGCTGTAAACAGGGTCAAGGAGGTGATGGCAGCTGCTCTACTGTAATACCTTGATGTACTAATATCCTGGATCATGGTCAAGTGTACCCCGAACCTGTTACGGGAAAAAGCGCTAGAGGCGACAACGAACTATCTCTACTTGGTCTATGAAATAGGCGAGACATGCCAAACATGCACGGGACTACACGAATATAGGCGAATACTCCCTCTACACTCTCGTGTTCCTGCGGAACTGTCCACATGTGGAGTGCGCTTTATAAGATGTGTAATAAGCGATTATAGGGCACTACCACCGGTGGCCAAGTGGTTAAGGAATCCCACCGCGGCCATGTACCAACCGCATACTCTATTTTATGAGTTATGTACGTTAGTTGAATGCTAACTGATGCTCTTACGGTGAGGGAAAACATCGTGATGAAACCTGCACATTCAGGCGACTGAATGTGTAACCATTATCCAATCTGGTTAGGTTCCCCTGGTAGCGGGGTCACGGAGGTCAGATAAGAGTCGCTTCAGTGTAATTGTCTGTTCTGCCTAATCCTGGATCATGGTAATACTACATGGTAAGACCCCGGGCCCTTATGTGCGAGGAGGACAGGGGCTTTAACGCCAAGATAATAATATTTATCTTAACGTTTATAGTTTCGGTTTTGTGAGAATATGTGGTGACTAAAATAAGTAAATACTTAGTAAAAAGGTAATTTAGCTAAAATGTACGAATGTCAAATAATCTTGTTTGAAAGTGTTTTTTTCTCATGCAAGTGGCATGTATGTCTTTTATGAGAATAAATAATCTTAAACCATGAGACCGTGGTTGTCAAACATCAACTCCAGCTATCTGTCAAAAGTGACACTACAAGATGACGGCGTTCTAATTTCGGCTTCGTGCAAAAAGATCCGTGTAGACTTTTGTAGGCAGTCAAAGGCTAAGTTTTCAAACGCCATTGCTACTGTTTTTACTATATTACTATGTATTGCAACAGAAAGGCGTGCGCGTGCGCCGGTTGCGCAACACGCGTGCTGTTGCGGCCGTGGAGAGAACTGGATCAATTTCGACGCTTCTGACGCCGGTTTGAGAGGTACATTATTTAATAAAGTTTAATAGAGACCAGATGCGAGAGCCAATGGCTTAATGACTGTATTTATTTGACTGATTTACACAAAATATATGTAAATATTGATACACATTGAGATGTAATTACGATTTAAGAGCGTCGGTGGCCGAGCGGTTACAGTATCTGACTCGTAAGCCAGAGGTCCCAGGTTCGAATCCCGCTCCGGCCATGTACCAATGACTGTTTTCTGAGTTATGTACATTAGTTGAATACTAACTGATGCTCTTACGGTGACGGAAAACATCGTGATGAAACCTGCATATTCAGGCGACTGGATGTGTAACCATGATCCAATCTGGTCAGGTTAGCAGGGTTATGGAGCTCAGATGGCAGTCGCTCTACTGTAATTACCTGATCTGCCAAATCCTGGATCATGATCAAGGTGGACCCCGGGCCCTCGTTCTCGAGAGCACAACCGGGACATTAACGCAAAGATGATGATTTTTTATTGAGATGTAATTACGTATTTTATTTGTGAATTTGACTAATTGAATTAAAAATTAAGATGAATACAAGCGCACGGATCAGGCTAGATACCTGGGATCTGTACTTAGCGCAACCGTACGGACACAAAGCCCGAATGTCCGCGGCTTGGGTCAAATAGCGGGAGGTGACCAAACTATGGAGAAAGAAGTCAATTACTCATCAGATTACGAATAATAGTTGTAGTGTATAATAATAGTACCAATTTAATAATAGCTCGTGTCATAATTGAAATAACTTAATTAATACGTAGGACTGTTGAAATACTTTAAATGTTATATTGCATTCCGCACGCCAGCTAGCAGTTATAGTTGCTAATATGTTAGTAATAATATTCTATAACAGTGCGTAACTACGAAATTTCCCAGATAAAAGTAAACTGTTACATATTAGCCAAGAACCTGTGGTAATACGTGTTCTTGTTTTCCTGATATGATCTAATCACCTAGATCTAATTGTGTTCGGCCATGGTCGTTTGAGACAAAGTAAACGTTTCAATTAATATTTTCGTTGCTTTTTCGCAATTTTACCATCGTATACCTTTCTCAATGTGTGGGTGTATGACGGAATACCGAAATTCAAAAACATAATATCGCAACAGCTAAAAACGGTGTCCTTTTTGCTTATTCTAGCTTCAGCTGATCTCATTTATCTCTGACAAATATGACAATATAATATGAAATGAATATTGAATTACAAGGCTAAAAACATATTTAGAGCATTTATTCATTTATTTCACCTGAGCCTATTTCCACCATCGCAGGGGCTAGTTCCACCATCATAGACGCTACTCCCACTATCACAGGGCTATTTCGACCATTACAATAAATGGAAATGAATGAGGTGTACGATGGCGAATAGCGATGGCTTAATATTGTTGTATCTGACGTAAAAATTAGGGGTTTGACGTCATTGTATATTTGTGGGCTTGTCTGTGGCGTTGGCCTCAAAAATTTGGATTCATTATTAGTAGCTACCCATTCAAAATGATTGTCTTGGCGACAAGTCGGGTTACGCTCTCGCGTGGCGCCCTAAGGCTCGGGACCCGAGAAACAGATAATTCGAAGATTCGAAAATGCTTGGAGTGCTTAAGCGGTCCAAGCGATACTTCATCCCAGGGCAGCGCCTGCTGCTGAACAAGGCACAAGCGCGGCTTCATATGTAGTATTGTTCCCATCTTTGGGCCGGCGATACTGCCGACCTGCGTAATCCTCTGGACTTACAGACGCGCCGTACGAATGGTCGATGATCCCATACAAACAAGCAAGTTGGAACCACTGGAACTGAAGGGACTTAGGCTCCCTGTGTGTGTTCTATCGGATGTACAATAGGGAGTGTTCCGAGGAACTTTTCGATCTGGTGCCTACAGCACAATACCGCCATCGCACCAATCGTCGTGAGGTGGGTACTCATCCCCACTACGTAGGCCCTCTGTTGGTCACCACGCGAAGGTTCAAAAATACGTTTCTTGCTCGTACGATTCGGATGTGGAATGAGCTCCCAGCCACAGTATTTCCTTTGGACTATGACATTTGATCGTTCAAGATGTATATTAGAGGTCTCCTCAAAGGCGGGCAACGCATTGGTAACTCGCCTGGTGTAGCTCATGTCCATAGGCGGCGGTGACCACTTTCTATCAGGTGGCCCGCTTGCCTCTTTGTTTGTCTAATAATATAAAAAAGATGTGTTTTCTAAAATTGAAAATTATAAAAGCTAAAACTTTTGTGTGCGAAGAAAATCGTACGTCCGACGGACCTTGATGAACACCTAGGTGGTCGGAAATACACAGAAAGGGTTGATGATGCTTCTGTACCTACTCTGACGGACACGGCATGGTGCAGCTAGGTATTGGCAGATAAAGATGTCGTAAGACTCCACTTTATACACGTTATTAACTTCTGCGTATTTGCAATAGATTGCAGATATGGCCACGGTAGCTGTTGCAAAATGATCTTCATGCTTGCTTTCCCATTAGGGTTGTTAACAGATCGCTCTGCTTCAATCCCTTCCTTGGTATTGCAGTGGTTGCGAAATGTACGGAGGGTTTTGTAAGGCGAGTTTTGCAGAGAAATAAATGTAGTTTTTTTTTAATGTAGATACTTACTTATTGACATTATCCGAGACATGTACCGCGATTCCGATTCAATAGTGAGGACTGCTGTTCGTGACACCAACCCCTTCCCTATTACCGTTGGGGTACATCAGGGCTCTGTGCTCAGCCCACTTCTATTCAACGTGATATTAGACGTACTGTCAGACAGCATACGAGACTACCATGAGGTGCCTCCGTGGCTTCTCATGTATGCTGACGATATCGTGCTGATAGACTCGGACAAGGAGCGACTAGTCCAACGTGTAAATAAGTGGAAGGAGTCACTTGAGAACGGCGGTTTGAAGATTAATGTGGCGAAGACAGAGTACATGGCCTGCAACAGTGCAGATGCGCATAGGCCTATTTGCATAGGCGAAGATGAAGTCAAGCGCACGGATCAGGCCAGATACTTGGGGTCTGTACTAAGCGCAACCGGGGACATCGACAGCGACGTCAAAGCCCGAATATCCGCAGCTTGGGCCAAATGGCGAGAGGTGACAGGTGTTATTTGTGACCCTAAAATGCCGATAAAGCTGATGGGACAGGTCTATAAGACCATCATTCGACCTGCTCTCCTATACGGCAGCGAGACTTGGACTACTAGAGCGACACAAGCAGGAGCTGCGCGTCACGGAAATGAAGATGCTGCGGTGGATGTGTGGAGTTTCACGAAAGGATCGCGTTCGAAATTCCCACATTCGGGGTAGCGTTGGCGTCCGTGACATCGCAGAAATACTGCAATAATGCGTGCCAATAAGCTATAATAAAAATATATGCATGCCAATAAGCTCACCAATAAGGATGCCGAAGACCGAGCGAGGTGAGCCAAGAGTAGCAGGAAGGTGGACCGGGACGTAACGCCAAGATGTAGTAACAAACGAACAGACAAACAGCCCACCTGACGGTAAGCGGTAAATGTCGCCCGACTAGTCGTTCTCAGCGGCTTCTACCCGCGTGCAGTTCGGATCTCTGTAAGTATTCAGCTTTGCCGCAGGATCCTATTATTTTTCCGAAATAAAATGTAGCCCATATCACTCGGGAATAAAGTAGCTTTCTTTTAGTGATAGAATTTTAAAAATCGGTCAAGTACTTTTTAAGATTATTCGTTAAAAACAAAAACCCGAAAATCTAAATAATTTCTCTTTATATGTACAATCGCTTTTTTTAACTAGACTAGATTTGGAGACAGGAGCTGGCGCAGGATATGAAGTGGTGGTGATTTTTGATGTCGGAAGCCAAGATCCACTTTAGGTCACTGAGTCAGCGAAGTAAGTATGTAAGTACGAATGTCTAACTGGCTGTGTCTTCGGCCGCATCGTCACTTACCACCAGGTGAGAAGCCTGGCTAGTCAAACTATAAATAAATCATAATGCTAGTCTCAGTGAGGATGTACAGCCAGATGGCATGATTATTATTACAATAAAAAACATTATTGTTCGTTTTTTCAGTTTTGGAAACAAGAAAAAAAGTCATTTCGCTCGAAAGGTCTAGGTCTCCTTTATTTGAACACTTTCTTAAGACGCGTTGAAGAATATACAATAGGATTCATATAGAGCTACCGATAATTGGTCATTACGAATAAATAATGAGCTTCTTTCAATAGATGTACGTTCGGTAACACGTACAGAAGACCGCATATCGACCTACCTATCCAAATCCAGTATTAAATATCATCATCTTGGCGTTAATATCCCGGTTGTGCTCTCGCGCACGAGGGGCCGGGGTCCACCTTGACCATGGTCCAGGATTTAGCAGATCTGAATAATTACAGTGGAGCGACTGCCATCTGACCTCCGTGACCCTGCTACCTAGTCGTCTGAATGTGCAGGTTACATCACGATGTTTTCCCTAACCGTAAGAGCATAGGTTACCATTGCTCCATGGCTACATGGTCGTAGTGGGATTCGAACCACGTACCTCTTGCTTACGAGTCGGATACCTTAAACACTCGGCCACTGATGCTCCTTAGAAGCTAACGTTTCTACGCCGTTCTAAAGAGACGCTAGCTCCTCTTATACTAGATTTGGGCAGGTCGATATGCTGATGACTGTACCTTATTTGCAAAGACTGGCGAGAGAACAGACGCTGTTTCGAAATCTCTTTCAGAGTTCTTTGTCAAGAACTATTATGGGTGTCATAAGGAGCCTTATTGGAGAATATGTACAGGCTGAGTATGTTTACTACCGACTTTGAGTGCAAATGCGAAAAACGGGAGCCCCTAAAAGGACCAAACCACGAAACCACATAGATGGTATCTGGTTTAAATAGAAAACAAAATCAAACTTATTTAGAACACTACAGATGCTGACAATTTTCTGAGGTTCACCTCCATAGAGGTCTTAGGTGGTCTACCTCTAGACATTATCCGATGGCCGTTGCTATTCTACTAAAAATTTTCAAAGAAGTCGGCGGTAAAGGCACCATCAACAGTCGTGTCCATGGGTCGATCGCTACAGACAAATTCGAAGCTGTAACTAGCCGATTATTTACCGTCTTCCATAAAAACCAGTACAACCAAACCAACCAGTATAAGAAAAGCTAGCATCTCGATGGACGGGCACATCAATGTTAGCTTCTTTTATACTGGCTTCTTAATAAAATACCTCTATCTACAGCTACGCCCGTGCACAAACTACGCCCTGTATCTAATTATGGCTAACTAGATTTTGGCCTCGCAGTAGCAGCGTTGCGAAACCAGTGCGTCTAACTGATGCTTCAAAGGGATGCGAGCGTGGGAACTAGATCTAGGTCGTGGTTGTATCTGAATTGGGAAGATCTAGATTCTAGATCTTCGCAGGGAATGTAGTGTTTTAGGTGTAATTAGGTATAATTGAAGTTAACTAGCGGCGCCGGCTTTGCAGGTATGTTCTTGTGGTTTCTTTATTATTATCGGCCGAGTGTTAAATAAATAAATATTCGTGGACTATTTCACACAGCGCCATCTATCCCCAAACTAAGCAAAGCTTGTGCTATGGGTGCTAGATAATTGAATATATACTACTTAAATACTTTTAAATACATACTTATTATATAGACCACCCACACACGTAACAGAAATTCAAATTCATCATTTCAATTTTTGCCCGGCCGGGAATCGAACCCGGGACCTCTTGCGTGGCAAATGTATCATCACAGCCCGTAACAGTCCACTGCAGGACTTAGGGCCTCTCCCACGGAAGGAGAGGTTATTGCCATAATCTCCACGCTTGGCAGGCGGGTTGGAGATCGCAGTGTTTAAATATAATAATGGAAAATGCTGCTGCCCATTTACCAGACTACGGAGACTCTTGATCTTTTGCCTCGAGAACATTAGTCGCCTTGTACGACACCCATGAATGTAAGGGGTTGGTGCTATTCTACTCTACCGGACACCACACGGCCTAATGTATCGTCGTGGCTTATTTATTGACGACAGAGCCTCGAAGTGTTAATTTTTTTTGTATTAGTAACTAATCTATATACTAAAAGCCGTTTTTATGTAATACTATACTATTTTGTATATATACAGTGACCCATGACGGTCACTCAAAGGGTATTGAGAACCACACTCCAGCGGATAGAAATTCTCTAAATTATAGTTAAAGCCGCATCTAAATCCGTTGCGTGGTCTAGGAGGAATTAGCGGGTATCGTGACAGAGAGACGGAGAAAGCGACTGTATTTTATAATGAATAGCATTTTTTTTTTTTTTATGTTATCCGGCAAACAAACAGGCATGCGGGCCACCTGATGGAAAGTGGTCACCGCCGCCTATGGACATCAGCATCACCAGGGGTGCTACCAATGCGTTGCCCGCCTCTAAGGAAACCTCTAATATACCTCTTGAACGATCCCATGTCATAGTCCAAAGGAAACACTGGCTGGGAGCTCATTCCACATATGTACGGATAAGGATCAAATTCGGCCGTGTGGTAATAGCTAATGGCCTATGACGTGAAGATGCCGAAGACAGGACTCACATGAAGAGAAACAGTATACATATAACAGGATCGTAGCGGAAGCTGGGGTGGCCAGGTGAGATGAATTTCATATTGTTGACTTAGGGTCTCTCCCACGAAAGGGGAAGTTATTGCCACACTCTCCACACTTAACAATGGAAAACGCTGCAACCCATTTTCCTGCTTACGGAGACTCTTACATTTTTTAATCGAAATCATTAGTCGCCTTGTACGACACCCACGAGTGGGGGTTGGTGCAATAATACACTGTAAAACTGACCTATTACACTGTCTGAAATGTATATTATGGGTATATATATGCCTGAAATAAACGAATTTTATTTTATTTTATTTTATTTTATACACTCTGCCGGACACCATACTTCCAAATTATATTGTTGTTGATGATGTTGATGATTCCGATCCGGCCGTAATGTCTAGCAGAGTAGAATGTAGCACCATGCTATCCAGCAATAGGTCCTCGTCAATATCCCGGTTGTGCTTACGCGTGAGAGGGCCCACGGTCCAAGCTGTGGCAGATAAGGAGGCTAATAACGTAACTCCGTTGGCAACAATTCTCTGTTTACAATTATTTAAATTGTTACATTTGCGATTACGTATGATCGATTAACTAGTTTCAGTTTATTGCAATAGAACTTTGTTAGCAACTGAATCTATGAAATCGATGATACGGAATCGAAAATGTAACAATTTTAATCATTGAAATCAGAGAATTGTTGGCAACAGCGTTACGTAATTAGCCTACAGTGAATTGTAAGTAGAGCGATTGCCACTTTTTTCCTGATTTAAATATGAATAATCCATTATTATTTATCCATGTATTGCCGATGCCGATGCCATTATTAATATTTAAATCAGGAATATCGAACCCATTTTCTCGTACAGCCATATGCGGACCACTGCATTTACATATTCAGGTTAGTAGCACTTTCTATCAAAGATTGTGTCAAATTGCCTACCTAATAGCTACATTATGGCGGAAATCATAGGTGTTCTAGATATACCTATTTGGTCTAGAAAGACTTACGCAAAACTCTGATCCAATACCTTGCACAAATTGGTCGTAAATCGAATAACATGTTATTACACAGTTTTGGGTGGGATGCTTAAACTATGTCTTTTGTTGGTCGAAATTGTGGTACTTACTCTGTGTTATTAGAATAGGAATAGAAATAGAAATAGAAACATTTATTTACACACAATAACACCACAAACACATAAAATAATGGCTCAAAAGGTTTGAATCACTGACCTCCAAAAAGGTATTTTTTGAGGTCAGTGGCTCGACTCCAGAGCCGTGAAACAAAAAAAAAATGTGTAAGGTAATAGGATGGGCTGTTGACAGATTTCACTCGACTAAGTAATTGTTTGTTGAGAGCTATAAGAATGCGAAACTAACTACTACAGCTTACTTCTATTTCAAATGGAACACATTTGTATTTCTTCCTAGCCAGTGCTGTTTTTAGCGACCTGAATTCACTTGGTTATGCCGGTTTGCCACGCAGAGTTCCCGGGTTCGATTACCGGCCGAGCAGAAATTGAAATGATGAATTGTAATTTCTGTTACGGGTCTGGGTGTAATATGTATGATAAGTATGTATATAAAATAGTATATATAAGTAGTTTGCCAGTTATCTAACACCCATAACAAAAGCTTTGCTTATAGATATGAAATAAAACCTTTATTCTAAATATCTATAAGTATTACAGGTAGGTGTATCTAAGGTAACGTGTATACAAGATCAAATATTGACCTACGCAATACCAGTATAAGATGACCTACCGTCTCTATAGACGCCCATAGCAATGTGAGATCCTAATACACTGGTTAGTTAAATCCATATGCAGTCTCTGTACGTAGGTGAAACAATACATGAGATGCGCTATTCCACTTACCCACTCGCCTATTAGCAAATCTTCATTGGGCCAAGGATAGCTACGGCAATGCTTGATATGACCATGGTGGGTAAACCAATCACCAGTGGTGTGGTGGCATGAATTCTAAATAGGTAACTTCATGTGGTAAGCCTAGGTGGATTGTGTTGTCGTTTTTTATGCTAGTCAGTGACAAACGAGCAGACCCACCTGATGGTAAGTGGTAACTGCCGTAACATCTACAATTCGTTCATTTAGGTTGCAGGCAACGAAAATGCAGAACCGCAGGTTGGAGCTTTGAGGAATGAGATGAAATGTCTCATGCCTGTAATTTCGTAGGGTTTGTATGTCGTAGGGTAAGTATTCAAATAGACATAGACATAGACATAGACGTATCTTTATTTACACATTAAAAAAAAAACTTAGAATTAACATAATAAGTACATAATAAGGAAGCAGGGCGATGCATCATCGGACCAAATTGGACCAGCCTCAGCTTAATGCTATGAATGGCAGCAGCCAAACACAGCGCTGGTTTTCAGATTGACCCGTAATAGAGCTCGATGCGCGCACGACGCGAACGACGTGCTAATGCAGATATAATAAGTACGTCCATAGGCTGCGGTAACTGCTTAGCATCAGGCAGGCCGTAAGCTTGTCTGCCACCTTGTGGTATCACCTATTAGGCCTACTTAAATCCATATTTCGTGGGAAAATATTTCTTAGGATGTTCGAGTACCTAACTATAAATAATTTATTAGATGTGATAGGTACAAAGTTGACATTAATTACCTATCTACATACTCTTGAGACCGTTATTGAACTCTTCTCTTTGCCTCATTACTTACATATTTATTTACCCTGAGGTACGTATCTACCTGCTGCATGGTTTTGGAGCGTCCTACTTAAATATAATAATACTTACCTATTCATTTCATTTTTATTCTGAAAATAGCTACACAATAATGCTTACCTACTAAGTATAAGTATAAAAAATATCTGCCTTGCCGGTGCTATGTGCACATGAAGTAAGTACATCCTACAAGTACGTGCTACTCGCAATAGGTAAAACTCAAAATAGGTACACTAACTAAAATAAGTACGACATCCATAATAGGACCACGATAAGTCCGAATCGACTGACAGTAGTAGAAATGATAAAATGTGGATATGGCAATAATCTGGGGATAATATGTCCTTGTCAGTCCTTGTCAGTCCTTGTAAACATTCAAATATTTGGCTTGAACTTATACTTTTAGTTTGACTAAATTATTAATCATGCTGGAAATTATCACTCTCACTCCCTTTTTAATAAGTGATTCGGACTTAGCGTGGTCTTATTATATCATAGTTATTGAAAACCTACGTTTTGTCATATATATATTTTGTTATATATTTTATGTTTGCGTTTTGTTGAGTGCAGTAACGCCATCTATTAACGAGTAGTATCAACTATTTGTTAACGCCATCTAGCATGCTATTCAGAATTACGTTGTAGTTCAATGCCATCTTGCATGAAATAGCACTACTATTATTATACAGCTATCTAGTGTTGAGTAGTAGAACTTTTAACATAGCGCCATCTATTATATTTATGAGTAAACAATGTTTTACTGAACGCACCATAGATGTCGCCTTCGTGTTTATAATTATTGTTGTGGAACTTATAGATACACAATTAATTAAAAAATGTTTTTATAAGACGATTTAAGATTTTGAAACTTCAGCAAAATTAGCGATGAGGAGGAAAACATCGCGATGAAACCTCCACACTCAGGCAACTGAATGTGTAACCATGATCCAATCTGGTCAGGCTCCCCTGTTAACAGAGTCACTGCGGTTAGATGGCAGTCGCTCTAATCTGGTCAAGTTCCCATGTCACTGAGCTCAGATGGTAGTCGCTCCACTCTAATCACCTGATCTACTAAATCCTGGACCATGGTAAATGCGGACCCTGGGCCCTCGTGCGCGAGTCATTAACGACAAGACGATTATTTTTTTCAGTCGTCATCTCCGCCACGGGGCGTCCATTGCTGAACATAGGCTTCCTCCTACGTCTTCCGCACCGGTCGACTCTGTGCCTCTTGCATCCATCCCTATAAGTTACGACCTTTGCGATGTCGTCGTGCGATCTACTCGTGGTGGGACCGTCCCACGCTGCGTCTGCCGGTTGGGTTTACCTAAAGCCGAATTTACATTACGAAACTAGTGTTTTACGAAATTAGTTTCACGAAAACTCGTGTAATTAGTCTCGTTAAAAAATAGTGTCGTGAAATCAACATGCATGACACTGGTTTTACCAAAATATTGCGCATGACACGAAACTAATTTAGTGGCATGAAATTAATGTATGCATTGTAAAACTGTATGTACTCGTAACGTCCATAGGCTGCGGTGACTGCTTTCCATCAGGCAGGCCGTAAGCTTGTTTGCCACCTTTGTGGTATAAAAAAATCGTTGATGAAATTACGGTAGCGACATTAACGAATTGGTAGTGGGTACCCCTGGTAGGTATTGCTAATGTCCATAGGCAACGGTGACCACTTTCCACCAGGAAGCTAGCTTGCCTGTTAACCAATACCTAAACCTATCTCGTAAAGTAAAAATACAACTGCACAACCATTTTGTATTAAGGTAGCTTTAAACCAGAGCAGTACGCCCGTCCCACGGGGCGCTCCGTTTGACGGTGCCTAGGGATGGGCCGTGACGAGACCGAAACCACAATTTGGTCTCAATAATAACTTACATTCAATAGGCAGGTATCTATTCTGAACTAAAGTTTTTGGATCTTCAATTTGGTACCTATAGAATTTTGTTCATAGTGTCTTCGGTAGAAAAAAGCTTCTAAGATAATTTTCAACGGACACTCCTCTTTACCGTCCGTGAATGGAACATCTTAATCGAAGAAACGCTTCGGACGTGATAAATGAAACAATTAATCTCTGATCAATGTCTTGGTGCATGTATTAAATTCATACTAATAATGATTTCTCCGTTCGACGTATAAATGGTCTTAAACAGTTATAGTGGCGCAAAACTTAGCCCCATTACATGATGACTGTTACGTTCTGGTGTTCTTCGTTCGTTCTATCTTTCTAACATTCTATTCCGGCTTCTACCAGGATCCGCTTTCCCCTTCCTTATCTACAGACATTCTCGCGCTGTAAGTCGTAGGTTCACTTTTGGTTACTTCTACTCGTCATCAGATATTCAGAGGTCGATTAGATATGAGCCTCCTCCATATAACAGAAAGGCATTGTCACAATTTCCACTCTCGATAGGCGGGTTGAAAGCAGCGACCTTTTCTGTTGAAAACATTCAACAGAAAAGTATGCTGAATACTGAATACCTACTGGATTAGTATACCCATGTAATGCAAACATTATACAAATAAGTGTTTCGGGACTGCGCAGCAGTTTGACAGATGGACTTTAATGTAACTACTGTTGTATTTTTTTCCTTAATAAATAATTACAAAAAAAATGTTATGTAAGACCTGTCGCTTTGTATGACATCCGTGAACGGACCGTTTCTACTATATGTGTACTGCTCTGCCGGACACCATACTGCTCACTCATTTGTTTATTTGTTATATAAATATTTAATCAATCATTGAAGAAATTTTGTTGAAAAGTAGCGAATACCCACCATGATTGTTTTATTATGGTGAATAAACACCCCACCCGAATTATGATTAAATTGGCTCCCAAATGAACCGCATCAAAATAAGTTTAGCCGTTAGAAAGCTATTGCCACAGACAGACACATAATATATACAGTTCTATACATCAAACTCATAACATCCCTCTTTTTACGTCGGGGATTAAAACCAAGTCACACGAAACCGCAATTCGATTTCGGTTTCAACGTCCAGGACCAGAAACCACTACTCGCGCAACCCTACTTCTCCCGGACATGGAAACTTCATTAACGTCTGTCAGAGCCCCGCTCTCCACACAACGCGTTGCCTAGCAACCGACGTAGCTATAGTCAGCCAACTGTGTTGTTGGACGAAATTCTACTTTAGTCTGTATCATTATATTGTAGGTGCTGTAGATATTGTGCCATTTGGATTAAATGTTGCCTAATTCTTATTGTTGTAGTTTTGGTGTAGCCGTTCTTTGTTATTGTCCCCGCACCTTCATAACGATTGGTTTTTAGATAGATCAGTGACATATAAACAGGGGCACACTGCCATATAATTGTATTGGCACTGCAAAAATAGATGTC
The DNA here is from genome assembly GCA_907269095.1 of Blastobasis adustella. Classification (NCBI taxonomy): domain Eukaryota; kingdom Metazoa; phylum Arthropoda; class Insecta; order Lepidoptera; family Blastobasidae; genus Blastobasis; species Blastobasis adustella. Next base: position 13,990,385 of record OU026137.1, read on the forward strand.
CTTTTATGTTGGTAGGTAGTAACTTTTTTTCGTACATTAAAGTATATATTTTTATTAATTTAACTAAACCTATGTGAAACAAGAAACCCAATTATCATCAACATCATCATCATCATCTTGCCGTTATGTCCCGGTTGTGCCCCTGCGTTGCACACAAGTAACCTAATTATGTAATGATTAAAATAATAACAGTATCACAAATAGAAAATATAATCCAAATCGCTACCTTGCGGGAGTATACCCAGGATGCTGGCGGCCAATCAAGGGTACTCAAGTACCTCCTTGATTGGCTAGTAACTTTAATTTAATGACCTACACCAGCGACCCACTTTTATTTCTGCCGTCAAGCGACGATGCTTGGGATCTTGCGTCCCATTTTGAAAATTAATAAGGTCAAATCCCTGGTCTGTAGAATAATTATATCCGGGGAATCGTCAAAGTCACTTGTCCTCTCCGAAAAGAGCAGGTATCCCGGATCGGCGCAAGTTGTTATTTATAATACAATACTTACTTAATTGCATTGCATTACTTGTAGCATGCTTACCTACGTAGATAATGCTAAGAACGAATGCTGCATGCATGATAACGAAGAAATGTTGTGCAGAATACTTGAAAGGGCGTAGTCATGGGCTGTGTTTTTCAACCGCTCGCCTTAAGACAAACGGTTTTTAATTTGTATTTTTGACACGAAAAATTCAAAATTTTTACATGACCCTGATTTTCCTTGTTTTTGATCCGTTCGCTGTCGGTGTTACTAGCGTAATTAAAAATAATATTGAATTTATAACACCGAAAGTTCAAAATTGAAAAGAAATTCGAATCGAAGCGTGCGGTTGAAATATAGTGCCTTAAATTTGTTTTTTATTGTACAAAGGCACACGGCCAGACTGTCCTCTTGACGGTAATATAATAAGCGGCCAACTTTGTCCAGCCAGGACATCAGCTACGTAAGAGGAACGGATGCGGTGCTGGCTTTTGAGGTAGGTACCTGTAGACATGCCTTTGCTCGTAGGTATGTTGTGCCACTCTTTGCCCATCTTGACTCTTGAGAGATGAGACTCTTGAGTCTTGACTCACAAAGCAACGAAAAGATGGGTATCCAGCTACGATCACAAAGTAGCTAACTATTCAAACTATTTTGTGTACCTAAATTAAAAAATATCTTTATGACCTGCGTGGTTCAGTTGGTTAACATGCTATGCCGATTTTCCAGGTTCGATTTCAGGCCGGGGAGAAATTGAAATCATCATCATTATCTTGGCGTTAATGTCCAAGTTGTGCTCTCGAGAACGTGGGCCCGGGGTCCGCCTTGACCATGATCCAGGATTTGGCAGGTCAAGTAATTACAGTGGAGCGACTGCTATCTGACCTCCATGACCCTGCTACCAGCGGAACCTGACCAGATTGGATCATGGTTACACATCCAGTCGCCTGAATCTGCAGGTTTCATCACGATATTTTCTCCCACCGCAAGAGCATCGGTTAGTATTCAACTAATCTATATACCGGGCAGAAATTGAAATGATGAATTTTAATTTCTGTTACGGGTCTAGGAGTTGTATGTATAATAAGTATGTATTTAAAAAATATATAAATAGTTTATCAGTTTTCTGGCGGGCTGTCTTGTCTACTCATCTGTCACTGTAAAAAATTGGACATCGCCTCCGCATAGCAACTACCAAACAAGTCCTCAAAAGGAAGCAATTAAAACTTCTCCTTAACTGGACCAGTGTCGTACTCAGTTTGCTGTACCATTTAGCAGGGGGTCACTTAGCGGGGGGTCAACAGCCAGCGTTTCGGCGCAGGCGCCGCGCGACACTTAACGCGACACTGTTTTAACGAACTCGGTGGCGAGTGTGAATTGGTTAGCGGGGCAGGGCCGGATTTATTCTGTGGTTACGTTAGATTTTTTTTTTATACCCCTAAGGTGGCAAACAAGCTTACGGCCTGCCTGATGGTAAGCGGTCACCGCAGCCTATGGATTACGTTACGGTTACGTTAGGTCCTTAAAACACATATAGCTGTGTGTACTATAACTGTAATACAAGTTTAGGTTTCAGGATTTTCGTGGATATTCTCTGCATATTTAAATTGTCACTTAAATCGGTAAGGGTAATCGTCGAATCCGAAAGAGGGTTGACCGATATATCTGTCCTTAGGGGCGAGTTCACACAGCGGCATCAGTCTACTAGTGAACATGGAGCGCGGTTTTAAGACTTTCGTGGTTATTTAGAACACCTTCACTACACATATTATCGGGTTCAGTATAACAAACCCGATAATATGTGTAGTGAAAGCGTAAGGTAATAATAACCAAAATCGTGGTGATAACCCTGATTTAAATGACAATTTATGTAATACAAGTTTCGTCGATTCCACGGCGCTTACACGTCCCGTCCGTCCTATTATCTCTAACGTCCGGTATTCCTTTTTATTTCAATGTCGGTTGTTTCTTCAATCCGTTCCTTGTATTTACCAATAAATACTTTACATTTGTTAATTATCATCACCATATCAGCCGAAAGATGCCCACTGCTGGGCATAGGCCTCCCCCAGAGATCTCCACGAAAAGGCCGGTCCTGTGCCTTCCGCATCCAGCTGGTACCTGCGATCTTTACCAGGTCGTCGCTCCACCTTGTGGGAGGGTCTACCCACGCTGTCTTATTCATCTTTATTCATTATACCTACTAATTATCCAAACGTAGCATTTCTCAATGCAGCCCTGGCCGCGCTAGACAAATAAAATGAAATATTTTGTCTCATTGTTTGATGTCACTCCTGCGGTAATTACCCAGCTTCACCATATTATAATAGGATATTAAAAGCTACTCCTTTTCAAGTGACACTTATATTGATACTAGGGACCAGCCCCGGCTTCACACGGGTTTTCACGCATTTTCTTTGCTTAATGATAACCTATGACCGACAGAAAACGTCGGAAAACCTACGCCTAAATTTATTTAAGCACAAATATTTCCTAAACTACAAAACTTATTTTAATGAAACAAAGCTAAGAACCATCTCGATTAAACTGTCTTTGAAATAGAGGAAACTGCATCCAAATCGGTCCATCCATTCGGGAGCTACGATGCCGGACACAGATACACAAAGCCACAGATACATCAGGGGGGGGATATTATCAAACCTATTGACGCGGAAAGCAGTCGATTTCCGTAAGAATAGCTTATTTTGGACTATGTAAAGATTTTTAATTTGACGCTGCCCCTCTTTAAATCTACGTAGGTCCTAGAGCTGGTCCGCGCATGTCAATCAATCGAAGATCGAAGTATTAGGCCATCGATCAATATGTTTTTAAACTCCCGACGAAAATAAGGTTTCTTTATAACCGGTTCGGTACTTCAGGAACTTGGCCGTGAGGTTTTTCTGTCAATTTGGTAGAGTCATCGACGTAACAACTTCCGAATTTTGGGGACCCCATAGAGGCGAAATTATACTGAATAAAATATTATACTATGAATAAAATTTCTTAACCTTTAAAATAAAATATTAGAGATCTCTAATATACCTCTTGAACGATCCAATGTCATAGTCTAAAGGAAACACTGTGGCTGGGAGCTCATTCTACATCCGAATCGAACGTACGAGAAACTTCTTTCGAACCATAGCATGGTTGCCAACAGAGGATCTAGGTAGTGGTGATAAGTACCCAGACCGCGGCGGGTGGTGCGATGGCGGAATTGTGCTGTGGGCACCAGATTAAATAGTTTCTCAGAACACTCCCCTTTGTACAGCCGGTAGAACACAAACAGGGAGCCAATGTCTCTTCGGTCAGCCAGTAGTTCTAACCGATTTGTTAGTTGACGACCTGAATAGTTCAGTGGTCAACATGCCGGTCTGCCACACAAGATGTCCCGGGTTCGATTCCCGGCCGCACAGAAATTGAAATGATGAATTTTAATTTCTGTTATGGGTCTGGGTGTTCTATGTATAATAAATATGTATTAAAAAGTATTTAACTAGTTTATCAGTTATCTAGCACCCATAGCACAAGCTTTGCTTAGTTTGGGGCTAGATGGCGCTGTGTGAATTTGTCCACGAAGATTTTTTATTTATTAAATTCTTTATTGAATACATACTAAATTAGATACATCAAACAAAAATGAGTACAATGGCGAACTTATCTCTATGAGAGATTTCTACCAGCTAACCACAAATGATGTGAAGCAAATTGTATAGCGGGACAAGCAAAGCATACAAAGCTAGAACATACTTGTACTTATTTATTATTATTTATTAGGATAGGATTAGAAGAACGACAAAACATATTATATTAATTTTACTTTGGTACTTATATAGTTTACTTGTAATTTTAGTTTTAGCGCTTGTATAAGTGGAGACCTTTCAGTACTACGTATGTACTAATTTTACATACATATTTAAAAATATTTACCTACATTGTATAAAATTTACGATGTGTACTAGTACCTACTGAATAAACTTTCTTTCTATCTTTCTAACTATACTTGGGCAATGGTTTGAAACATTCGGACTTTTTAAATTTCTTCATGGACCAACACCTACCTACCGCCTACGTATGTGAGGTGAGTAATGAGTGAAGAACTCAACGTACTTACCTCGTGACCGACCTCGAGCACTTATCTCGCGGAATCCGATGAGTAAGTGCCTTCGTTTCTGGCCAATTAGAACTCTCAGTGTTCTATTTTAGACTTCATGGTCTAAGTAAGGTTGTAAATGTGAAACTGCAAGGACAAAAGGTTGAAAACAGATTGCTCAAAGGAGACCAAACACGGCCCATAAAAAAATATCTATAGTTGTAAAGCTGGCTGGCAACAAAATTATGGTAATAATTATTATGTTCATTATAATGAATATTTTGTTGTTAGGACAAAAACCATATGACAATTTCTAGAGTTGTTCTTGAATTATGAAACTCTAGCTTTCCTATGATTACAATAGATTTTCTAGCTTCAATAACAACTTTAAGGTAATAGACAGCTGAGGCAATTTAAATGACCAGAATGTAAGTTGTGGCGTTCTTTCAAACTAAATTACTTTTTACTTTTCAGCCAGCACTTTCTTTCAGGTACTTTTTTATGATATCCTTTCTAACCTACTCCGTGACGAACGAATTTTGAATACATCACAGAGCAGAGAAAATAATTCCTGTCTACACAGAGGTCTTTGAAAATAACTAAAAGTTCAACACAAAATATTAAAATATTTTACAAATAAAGAAACCGAAATCGTTTGTTTACAAATGTGTCTTTACAATCAAATTGATCTTCAATGTGTCGTTTGGCACGCATTCTAACTAAAAGGGCCACATTATGGGTTTAGGAAATTTTGCTTGCATGAATTAGGTCATTATGCGTCGAGCCTAATGCAAAACCGTAGATGTGTTGGCTGTTACTGTGTGGGCTCACCCATTTACAGAGACGTTACTCTGAGGTCTCACAGGTTTAATATGAATAATGTATATACAATTTAAATATTCAACCAGTTCATTTACATAAGATTTTAAAAAATATACAAAACTATCAGTCACAACTACGTATAGGTTATATTTTTAAACCGCGACGCAAACGAGGGGTGTTCTAAGTTATGTATAGTTATGTATATCTGTCCATTTTAGGGATCGTAGCTCATATATTACCCTAGATGGTTTAAGAACCTTCATGAGATATAAGCTTTGTTTCAATAACATCGCTCCGGAAGTTTATGATAATACCTATAGATATATAGGTCTCAAAAAGTGGTCATGTCTTATTAAATGTCCCAGCATTCCTTAAGTAAGGATTTCTTGTACGGTGGTTTCCCAACTTGCCTTCCGTACCGCAGCTTAACGGCCAAGAGTTCGCCCGAGTTCACTTTTTGAGAGTGATAATGGAAGGCATGGTTGAGGGAAAGCGAGGAAGAGGAAGGCCTTGATTTGAATACTGGAAGGACGTGAAGGAAAAAGTGAGCGCCGGGGATTATAGAGAGATGAAGAGGTTGGCAGACAGGAGAGAAGAGTGGCGATTGCTCCACCGACAAGAGTCATACTCTTAAATATATGATGATGTTGATATAAGTACTTTACTTTTTAATGAGTTAAGCTCGCCTTTGTACATCTCTGTTACTGTAGTGTATAATTATGTCATATTTGTGTACAATAAAGAATAAGAGTAAGAATAAGTACTTTGTTTACTACTAGGTTTTCTCACATCAGATGAGAATCTCACAGTCTGTTAGGTTATCCATCCTACCTAGTCCTAGTAATACTCGTATGTATGTATAAATGCCAAAGTTTGATAAGATGAATGTTTGGATGTTTGAGCAGATATTAATGAAATGTGGATGTAATGGAGCTTATAAGATCTTTCATGTATTATTTCAATGTAACTGTTGGCAAATAAAATAAATAAATAAAATAACTAAAATAAATAAAATAAAATATCCCAGAATAGCACATAGACTCTTATGCCAAAATTCATTGTGGTTCCCGCAGGAACGGGTTCCAGTAGTTATAACCGAATTTAACACGGACGAAGTCATGGCCAAAAGCTAGGTTTCCATATTCATACTTGTGGCCCGCCATCTGCGCCCGCGCCGGTCACGATCGGGCGTCCCGCGGCCGCGGCGTGCGCGGCCCATTCACACCGCTACAGGGTGTTGCGAAACCAACTTCCGTGGCCTACCTGAAGCCGTACCGCTGATTTCCGATAGTACGGCATCTTGATGCAATTGAGTAAGGACCAATCGCGGCAAGCCAGAGCCAGAGCTGTCAAAGAGAATCTTTTCAAATGGGGATAAGTAAAGGAAAATTCTCCCTGTGACTGTGGCGCAAACCATGGACCACCTATTCTTATGCTCGGCGTGTCCTAAAACTGCATGCGTCGCCGAATACTGGGCGAACAATGTGTAAGGGGTGGTAAGTCCATCGACTTGATAAGAAGAAGCAGTATGTTGCGAGTTCTGTATTAAAGTAGTAACAGACGTGCCCGTTTTCCATCCTTATGATGTACAAAATATAGTCGGTTTTAAGTGCGGGGGACGTGGTCAGACGTCCGACCAAGGCCAGCTCAACCGCGCATCCGAATTAATCCAAAAGCGACTTTATTTTGTACATTGTAAAGATAAGTATCGACTGCAACTGACGGTTGGTCGAATCCCGCCAAAACGGAGCGTCTGTTACTAAATTTAGTAATAAAGTCGCTTTTGAATTAATTCAGATGCGCGGATGAGCCGACATTGTCGGTATTTGGTGGCTAATGAGTGGCGATCTCGTTGCGGTTCTGAAGTTCGACTGCGGTCACCGATCCAGTTCCTGGACTCTGCAAGCGTTACTTACTTACTTTACCTTAGTTATCGGTCTCGCAAGCCCGCTGTCACTAGATCAATGCCAGTTCTCTAAACCCAAAGAAGACGATAAAAAGAAACATCTTGGCGTTAATGTCCCGGTTGTGCTCTCGCGCACGAGGTCCCGGGGTCCGCCTTGACCATGATCCACGATTTGGCAGATCAGATAATTACAGTGGAATGACTGCCATCTGACCTCCGTGGCCCTGACCAGATTGGATCATGGTTACACATTCAGTCGCCTGAATGTGCAGGATTATTCACGATGTTTTCCCTCACCGTAAGAGCATCGGTTAGTAACTCAACTAATGTATGTAAGTCAGAAAAGAGTCATTGGTACATGGCCGAGATTCGAACCCGATATCTCTGCCTTACAAGTCGGATACCTTAACCACTCGGCTACCGACGCTCCTTGACCTAAAAAAACTACTAACAAATATATCCGTACAGCCACTAGTTACCACCGCCTGTAGCCACCGTTGTATTTCTCGTGTGCCCGCTAATAGCGCACTCCTGCGCATGCCCGCTGCTTCCGGCACCGACTGACAATCTCCGCGGTTGGATGTGGAAACGTGTAATTGTCTACAATTGGGCGAGAGAACTTGGGCATGTGTTTTGGGAATGTTCGGTTTTGGTCGTTCGAAATATCTAGCGATTTACTGATTATAATGTCGACATGGTCCAACTTCTTTTAAAATTTTGATGATATAACGACGACCTGAGTTGATTAGTTGGTTAACATGTAAGTCTGCCACGCAGAGGTCAGGGTTCGACTCCCGGCCGTGCAGAAATTGAAATGATGCATTTTAATTTCCATTACGGGTCTGGGTGTTATATGTATAATAAGTATGAATTTAGAAGTATAAAGTAGATTTTCAGTCATCTAGCACCCACAACACAAGTTTTGCTTACTTTAGGGCTAGATGGCGCTGTGTGAATTTGTTCAAAAACATATAAAATAAAAAATAATCATCTTGGCGTTAATGTCCCGGTTGTGCTCTCGAGAACGAGAGCCCGGGGTCCGCCTTGACCATGATCCAGGATTTGGCAGGTCAAGTAATTACAGTGGAGCGACTGCCATCTGACCTCCATGACCCTGCTACCAGGGGAACTTGACCAGATTGGATCATGGTTACACATTCAGTCGCCTGAATGTGCAGGTTTCATCACGATGTTTTCCCTTACCATAAGAGCCTCAACTAATGTACATAACTCAGAAAACAGTCATTGGTATATGGCCGGAGCGGGATTCGAACCCGGGACCTCTGGCTTACGAGTCGGATACTGTAACCACTCGGCCACCGACGCTCGAATTTGTTCAAAAACATATTTACATTTATTTATTTAATCGACGCTCCCACGTGCCTATTCTCTTAAAAAATCTACTGACAAATACACCGTACAGTCACTAGTTACTAGCTGTGTAAACGTGTAAAATTGTCTACAATTGGGCGAGAACACGGGACTGTTCAGTTTTGGTCGTACAAAACGTCTAGCGATCGACTGTTTTTTTATTCGTCAATGAAATTATGACTATTTCGTTCTTATTTAATATTTTTAAGTTTTTTATTTATATCAACTAACATAAAAATAAATATGTACAATAAAAAGAAAAAGAAATGAACTATCTTAACATATGTAAATTTGGGCCGTGTGGAAGCGTACCCAAGATGCCGGCAGCATTACCTTAGCACTACCGTATTTAATTAATATGACATGAATTGATTCTAAAGTTTGAATATAAGGTGATTATAATGATCGACTAATTATAATGTCAACAAAGTCCTAACACTTGATGAAACCTCCGTATTGTATGAATGCTAGTACTTCGGGGAGGTAAAGCTGTATCTCTGGTTTTACCTACCCGATTTAGATAAAACATGGCTTAGATTGTACCTGTACTTCAAGCTACCAAACTATCAAAACCGAATCAAAATCCGTTAAGTAGTTTTTGCGTGATGCGCGAGCAAACAGACAATCATAAATAAAAAATGTTGGGTATATTTACGCCCTAGAATCCTATCTCGACAATTTTTTTTTAAATGTCTTCAATGTACAGACACGGCTTTTTTGCAGTCTTTTAATAGTATAGATAGACATAGATGTAGTTAGTATTGTGTTCCTTCCGAAGAGTCCAGTTTCCAGTGGGGTGGGGGGTGTGGATTTCAAGGAGGTGGCTTTGGCAGTGGAAGGGCATTTGCCTTTTTGTTGACAGAGCCCGTGCCCGAGGTTCTGGAGATAGGCAACGCTTTAGCGATATCCCTGGTGTAGCTAATGTTTATACATCAGCATCGAACAGCGGTGACCACTTTCCATCAGGTGTCTCGCTAGCTCGTTTGTCTACCGCATGACATGAAAAAAAAATTATTTAGTAATGATTTCCGTACTAAGTAGTAATCTGTATATGTCTATAACGTAGGGAAAAACGCGAATAGGGAAAACCACGAATAGGACCAGAACTATTGGGAAAAAATAATATATAGTCATGACACCTATTGGTTTACGACCGAAGCTTCGGCTTTGGCTTCGGCTTCGGCCACCTTCAGTTCAGTTGGTGTTTGGTAATTTTTTGATTTGCCAAATCCTGGATCATGGTCAAGCCATAGCACAATCGGTATATTTATTTTATTCATCATATACCCGGGTATTGTCCAGGTCCACCCGCAACAGCAACACAGCGCCCCGTCTAGTCACTCGTTTGGCAATATATCTGCCGGGGCCGAGGCGCTATGATCCAATCTAATCAGGTTACCCTGTTAAAAGGGTCACGGAGGTCAGTTGGTAGCCGCTCCACTTTAATTACTTATCTGCAGGCTAATTACGTAATTCTGTTGCTAACAATATTCTGATTTCAATGATTGAAATTGTTACTTTTGCGATTAAGTTTCATCGATTTCATGGGGTCAGTTGCTAACAAAGTTCTATTCGTATCATATTTAATCGCAAGAGTAAGATTTTAAGTGCCTGAACTAATTGATTTCTCGTATTTATAGTTATGCCATTAAAAGTAAATAACAATTTCAATCATTGAAATCATAAAATTGTTCAAAAAAACAGCGTTACGTAATTAGGGAAAACACAATCGAGATATTTATTATATTCACCATATGCCCGGGTATTGTCCAGGGCCACCCGCAACAACAACACAGCGCCCCGTCTAGTCACTCGTTTAGCAATATATCTGCCGGGCCGAGGCGCTAAGTCGCTAAGCTACATTGGCGGGGTTACGGCGATCGTGCGCCGGGAGCTGGGTGAGAGATGTGTAGGATGATTTTTTTCTTTTTATTGGGCTACTTTTGGACAACACACCATCTGCGTCTGTAGGTAGTTGTAAATAGTTAAACACTTTTCATATCAAATCTATATTTATTTAGTTTTATGAATGTATTGACATTGTTACAATCTAGTATAGTAAATTAGCCGTGTGGTGTCCGGCAGAGTAGACCAACACCTTACAATCATGGGTGTCGTAAAGATCAAGAGTCTCCGTAGTCTGGAAAATGGGCAGCAGCATGTTCCATTGTTATATTTAAACACTGCGATCTCCAACCCGCCTGCAGTGGACTGTTACGGGTCGTGATGATGATAATAAAATACTTCTAGCTGAGTTTGGTAGGTACCAGGTACCTACTTTATTGCTCATACAAAACATAATACAGTAGATATAGTTAAAATCAATGAGACATGTTGCTACAAGCGATCTCTTCCAAGCAATCACAACAGAAATGTAGAAGAGAAATCGAACAGCAAGTAGGTATGTATGATAGTTTTTTCATTTTCTTAACCCTTGACGAAAAAGAGGGGTGTTATTAGTTTGACGTGTGTATCTCTGGCTTTGTGTATCATATGTGTGTCTGTGGCATGGTAGCTCCTCAACGGATGCGAACTTGAATGCGGGTTTCTCTATTTGAAAGCCAGTCGAGATGGCTCTTAGCTTTGTTTCATTGAAGTCGGTCCAGTAGTTTAGAAAACATGTAAACATGAGTATATGTACATTTGTTCGAAGGTTATCCGACTTTTTCTCTCGGTTAAGTTATTAGGCGACTTTTGGGCAAAACACCATCTACGACATGAAAAAATAAGCATTAATTCTATCTTTCTAACTCGTGTTGGCCTCTACAGCTATCAGAGAAAGGGCCGTACCATTAACAGTGACGCTGCTTAAGTCATCTACAGTATATGTTTAAGGCCAATGATGATGAATAAATATGTAGTCCAGTGCGTTCTGTGAGAGTATTATCTGATTATAATCAACTAGTGTATTCTAGTTAGCTTCGAGTCGTGCTGTAGTGAGTCAATGGCACATCAGTTCGTGTGTGACCCTTTCATCCACGCTCACAACTGTTTTTCGTAACCAGTTACGATACAACATTTTTCTTTCATATTTTCGTGACCAGGCAGACAATTTTGCTACATATTGTAGTACCTAGACCGACTATATCTAGGCAGATAATATGAATATGAATACAATTTAGCCACAGTTCTTCCGCAGCCTGCTCCCAGTCTATAGGGTCGGCAGCCCTCCGCGGCCCTCCGAATATATCACTTCCTCCGTGATTTAATATTAATGATGTTTTAACCTTAGTGATTTATCGGTGCGGCGCAAGGGAAAGGCGGCAGCGGAATTCGGTCGATATTTTTTTCATCAAAATTTTATTGAAGCTACGGCAAAAAAGAGGGGTATTTTGGGGCTCTAGTTTAGACAAAACTACATAAATGGGTAAGTGACCAATGTTTTATAGTATAAAGGATTTTTAGCTTTAAATAATGACAAGTACTTACTAATGTTAATATTAATATTCCAAATTGTGACAAATTATAAAATTTGAAATTTTGCGTGACATTAATTGGTGAGATGTGTTGTTCTAATTTCAAATATTATGAACATATGTATTTACCATGTCTCGAGTAAATAAAAAAATTGTTTTTGTATTTCTACCACCATCTTATGGGCCCAAGCCAACTTTACTTTCCTGTGATCCTTCTGCTGACAGACGGACTCTGGAAATCTGGGTTTTTCCCTACCGGATTGTGCGAGGCGGGTAAAAAACCATTATTGAAAGAATAATGAAAACTTCCTCTAGAAATATCAAGCAGAATGCTAGAGCGTCGCCGATGAACGACGCGCAGGCACATCGCCTACCCCTGTAACCTCTGAACACATAGTGGTTGGTGCGGACCTCAGTGGCCATGTAGGCCAGATAAGCGAGGAGTTTGGTCGAGTGCACGGGGGCTGGCTACGGCCAGCGAAACAGTGAGGCAGAAGAAATTCTCTGAAGCTCACTGGTCGACGACTTAGTCGTAGTTACACCTTCTTCCAGAAGAGACCTGAACACCTTATCACCTTTAAAAGTAGCCCGTACTAATTACAGATCGACTTTCTGCTGACATCGACTATGTATCCTAATGCAAGGTAATCCTAGATGAATGCCTCACCACACAACACCGAGTCCTTGAACGTCATGAACGTGCGGGTAGGCAGTAGCCGCGGAACGCTGCGAACCGTCTATTAAGTGGTGGACTCTGAGAGACAAGAGCCAGAAGTTCTTGGAGGTAGCCGAAAGCCTTGATTGTGGCGGTATGGGCGAAACCACCAATGAGCTCTGAAGCAACTATCTGGAGAACAGTATTCGGTACGTCGAAAGGCGGCCGACGAATTGACTAGGACCCGGGATGGTGGTATTCCACTTCCTATTGCAAGGTGCATGAGGCAGCGCGGGGCAAAAAAGGCATGTTTTAAGAAATGGCAGCTAAGTAAGTCACGCAGTCGAGCCGGTTTAGATGCGCCAAAGTGTGTTGCCATAAGGGACCTGGATGGCGTTTGGCTTATACTATTGCTCTATTAAATACCTGTTTTGTCCGAATGTAAAAATTATTTGATCTTTGAACCCGCCCCCGCCGCTATCCCGGGCCACACCCCACAACAAATCCCCGATTTTGTTTATTGCTAATAACCAGCCGCGCGCCGCCTCCGGATTTTTTTTCCACCAAATTGCCAAAGTTGGGTGTCTTGCTGAATATTTAAATTCGCCATTCGCGCGATATAATTCCATTGCGAAACCTGTTGTGTAGGGCGATGATTTAGTTTGTGTATCTAATGTCTAACGCTTTAATTTTTTTTGGCGGTAGGTAACGCTAAACTATGGTATTGCCATGGTATTGTGTTTTAGTTTTTATAGGCGGTTGGAACACGTAAAATGCTTATGTCAATTCAATTCAAAATTCATAACCATTTATTCAGATTAGGTTTCGACGAAACACACGTCGTCACAACATAACAGTAAAAACACTTAAATGTAGATCTTAAAGACTAATTTCTACATACAAAATTAGATATAATATTAATCCATGTCAATTAAATAAAAAAATTATAATAATTATCATAACAATAATTCATAATCATCACAATAATAATGTCAATATAAAAATAATTGTTGTAATAAATAATGTCAGAATTTATCGTCATTATATTAATATACATAATAATAATAACAATGTCAAAACTAATAATAATAATGAATTATTTCATAGCCATGGATTTTTGTCATTAATATAGTCTTTTATACAGTAATATGCTTTATTTAATAGTCTACTTTTAATAAAGTTTTTAAACTTGTCGAAGGGAAGCTTCTGAATATCCTCATTCACTTTGTTGAAAAACAACACACTGTTCCCCATCCAGGATGACTGCACTCTCTGCAATCTAAAGCGGTCAGTTACCGGCTTTTTTTTCCATTTCTTGTGCTATAATGGTGAGTGTCTGCCACTCTTAGGCGATCGTATTGCCTTTTGTACATATAAATAAACTTGCAATATATGTATTGTGAGGTCACTGTAAGAATATTTATTTCCTTAAATATGAATGAATCCAAAATAATATATCTTATAGTATAATACAAAGTCGCTTCGCGGCGTCTGTCTCTATGTATCTACGTGTATGTACGTGTGTACGCTTAGATCTTTTACACTACGCAACGAATTTTATTGCGGTATTCAACAATTATAGAGTGATTAAAGATGAAGGTTTATAAGAAAGACAAAAGGATAGGCAGCAGTAAAACTGTGTAGGGTAAGTGTAGGGGTAGGGTAGGGTAGGGATAGGACGCCAGGCGAACGAAGTCGCGCCTGAATATTTAAATTCGTCATTCGCGCGATATAATTCCAATGCGAAACCTGTTGTGTGGGGCGATGTGTTTTAGTTTGTGTATCTAATATCTTTTTTTATGTTATACGGCAGACAAACAGGCAAGCGGGCCACCTGATGGAAAGTGGTCACCACTGCCTATGGACATTAGCAACACCAAGGGAGTTACCAATGCCTAATGTCTAATGAAGTGGTTTTGCGTTTTAATTTTTTTAGGCGGTAGAAAACGCGTGAAATACAAATGAAAGTGGGAGTACCCTCAACCGGCGTAAATGCATGAAAATTTGGCACTAACTCTGAAATCGCAAAAATATAAACAGTTTCATACGAAATCGATAACGAATTCATCAACAATCAACATAGGTAATGTACCTACAATGATGGTTAATGTCGATGATTGTACTGTCTGTCTGCGCGTGTCTATCTATTTAGTCGTATGTATATATGTATGTACGTAATTATCGTGGGAATGCTTTGTGTTATTAGTGCGTATGGCCCTAGCTTTGTTTGATCCGGTGATGTCTGAGTTTACACGGATGTATTGGTGTAGATGCCTACTATAGTAAAGTGTTTGTTGAGGACTGAATCAGTTTCAGTCAAAACCAAATTAAATTAAACTAAATTAGATAAAAATATTTTTTTTTTATTAAATAAGGCGGCCCAATTATATGCGTGCCAATAAGCTCACCACCAAAGATGCCGAAGACCGAGCGAGGTGGGCCCTCACGTGCCGCGCGGGGCGCAACCGGGACATAACGCCAAGATGAAGGCGGTGGTACTCAAATACAGTCTCAGACTTGACAGAGTCCTACCACCTGATATAATCATGAGCTTTAAATAAACATTCGTTTTTTTTCACAGAATTTCAGCTCAGATCAATGCAATTCCCATCCCAATTGACAAACAAATAACACAGAAGCAAGCAATCGTTTCAATTCAATAACAGTCCCATGCAATTACGGGATAACAGGACTGACAAACAGACAACCAAATGCTAGTAATTATAGAGGGCTCCCGTCAAATGCATTCAAGCAGGATGTGACACAACGCATGTTACTTATTAGATCGGTGTTGCCTACCAACGGTAGGCAATTACCAAAAAAAAAATTTTTGTTTTACAATCAAGCCAGTCGCCTTGTTAGGCAACCAGGCAAGCAGGCCACCTGCTGGAAAGTGGTCACCAAGAGTAACACCAAGAGTATCGCCAATGCGTTGAATAGAATAGAATAGAATAGAATAACTTTATTGTTAAACTGTGTAGGTACAATCAGAGAAATGAAATGTTATAAATTGATGCAATAAAGAGATTACATACATACATACATAAATACATACAAATGATATTTGTGAGTTTCAACAGTTTGCCCATTTCGGACATACCATATTTAAAGCAACAATAATTAAATAGTAAAATTCACATCCATTTAAAACAATAAAAAACAACTTGGAAATAAATCAAAATATGCAATGTCAATAATAGCTAGATACGTAATAAATGAAAAATGTCAAATTCAAATTAAATTGTCAAAATTCAAAATTACTTTATTGAGTAGGATATTACATATCTCTTTCAATCGTCAAAGAGGAGGGGGTAGGAAATTAGGAAGGAAACACAAAGTGACATGTTGGCCGCCCCATGGCCGCAGCACACCCACCCCCCGCCGACAACGGCCGGACCATGTCCGACAATACCGGTGTTAGGTAGCTGCTCCCACCCTACCCTTACCCTGCCCGTAGCCTACCCCTATCCTACCCTACCCACTCCTACCCCGGCCTACCCCTTAACCTAACCTAACCCTACCCCTACTTTTCCCCTATCTTATCCTACGCCATCCCTACCTCAGTCCGCGCAGAGCAGACGCCCCCCAGCCCCGCTACGACCAAAATAATAATATGAATAATGTCAATTAAATAATAATATGAATGTCAGCTTATAATTTACAATATCAAACTCTTATTTCGTCCAAAATTCCCCCAAATTATAAAAAGCCCTATCCAATAGCCATTCTTTTAATTTAGTTTTAAATTTATATCCACTTAACATTTTTAAACCCACCTTTATAACACGTTGCTCTGGCAGCAAAAAGGCAAATGCCCCTCCACTCCTTTAACCAATATAAATAATCATCTTGGCGTTAATGACCCGGTCGTGATCTCGTCCACGAGGGCCCGGGGTCCGCCTTGACTATGATCCAGGATTTGGCAGATCAGGTAATTACAGTGGAGCGACTGCCATCTGATCTCCGTGACCCTGCTACTAGGGGAACCGCACCAGATTGGATCACTTTAACACAATTCAGTCGCCTGAATGTGCAGGTTTCATCATGATGTTTTAACTCACCGTAAAAGCATCGGTTAGTATTCAACTAATGTACACATAACTCAGAAAAGAGTCATTGGTATATGACGGCAATGGTTTCGAACCAACTACCTCTCGCTTACGAGTCGAACCCCGTCGAATACAAAAAACCAGTATAAACGGAGCTAACATTAGTATGCGCTTATAAAGAGACGCTAGCTCATCTTATAATGGTTTATGCTAAGTCGATATGCAGACTACCTATACAGTACGTAACCCCGACTGATACATGTAACCAGTATAAAATGACCTTACATAATTATGAACGAATAAAAAAACGCTAGCTCATCTTATAGTGGTATTTTGATATGCAGTTGACTATATCTATACAGTACGTAAACGCTTTTTATCTAAACTGGTACCCAACAATTGCAAGGTGACTTGACTCCAAGCGTGTAAGGGTGCGTCCACACCCCGCGGCGGACCGCCCGCCGCGCGCCCGACGAAATTACACGGGCTAATGCAAAATAAACAATAATGCACGCGTTAAATTTTTCCCGTCGGGTTCCTCGGTTCCCGGGTACCCGGGTTCCCACCTTGCAGGGATTCGGGTTTTGAATTAAAATTTATAGTCATGCCTTGCGAGGGCGCATCGTAATATTGAGGGCGAGGTGGTTGGAACTATTTTAATATTTGATATTTATTTTGCTCCCTTAATGATGCGATTATGGTGTTAGGGTGTTCTCTGGCTGTTCATTAGGGCAGTAAACTGAATCTGTGGCAATTTTATCAAGTTTAAGGAATTGTTTATTGTTTGTTTTATTTTTATATTTACAGCCGGAAATAGGTAGTACATGTTAGAAATAACACGATGAAGTGTCAGTAGTTGAGTGGTTACGGTGTTCGATTCGTAAGCGAGAGGTACCGGGTTCGAAGCCCGCTGCGGCCATTTACCAATTACTCTTTTCTGAGTTATGTAAATTATTGGTAGCACGGTCATGGAGATCAGATGGCAGTCGCTCCACTGTAATGACCTGATCTGCCAAATCCTGGATCATAATCAAGGCGGACCCCGGGCCCTCGTGAGCGAGAGCATACCCGGGACATTAACGTCAAGATGATTATTAGATATAACACGATGAAAGGTTTTTGTAAACGAGAAAGTACGAGAAGTAAAGATGGATATTTGTTATTATTTCCATATACAGGGTGTAAAAAGACCGCTAGCATTAATTGAAACCCCATATTCTACCCATGAAACTGAACAACTTTCCCCAAGAAACATACCCGCGGAAATGACTTCATAATATTGCTACCTAAAAAAAATAATTAATTGCGACGCGCAATGTACATCGTCCAGCGCACGGCTCTCGCTCGCCCACGTGACCAGCGGCCACTGACCCCGCGCGGCGGCCGCTCTGGCGTATTCTACCTAACTAGTAGGTATACCTTGGCTAGGCGCCACTTACGGGGAAAAACCATCGTGCAGCAGTTGTCGCACAAAGCAAATGACATTCTCGTCAAAATGGTACCACCTGGTACCTAACACCTGTTAACCAAAGCAAATAAGGCACAAAATTCACTTATTTAAACCTAAATAACTGCTAAACTATAAGTCGCAGACTGTTCGGTTCGGTTTTCGGTCATCCTGTCAGTTGATGACAAGTGGTTCGCGTGGCGGTAGGTAGGTACTACCACAGGAACTATGTTCAATTCTCATGTTCCTAGTAGGTATTGGGCTATCGATCGTGAACTTTACTGCAGATATCGACAGTAGGTAGGTGGTAGGTACTGGGCTCGATTCTCGTATGATGTGAATGTCCGTAAGCAAACGTGTACGTAAGTTAGGTAGGTAGACAGCTGATCCTGTGCCTGACCATGCAAGTGCGCGCCGCGGTAAATACCTACTATGTTAAATTCTCATGTAATGTGAATGGTCGTCATACAATCATGTACCTAGGTAGGTAGGACTTTCGATCGTGAACTTTACTGCTGATATCGACGGTAAGTAGGTGCTGGGTACGATTTTAGTATAATGTAAATGACCGTAAGCAAACGTCTAGGTAATGTATTAAGGTATGCATACCCCTGTCTTGTTGAACTTTACTGAGTGGTAGCATGGCAGTGTTGCTGCCTATGCACATGGGCCCACGGACGGCCGGTGGCGGGTTGGCGCGCGCGCGGCCGCTGTAGGTAGTACCTACCTCCGGCCGTGCGCGCGTCACGAGTAGGTAGGTAGTAGCACGTGTGCGGCCGGGCGCACTCTTTACATTGCGTTCTTTTACTTACAGTGCATTTATTTCAACTTAAATTTGAACTTTGGGTGTCTAAATTAATTGTGAACGATTTAGTTATCGATACTTGATATTTTTTAGTACAAAAATACAACTTTTTTTTTTAAAAAGAATCTCGATTTCTGCCTAAACTAAGAGTTTCCGCGGGTATGTTTCTTGGGGAAAGTTGTTCAGTTTCTGTGTGTACTCTGTTGGTATATTAAATAAAAATAAAACAACGGAACGTATTTTAAAGTAGCGTGTATGCGATAATCAAACTGAATAACTATTTGCCTTACTTATTCATTGCTTACAGAGGCGCGGGGAACGTGGAGCCGTCATCCGGGCAATGATGAATGATCATCATTTATTCTACTCATCATTGTATGAGGTATAAAATGATGACAATCATTTTTTATTTTATAATTTTATGTGGAGTATGTTGTGCAATATTATGACTGCAGATAAATGCTTATTAATATACAATACAGTTTTTTATTGCCTAGGGAGGAAAATGCGTTGAGGTCAAATGCAAGGCTATTGATAAAAAAAAAATTGTTCTGACGTTGGTCCGCCTGATGGATAGCGGCTACCGTCAACCATCTACAGCCTAAAGGGACATGCTTTTTGAAGAGCCCCATGCTTGGTTGGTATCTTGCCATGCGGATGGAACATGATTAAATTCTTAATGTCTTCTTAAATTTTTCAGGTTTTAATCTAATGCAATAGACAAGTAATACATAATTTTTTTCATAAGTATTATTAAAAAAATTGCAAATATCTAGGCGTTAATATACCGGTTGTGCTCTCGCGAAGGTCCACCTTGATCATGATCCAGGATTTAACTGATCAGATAATTACAGTGGAGCGACTGCCATCGAACCTCCGTGACCCTGCTACCAGGAGAACCTGACCAGATTGGATCATGATTACACATTCAGTCGCCTGAATGTGCAGGTCCATCACGATGTTTTCCCTCACCGTAAGAGCATCGGTTAGCATTCAACTAATGTCCATAACTCAGAAAAGAGTCATTGGTACAGCCGCATTGGGATTCACACCTGGTACCTGTCGCTATCGACTCGGATACTTTTACCACTCGGCTACCGACGCCCCAAAAATACCACCAAATATTTATTACCATTTGCCCCACACTAAAAGAAGCACCGCGATTCCCACAGGGCGCATAGCCGTCGCCCCTGCTCATCCCGAACTGACAGCTATTGGCCGCCATATTTTAAAATCGACAGTGACAGGTGACGTCACACGACGACGGCAAGGGATTCGCGCAATCAATTATACGCCTTTTGATTACCGATTACGCGCGTTCGGCACGCGGCGGGCACGCGCGCGCTATTAGCGAGTGTGCACCCCGCCTTATGGATTTGTACACGTTTGATTTGATTTGATTTGAGTCGGCGCCGGTGTGTGTGTAGCTTTATTTGCTTTGACGGGTGCGTTTGAGCGAGCCTTGTTGCAGGTAATGAAATAAAGGTTGTGTATTGTACTGTGATGTCTATTTGGATGATACTATTGTCCTGATCATCTTGGTGTTATTGTTCCAGTTTTACTCTCGCGTACGAGGGCCCAGGGTCCGCCCTGACCATGATCCAGGATGACATGTAATTACAGAGGAGCGAATGCCATCTGACCTCCGTGACCTTGCTACAAGGGGAAACTGACCAGATTGGATCATGGTTACACATTTTGATACCATTGCCATGATTATGGCAAAAAAGTTGTTAAGAAAACTAAGAATCAAAACTTGTGCTCTAAAGGGTTCTGAAAAATCTAAAACCTAATTAAGTTGTATTTAACAGAGAAAAAGTCGGCTAAATCCCGACCAAGTTTACTTAAACTCAAATAATTTCTATCCTACAAAACCGATTTTAATGAAACAAAGATATAAACTATCTCCATTAAACTGGCTTTCAAATAGAGAAAGCCGCATAAAAATTGGTCCATCCGCTCGGGAGCTACAATGCCACAGATACACACATCAAACTTATAACACCCTTTTTTCTCGCTGGGGAGTTAAAAAGCACAAATATATTCACTTCTGTACCTCAATAGAGAATTGATCACATCATAAAATCATCCCTACAGTCATCAACACGTCATATTCACCAGCAAAGGTGCGCTTTACAGCTGACCCTACAATTGACGAGGTAAATATTATGATACAAGCTGTTTCTAATACACAAACTCAAACTCAAAATTTATTTATTGAGTAGGACATAATATTTAAATCGTCAAAAAGGAGAGAGTAGGAAAGTAGGAAGGAACATAGAAATCCATAAAAATAGTTACTTTCATTGTTTTCTATGGGAAGGAAACACACAGTGACATGTTGACCGTCGCTTAACCGGAACACATCCATACTACGTCGACAACGGCTGGACCGTGTCCGACAATATCAGATAGTGCCGGGCAGCGCCCGACAATGCCCGACAGTACCAGGCTGAGTCGGACCGCATCCGACAATGCCATACACCTCCCATTTTGCATTTTGACCATAAATGTCTGCTGGTCTGGTTTACTAAGCCATTCATTCTCCCAAATCTTTGTAGGAATGTCATTTTTGATACTGTACGGGGACAAAGTAGGTTTCGAATTCGGTTCACAGAGAACATTGGGCCTGTTATAGGTACATTGCCTGGCGTCTGGATTTGCTGCCGTTGACCTCATTGAAACAAATTAAGTAAATGAAACTATTTATTCATGATTATCGCTTACAGATTTTAGGAACAATGTTTTATTTCTAATATTTTTTCAAATTCATTGCTTTTTCAAACTTTAAATTGCAACGCCCTGCTTTATATGTATATTAATTTACCGAACCACCCATTCTTCGGTA
Organism: Blastobasis adustella; assembly: GCA_907269095.1. Taxonomy (NCBI): domain Eukaryota; kingdom Metazoa; phylum Arthropoda; class Insecta; order Lepidoptera; family Blastobasidae; genus Blastobasis; species Blastobasis adustella. Next base: position 14,012,278 of record OU026137.1, read on the forward strand.
TTTTTGGCTTACTGAACACGGGGCTGAAATACCGAACTGTTCGGTAAAATAACCGTACACTGATCATAAGACTGATGCACAGCCTGTATATAGGAATAAAGGGGCGCACCCTGGCATGACTTTCAATATTACTTCCTATTTAGTGTTTGGTTCATCGCTGGCGTCAATTGTCTTATAATGGAGGTATCTAGTGCATATCATGTAGGAATAGACATTATCATCATCATCTTAGCGTTAATATCCCAGTTGTGCTCTTGCGGACGAATGCTCAGGGTCCGCCATGACCATGATCCAGGATTTGGCAGATCAGGTAATTACAGTGGACTGCCATTTGACCTCCGTGACCCTGCTACTAGGGGAGTCCAGATTGTATCATGGTTACACATTCAGTCGCCGGAATGTGCTAGTTTCATCACGATGTTTTCCATCACCGTAAGAGCATCGGTTAGCATTCAACTACAAGTTACAAGCCGCAGTGGGCTTCGAACCCGGTACCACTCGCTCACGAGTCGGATACTATAACCACATGACATATTTACTCATACGTTCGCGTAATCGTTCACCAAACGCCATAACAATAGGTATAAACAGTTCAGTTTTCCCAACAGAATCCATCCCATAATATTCCCGTTTGCACCCATAACAACGCAAGCTGAGCTGTGGGTCGGATCTTCGCGATTTTTTCCGACCCCAGAACAACAGAACCGCGGAGTCGTTTTATAAATCAGCTGCTAATGCGTGAGTTATGTCGGCTATAGAGATGGGACGGGCCCGGGATCGCGGGACTTGCCGGGACACTGTCGACGAACAAAGTGGGAACGTTTTGGTTGAATATTTTTAAAACGCAAATACAGTCTACTTACGCAAATACAAGGACACATTCTATAATCGCACCGCTCGCCACCGACAGGGAGTTCATTCTCACACCATGGAGCCAAATTGGTCGCGAACTGTGCGGTTCCAAAGGAACTTTTTCCCACGCACACAAAGTTGTGGTTTTCCCTGGGGAGTATAACATGGAGTTGTTCAAGAAAGAGGTGAAAAGGTTTTTATCTACACTCATAGCGTAATGTTCCAATTATATATTCGAAAACAGTTGTTTAAGGATGCACTTTTTTCACACCAGATTATAAAACTTAAAAAAATCACTTTTCGATACAGCATTTCCCATACTATTTTCATCACAGCGGTATCGAAAAATAACTTTTTAATCATTATGCAACACTTTTCTTTTCTTTTCAATTCAAATTTTTCTTTTTATAATTGTGTGTGATTATTTTCCCGCTAAACGGTATATTTTTTCTAATTGTTGTAATTTGTGTACGTGAATGTTGTTTCTTGTTTGAAGCAAATAAATAGATAAATGTGAAAGTAGTGAAGTGAATTTCCCGCCGCTTGATATCCTCGACTCGTAGATACAACAGAACTGACTCGCAGTTACTTCCATCAAAGTAGAGAAAATTATAGGTACGAAATTTTTACATGAAAATATGAGTGTAGATAAAGCAGTGTATGCAACTGCAAATAATTAGGTATTAAAACACTCGTGTGAAACTATTATCATACTCGGCTACGCCTCGTATGATAAACAGACACTCATGTTTTAATACCCCCTTTTATATGACAGTTGCATAAACTACTATTACGGGGTAATGCCCTTGGTATTGCAAACGTTAATAGGCTGCGATGACTACTTACCGTAGGCCGTCAGTCCGTAGTAGTACTGTAATTGTCAGGCCGTAAGCTTCTTCGCCACCTTAGTGCTATTAAAAAAAAGACAATCTAATATTTGAGTATTGAATTTCTATCTATCTATACATAGTAAAAATTAAAATCGCTGTCCGCGTCTGCCTGTATGTATTTCCGCTAACTCCTCCCAAACCATGCAACAGATTTTAATACAGTTTTACCATCAGTTAGAGAATCTCTTCCGAAAGGTTTATATTTTGTTTGCATATTATAGAATAAATTCATGCGAAGCCGGGGCGAGTCGTTAGTACTATTATACCTAAATAACCGTGTCTGTTGAAGAAATTACGGAAGAAACAGTACCCTAGACGTATGGTGGCCCAAATTTTTCGATGGGTACTAATTTATTTTTCGAATCTAGCTATTAATAAACATTTTTTCAGATAAAATTTTAGGCCCAAGAAGCGATGGATTGATTTCGCCGAGTCGGATGCGAGAGCAAATGTAGAAGTGGAGAAGAGAAAGTCGGACCCTGGCAGAAGCCAGGACTACCCACTCGAATGATGGTGATTTTAGAATACATTTTTTAAGGTATTTTTATCGAAATTATATTGTACTGGAAGTAAAGCCGTGCCAGCAAATAAAAACGCACCGACATAAAATTCTATGATAATTGTGACCTCACACAATCAACGTAAAATATTCCCCAGCGGAAGCAAACAAAAGTGGTGGCCATTGCTGCAAACCGCCAGCAGATATCACCAGGAAAAATATATGGACAAAAGAGTAAAAAATTTTATAAACGACTACTTACCTAAGAAGAAAACAAACAGTCATATCCAAAGCAACAACGACATAACCACAAAGCATTTAACAAACACCAACAAGACTAACATGTCAAGACCACACCATGAAAACTCCCGAGTCCCGCGTCCCGGGAAGCTGTCCCACCCCTACTACAACCCCGGGTCTAGTTACGGGCAGTTTGTATGCAGGGCTCTGTACAAAGAGCGCGGGACGCTGGAAAAATTGTGGAAGAGTAAGCCCGGGATTATAGTAATGGGTTTATGATTATGGTTATACTGTTATGTAGCTGATACGTTATGTCGCAAGCTGCGGGATGTTTGTGGTGAGAACAGCACTGCGATTTATTTGAAAATCGTGTTGTTTGTCTTTGGTGTGCATTCTGAATGGCCGTGTGGTCTGGCAGAGTAGAATAGCACCAACCCCTTACACTCGTGGGTGTCGTCGCGACTAATGTTTTCGAGGCAAAAGATCTAGAGTCTCCGTAGGCTGGAAAATGGGCAGCAGCGTTTTCCTTTGTAACATTTATGACACTGCGATCTCCAACCCGCCAGCCAATCAATACAATACAATACAATACACAAACTCTTTATTTGTGCACTACACGATTCACACATAGGATAAAATATATAATAGTAAGCAGTACAAAGGGCGGTCTTATCACTAGAGTGATCTCTTCCAGATAACCTTAGTACGGAAAGAAACAAAATCGTGGAGATTTTGGCAATAGCCGCCTCTTTCGTGGGAGAGGCCCTAAGTCCTGCAGTGCACTGTTATGAGCTGTGATCACAAAGCAAAAAAATGATGATTTGCAGCCATGAAGCTAGCTAATTTTACAATCTTTTTGGCTGTGATGATGTGCATCCTAATACCATTGGTGAAGAGAGATTGTACAAGGTGTTTTGGACGTAGCCGATTGGCCCCCTGGCGGTGTTTTTTATTTTATGGACACATGGACGGACACTCCACCTGATGTAAAGTGCAACCTAAGGGGAGCGGATGCGAGGTCTTTGAGGTACCTGTAGACACCGTACCTTTTGAAGAACCCCATGTTTTTTATGGTAGAGTTAAGACTTGTAGAGTTATGCCTAAGTTCATTTCAGATGTAGGAACATCAACAACAAGAAAAAGCATGCACCAATAATTAAACTTAAGTGAAAACCAAACTCTCTATGACACCGATTTTGTGACTCTTAAATGCTTAGGAATATCTTAAGTTGTCAAGTTGTTAGCGGCATGGTTTTTCATGAAATCTGACTTTTTAACCGTAAAAGCGCTGTAAGCTTGTGAGGCTTGGCAAACAAATGAGGTGCGCACTCTATAATTGCATATTTTAAATCAATTATTCGACATTGTTTTTTTATAAATTTGACATAATAATAATAGCCTGTATACTTTTAATTCGTTATTTGACATTATTTATTATTATTGTGACATATTGCTCGACTATTTACTCGATTATAAATATATCACAATCAACGTAATAATTATGTGCATCTTTACGTATTTTATATAATTAAATATTGACATGTAATTTAAATTACCAAATAAATAATATGAATTGAATAATAATAGAGGTTATTTGCAATTGTTCCAAGTAGTAACGCTCTCACCCAACAGGTACATATCCGGGCCAGCGCAGCGTCTTGCATCCCGCTCTGATAACGAGACGGTTATATCTCACAAAACTGTTTCCTACCGGTATTACGGACCACGGACGGGCCATGCAATCTTTCTAGAGGTGACGACGGCAATTTTTCCTCAAACACGTGGTTATTTATTACAAAGTTCATTTTATTGGACTATCTCAATTAGTGGTAAGTGACGATGCAATGCAGTGGAAATGTTTTAATAAACGAGCAGACAGGTGGTAGGACACCGTCAGGCCTGAGGAGTCCGCCTGGAGGAGTACCACCGCCTTATCTATTTCTGCCGCCAAGCAACGATGCTTGCATTGTTGTGTTCCTGTTAGAATGATAAGGCAGCCAGCGAAATTACAGGCATGAGGCATTTCATCTTAGTCCTCACAGTGACTACGCACCTGCGGTTTTGCATTTTTGTTATTTGCAACCTAAATATTAGAATCGTAAATGCTAAGGGCGACAGTTACCACTTACCATCAAGTGGTCTGTCTGCTCGCTTGTCACTGAGCAGAATACAAAAAAAGACAGCCTACAGCCACAGGGCCATGTACAGTGATGGGCTCCGTAGTTGCCTGTATTGGCAGGCTCTCTTTTAAGCATGTATATTTATACATGCTTAAAAGAGGACTTTTTGTAATATTGTATAATTATTCGCAATTAAATTAAACCACATGGCATAGTGTAACAAGAATTTTACTAAATAGCCACCTCTCTGACAGACAGCTGTCAAACTCAAAACCCGCGCGAAACACACGCTCGGATACTTGCCGAGACCAGACCGCAATTTAGTATGCTGTTCGGATACATTATACAACATCTTTCCCTTTTACATATAAGTGAACAACAATATTAATAATACTAAAAGTAATGTAATGATCACTAACTTATCACCCTTTACATCTCTTCAAATGCAAAACTAATCTTACATTAGCATACATACTAAGCTTACATAATAAGAGGTTAACTATTAACTAGTATTATTAAATAACAATCCATACAACTATGTTGTTTTATTTTTCATACTAAACTCAGTTACATAGTCCTTTAAATAATCTGGTCTTCTTACAAGTCTTTCAGAACGTCTATTTCCCTGCTCTGCTATATGACTGCTGTTCGAGTCAGGTCCTGATGTCTCCAGAACATCGACCTCTCTTTCTGAAGGACTTGTAGGAGTCAGTTGAGAATACTCATTACATCCTGGTTCATACTTATCAAAATTCTGACATGTTTGATCCACTGCTGAAATATTTTGAGGAACCCAGTTTAAATGCTTTCTATTACGTCTGAACATACCTCTATCTGTTATAACAATATATGAACGAGGTTCTGTACCAATCTTAGTTACAATGCCATAAGTTTTTAAATCTACTATCCATACTTTGTCCTTAACATTGAGGCTTCGTAATTTACCTGCTCTGTGCCTCCCATTGTAGTAGTCTGCTTCTTTATTTTTCCTTTCTATATTTTTATTTATAAATGTCTGTCCACTTATTACTTGTTTATCCAATACTTTAGGTAACATTGGGAGATTTTCTCGTAATTTTCGATTAAACATCAGTTTAGCCGGGCTATAGCCACACACAGATGGTGTGTTCCTATAGATTAGTAATGCCATGTAAATATCCTCATTTTTCTCCAGTAGAGATTTGGCTATCTTTACTCCTGATTCCGCTAATCCGTTGCTTTGTGAATAGTATGGACTACTAGTAACAGATTTAAATCCATAGGATTTTGCAAAAGCATTAAATTTAGACTTAAATTGTGTACCACAATCTGACCTTACAACTTCAGGGATACCGTACCTGGAAAACATTTGTTTACAATGCAGTATTACAGTATCTTCTAAAAGATCTTTTAATTGTGTAAATTCTAAAAATCTTGAAAAGTAATCCATCATGACTAGATACCATTTGTCTCCATATTTGAAATGGTCTATACCTACTTTCTGCCAAGGTCTGCCAGGTACGGGATCTATTACCATTTCTTCTGTTGTATTTTTATGCATCTGTATGCACTTTAAACACGTCTTTACCTTTTCCTCAATCTGCTTAGACAAACCTATCCACCAAACAGATTGTTTTGCACGTTCCCTACATCTCGTAATTCCTAGGTGACCTTCATGTATTCTATTTAAAATAGTTGTTTGCATACTGATTGGTATAATAATCCTACAATCATATAGAAGCAAATTCGATTCAATTGACAAGTGATGTCTGTACTGATAATAGTTTTTAAGATCACCTAACCTATTTTTGCTCGGCCAGCCCTGAACAGTATATTCTTTTAGTTTCGTGCAGATTATGTCCTTATTTTGCTCCTCTATAATTGCTCTAAAATCTGATTCCATTGAAACAGTTTCACTACTACACATTTTTAAATTAAATTCTTGGTCTTGATTGCTCACATCTTTTTCAATTAGTAAAGATTGTCTGGATAAGGTGTCAGCCACCGTTAAGTCTTTCCCCGGTGTATATTTTACCTCATAATCAAACCTCATCAATCTGAGTCGAAACCTTAACAACCTTGGACTGAGGTTGTCTAAAGGTTTCGTCTGCAGAATTTGCAGTAAAGGCTTATGGTCAGTTTCCAACTGTATGTGAATACCTACTACATAATCATGAGATTTCTCCACTGCCCAGACCAAAGCAAGACATTCCTTTTCTATCTGGGCGTAATTTTTTTCCGTGTCTGAAAGAGTTCTACTAGCATAAGCCACTACACCCCTGTGCCCATTATCATCCTCCTGCATTAGTGCGGCTCCTTGCCCATAAGAACTGCTATCTGCTGTAATATATATTTTTCCCCTAGGGTTGTAGTGTGCCAATATTGGAGCTAGCATTAATTTCTCTTTGATATGCTGAAAAGCTGTCCTTTGAGCCGGACCCCAGAAAAACATATGATCATCTTTTAGCAACATATGTAGCGGTGCTAAAATATGTGATTTATTGGGAATAAATCTACCTGCAAAATTGACCATCCCAAGAAACTGTAATAACTCTTTTTTGTTAGTAGGTGCCCTAAATTCACTAATGACTTTAACTCTATTAGGATCCACTTTAATTCCATGTTCATTAATAATATGACCCAAATAAGAAATTTTTCACACATTTACTTTTGTTAATAGTAATTCCTTCCCTAGTGAGCCTTGCAAGTACTTCCCTAAGTAATTTATCATGTTGTTCCCTACTAGGTGCATAAATTAGTTTACATCCATATGTATGGCTACTGTAATGTCCTTGAATAACCCTGAGAATTTCATGCTAAAATAATCAGGTGAGCAGTTCAACCCAAATGGTAAACGGTTGTACACATATCTTCCAAAAGGTGTAATTATTGTAGTTAACAATTTGGATTCTTCATCCAACTTTATCTGATGAAACCCAGAAGTAGCGTCAATCTTAGAAAAATATTTAGCTCCCTGCAATCTAGCCAATGTATTTTCTACCTTAGGAATGGGATAAATTGGACGTAAAATAGGCTCTGCAGCCTAGCCTCAACCAACTGCGGGTCACAAATTATCTTCTTAGCACGTTTTTCAACCGAATCCAAAGCCGCTAGTTGATATTTGGCTGATCCATCCCAGAGGTGGCAGCAGTACTCCATGCAGGATCGGACTTGTGCTTGATATAACTGAAGCAACTGCTTTGATGTAAAGTACCGCCTAACCTTCGAGAGGACACCAAGCTTTTTTGCTGCAGTCTTAGCCTTGGATTCGATGTACGGACCGAAGTTGAGATTTGCAGATAGCTTAACGCCATGAAGCTGTAGGTTGTCGGTAATTTCCACAGGAACATCCCGAAAAGTTGGAGTTAAATGGAATGGACTCCTTTTGGCGGAAAACAAACACGCCTGTGTTTTGGTTGCGTTGAACGCCACCAGATTGGCATCACCCCAATCAGAGACTGCCTTGAGAGCTTTGTCCAAACGATCAACCATAGCCTCTCGACAAGACTGAATATCGTCCCTGCTGGCTTTTGCCTCTGACAGATATCTATCCGTTACTGTGCTGTCGTCTGCGTACCCAAAGGTACCTGGTACAAGCAGATTGTTAATATGCAGCAAGAATAAAGTCGCGGACAGTACTGATCCCTGAGGAACTCCCGCGTCGATAGCCTGAAGATTAGACGAGTAGCCATCGATAACTACACGGATAGAACGTCCACTCAGAAAATCCGACATCCAGGTGCAAAAGCCAGTAGGAATACCAAATGAAGGAAGCCTGCTTAAAAGGCCCGCATGCCAAACTCTGTCAAAGGCCTTGGAGATATCAAGAGACACAGCAAGGGCCTCGCCGTGTCTCTCAATGGCCTCACTCCATAATTGTGTGGCATACACCAGAAGGTCCCCAGTAGACCGACCACGGAATCCGTATTGATAATCGCTGAGGAGATCGTTACCTTCAAGATGTACAAGGAGTTTGTTATTCAGTGCACGTTCCATAATCTTACAGAGTATGGAAGTGACCGAAATAGGGCGGTAGTTGGCAGGGTCGGCGCGGCTGCCTTTTTTGGGCACGGGCTGCACATTGGCAAGCTTCCACGACTTGGGTAGAATACCAGTCTCAAGTGAGAGGCGATACAGGCGCGTAAGTACAGGAGACAACTCAGGGGCACAACTACGCAGGACTATTGCCGGTATACCATCAGGTCCACTAGCCTTGTTCACGTCCAGACACCGCAGGATTTTTAAAATTTCTCTCTGATGTATTCGTACCTCTGCCATAACGCAGTCAGCACGGGGTGAGGTAGGTGGTGTTTTTCCTGCAGTATCCAAACGCGAATTCGCCGCGAAAAGAGAAGCAAGCAAATTCGCTTTCTCTTCAGCAGCATGGGCCAATGTTCCGTCTGGCTTCAGCAACGGTGGCAACGAAGATTGGCTGAAATTAGATTCGACCGCTTTTGCCAAAGACCAAAACGCCTTACTCCCAGGAGGGTAAGAGGCCAGTTTGGCGCCAATCCGGCTTATGTGGTCGAATCGAGCCCTGCGTAGTGTCCTTTTGCAAGACTTGGCGGCGAGGTTAAAGGCTCTCTTCAGTTTGCGAGTATCCGGAGACATATGCGCTCGAGCCTCAGCCCAGGCAGAGTATGCTGCCCGCTTCAACACTTCAGCGCGACTGCACTCAGCACTAAACCATGGACGAGACCTGCCGTTCATCGCTACGTCAGAATACGGAATAAAGTACTCCATACCCTGACGCATAACCGCGGTAACTGCTTCAGCACAATTCGACGGATCGCCCGAAGAGAAGCATGCCTCCCGCCAAGGATAGGACGAAAAGAAGTGACGCATCTCATCCCAATCTGCTGACTTGTATCGCCACACCCGTCGGGGGTTGCATGGGGTTTGCTCGGGTGGGGAATAAACGGATACAGATTTCACCAGACAGTGATTGGATGTACCCAGCGGTGCAGAAACCGATACTGAGTGCCTGTCCGGATCTGTTGTCAGCAGAAGGTCTAAGCAATTGGCGGTATGGGAGTCAACATCAGGTATCCTCGTGGCACAGTTTACCAGCTCTAAACCTAGATTCCTAGACCTAGACCTAGATCGTTGACCTAGATTCTAGGTCAACGAGAAGTACCCAATGGGTATGGAGCATAAACGGCAAAAGTGGTAAACAGGTTTTCATTTTATTTCGAAAAGTTCTGTTTAGAACAACGTTGCCTCCTGACACAAGTAAACCTTTACTTAAAAGGAGACCCTTACAACGTATAAAATTGTGATTGTAAATTTAGTCGATGGAATAATTTTTTTTTTATTTTTTTATTTTTATTTCGAAAGGTACACAAGATAACAAATACAGAAAGTACAGATAATGTGTAAGCCAGTAAGTGAGGTCACCAGAGTGGACACCGCATTGGTAATACCCTAGTCTTGCTAATGCCAATCCATAGGCAGTGGTGACCACGCACCATCAGGGGCCTAATTCTTGCTATGTAACATCACGAATAATTCGAAATGTTTTTCTAGCCACATATCTCCATAAATAATGACATTGAAATGTCTATTACAGCAAAAAATATTCTTTCAACTATCTTCGACAGTCGTATATTGTCGAAGATCAAATTCAGTAACGTTTTGATACAGTTTTTTGGCTAGATAAAATGTCAAATTTGAGATGTCACAGCGCGAGAATAGCCTTCCTGGTGGGCGCTTGTCTGCGTGCGACGTCTCTCAGCTGCACGGTCGGCGGTCGCTCCAAACAACAATATATTAGGTCCGGTCGCTTACAGAGCTTGGCTCTTACGCCGCTAGGGATGGGGGCTGAAAATGTCGATGTCGATGTTTTTATTTCGAGTTTATGGTGCGATTTATGAAGACCAGATTGACATGTAATATACAACTTTACAGACTAGCACCTAGACTGCACCATATCTTGCCAAGCAGCCTGTCGCAATTGGTGGATGAACGGAATGAATTAAAAAATACAAGTTCGCTTAAAAATAAGCTAAAACAGTATCTACTTGATAAAAATCAGTTGGAAATGGATGAACTATGGAAAAAGATATCTATAGGTAATTAATAGTATGGTATGCCGTATAATATAGTTGTTTATATTCTTATATTTATGTTTTATATATATACCCACCAATATATATTTTATAAGCATGTTAGTGTAGCTTCATAATATATTATAATTATATATACCTAAAGATAGGTATGGGGATTTGGACTGATTTTTGTTTATTAAAAATAATAAAGGGTTTCTGTTGGTTTGTTACTCTGTTACATTTAGTTACATGAGCCTATCTTTTATATTAACTTTGTTATTATCTTACCTTAGCGTCAACTCAATAGTAAACACCTACCTACTACATACACAGAGACAGAGCTCAGAAGCAAACATTGACGTGTAGACCAACTGACATCCAATTATGTCTTAATGGAATAGTTAGCCCTAGCACAGGCCCTGGCCTATTTGGGCTGCTATGTTCAAATACCTTATTTAAATTTGGCTTATACGGTTCTTAGTCACATGCTTAGACTCGAGGTATAAAATGTGTTATTACGTGTTGAGAAAATAATAATAATAAATAAATAAATAAATAACATACAAAATTTATATTTTATATAATACATTAAAAAATCACCCTATATCATTACGTATGTATGAAATAATAACTGTATGTCGCTGATGAATAATTTTGGTGAAGCCAAAGATTGAATCCATGGAAGTAAACATTTGAACTTGAATTCTGTGCAAATATTTTTGTTCGATACCCGCATTTCGTACCAATTATTAAGCTAAGATCTATAGTGTATAGTTTTTGGCGAGTTAGAGTTATCTAAAGGGCACCACACATTAACAGTGCGCCTGCAGTTTCTGGTTGTATCTGGCGGTCTGTCGTCCTAGGCCAATAACGTCTACACACTATAGCGATTATTGCCTGCCGGCAATGGCCTGCTCCGACGTCTGCGACTACACACTAGCAGTTGCAAGTCGGCAGCTTTTGTAAAACTGAAGGCGCTCGACTGACGGTAGACAAGCCGCCGGCCGTCTACCTCCTAATGTGTGTTTATTTGGCCCCAAGGACTGTCCGGCCGATATCTGTCAAGCGGCCACACACTCTCAGTTCGTGTTAGTCGCCAGTCCGAACTGACGATTAACTGACAGACTGATATCGTCCGGCGAACTGATAATCTGTGGGGCCCATTAAGGATTTTCATACTCACATTGCTCGAGGATAAGCTAATATTGTCCCGCTACCCGCTAAATATATTTAATTTTCTTTAACTATATTTCATGCAGTTTCTAGCTTATTTACGCTACTTATTCCATTACAATAAATAAGTTATGATTCTGTCACCTTCCTGCGGATATATCTAAAAATACTTGCTAAGTAGCACACTTTGGAACCGTACTATAGCAAATGCTCTGAGAATGGTTCGAAGAAAGTTCTTGATTTTAAAACTAGAAAACCGAAAAACACTATTGGCACAAGAATCTGGAGTATGATTCTCTATGAAAGATCCTTGATCGCAATGATTAAATTTAGGATGTTCTGATGATAACAATATTTTAATTGAAATTGCACATTGCTGGGCAATCTGGCCAGGATCTGTAACGTTTCATCGTTGCATCGATGTTGTCTTAGGAAATAACATTACAGTGGGATTTGAATCTGCATTCTAACGTTATAGGCTGGACGAATTGTTGGCAAACACGGCTTTAAAAAAATAATAATAAGCCATGACAAAAACGAGCAACTACCGTTCGTTGTCGACACTTTACCATCCCTATTCCGTGGGAAGGTTTACGTCCGCCAGCGAATTTAAACGTTGAAAAGAAGTGTTTATTTCACACTGAAATATATTTTGCTGCAGGTTCATGTCTTTAGGTACTGTTTGTAGCTATCTGCCAGTTATGTACCTATGTACGTACCGATACGGTGTATCTGTAATGCAGGGTATCTATAATCTGGAAATCCTTAATTATTGGATATTATTTTCGGGATTATATTAACTAAGTAATGGAGCGTCGGTGGCCTAGTGGTAAGAAGTCCCGGGTTCGAATCCTACTGTCGCCATGTACCAATAATTATTTTCTGAGTTATGTACACTAACCGATTTGAGGTTCAATACTAATCGATCTTCTTCCATTGCGTTATGAAACCTACACATTTCACGCAACTGAATGCGTAACCATGATTCAATCTGCCCCTGGTAAGATAGTTCAACTCAGTTGTGCGCGCGGCGCTATGTGTGCGTGCGCTTGTAAATATACAGCTTTCATTTATGTGGCAGTGACGCGGCAGTCGTCGTCCGAGCAAGACGTGTTGTTATCGCTATTTCTTACGGGTACAGTCGTTAACAAAAATGTCTAGTTCTTCACGAAGAAAATGTTTAAGGATTCAGGTAAATATTTGTTAATTTTGAATTTAGATATAAAAGATATTTATAATAATTCTATATACGAAAAAATATATCCTTGTTGACGTTAACGTATTATTGTTTTAGACTCGTGAAACCATTGCTAAGGTATACGAATTTCTGAAAAAAGATACGAGAGATATATTGCAACTAGTAAGTAATCCAGTTTGCAGTGCAAGTCCAATTTTAATATCGAAATTAAGTGGACATTTAAACAGCGTACGGAAAAGAACAGCAATGGCAGTGGGGGTATCAGAGAGAACAATAACTAATAAATTAGCTGAAGGAAAAGAATCTGACTCTAAATTTAAATCTCCGCATAAAGACCGCAAAAAACGTTCAAAGAAGTTAGAATTAGACAACTTTAACGTTGATGTTATACGTTCAACTATTCAAAATTACCATTTAGAACATCACGAGTTACCTACATTGCTAAAGTTGAAAAGAATATTTCAAGAGAAACTTAATTATGATGGAAGTATTTCGACTCTGCGTACAGCTTTGTTAAAGTTGGGATAGAAATGGCGAAAAACTGTGGATAACAGACGTGTTATTATAGAGCGACATGACATCCAAAAACTAAGATTTCCTTACCTAAAAAATTTACTCAGATACCGTCAAGAAAATCGTTGTATCGTATATACAGATGAGAGCTATATCTTAACTAATCATGTGCAAAACAAAGGATGGGGTAATAAAGATGGACCACCTCTAAAGAGAAACCTGTCGAAAGGACAAATAATTATTATTGTGCATGCTGGTTCAGAACAAGGTTTCGTACCTAACGCACTATTGACATACAAAGCAAATAGTGTTTCCGGTGATTACCACTCTAACATGAATGCAGAAAAGTATGAAAAGTGGCTAAAAGAACGTCTAATACCGAATCTTCCACCTAACTCTGTGGTTGTGCTTGATAATGCCTCATACCATAATGTTCAAAATGACAGAGCTCCAAATTCCAATTCCAAAAAAATTTAAATGGAGAGATGGCTGACTGAAAAAAATATAGCTTTTAATTTAGATATGAAAAAAATTGAACTGTATGATTTGATTAAAAAAGATAAAGAAAACCATGTTTGTTATAAGATTGATGACATACTTCAGCCATATGGCATAAAAGTTCTTCGACTGCCACCATATCATCCTGAACTAAACCCCATAGAAAAAGTGTGGGGAATTTTAAAAAATTATATTGCTTCGCGTAATGTCGACCAAAATGTGACGGGAATAATGAAACTAATAAATGAACGTTTAAGTCAAATTGATGAAGGGATGTTTGGTAATACTTGTCGACATGTACAAAAGAAAGAAGAAGAATACTATCGACATTTTGACTTGGAGGCAGAATTCATAATTAACCTTGGTGACAGCAGCGAATCCGAAAATTCATCATTTGATTTTTCAAGTAGCGATTCAGAATAATATGTTCAATACATAAACATTAAATTACCAAATTATTGTTTTTTTTAAGAACCCGTATATTATCAAACACAGCAAGTTACAAAGACCTTAAAAACCGAGTTATTCCTTTTTGTTTCAAATTTGTTTAAATAACTGTATCTGTATTTTGTACCCGACTGTACCTCTTGTCACGCACACAAAGTCACTGTATATGTACGAGGTTTACCCACACATAGGGCCGCGCGCACAACTGTGTTGAAATATCTGTAGCAGGGTCACATAGGTCAGATGGCAGTCGCTCCACTGTAATTTCCTGATCTGCCAAATATTGGATCATGGTCAAGGCGGACCCCGGGCCTTCACACGCGAGAGCACAACCGGGACATTAACGCAAAGATGATTATAGGTATTATCCAAGTTGGCAGGTTTGAGGTCGTAATGTTCTTTTTTTTTGGATTGGCAGTGGGATTCAAACCCGGTACCTCGCTTGCGAGTAGGATACCTTTACCACTAGGCCACCGACACACTGATGTTCTACTCCTAAATGTTGTAACAAAATCAAGACAAAACGTGTTAACTTCAGTAATAATTATTAAATGATTCACAGCAGAACGTATTTTCCTTTATTGCATTGCTATATCTTTCCAAATAAAATCTCTACTGTCAGTGCAATTTGAACTATAACACAAACGAATAAGCGCCAGAATCCTGTGACCTAAATTGATAGTCGATTCGCGTGAATTGCAAAAAGTGCAAGGGATTTTGTGCATACGAATGTCGACTAAATTTTCAAGCAGTAGAGTTTATAATGCTTTGCTCTGAGAGACCATTTAAGGGGGAGTCGATCGTCGCTGTAATGGCACAGTTTATAAGTTAATAAGCAGGTCGCGCTTTGGCATTCATTGTACACTATTAAGCTTCTTAGAAAATGTTACTTCAAACAGATTATTTTCATCAATATTGTTATTGTATTATAATTTTTTAATTAATTTTCTTTTCAGTATAAAAGGAGATATATGAAAAGAGCTGTGGATATTCGCGAGGCTAGGGAGTTGTGTCAGGACAAAGCAAAGTGGCGGTCCATAGTCTTTGCCTACCCCACCTGTGGAACACAGGCGTGAGCTTTATGTATGTATGTATGCTCTTTTCACCCTTAACTTTTTTACAAAGTCACTTTACTGGCAGTAAAGACTAGAAAGAAAAAATAGAAATCGACGCTATTGAATAGTTTATTAAAAAAGTTATAATTTTTTTTTTTGGATTAGAATAGCTAGGCATTTGTCCGCCATTTCACCTTTCGGTAAGTTACGATGCGGCCGAAGATGGAGCATTCCTGTTTAAGAACAGCCTATTCACTCTAGCCTTGAAGGCGTCCAGATTATAATGATCAGGGAACACATTCGCATTCTTACGATTTCGGACAAATCCGTAGTTTCTGCTACTTAGAAACATAAACCCCGTCGGTCTACAATAACCAAGTTAAACTAACAGAGTCCGTTACTGGCATGAAATTGCCCCAACCGCGATAACGAGGGGGCGTTTGCAACCCCTAACGCCGCATGATAAATGCACTGGCCGGGGATCCGCTTTTTAATGCCCCTAATTCATGTTTTCGCACCGCTTTTGTTTTAAGCCGTCATTTGTTTTTTGGTCGTTCTGTTTCTTTTGTTTTTTTTTTGTGGCAAGGCAAGCGGGCCAGAGGGGCTATTCTCTATCTCAGTGGATAACAGAATTTGACATAAAAAATATATTACACTACTCTAATTTGGTAGACGCTATTGTCAGTGGCCTACGTAGGTGACGCAGTGTAGAATTATTTAATGTCAAATTCAATTGCCCTGCTGATACAAAAGAAGTGGTCACCGCTGCCTGTAAACATTGGCAACAACATACTGTGCGCGCTCGGGTTCATGTCCATCTTGCACGATCGCTTAAATAGTTCCGAGTAGCAATTATTGGTCGGGTGACCCAGATATCACTGGATGGATGAAGTTCTGAAAGACCTGCACGCACTGGGCATCCTCGATTGGCAGGAGATGGCGCAGGATAGGAAGAGGTGGCGATCTCTGGTGTCGGAGGCCAAGATCCCCTTTGGGTCGCTGAGCCTGCGCAGTAAGTTAGTAAGTAAGCAATGACTGAAGGCTCGATACATCGCCATCTCACTCGGTTGCAGTTTGAGTGAGATGGCGATATATAATCCGTTTGAGTTAGAAGGTCGAGCCTGATGGACATGAAGTCGCATGCGCACCGTAGGTGTATCAATCACTATGACGACACCGAAAATTCATGACTGCCTGTATCTAATTCACTGTTGGACATGAGTACACAACAGATGTCTCAGATTTGTTGTAGGGAGATATTAAAAAAATAATCTTCATTATTATATTAAGGCTTTTAGTCCCGGTTGCGCTCTCGCGTGCGGCACGGCGTCAGCCTTGACCATGATCCAGGATTTGGCAGGTCAGGTAATTACAGTGAAGCGCCTGCCATCCGACTTTTGTGAGACTGGGGAATGGATCATGTTAACACATTCGCCTAACTGTGCAGGTTTTATCACCGTCCGTTGCCAATAAGGACAGCGCCTGATTTGTGGTAGGAACATAATCGATATCTGGTGCCAAGATATCGCTCTTGGCGCGAACTCCAAGGGGATTGATAATTGATATACAGTACTGACCATGTTCAGGATTTCAGAGTTACAAAAATATGAAAATCTTGCTTACGCCGAGGACGGGCGCTGCGGGCGCGCCCAACACGCAGCATACTGACCGCGCGTTATAACTAATAAGATATCTATGACTTATCTATTCTACATATTTACACATAGTACATAGTCCTTACAGAATACCACTCTTGGTAATCTAAGAAGGCAACACCAATTATAACTATTTAACTAAGAGTCAATTACCACTCTATTATCACTCTTTTGATAAAAGTTTTTATAGAATACCCAAGTCGACTCAATGGTAATGGAGTAGGGATTGGGTCTCAATTGAATATAAATAGCATGTGAGTTAAATAAAGTTAGCAGACTTGGGCCCCAGGTCTACCTGCTTGTTTCTCTCTCATTATCTTGGCGTTAATATCCCGGTTGTGGTCTCGCGCACGACCATGATCTAGGATTTGGCAGATTAGATAATTGGAGCGACTGCTATCTGAACTCTGTGACCCTGCTACCAGGGGAACCTGACCAGATTGAATCATGGTTACACTTTCAGATGTGCAGGCTTCATCACGATGTTTTCCCGCACCGTAAGAGCATCGGTTAGTATTTAACTAATGTACATAGCTCAGAAAAGAGTAATTGGTACATGGCCGCTGTGGGAATCGAACCCGGTATTCGAGAGGTACCTCTCGCTAGTACAGTGGTACTAGCGAGAGGTACCTCTGCGAGTACAGTGGTACAAAAAACGTAACCCAAATCAAATCATTTACCGCCATTTAGCCCGGGTCCCCTTAAGCTTCGCTTAACTGAAACTGTTCCCAGATTAGAGCTAAAAGCTCTCTTACTTAAACTAATGCCATTAACGGGACAAAGACAGCAGCAGTTCGTTTGAAAGAGATGGGTAGAACAGTAACTGATACTAACCCAAATACAATAAATAAATAATCATAATTTCAGACCAAATTACTATTATACAGAGCATAGTGTTTGGCCATGTAGTGTCCGGCAGAGTAGAACAGCACCAACGCCTTACACTCTTGATTCAAAACATCTCGATTCTCCGTAGGTTGGAAAATGAAGAGCAGCGTTTTCCATTGTTATATTTAAAACACTGCGGATCTTCAAACCGCCTGCCAAGCGTGGAGATTATGGCAATAACTTATTACCCTTTCGTGGGAGGGGCCCTAAGTCCTGCAGTGGAATGTTATGGGCTGTGATGATGATGAGTGTTTGGTACTACATTAGTAACAATTTAAACATTAGAAACAATGAAATAGATAGAGCTTTCTG
Source organism: Blastobasis adustella (assembly GCA_907269095.1). NCBI lineage: Eukaryota > Metazoa > Arthropoda > Insecta > Lepidoptera > Blastobasidae > Blastobasis > Blastobasis adustella. Next base: position 14,030,644 of record OU026137.1, read on the forward strand.
GTATCAATATTCTTTCAGTTTGCCCTGGAACACATTCACTACAGATATTATCAGGTTTGTAACCGCGGTTAGTATTGTTTTTACCACGATATTTTGACGCAGTAGCATGCGTCATGGTCTTGAGTAGATCCTACTCTTACTACGAACCGTGGTGACAATCCCGATAATATGTAGTGAAAGTGTAGTGAATAACCACGAAGGTCTTATAACCTATAACAGGGAACAGACAGACAGAACGAGGGGGACAAAAGATCGCCATCCATATATGGTAGTAGACATCCCACCATCTCGTACTCAGAGGTTCGCATCCACTTTGAATTTTCTTTAAGAAAAATCAAAGTGGTACGGTATGCTCTCTGTACATCTACGAAATGGTGATGTATACGAAGGAAAACCTAGGTTCGTTTACACGTGTAACCGACACACGGATGAATACGCGCAACGTTCGTCGGCTTGTGGCTGTGCTCACGCTACTGGCGCTGGTCACCAAGGACCCTGTTGTGATGGAACTGAAACTGTACAACAAACTCCCCGATGACATTTAAGAAATAACGAGTGTGCAGTTCCAGTCACGACTCAAAATTATATAAACGGACAATACTTTCAAACTAAGAAATGATAATGATAAAGGACTCTCCCGATAAGTAAAACCTTGGGGTCTTCAAATCAAGAGTGAATAGGTATCTTCTAGGCACGCATGCTACAACTTCGAGCTCATCGTCGCTTTCCATCAGGTGAGTTGTTTATTTAATTCAAATAAATTCAAAATATTTATTTCGGACATAGGTCCGTTATTGATTTTGTTAATAAATTATATTATATTGTATTCAATGGTATTTTAAATGATTGACACTTACAGTCTGATTCTTTTAGGGTGGTCCCCAATATACCTGACACGACACGCGCCGTTCAGTTTTAATTGTACGACATCCCCACTTGTCCGATCAAATAGTATTATACGGGATCAAAGATGAGTACCGCGATATTGGTGCTTTAGTTATTAGTTGCTTACATGCCCTTTGCAGAGGGTCTTGAGTTTTTATTAAGTCTGTCTGTTGGAGAATTGCTTTGCCTTATTAAATGGCCAACTTTATGAAATTGAAGTCTTTGGTTTATTTTTATTTATGTACTTACGAGCCGACTGAACCCATGATCCAATCTGGTCAGGTTCCACTGGTAGCAAGGTCACGGAGGTCAAGTGGTAGTCGCTCCATTGTAATTATCTGATCTGCCATATCCTGGATAATTTCCAAGGCGGACCCCGGACCCTCGTGCGCAAGAGCACAACCGGTACATTAACGCCGTGATGATGTATAAGCATGTATTATACACTAGATGTGCCCGCGAATTCGTTCGCGTGAACTATAAGATGTTTGGTGTGTCTATCATTAGACAACACTGTGGTCTGGTGAGGTACTCTTATAAAAGAAGGAGCTTTTTTACTTTGGATTGGAAAGTTTCGTCGCGGTTCGCACAATTAATGTTGAAGCAAAGTAGTAGTCTTTATAATTTCGAGTGTCATCATTATATCAGCCAGAAGAAGTCCACTGCTGGGCATAAGACTCCTATAGAGATCTCCACAAAGACCGGTCCATTAATTAATTAATTTTTTTAACACTAATTTCGAGTGTAAAACAGTGTAATTTCGCCGAGGCTCTCCTCGTTTGGTAGTGGGATGAAGGAGTATTAGAATGGGTATTAGATTGAGCAGTTTTCAGGAAGAAATTCTCTAAATTATAGTGAAAACCGCATAAAAATCCGTTGTTGAAGGAGTTAGCGGATATACAGACAGACAGATGCGAAAATCCAGATTAACACAGACCTTGATAGGTATTGGTTTTTAAATCGCATGTACAAAATATCATTGGCTTTGATTAGTTCATATTGAAATTATGTTCAAATTTTGTTTGTATGGAGCGTGCTCGGGGGACACTCCTCTTAATCAAATCATCAATATAAATGCGCTTAAGCATCACAGATTTTGATATTTACCATTCGCTAACGTAAAATCTACCTTAAACGTACGAAAACCGTAACCTGCTACGTAGGTATCTGAAACAAAGCCTGCCACCCCATCCCAAACTGCCACCCTGCTACCCCCACCCAGTGATGCAGCCCTGGTCCAGCGGCAGCATTCTAGCAAGACCGATATAACCAAAGTTAAGCACCGCACGCTGTGTCGGGAACTGGATGGGTGACCGTTTCGTAATTCGAGGCGAATCCAACTCGAGCTGGCCACACGTTAGATATGCTTCTAATACCTTTTACCAAGCGAGGTTGCCCAAGGTCAAATTGGCCGCGAACTGTGCGGTTCCAAAGGAACTTTCTCCCACGCACACTAAGGTTGTGGAATGAACTATCTGGAGACGTTTTCCCTGGATAGTACAACATGGAGTTCTTAAAGAAAGGGGTGAAAAGGATTTTACGGGATCGGTAACGCGTGGGTGATGCCCCTGATATTGCAAACGTCCATAGGTTGCGGTGACTGCTTACCATCAGGCAGGCCGTAAGCTTGTTTGCCACCTTAGTATAAAAAAAAAAGGTCTTCCGCTGGCGACCCTCATATTGGTTGAACGGTCCTGCGAGCCTAACCTAACCTAACCCGACAGGCACCCCGTGACGATGTATATGAACATCGGTAGTTGCTACGTGTCTGAAACAGAGGCTCCCCCACCCAAATGCCACCCTACCACCCAGACCCACCCAGTCCCACCCAATGCAATAGGGTAGCCCACGCCGCATAGCCTGCGAGGGGAATTCCAACAATTTTCCAATTAATTCGTGGAAATTCAAAGCGCCTGCCAACTATGGAGGCTGTAAAGCTACAATTTCCATTTTGCTTTGTATTTCATTTTCGTGTTAGGTTAAAATTTGGTCTACTCGCATCCGGTGTTTTTTCGTTTCGCCTTTTCGACTCTGTTATTTCTAATTATTTAAATAGACCTCTAAATTATTTAAATAGGAAATATAACTATAATACATTACTACAGTAAGTAACAGTACTATTACGACAATAAAATAATATTAAAAGAAAAACAACAACGAGATCTCCAGAAGCAACACTCGAGAAGACAATAAAATGCCAACATGGCCGCCGGTTTTATTAAAATAAAAATCCTTTGTGCCGCATTCAGCCTTCACTCCAGCCGGCTGTTATTTAAAGTAGGTATTTCTAAATTGCATTCCTTCTGGCCAACCAAGGGGAAGGGGGAGGGAGGGAGTCTCGAGAGCCTTATAATTGTATGCTCGGTATGTTACTATAGCAACTCCTTATACGAATGTCTACGCGGACCGTATCAGGACCAAATGTGGCATGATTAATATTCACAAGGGACTACAAACGAACGAAGCTGTAGCTTTTAATGTAAATTAGGATTTTGGACGGTTCAAAATTCAGAGCCCATTCGAAGCCTTTTTAAATTGATATTTGAATTGTTTCTTTAGGTGACTGGATTCTGTTAAAGATGAGGACTAAGGTGTATGTCTGAATATGCGTTATCTATTTCTGCCGCCAAGCAACAATGCTGTGTTTCAGTTAGAGGATAAGACAATGCAATTATGATATAGAGATATGACTTAATTTTCACAGTAACAAAGTAAAATGGTTGTGTTATTAGTGACATAACGAAACGTCGGCGCCGGATAAGGGGCATTGCTACTCTTTATCGAGCAATGGACTGTTATTAACTGTGATGCATAGAAGTGGACAACTTTAGGTTGATGATGATTATCACGGCGAAACGTTGATGGTCAGGCGACAGATATCGCTGTCCATTCTGAGCAATGACAATTTTATTTAACGCATGTAGGTACTATTGATATTCAATTTAGACTTAATTGCGATTGAGATCAATTGAGTATTCCCAGATAGAGCCGTAATAGAATCGTAATTGAATCTCAGTTGAATAGTTATTACGCCTCTAAAATTTATCAAAAGAGTGATTCACAATCGAGTTACAATCAGACTAGGAAATAGTCCAATAGCAGTTAATTGGGATGTCAATTAAAAACCATTGGTTTTAAATTTGTATTTGATGAGTACAATACCAAAAATGTGCCAAACTTCCTATTGAGATTCAATTGAGCCATTCATAAATTAGCAGGTTTGGGATACCCAGCTCGTTTCTCACTATACTTGTAGATGAACTAAAAACCAAAATTGCAATCTCGGAAAAAAATTTCAAGGTGCTACAAAACGGCAAAAGATTCTCGTCGGCAACAAAACCGCGTCGGAACCGATTCTCGGCATTTCCTTTAGCGAAGCATCACTAACACAACTAGCACTAGCACGGTGTCAAGGAAAAAGGCTGGAATCAAATAAAACTCCCATTCCTGTTCCTCGCATTCCTTATTCAACGACGTCCGAAAATTAAAGGCGCCTCTACAAGAGATAGCACTCTCAGCCGTCGACTGAAATATTTCCATCGGACGCGTCGAGTACCCTTATTTACCAACGATGGCGCTACACGTATAGCTCCGACTCACTGCTAGTATTTGTTTTTTCCATTACAAAAGAACGGAACGCCCTGCACGAGATATAGCGATAATATTTCAATATCACGACGTCGAGCCGGCCCCGGTAGCGGCCCAAGTGAATTCCCTGCCTCGCCATTGGTCGACGCAAAACGGTGCCGAATGCGTTCGATATCCAAAACCCAAGAGCGATAGAGACAGCATCACTTCCACTAAACGGAACCGTAGTGAGTTAGACAGAGAGGTGAAGCGGTTTGTTGGCTAGTGAATATTGCATGAGCGCGAAAGACCATATCAATAATACGTGCACGAATGAAATAATAGATTATTCGTTTGTTCAAATCGAACGTAAACAAAATGTAAGCGTCCATTACTGATGCACGCATGTGGGATCCGGCATACGCTTACGGGGCCGTCCGTGTGCTAGAAAGAGACAGGTAGTAGCGCTCGGTTGCCGCCCGCAGTCGCACAATGTGAGCACTATCTGTTTTTGTAGCGGCCGACAGTCGCCAGTCGGTATCCACATTAAACGATCATTTTAAGGGCGAACCAATCAAACTGCAAATTTATACAAATTGATACTAAACGGGTTATATTAATTTTATAACAAAAATTAAGTGTGTAAATAAGTTAGAGCGGAGTCGTAATTTAAACTAATTGAGCTTTAATATTGCGCTAATTGTTTTGTATTTACCCGAAACCGCCCGGGTCTGGACCGGATTTTGTCGGGTTTTTGTGACAATTCGCGCGGGAGTGTCGGGTTTTCGTGTCCGTGGGGGTGTGGTGAGTGGTGGTGTGTGGTGGCGAGTGCAGTGCGACGCGCGATGGCAGCATAGGGCGCGCCCGGCGTTGGCCCGTCGCGGCCATGCTAAACAACCTCACCGCCACAGCTTTGGGAGGTCAGTTCCTTGATTTTTACTAATACTAATATCTGAAGTTCTGTTACCTTCTGTACCAAAAATACATTTATCTCACATGATAAAAATTTTAAGTCAATCGGTAGACAGGTTACCGGGCCATCTGATGGAAAGTGGTCATCGATGCCTAAGGGTATCAGTAACACCAAGGGTGTGACATGTTGATCTGGCAACAAATAGGCAATGCTAGGCCCATAGCTCACATTATAATTTACCGATATTTTATCTGCGGTAGGAAGAGTGCTACCAGAGGGTCCTACCGAGACCATACTTTAAACGATAGGTATATCGTTTAAAGTATGCATTTGTAACTAGGCAAACGATACAAAGTGGAGGATAGTGTCCAATCACTCTATGGTTGGAAAATGCGGCTACCATTTTCTGGTGTACGGGTTTACCTGCCTCTATGAAGTCAATATTAAAATCCATATATGAAAATTCTAACAGCTTTAAAATGTATATCGTTAAAATCTTAAATTTAAATATCATTAACTTTAGAATTCATAATTTTAAAATTTATGACTTTAAAATCCATAATTCAAAATTCGAGATGTATAAAATCCTTATTATTAATTCACTGTCAATTTAAATTGAAACTAATAACGCTCCTGTCCGATTTTGGCACAACAGTAATCAAAACCGAAATCTATTGCCATACCTATAGGTAGGTAGAGTTTTAGCAATCAATAAAAATAATTAAAACAGTGTCTTAAAATCTTTTTATAAAACAGTTGTAACACAACCTAGGTACCCGAAATTACATTAAACTGGGGTAAAGATATTTTATCCGACAGAGACAATTAAAATATCTAGAAACATTTTCTTTCAAAATTTGTTACTTTATAATCATTTAAATAAATGTTTATTTAATGTTTGTTTGTTAAATATTTAAGAGTATAACTCTAACTCTATACTTTATAATAATAATACTTATTATGGATAACCATATACTGTACCACAAGCCCTTTCAACTTAAATCAAGTTGTTAAGATTAAAATTTCAATCGACTTCAGAATTTTGAATAAATCTGTCAAAGCTATTTTAAATAGAGGTTAATATGCTCTAGTCTTCGTTTTTGGATAGTTAAGTAGTTTCAACATCATTTATGAGACTTATAAATGAGAAATATTGTAGTACTTATAGCTGAAATATTGTTACGTCTACAACAATCACAATGTCAACATTGGAAAATCGGTATGCCGAGCTACAATTAAAAGATACAATCTAACTCAACAAAACTTAATTTTGAACCACTTTTATAATTTATAAAGCCACTTCTGTTAGAATATCATGATCATTAGTAGCAATTGGATAGACCAACTTTAAAGTTAAAACCACAATTCAAATTGACAATAATAAAATGCCCTTTCATATGTAACCCATCTGCTTGATCAATCATCACTGACAATAAAAGACATGCGTAGAATAGAATAAGATAAATTCGAAACAGAGATGACTTTCTTTAGCTAGTATTTGAGTGAAAATTCCGCACGAGCTGCTTTGGAAAGAAAGAAAGAACATTTATTTATACAAACAACTCCACAACATAAAAAAAAATATTAGAATTAAAGCTTCAGTTCAATCTTTATAATGCGTACGGCCAAGGAATGGAACGCGTTGCCTGCGGGCGTGTTCCCTGATCATTATAATCTAGACGCCTTCAAGGCCAGAGTGAATAGGCTGTTCCTAGACAGGCATGCTCCATCATCGGCCGCATCGTCACTTACCACCAGGTGAGGTGGCGATCGAATGCCTGGCTAGTCCAATTATTAAAAAAAACGGAGAGTTTATTGTAACTACAAAGGATATAAATTCTGTGAGTATTAAGAAAATATCGTTTTTTAATTATCGATATATTATTGTAAGTCATTGCCAAGACAACAGTTATTGTGTTAATTAAATTAATAGATATACCCTGTTATTACCCTGTAATTAAATTAATAGATTATAACCAAACGTAAGGAAATATATGTATTGTACCTATGGGATTTCAATTTTATGCGATTTAATAAAGGACCCCCGAATTTATGACATAAAGTCGCCTTGTATTATGTTTGATACGTACGTAGTGGTGGTGGTGAGTGGTGTTGTGAGTCATTAACAGGTCAGACTAAGCTAAATATTTATTTATTAGCAATTAAGGAATTAAGAATGCTCGCTTTATGCCTGATGTCAATAATAAATAATAATTTGAGGAGTGTCGGTGGCCGAGTAGTTGAATTGTTCGACTCGTAAGCAAGAGGTACCGAGTTCGAATTCTACAGCTGCCATGTACCAAATGACCCTTTTCTGAGTTATCTCCATTAGTTGAATACTAACCGATGCTCTTATGATGAAGGAAAACATCGTGATAAAGCCTGCACTTTCAATTAATAATGATCCAATCTAGTCAGGCTCCCCTGCTTGCATTTGCACGGAGGTCAAATGGCAGTCGCTCCACTGTAATTACTCGATCCGCCACAAACCTTGGTCATGGTCAAGACGGACCACGGGCCTTCGAGCAAAATGCACAACCGTAAAATTAAAAAAAATTTAATGATAAATACAAATCATTTTTGCACACTAGAAAATACTATACCTTACCTAACTAGCTTAATTTTCTTTTCGAAAGCAGTTAATTGTATTTTTTAAATAAACAAACAAATATTCCGCAACAGACAACAATTATAATACCACAAATCGCATATTGCACTCCAAGGCACTAACAATAGAACAATGCATTCCTGTAAACCACATGCTATGATTTTCCACCCCAGCTTTTCTCACCCCTAATATAAATATCGCATAAAGCCATATTAGATGCGGGGCAGTATTTTAAAAACGAATGAGCGCACCCTGGCAACACTACCGACTCTGACCCCTGTGGTGCGATTATGATCTCTGCCGTGTTCGTATTACTTTCGACTCGTAATTGCCGTTTTAAGTAAGCGACACACGTACGAATTTAAAGTTCGCGGTTTTTAAGTTTGCGAACTTTACCGGCTCTATTTTTTATGAATTTCGTAAATAATTCGAGTCAATATCATCGAAAATCAGTCAGTTTCGTAACGGAAAACTATAAAGTTAATTAAACTTGCACCAAAACTGCACCAGAAACATCACAAAAAAATAATCGACTAGCAGCTCGAGGTTCTGACAGACGCGCGAGCTGAAGCCGCGAGCGAAAATCAAACATGTTGGATCGTCGGCGAACTTACTAGGCCGTTTTTAAGTACGAGTAGTTAGGCTGACACATGAGCGAGCAAAGTCGTCGAGCCATAATTTCGCGACACGTCTGTCAGCCGCTTAAGAGCACCTTAACAAGATATTCGTCAATTCGCCAAATCTAAAGAAAAATGTGTATTCGCACCATGGGTCACTAATTTTGATTTAAAACGCATCAGTATTAGTTAACATAGAATTGTAACTCTGTGTCAGTTAAAACCCATAGAAAATTGATCTGAGACAAATGCCCGTTTTAATTCTATGCCCGAATACTTAGGAATTACTTAAGACGAAAATGAGTTTCACCAACCGCAAGAAAATAACTATCGCCGTTAGGTAACGCTTAAAGTTAGGAAGTGAATTGAGCGCGTTGTTTCCCACAGCAAACTTATTTGACCCGGTGGCCAAAATTTAAACTAAGTGTTACCATTTTGAAATGTCACTTTGTTGTCAAAATAGCGACGCCGTCACCGGTTCAGATAAGTTTGTGGCGTTCTACAGTTTACCAACATTACAACGCGAATCCATACATAAATATTGCCTAGTGGTAGAGGTTAGGCGAAATAGACCAATTGGCTAAGGCCATTCCTAAAGATACTAGTTTCCTACTTAGGTAATTCTAAATTCGAGATTAGTGAAAATGGGTGTAAGTTTATCAACTTACTTGTAAATTGAAGTGAAAAGAAAGTTTTTTATTTTTATTTTTATTTATTTATTTATTTAACGAAAACATAGACTGTCTAAATAGTCAAGCGACTTGGGAAATTATATGATTGATCGAAATCAATAAGTAAGCAAAACTGATCGAATAATAGTGACGTCCGTCTGCATACAACAAGATAGTAGCTAAAATATGGACTTCTTCATTATTCAAAATCAGGTTTATAAATATGCTTGGAGAAATTCACACAGCGCCATCTAGCCCCGAAGTAAGCATAGCTTGTGTCATGGGTGTTAGATAACTGACAAACAACTTATAAACTTTTTTTTAAATACTTGCTTATTATATGTATACTACAACCGAGACCCGTAACAGAAATTTCTCTTTTCAATTTCTGCTCCGCCGGGAATCGAACCCAGGACCTCTATGTGGCATTACCAACTTAATCATTCAGGCCGTCCATACTATTGGTAGGTTGCTACCTTGTTGGTTTCAACCTTCAAACCAAATCGCTTGACTTTTTAGACAGTCTACCGAAAATACTGAGTTACATAGTCGTACCCCTATCAACACTACCGCCTATAAAAATAAACGCGAGCACCTACGAAACTAAGTTTATGCGTTGGGAACAACCCAGGGTTGGCAATGGCCTAATATTTTCAGTTATTTTTTAATATACTGTGTCTTAAACTATTGTAACATAACGTATATGTTTTATCTTGTGAACAATAAATTGTTAAATAAATAATAATAATAAATAATACCTATTTTTTGAAATGGCGTAAATTGACAGTTATGTTATAAAACTCATATAGTTTTAGAAGTAGGTTAGGTACATGAAGTAGATTTAAAGAAGAACCAATTTATTAGGTCACATTTGACATCTGTCGTCATTTCCTTATTTCCACGACATAAAGTTCGTTTTATATTAGCCACTACCGCGCGACCGCAAAAATGAACTTTATGTCGGAGACGCAAGGAAGTGATGACAGCTGTCAAAAGTGATCTGTTAAAGTGGCCTTAGATTAGTTATTGTGATTTATATGTAATAGATTCATGTATTTAATTTGGGCCGCTTCTTCCGGCTTTTCTCGGATGACGGATCCAGCGAGACGGACGCCGTGGACGAACGGCCTTAGGGTATTGCCTATCGTATATTAAAAACCCTAGCTCAGCCCTAGCGGCCTATTAAATCCGGCATGGGCGCGGACAGTTCTGTTTTACGCGACTCAATTCCATTAAACCCGGTTTATGAGTCCGCGTGATCCCTTGATCCGGGCAATACTGGGGCACAGAGCGTGGTAGGGCTAGAACTGACTGAATGAAAAAATAAATAGATTTGGATTTTAGATTTATTTATTATCTCATTTTACAGCCTATGTTTAATTATCAAAGTTATAGTAATTCATATAATTCTATAAAAGAGATCGTCAATTTTTGTCATAATACATTTAAAATATGTATACATTCGGAACAAGCGTACATTTACTTTCATCGTGGAAAGTAAACTAAATAATTAATAATATCAGGAACAATAATAGATAATAATGTCATGAGAATATAATAAAATACAATACAAAATTACAGTGGTAGGTAATTGGTAATGTCAATGTCAAATACAATAATATAAAATAAAATGTCAATAAACAAAATAATACCATAGGTATTTTTTTTATTCTGCGCAAAGACAAACGAGCAGATATTTAGCGCACTATTTACTAATGGCTACACTCACTCTTCCACTATCATAATTTTCAAATTGCGATTGAATTATAATTGGATCGCAATAGAAGCTCAATGGCTGGTATTGTTACTAATAGTTCGATTGCATTGTTATTGCATACCAAAGCGTAGGTATTTTAAAGCTATTGCATAGCTTTTATCGCGGCGACCGAATCATGAAATTCCGTAACGAAAATAAACCTAACACCCCCCACTCCGACCGGCACAGCGGTGCGGCGTTGAAAGCCGTGCATCGTCTAACGTCGTTTCAGTTCGGCAGACTTCGGCACGGTGTTTGTGTGCGTGCGACTAGACGTATGCGTGTAGATTAGGTGCTAACTGCTCATAACTGATTCTATCTCTTTTAGACACAATGCTAGGTGAGACAGCCTCATTTTTCAGACAAAATTTGTTTTCTTATCGGTCACCACGCTCAAAAAGTGTAACTTGAATTAATATCAAAGAAAAAAAAATACTGCATAAATAAAATTAATAAATAATTATAATTTGCATAAGTTTGCATAAGCTTTACCGCGGCAGTCCCCGAGTGCCACACGTATTTTTTTATACTGTCACGAGGTGCCCATCTGCTCGCGAGACTGTTCTACCAGTCGCTTCCCCAACGATGTAAGGAGGAGCCACGCCTAACGAGTGGCGAGCTCGTTGCGGAGCTGAACGTTCGACTAGTCTCAAACTACGCCTTGCTTAACCTTGGTTATCTGTCTCGCAAGCACTCTGCCACTAGAACTACAAGATAGCTGGCGAATCATTCGGTCGATCTGTCAAATGGTTTGAGCTGTGAGCTACGCACTGTTGCGTCAGCTGCGCCAATGTCAGATTCCTTTCAAAAATTGCATAGTACTTCGAGGTCAGAGAGACTGGATGGTTTTTAGGTACACGGTCAGATGGTCCGCCAGGGGCCCAACTTTGCTAATTTTATGTAACATCGTGATGAAAGCTGTTCAGGCGACTGAATGTGTCACCATGATCCAATTTAGTTAGGTTCCCCTGATAGCAGGGCCACGGAGGTCAGATGGCAGTCGCTCCACTGGAATTACCTGATCTACCAAATCCTGGATCGTGGTCAAGGCGGACCCCGAGCCCTTCAGCGAGAGCACAACCGAGACATTAACGCTAAGAATGATGATGATGACATTCATATTCAATTGAAACTAAATTGCGTCGACGTTACGATCGATCATATTTCATATTCTGCAAAAACGTATATCAATAGCATGGTAATAGAGTCGTAATTGTGTTATTTGTGTTGCCTTCTAAAATATAACAAGAGACTGCGGTTTAAGTCCACAATCGAGTTACAATCAGACTAGGAAATAGGTATATGCAGTTCAATGGAATGTCAATAGAAAACTTTTGGCCCGAAATTAGTAGAAGAATACTAAAAACGTGTCATACTGTACTATTCGTAAATTAGTACAGTTAGAGTTCTGATCGAAAGTAGTCACGGCCGGAAACAGATGCAATGCCGGCCTGTGAGGTAGGTGCGTAGGTAGGTACGACTTGTAGTGTAGACATGCCTTTTGAAGATCCCAAATTAAGTCAGTGCAACGGAAAGTCTTGAGCCACATCGTCACTTGCCATACAATCAGAAGGGTGAGGTCCTTTCATCCCGTTTCGTACAGTCAGCTGCAGAGTGGATAATGTAATGCTAGGGGGGTCCATAGGGGGACCATACATTAAATATTGGTAGGGGGGTCCTTTCTTTCTGCAGTGGACTGTACCTAAAATTCGTAGCTAAAGATAAGTATTTTCGAGATCTCACAGTGCTCGTTTACTAAATTTTCTTTTATGTTATACGGCATGCAAATAGGCAAGCGGGCCATCTGGGCCTCAAGTCCGCTAATTTACTTTTCGCGACTGAATTGTAATTGGATCGCAATAGCAGCTTAATGGCAGTTTTAATTGTAGCAGAATACTAAGAACGCGTCAAACTGCCATTGAACTGCTAATATTTCGACTTATCTTAAAAACGGCTGGATCGATTTCGACTGTTAAGGTATCGTTAGATTCCTTTCAATAACCCAAGTGTTCTTAGACAAATGTAAATAAAAATTGGCAGATTTTGAGCGCCATACTGTGATCTTCAAGTAAAATTTATACTGATACCCATTGGAGTGTGGTATCAGCTCCTTAAAGCTGATTTCACAAATATATTTAGCTCATATAGGTACTTTCAAGTAGTTCGGAAAGACAAATGGCATCAAAAGTAAAGTTTTTACACAAAGTTGTATTACATCGAACAAATGGTACCGATCATTAAATTAAAAAGCGGAAAGTAACAGCAAAAACAAAAATGCAGTCGGGGCCCCATTTTCATATAGGAGGACACGGATACTTCCTATTGATAGAAATTTAGAATGTTAAAATTTAAATTGAACTAACTTTTACATTATAAACATTACAACAACATGTTACATTATTTACATTTTTACAACAATTAAAAATAATTGACAGTTTTTTAAATTTTAACTACTTTTTTATTGACACACTCCTTTTGAGTAACTCCTAAGTAATTATGATGATTACTGATAGTGTAATTCTTAATTCTAAACTTTGTACGCTCTATGGCACTAAGCTTGCGTTTTGTTCCCGCGAACCCGGTAGCTACAAATTAATGCGTGGGGGTCCAATTCCATTTTCTTTCGCTTCCGAATGACTTTCGCTACTAATCCGCGATCTCCGCGGCTTAGAATTAATTTCAGGGACAACTGTTAAGTGTATTAGCGTACTGTCTGTCGGAGGGAACTGTTTGCGAACTCCTGGTTAATGGGGTTAGACGTTGGACTTGGGATGTGCTTCTTGCTGAGTGAACACAATTTCACCCGGCCAAAATGGAGGAAGCAAACCAACTATTATTATGATAATTTGTGAAGGCTTTCTGCTCGGTCGCTTTTTTTGGATTGGGCTAAAAATTTTTTTGCGCCCGCCGCAAATGGAACACCCTCCAGAGGGAGGAGGGACTCGGGGGATGGGTAGTAAATGAAAGAGTAAAATAAATATACGATAAAAAGAGAGCCCACTCAAGCCGACTTTTAGCAAACCGCTGCAACATTTTTTTTGTGTTATTAAAAAAAAAAAATGTAAGTACAGGGAGAGGTTTGAACCGCCGACCTTTGGATACTACGTCTTTTCTCTTGGAAACGCTTGGCTACTGCTTATTTATATAATAGAATAAACGGTAAAACGAACTGAACTACAGATGGTGGCACTAAATACAAATAGAACATGTCAGCTAGTATGTATGTTACTGTCCTCTCTTTAGTGAAAGAAAGAAAGAAAGAAAAATGTATTACAAAGGACGCCACGACATGATAATTTTCAATACAATTATATTGAACACAAAAAATCTGTACATAAAACACGGGAACAATTATAGGGTTCCCAGTGGCATTTCTCGTGGGCATCCAGCGTAAATGGACCCAGCATAATGTTGTGGCCGCTTGCCGCGAACCACAACGCTGGCTTTCAGTGGGCCCCTTAATAACCCACCGACACTGCACCGCCAAGCAAGCAATGCCTACTACCTAATGCGCTTATTACACCAGGCCAAACTCAGTCGACCAAACTCAGAAGTAAAAGCGTGAGAGCATTTCAAAGCGGAATGCATCGCCCATAAAACAAGGCCAAATCCTGCATCACGGCTTTCGAAAAGCGGAGCGGCACGTAACAAAATATAAGTGATACAAAAATGGACCTTATTCTGCGAACAACACACTCCACCCCGATTCGCTCCCTTACGCATTCCGCCTCCAAATCTAGTAACCGAAGCCAGCCAAATGTAACAAGCGCATTAGCAATAAAATGCTCATAACGCTCGTCAGGACGGGTTGGTTACGTGGCCTACCCACTAAACACTATCTGTGGGTGCCATTAGCCGGGAAGGGTTTCAAGGCTTCATCCATCGGCCACCCCATGGAGACAGCCTACAATTTTAATGCCTGTCTTTTCTTTCTCTAGCAACTTACCCCAAATGTGAAAGAGACAGGTAGCGCATGCGAGCGCTCGCGAGATGCGAGCGGTTCAAAAATAGGGCCCAGATATCTGAAAACAATCAACTTTCCCGCGGGAACCAATTATTTTCACGGGATAAAAAGTAAATGACAAATAAAGAAAACCGACATCAAATCACAAAATAGTGAAGTATACAATTTACCTATAGTATTATACATTGCTTGAGATAGCGTGGTCTAATTCCTGTATATAAAAAATTTGCTCTATGATCTAGAGCGACATCTGTTGTCCGAGTATAAAAATACACAACATGAAGGAGAGATTCACGGTTCGCATTCCATAGCTGTCGTAATAGAACTTATGTTCATGTAGATATAGAACGGAGAGCTGAGATTCAGGGTGATGAAACAAGGTTCATTCATTCATTCATTTTTTTATGAAATGGCAACGGGTTGTTCAACAGCTTGACAACCATTATTGCCAGTGTCAAAGTGCAAGGAAAACACACTGAAAAAGTTTGACCGGTTTAAGAGAAAAAAAAAACCCATTGCGTTACCCATCTGTGGCATTGCCTGAAGCCAAGAAACACATAATTTGGATAACATACAAAATATACTGAGAGATGAAACAAGGTTGTTAATATTTCGTTTTCAAAACTCCATCCAATGAAGTGTAATAACATTTTGGCCATCATACCTACTGCCAAAACCACAGTGTTTATTTTTCTCTTTGACCACTAGCCAAAACAAATGTTCGACCTCTGTGGTAAAGTTAAACTTTTTAGACGATACCAAAAAGTTTTTATCTTACTGACGCAGGCGGCCATATTTTTTGCCTGAGCTTAAACACGTCTCCGTTAAAAACTTTAACTCTCTCGCGAAATTACGCGATGATTTATTATGATTTTTGACGTGGATTTATAGTGCATCGATCCACTTATTTGGGCTATTGGTGATGAAGTACTATCTTATATCAAAAGTCTATCACTGAATTCACTGGAGGTCATGGTTTTGTGAATTAAATGGCAGCCGTCGATCAGCAGCAGAGCATACCTATGTGTCGAGAGGTACCGAGTTCGACCCCCAGTGTCGTCATGTAAAAATGACTTACTATAGTTTAAAGCTAACTGATGCTCTTACCGTGAGAGAAAACATTGTGATGTAACCTGGGATACTATTTTGAACTGCTCGCCTGGAGTCGAATGAGTTCAATTTTGATTTTCAGCATGAAAATTCTATAATTTTCAAATTACGTGTATTTGGCAGTATCGAAAGCTACCGGTTTAAAAATAGAGAAAATCAGCGTCATGCATCAAAATATTGTATTTTTTAAGTCGAAAATCAATCAATTTACATAAAAACCATTCGCCTGGGCGCGGGTGGTTCAAAAATGAGCTCCTGCACATTCAGGCAACTAAATGTGTAACCATGTGACGACCTGAGTGGCTCAGTGGTCAACAAGCTGGTCTGCCACGCAAGAGGTCCCGGGTTCGATTCCCGGCCGGGCAGAAATTGAAATGATGAATTTTAATTTCTGTTATGGGTCTGGGTGTTCTATGTATAATAAGTATGTATTTAAAAAAGTAATATATCAGTAATCTAGTACCCATAGCACAAGCTTTGCTTAGTTTGGGGCTAGATGGCGCTGTGTGAATTTGTCCACGAATATTTATTTATTTTATTTATGATCCACCCAATCTGGTCAGGTTACCCTTTTAACAGGGGTACGGAGGTCAGATGGCAGTCGCTTCGCTGTTATTGCCTAATCTGCCAAATTCTAGGAAGATGATTCCGTCAATCGTTCATAGACAAACCTAAAAGAAGATTATCTAAAATAAGTTGTTGATGGGATAGATTCCATCCACATCACTTAGATCGGCGTCCAACTAACGTACGAGCATTGCCAGCCTTTTCACCGCGCACGTGCAAGTTGTGGAATGAGCCCCCTCCCGAAGTCATTCCTTTGCATACATACATACATACATACATAAAGCTCACGCCTGTGTCCCACAGGTGGGGTAGGCAGAGACTATGGACTGCCACTTTGGTCTGTCCTGACACAACTCCCTAGCCTCGCATATATCCACAACTCTTTTCATACATCTCCTTTTATTCTCGTTCCTTTGCACTATAACATAATAAATAAATAATAAGCATTTATTACACTAAATCACATGGCACATCGTGGCATTTATATGAAGAAAAGGAAATAATGATAACAATGACAGCGGTAATACCGAAATAGTATAGTGTTGTGACGTTACCCGTGCCATGAGAAGTCAAGCAACGGGGTCACACTCAGCATAAGCCATGGCTGCAGCCATAGCGCTAGTTTTCAGTGTGCCCCTCAGAGAAGCACGGACGAAAGTGATAGAAAGATACATACATAAGCAGAATAGACAATAAAATATAATAAACACAAAGTAAAACAAATAATTATAATGTGTTAAGTAATCTTTATTTTTAAAACACAGGTATTCATGATGTTACATATCTATTTGGAAGCTCTGTGATCCGGCCATTGGCATATTACATTTTGTAGGTACTTCATGAGCATAATATTAATTTAAGTTTATTATATGTTAAGTGTACAAGTGTAATGCGGAGTGTGAGATATACATACATATATTTTATACGGTTGCCATGCCCGTATCTCACAATACAGTCAGCCGCCCCTAGCATTTAAGACAACACCCTACGACGTAGGATCCTAGAGCTTGACCTAGGTCAATAAGGAGAGCCCGACTGCCCCACATGCTACATTGAGTGCTATGTGATTACTAGTCTCTTGTCCCTGCCTTCAGTCGCGGGGCCGCCACGAGCTCAACCTACATTAGCAAAGAAGTTCGCGTGTACCCACCATCCGAAAACTGAGAAAAAAAATATGACTATAACATAATAATATTATTGTAATAACAAATTGAAATATATTCGAGAATTCAAATTTTTGGCAATCAAATTGTAAAGTTGTTTGTGCTTGAATTCCAAAAGGAGAAGCGATGCAACCAGATCGTGTTCGAACTAACAACCACCGCCATTTTTCCTTCTCCATTCCTTGTT
Organism: Blastobasis adustella; assembly: GCA_907269095.1. Taxonomy (NCBI): domain Eukaryota; kingdom Metazoa; phylum Arthropoda; class Insecta; order Lepidoptera; family Blastobasidae; genus Blastobasis; species Blastobasis adustella. The sequence goes on from OU026137.1 coordinate 14,048,652, forward strand.
CTCTGTATTTTCGTAAGTTAATATTAGATTATAATAGTTATATCGTGAATACATACATACATACATACATACATAAAGCACACGCCTGTGTCCCACAGGTGGGGTAGGCAGAGACTATGGACCGCCATTTTGCTCTGTCCTGACACAACTCCCTAGCCTCGCATATCCACAACTCTTTTCATACATCTCCTTTTATTCTTACCACTTCGGACCCCAGCTTTTTTGAGAACATTACTGATCTGATCAGTGAATGTTTTCCTGGGTCGTCGTGAATTTCTTCCGTCTTAATTCCTGCGTATTTGGGGTACATGGGGTTCTTCAAAGGGCATGTCTACAGTACCTCAAAAGCCGACACCGCATCCGCTCCCCTTATTGCAGATGTCCTGCACGACGGTGGCCACTTTCCATCAGGTGGACCGTCAATCCGTGTGCCTCAATAGGCAATAAAAAAAAAACTAAACAATGCTGTCCGCAATATATGGCATTGTTCTTGGGCATTAGTATCACGAGAACACTTGAGATATGGTATGAATATTTGGATGGATCTGAATGTCCATTTTCAACATCCAATGATTCTTATTCTTATTCCCGATACATAAATAGCAACCAAGCTAACAGGTAATCGATCCAACTAATAACTAAGGTGAAGCAACGCTCGCAGAGTCCGGGAACTGGATGGGTACTGGTCCTTTGAGGCTAGATCTGCCCTTTTTGGGGCAAATCATTTTTCAATAGAATCGATGGAACAGTAATTGACTGAAGCTGAATAGTTATTGGGTGTTGCCCTCTAAAATCCATTAAGCGGCCGCCGATTTAGTCCATAATCAATTTACAATTATAACACGCTTGAAGAGCAAGAGGCAGGCCTCCCAGCCTCTACAGGCCCCGAGGGTGTGTCGCGCTGTGTCCTCCATCGCTTTTGTGACACAATGGGGTCATGACCGCATAATATCTGCACCAAACGGTAGGAAAGGGAATCATGCGAACGCTCGACCCAGTCCTCAATTACGGGACCGATGGCGTCAAGCGTTCGGCGCTCAAACTGCTCGCGAGCCATGTCCTTCTTCCAAAGGCGGAACATGATCTCACTACCTTCGAGCTATACGGCGTCACGCTCCTCCGGTGCCGGGCGATCAACTCGCGCCCTCTGCGTCGCCATCCATTCGTAGACGACCGCTGAGGCATGTCCTACTGAATGTTGTGCCTTCTAACCGTTGTAGATTGGGAACTTAAGTATTACTTACTTAAGTATTTTGATTTTCAGTACTTTGAACGTTAAGGATTGTAATTGTTATGTCGTTAAGACAATCCTTATCAATTACAATCCCTAACATGTTGCAGATTTTCATTTTTATTGAGTATATTTCAACTGACGTATTTTAACCCCCGACGAAGAAAGAGGGGTGTTATAATTTTTACCTGTATATCTGTAACACCTTTTATAAGATACGAGAAATCCTATCAAAGGATCGTAAATTTGAATATGAATAAATAAGCAACCATAAAAGCCGCATAAAATCGGCCCAATATCGAGTTTTTATTCACTTACATTCCTATTGGAAGTAAGTGCAGGGCCATAGTAATATCCGAAAGTACCGGCTTCGAACTTTACTCGTTGTCTTTCCATGAGCACTCTTTTTACGAACTTGTATTACTACGTTGGTCTGACATTTGAGATCATTGTGTGCCATTTTGGCGTTATGTCCCGGTTCTGCTCAAACATGTGAGGGGGCGGGGTCCGCCAAGACCGTGATTTTTTTATACCACTAAAGTGGCAAACAAGCTAACGGAAGTTTACAATACCAGGGGCATCACTCACGCGTTGCCGACCCCGTAAAAACCTTTTAACCCCTTTCTAACCCTCTCCTGGAAAATCTTTTCCAAGTAAGTAGTTATATAAAGTTATAATTATTTAAATTACAACAAAACAATACAATAGTAAACGAAGTTCTTATCTCACATAATAAATTATAGTGTGGGTCATATGACCCATATGGCCCATATGGGCTAAATTATTATTTTACCCTACTATCCACTTTCTCTAATTATTAGGTCAAACATTTCGTGGTTACTATGACGAAAGTGTTCATCGAACATTGAAAATAAGATACACTTCCTTCGACACCTCATTAATTATGCAGATTCGAGACCCTGTTAACAGGGGAACCTGACCAGATTGGATCATGGCTACACATTCAGTCGCCTGAATGTGCAAGTTTCATCATGATATTTTCCCTCACCGTAAGAGCATCACAGCACATAACTCAGAAAAGAGTCATTGGTACATGGCGGCAGTGGGATTTGAACCTGGTACCACTCGCATTCGAGTCTAATACAGAATACCTTTGCCATACAATACTATTTAAAATAGTGTTGTGTTCCTTCCGCTGAGTAAGGTTTCCAGTGTTTCATGGGGTGGGGATCAGGAGAAACGTGGCTTTGGCAGTGGAATGGCATGTTTTATACTGGTGGGCAACGCATTGGCGATAGCCCTGGTGTTGCTAATGTCTACAGGCAGCGGTGACCACGCACCATCAGATGGCCTGCATGCCTGTTTGCATACCGCATGATATAGAAAAACGACGATCCTTGTACAAAAAAGTTGGACTTAAAGCTATTAAGCTACGAGTCTACCTGAAAACTGGTAATTAATTAAAGGAGGAACTATAAAATTTTGAAATAAAGATGAAGAAAACATGAAAAATTCTTGAACTAGCATTACAAATATACACATACCGAAACTCGTAACCATTCATCGAAAGTTTATTCAGAAGAAGAATTCAGAGGAAAATAACAATACTTACTAACAACCTTAGATCAAACTACTATACTAAGGTAACTACACCACTAAAATAACAATCGGTGTTTCCTTTGGACTATGACATGGGATCGTTCAAGAGGTATATTAGAGGTCTCTTCAGAGGCGGGCAACGCATTGGTGACTCCCCTGGTGTTGCTGATGACCACTTTCCATCAGGTGGCCTGCTTGCCTGTTTGCTTCCGTATTACATAAAAAAAATCTCAGTAAAACCACAACAAACTAAAATCGCTCTAAAAAAGAGAGAAAAGAAAATAATTAAAAATATTTTTTTCTAATCGCTTTTTTTAAGGAGAGTTTATTGGTACCTCTAATAACAACCAGGACATCATTCCAGTCTTGCCAAAATGGCTACAGTACTAATCAAACCAACAATTCCTCACCCGCAGGTCCCAAGGAGTGCCTGGAAGACAGCAAGCTCGAGGCGAAGCCGTCCCTTGAGCGGCATCATGCGCTGGGCGCGCGGCTGCACCTGCACGCCGGCCGCGAACACCTGCAAGGTAAGCCTGCCACTGTTTCGTCACAGCCCATAAGAAAGAAAGAAAGAAAACATTTATTATAAAGGACGCCACGACATGATAATCTGCAATACAATTACACTTAACCCAAAAAAGATCAAGGTACATAAAACACGGGGACAACTATAGGGTTCTCAGTGTCATTTTTCGTGGGCATTTAGCGTAAATGGCAGTCCTCAGCATAATGTTGAGGCCGCTTGCCGCGAACCACAACGCTGGTTTTCAGTGGGCCCCGTAATATCCCAATACAATAACAGTCCACTGCAGGACTAAGGGCCTCTCCCACGAAAGAGGTTATTGTCATCATTTCCACGCTTGGCAGGCGGGTTGGAGATTGCAGTGTTATAAATATAACAATGGAAAACGCTGCTGCACTGTTTAATCTGGATGCGAGGGATGAAAAAAGGGGGGTGTTATAAGTTGACGTGTGTTTTTGTGGCTTTGTGTCAGTGTATTTGTTTGTGGCATAGTAGCTCTCGAACGGATGGACCGATTTGAATGCGGTTTTCTTTATTTGAAAGCCAGTTTAATCGAGATAATCAGCTTTGTTTCATTAAAATCATTTTATTATCACAGTCCATAACAGTCCACAGCAGAACTGAGGACCCGTACCACGAAAGGGGAGCTTGTTGCCATAATCTCCACGCTTGGTACACGGGTTGGAGATCGCAGTGTTATAAATATAACAATGGAAAACGCTGCTGCACTGTTTAACCTGGATGAGATGGATGAAAAAAGCCCCTCTTTTTGATATAAGATTAAAGTGTGAATCTGTGGCGGTGTGTATCTGTTTTTGGCAGTAGCTCTCGAATGGATAGACCGATTCGGATGCGGTTTCATCTATTTGAAAGCTAGTTTAATCGAGATGGTTTTTAGCTTTGTTTTATTAAAATCGGTTCAGTAGTTTAGACAATATTTGAATAAATGTAGAATTACACATTTTAAGGGTATGTTCCGGGTTTCCTACCGCGTACCTTTGTTGACGAGTAGCACGATATCCGACAAAGGTACGCGGTAGGAAACCCGGAACATACCCTTAAAATGTGTGATAATAACCGCGATAGCTTAAAACATTAATGTAAAATTAGTCGGGGGTTATCTCACGTTTTCGGTCGATACAATGCTGAACATATTAAAGAAACAAAATACAATCAAATTTTGTTCCAATTCAAAGTTTTATTAACGGTTTATAATTCATACGGCTAAGGAATTGAACTCGTTGCCTGCGAGTATGTTCACTGATCTATTTAATCTGGACGCCTTCAAGGGAGTCAATAGTCTGTTCCTAGACTAACACACTCCATCTTTACTCAGGCATCGCATGTATCTATCATGTGAGATGTCAAATACCTGACTAGTTCTTACCTTAAAATCGGCTAAGACGTGTCGGGCTACGTGCAGTCTGTCTATATGCAGGCAGGGCTAAGAAAGGGCTTTTCGGTACTGCACAGTTACAAATGCACCTATCTCCTTGCATGAAATATTTGCTATTCCAACTACACTTATAAGTTGGTGACTATTGTTTGAGATGTTACAACAAATTTTTAGTCTTCGCATTTTTTCCTGTACTTTTGAAACATGGCATTGCTTCTTGCCAAATTTAATGATTCTAGGTCAACGGGAAGTAGTATAGGATTTCGATCACGTGATCAGATTCGCCGAACACCCTAGGAAGCGTCAAAATATGCTTCATAAACGGAGCATAAACGACCGTATCTTTTGATTGGCTTGACTTATTGGGTTGAAGTTTGATGTTTATACCGCTCCTAGGGATTGTAGACTTACTAATTTTAGCTTTATACCTCCACGCGTTCATGAAAAAGGGGTCTTGACAGAAAGACGGACAGATAGACGGAAAGACGGACGGATAACAAAGTGATCCTATGTCGATCCACGATACCACGATCGTGTGTCGGGCGGATTTGAGATCTCCTATTGGTAGAGCAACGCAACGGTTTTTAATGCGGTTTTCAACAACCCTATAGGCGCTGTCCTAATTGGCAACGGTCGTGCGAACATGGTAGTAGACGGGCGGTTTTGAGGTCTCCAATCAAGACCGTTGCCAATCAAGACAGCGCCTAGGGCTCCGTTTCTTTTCTTTCGAGCTACGGAACCCTAAAAAGCTCTAGTACTAAACCACAGTGATTGTCCCCAGGCGGCATCCACCAGCAACACGGCCACATGGCGACGGTCCCCACGGGGATGCCCTCCGCGGCCTCGGACTCCGACAAACCTGCCAAGCAGAAGAGACATCGCACCAGGTAAGTACTGTAAATACCTGTAAAACGTAAGGACCAGGTCACGACACTGCTTCGATGGTGCATCACAGAAATGTACGACTAGTATCTTTATAAAATGATCGAATCTTTATTTTTTTGACCAAAGCATGAAACTGGGCACAGTCATTACGGGCGTTATGTTTCCTCGGGGGCTCTGGCACATGTGGGGGGATCAAAGTAGCGCTCCGCCCGGCTTCATTCTAAAAATTATACCTGCCCATGTTTAGCGAATAGGTCAGGTGTGGTATCAGTGTCGTATAAATCAATAACGTAGAATTTATTTATGATATAAAAAATGCAACATCTTGAGCACACACAATATCCAAGACTTTCAACACCATTTCTTAAATTTAAGTCACTGTTAATTTATCTTTGCAAACAAAAGAATATGCTAACAAAGCCCATTTGATGCAGATTTAAAAAAATATAACTTTGAAGTATTATACGTGTACGTTTACTAATAAAAAAAAGCAAAAAAATATTTTTAAACGTCACTTTCGTCACGAAGAGCGTATTTTGGCGACCCACTGATGTGCTATCAACTATTATTGTCGATCATAAACATGAAAAACAATTTATTATCTACCCAACTGCCGAAGTAGGGTCATGTTTTTCGTATGTATTCATAATTTTTGTTACCAACTATAATACGGTTTGTTTGATGGACTTCAAAGTATGAGGTGTCATTAGATTCATGTTAAATCAACGACTTGCCGTAAGTTACTTTTGACTAAAGAAAAGCTAATATAAAAACTTGAAATAAAACTAGTAAATACGAATATCTACACAGAACAGACACTTTTTTATACCACAATGGTGGCAAACAAGCTTACGTCCTGCTTGATGGTAAGCAGTCATTGCAGTTTGGACATCATCCACGTGAGCAGACTCTTTTGTTGAAATGACGGAAACACACCACAGCGACTAAAAAAGGGACGATACGATGGCTGTACTTTTTATAAACATAGACCGATTTTTCTATTCATGTCGACATAAAACCCAGACCAATCGACACAGAAAAAAAAGCTGATTATTACCTTATACTTTTTCGTTGTATGACGCGCGTTGTATTTCGATATACGCCCTGGTTTTTTTCAACCGTCGATACATAAATAATTACAATATGGAATATATTTTTCCTAGTGGTGCCTTATCTTATCATTGGCCTATATTAGTCCATCAAGTCCAGTCCTTGTAAGACTATAAAGACAGACGCTTGACCATTGTGAACATAAAAAAGTTTGTGAAAGGTAACTACCAGTGAAAGAGTTATAATAAAAACAGGTTACTTAGATGACCCTTATTATTTTAACCTTTTTAACTACCGACGAAAAAAGAGGGGTGTTTTGTGTTTGACGTGTGTATCTGTGGATCTGTAGCTCTCGAGCAGATAGACCAATTTCGATACGGTTCAGCTTAATCGAGATGGAGCTTTCATTAAAATCGGTTTTGTAGTTTAGGAACTATTTGAGTATAAGTATACTTGGTCGGTTTTCTGCTATCGGTTATGTTTTTATTACTTGTGTACCTGCGTTTGTAGATTTATCTTCAGTATTGGTTGTTGAGTAGTCTGAAGTTTTATGATGTTTCCATTTTTAAACCACATCTACGTTTACAAATAAAAAACTTATAGTATCTAGTATTGCAATCACTGAAAGATAAAACTAAAAGAGCTTCTCGCCTTGAGTCGCTAGTGACAGGCAAAGCAAATACCAGTAGCATTTGAAACCGGTCACGTGATTACGCCTCTCGCGCGTGACTCAACAATCCGTGAAAACCAGAGTTACGTAAACAGTTCTATTCTCGGAAACATGTATCTTTAGAAGCGATTGCACCTACAAATTTAAATGATAAATGTGATTGCCTACTGCCATTGATACATCGCGGATAAGATTGAGGAGGCTCGCTTGCGCTAGTTTACGTGCTTGGATACGTAGGAAATGTATGTCTAAACCCTCTAACATTTTGTCTATTCTTAGTCTCATTGTCACTTACCAGCAGGGTTAAGTGGCGGTCAAATGCCTGGCTAGTCTAATCTATAAAAAGAAAATGCCTGTATCACAATAGAGATCTCACGGGAGGCCTAGGAAGGATGAATTGACATCAGCGAGTCGGCTTCGAGAGCCAATGACCTACGACAGGAGAGCTCTAAATAACGGGTGAAATGGAAGAAGAAAAGTAGGAAAGCGCTCCCTGGCATAAGCCGTGTTAGACGGCATGACATAAGGCTTGATGATGATGACAGTGGTTGCCTACAAAGTATGTCAATATATTTTTCTTTTCAGGTTTACACCGGCGCAACTGAACGAGTTAGAGAGATGTTTCTCAAAAACCCACTACCCTGACATCTTCATGAGAGAAGAGATCGCCATGCGAATCGGTCTCACAGAGAGCAGAGTGCAGGTCAGTGATACAATAAATGTTTACAGTAAAATCGGCAGGTGAGTTAACCGTTCGGCCGAAATCACAAACAAATATGAACCGTTAGGTTATATCCGGCAAAATTCCATATAAAACAAAAAGTAACAAAAAGGGCCCCAGGAGTGAACCCTGTGGGACGCTCTCTTCGCACGTCCCGTACAAAAGTTGCACTCCGTTGATAAATTTCACGGACCCTTCTACCTGATTGTGCGCATCGTGTCACATATAAACCTCCGTTGGGTCGAGGCTATACGCATTAAACCAGCTTCCAATGGGTGGTCGCCGCAGTCAAACGCTTTAGTTAAATTTTCACGGCGACGTAAGGTGTTTTATTGACGTTTTATGAAGTCCCAGCGGCAAGCGACTCGACTCCGATAGTTTTTTATTTGCTTTATAGGCTTGTGCGACTTCCGTGCTTCTGGTTTTATGGCGGTCGGAGCACAATGGCCTACAATACGATTTTATTTATAACGATCTAAATACTTTGTTGTCAAAACAGAATACGATCTTATCGTTTCGAGTTTGATACAATTATCGCTTAGCTATTAACAGCTGATGCTATATTGAATATTTGCCCTTTCAGTTTGGCCGCAAAGTTGTCAATTACAAATATCTATTTAACGTATTATAATGAATGATTATCATTTAGTGAATCATATTAACACTGTCTAGTTAGACGGTTTACCGTATTTCTCGTGTGTGAAGTACACATGAGGCTGCCGCTGGCTTTGTCCAAGCACTTAGTTTCAAGTTAAACTGCGCTTTGCATTAGGCATTAGTCTTAATTTGTGTCGTTCTTCGACTAATATTTGTATTTCGTTAACACTCGAGACACACGGCTAGGGCGGACAGCGGACTAAGCTAAGCGTGGTCTTCTGTATCGTTACATCACTGACAACTAGCATTAGATTGGTGGATATGATTTTTATAACGCTTTTAATGTTAAATTGATAGGATAAACACGGTGTGACCTTCGCGCTAAAACATTACATTACATAGACGAATATTGTTGTTACCGTAGGAGCAGTTTAGCATTGATATTGCCTGAATAGTGAACACCTAATGGTTGATGCCTTTCAATAGATTTTTTTTTAATTCTTAAAACTGAGACTTTTGGCGTTTTGGCGTGAATTCTTATTTTAATGCAAAATTCACACTTTTTTGGGCTAAGAAATGACGTTACTCTACGTAGGCAAGTGCCATGGATTGCATTCACTAGATTTTGATAACTTTTACGTTTCCCCATTGTTCAAACTATGTATGTGTTGTTTTTTTTCTCTGTGGCAACCATAGGCTGCGGTAACTGCCATCATTCAAGCCGTAAGCTTGTTTACCACCTTAGTGATGTAAAATAAAATGTACTTCACTTACAAGTACCAGTATTAGCACGTTTTTTTCTAATTGTACTTACTGATCCGCATTGTAAGTACAATTTTAGACATTTAAAAGTAAGTATTCATGGGGCTTTCTACCGCGTATCTTGGTTTAAGAGCAGGTCTATATTTCGGCGCAGTTTCATGCACCACAATCAATCGTCCCGTGACCTTGATGCTACACGTGAACACTTTTCAAATTTCCAATAATGCCCACGACAGTTTAATTAGAACATTAATGACCATTTTTACAAAATTTAGTAATCGCCGGAGTGCCATCTTAACTAGTTTTTAGCCAATCAGAAAGGTCCAAATTGAGATAAGAAAGAAGTTTGATTTCTTCATAGTGCCAGCGATACGGCTAGCCATCCCAGGGGCTCGAATGCACCGCGTCCGTTTCAGTAATCCGTGTATGTCGGTGGCATGTCGTTAATATGTCAATGTCTCTATTGATACGACAGTTACATTGTTTGGACTTCTGCCTTCACTTTTACTTTCGCGACTATTTGAAGGTAGTCGAGAATTCATCCAATCATCTGATTCAGTATTTATTCTTGAACCACTCGCCACTTTGATTTTCGGCGTAAGAAATTCAAAATTTTTGAATTTTATTGGCATCACCGAAAGCGCACGGTTCAGTATCAGCGTTGTGCATCAAGTATTGAAAATTTTATTGTAAAACAAAGTTGAAAACCGTTTGACTAGAGACGAGCGGTTCAAAATTATGGTTCCCAATTTGTTAGTCATATATTTCAAATGTTTGACCTTTCGTGTCATTGTTAATTAATTACCATTTCATATCATATTCGAGTTAGATAAGTTAAGACGAATTCTGGAGTTTGAAGCGACCCTGGGCAGCGTGCTTACGGTACAGAGTTCGGGGGAACTGGCTAGTCGAATTCCATACCATGACGAGTTTGCCACGCGAGGTGCCTCCTAATATCGTTGGCGAAGCGAGGTTGACCAAGGTTTTTCCCTGGGAATTCCCTTACATTGGCTGCTAGTATAATATAATACCTTAAAATCACGACACTTTACTACATAGATACTGTATCCGGGCGTTTTCCACAAATCGACGAACTTGCGCCTGTTTTGCATGTGGGTGAAATGTTCCTAGTTACACTGGTACTATAATATAACATCTAAAATGTTACAACACTTTACAAGATTTCTTTAGTTGGGCATTAGGTTCGTGTGGCAACTGATCACGGTTGTTTCAGAGGAGAATCTTTGGATTCTAAAAATCACTCTTCTTTTTCGTCATCTTCATTATTGCTGAAGGTCGTGGCCTTCCAACATTCTCTATTCTCGGGTTTGCTTAGGCATTTAAGGCATCTGATACTGGGGTTCTAAGTCGTTGCTTTATCAGGGTCACCCACCGCGGCGGATTGACATCGCCGAGTCGAATGCGAGAGCCAACGGCTTACGACGAGAGGATGCCGGAGACCGGGCGAAGTGGAGAAGAATGAGTAGGAAAGCGGTCTCTGGCAGAGGCCGGGATAAGCGCTACGACGATGATGAATCAGAATAACTGCAATACTCTTAACAAAAATAAATTTGAAGATAAAACGAATATTATCACACCATCGCGACCGTTCCGAAGTTTCGAATAACAGAAAAATAAAAGCGGCGCGAGCAAACAGAACTAACCTTTACACCTCTGAGTGATTTTTTAAGGTGCCACGGACAAAAAAGGCTCAGGCTCGCACCCGTACAGCCAGGGATGCCACAAACAACGAGGGAAGAATCTCGCAGTGTGGCGCGAAGTGGTCATGGACAGACGGGCCAACGAACATGGAAAAAAGAAGGCTTTGCGGCCTGTGTGGCCACGTGACGTGGAGGGATAGGGCTGCGGTGACAGCTGTCGATGTTTTGTGATGAGATATATTTTGTTGTTAATTATTGGGAAATGAGTTTAGATTATGATTTAGATTTATTGA